>JBBBVU010000017.1:6718216-6752031 GCA_037177055.1 Atherinosoma microstoma
CAGACAAATGTACCTGTAATATGTTTTCTCATGAGAAAACGTTAAGTTTTACAAATTGTAACACAGGAAACATGACTAACTGTAGTCATTCTCTTTATTTACAATTATGCTGCTGGGAATACAAAGTTTACGGCATAGGGTGTGGTAACATTCTGTAAAAAATTTGAAAATTATGATTCTGTAATCTATGGCTGAAGCAGAGTTATAACCGAGGCTTCTAAACATGCAAGCAAAAATATTTTACTGTCACATCAGTTAACCTGTAACGTCTTCACAGCCTATAATTTGTGGCAGATACTATCAGTGTGGATATCAGGACGTTAGAGGAAGTTAAATAATGAATCTGTTAAAATGACATATTAGCTTCTCAATCTGCCTTATCATCTTGATCTACTTTCAAAAGTGCCGTCGCTAACAGAAAGCTTCCTTCCAGTAAGCAAGTCTGTACAACAGGTCATTCCAAGTTGCAGCTCAAATCATGTTTGTTACTGGGCAAAAGGTTGGGAGCCGAGGCTTGACGGGCAGGTGTAATAAGCCAGGGAGTTGAGATGTCACCCTTGGGTGCCGCTTGGGGCAAATAATGCCTAGTGAGTGTCAAAGAATTCCTTGGCTATAATGTAACTCTTTGTTCAAGTTGTACTGCAGAAATAGGAAATATGTTCATGCTTGACGGGTTCTTGTAATATGCCGGTAATGAGTGTCAGAAAGCAATGGCCGTTCCAAATACCTTTTGGCATCATGGCGTCACTTTGGGAGTGAAAACCACAACACAAACAATGCTGGTGTTCTTCAAAATATCTGATTCATGTCAGCTGTTTCTCAACTATTTCTTTTTTCATATAGAGTTATTATGTGCATGATAATCTCTGGACAAAATGAACCAAACTGCGCCTTGTGTTCGGTTACATGCGTGCAACGTGATTACTGTTAGCGGCAGCTTGCTTTTCTTAATATAACTCCCCAATATGTGTGAATGAACTACTAATAACTGACTCATTTTGGAGCAGTTACATAAACATGTCAAATGTTTTTTTTTCTGTGTATTACCACAACAAACTCATCTTTCCATGTTTTTTTTTTATCTACTCTATTTAAGGGGGCGGGGTACACTCTACAATGCTAAATGCTGTTAATCCTGGCCCCAGGCCTCAGACAACAGAAATACAAATTTGCAGCTGCCTTAATTAGCAGCTTTCAAAAACAAACAATAAAACAGCCTAGATAGAGATTCTGGTGGAAAACAAACAACTTCTGCGGTTATAAATGGCTATTATCATATTTTGATGTCTTTGGGAGATCGTTAGAAAAGCCCCATATATTTAAAAAAATGGCCTATGAGGGGGATATTGATCCTCCAAAGGGGTGTGTGATTAGTTTTTCTAGTTATTATTACTTCTTGATTTTGAGAGAAGTCAACAAGCAGTGCTGACTTTTAGGGTGGTTATTCTCAAGTTGATTAGAAGATACATCTCAGTTGCTGAACAAGGTGTGTCTGTTTCATGCATGAGTAATACCTCTCAGAGCACAAAGATGTGCTCTGTTCAGTCCCGACCACCCGAGCCCAGCTTTTGAGGTTTTGATTATATTTTATGAGTCCTAATTGTGACTGACCTGGCCCGCTGGTGGCTTCATTTCATCAGAGGGAAGTAGGGTCCGGTCCCTCCTGCTGACTGGGGCATCTCGGCCGATCAGCGTGGCTGTCTGCTGACCTCCACCTTCACAGGACGGTGAGGGACACGTCTCAAGTTCATCCTCCCCTTGGGTGGTATGGCTCTCAGCTTACCTCCACCTGTCCGCTGGGGCCAGCATCTCCCTTCACCCCTCGCCCTCCAGCTTCTCTGCGAGACTGCTTAACATACTCTGCTCAGCTCCTTTTACAGCTCTTAAACAAAACTCTGCCATTGTTTACCAACACCAGTAAGGAGAAAAACACTGCTTTCACAAAATGTCCTCACGTTAAACATCAGCTGAGCTGAAACACGATGTGAAAGCGGTTGTGAATTCACATAATCCACAGACAGAAATTAAAATATTAGCACAGAATGGGGCAACACTGTGTGCTGATTTCACCCTGAAGTCCAGTGGCTGTTGCTCTCTTTAGGTAGTAACATAAGAATGTGAGTCTAACCCTTTATTAAACTGCAGATTCCTCTTTGTTTGTATAACCCCAAAGTGACTCCGGAGTCACATTTGTTCTCTAGGCCTCCGTACAGCAGAAAATGGCCGCTGCATGACCAGATTCGCTTTGATGCAATAATGAAAACAAATGAGTGTAACATGATAATATATTGAGGAGTGCCTCAGTTTCAAAGCTGACATTGAGGGGAATTGAGGTGCAACCAGGGAAACACTAAGCTATGTTTGTCATCACTCTCGACATTGTCTCTTGCACAAATTATTTCCTCCAGTTCACTTCAGAGTATTAGTCTTCTTAGGGGTTCAATTAATCAAAGGAAGCACAGTTCCATATGTCTCCGCAGGGCGACTTTGACTGACCCCTGCATCACACAGACTTGCAGCCATACTTCACTGTTCTGCTCTTGGATGTTTTTCTTTTTAGTCTTACAGTTCAAAGTTTTATAACAAGGAAAAAAAAAACTACAAATTATGTTGGAAAAATAGATTAGAAATGAAACATTTTTGCAACACAGTTGTTGCTGAAATAGAAATGATGACTCTTATGGCACTAAATATGGTATCAGGACTTGACCCAATTTATCAAGCATGTCATCCTATCTTCTGTGTTTCTATTAACATCATTTTTATTTTAAAGACTCTGTACTACCGGCTATTAAGACGGATTCCAAGTTATTTTTTTACATGCTCACCTGTTGTTCTCGTAAGGAAATCAATGCCACTTCTCTGGCGGTATAATAACATTCCCGCTGGAGAGTTACAGCTTAATTCACTCTTATCACTTTTGGTTGTCTGGCTTGCAGTCAAGCTGGGGTCCAAGAGGTGAAATGAGTTTGGCAACCTCAACTCAGAGCGCGAGAAGAGAACACACATCATGGTACAGTTAGTGGAAAAAGAGGGGGAAAATTGCCTGCATAAGCAGGAAAGATAGAGTTTCATCGTCATCCCACTAAAAACGCACACTCGTCTTTGGCAGACTTCAAACACTTAATCGGCAATCATTTTTCAATGAGCCCCAGAGGAGCACATTTTAGTGCTCCACCAAACAGTCTGCTGCTTTGTGCTCTCTAATCCCCCACGGTTATGCATCATGGGGAGCCAGTGGTCGTTCTTTAGGCGGAGGTTAACCCCCACCTCCAGACTCACAGACACACAGACTGACAGACAGACAAGCAGCAGTGATCCAGCCCTCCTCTCCCGCCTCTGCTCTGCTTCACCCACAACATCTGTATCCATCGGGAAACACTCACTTTCTATTGGTGCAGGCCTCAAATTAACAATGTCTTTTGATCTGGAGGCTGGACAAAATGCAAATGAAACCTGATCCCATAAATGGTCTTCTCATCTGACTTGTTAGGCTCTATGAAAAGGTTTCACCAGCCCCTCACATTGAGCCCTGCCTCTTCTGGGCTCGTATCACACATGTGACTGCTTCACTTCAGAGACACCCCCCCCCCTCCCATCTCTTACAAACACATGCACACACAACCATCTTCCTTTAACTCCAGTTTCTCTCCCATCTTATTCTGTGTTCACAATATGAGACATAGTGCTCAAAAAACCAACAACAAAAAAAAAAATCATATGCAGGGAAGTTAAAAATGTAAACAGCCCTTAACCTGGCCAGTGGAGGAGTGTGTTTGTGTGATGAGAAAAATCTTCAGGCTCTGACTCCGTCTCATTAATGAGAAAAGATGAGCGTTCCCCACAGCAATTAAGAGACAATCTCCTGCATTAACTCACCGCCCCACGACCACACACACAGCACAAAGACAACAGGCCATCCCCTGTCACTCATTTTGCTGGGGTGAGCAGTGCACGGTGCACTCCCATGATAGATTAAATTAGATGCTCTGTCCTTCTGGGCTCACCTGCTGAAACCTAAACTTGGAGAATGTAGTTCTGCAAGGAACCGCAATGAATGCAACTCCAACTCTGTCTGATATTTGATCATTTTAGTGTGTCGCAAGGAATCCATCGCATTGCAATGCTGCGCTAAAGACAAAAGGTTTTTTCACAGCAGATATTCGACTTGTGAAAGAAGATGTTCATAGGTGTCACAAATTGAACTGGAGCCTTTTTAGTTATATCCTAGTAAATATTTAAAGGGACAGAGTGAGCTATTATTATTATTACCGTAAATGGATGTAACTACATTAAATTTAACTATAATATTCTACATTCATATTTTTATAGGATTATTGTCGAATGATGAAAAGTTGCTTCTAAAAATTTAAGATTAAAACTTTGAATATAAAAATGGTAAGTATTACAAATGTATTTCAACCCTTCATCACATTGTATTTAAATGAAAACTCATCAAATCATATCATAACAACTTTATTACTGTAACGTCTCACATAAATAGAAAATTTGTTGAAGAAAAAAGCTGTTAAAATTTTTTAAATCTTGTTAAACCAACACAAATTAAAAATGTTCCAACCCTTACCCCATATATTTTGAACATATATCTATTTGACAAATAAACTGCCATTTTCCTATTCGCTGAGAGTCTGAGGCAGTCAGTGAGCTGAATATTAAAAATACAGGTGATAGAAATATTGATGCATCTGTAATTCTTACAATTGATATAATATGAACAATAAAATTACTCACATTTAGCTTTGAAAGAGGAAAATTAGAGATCAGGTTGGAATATGCTTTGCTGTATCTAAATGAGTTGCCTACAAAAATAACACTGATTTATACTCCAACTCCTAACTAAGGAAAACATTTAAATACCATAGGTTCTTTTTTTCTTTTCTTTTTTTTCTTCTTCAAGGAACCTTGTTGCTTTGCAGCAACACAGAATAAAGATCACAGCAACACAGGAGGTGCAACAGCATCATCCAAAATATCCATGTTTTTCTGCTAAAATTGACCTTATTGATATCAGAAAATGTTTGTTGTTTTAATGTAAAGCTTCTTTTCGTATAAATATAACCGTGATCCATCGGCTCAATAACTGTAATTATATAGTTTAGACCCATGGTGATAATTCCCCTTTGTACGAGTGTTTTTATGGGTATACATAAAAATAAAGTGGGCTCATCATAAGAGCATTTCTCTACAGCACTACCCCTGGGAATGTGTTATAACTCCACCCTTCCTTGAATCTAAAACTGATCATAAAGTACCAAATGTAGGATTAACACTACCTGTAACTTAAAGGTGATCCTTTAAATTCTGCCACAAACAAAGGCTTTGCAAACACTTAGTGTCCCTCACTTATTAAACATTTGCAAAGTAAATTTTTAAAAGATATTATCTAACTCTGCAATGCTTACCTTTGTCTAAAAATTGTCTATAAATGTTTTACCAAAACTGTATTTATGGTCATGCTGCTTTCACCAATTACTGATTTAACAATAAAGTACCTTGAAAGCAAGACGTGGATCACAAATCTGCGAGATTGCTTCACTATGTTGCTACTATCAGTCAAATACCCAGCAGGTTACCTTAAATGCTACAAAAACATAAAGAAAACATCTTTAAACCTTGAAAAACTCTTCATAAACAAACAGAATGTAATTCTAAATTTAAACAAGTAGACATTGTAATTGGTGAATATTAAATAGTAATTGTAATATTCTTTAAAGGATAACTTGAGGATTCAAGAGGAGCAAGTGTAGCTCCACAGGCATCTTTTTTTTTTAAAGTGAAGGCGTGGCGGCAGAAAGTCTGAGCAGAAATACTGAGGCTAAACATGCCACTTGAAAACTGTTATTCTGTTTATTATGTTACATAATTATCATCTCTTTGCAAGGCTAGGAAACCAAACAGATTGCATGAATTCTAGTGAGGCTGTGTAATTGTGAGTGTTTGTGTTTGGTGGTGGCCATGGGGGTATTCAAGAGTCGTCCAGAAAATAAGAGACAAGTGGAGGAGATTGAGTTGGGGTGGGGCGGGCTGGCATAATGAGTGACATATTGTGAAATCTTTACCTACAAAGCAGAGTCTTCTTCCATGCAAATGAGACTCGCTTGATAAGGATCTGTTTGATGGGACACAAGCGGAATACGAGGCAGTTAATTCCCTCATTAGTATTCAACAGAGCTGATTGGCAAAGACCAGAGAGAGCCAGCCGGAGAGCATGTCTGTAAAACCCAATATTGATTTGTTTAATGGTGTCAGGGAGTCAAAAATCACAAATCTCCTGTCAATTGTTTATGAGGCTGTTTAGTGGGCCAATAGATGCCCCTCGCTTAATTAATACCTCATTACGGCGATGTGATTATATGCTTGAACTGTTAATGGGGCCCCTGAATTTCAAAGACCACCATAAAAGGTGTTTTGACAAACAGAGCTGGGGAAAACGCGATATCTGATGAGCCTCAGTGTGTTTGTTGATTTGGGAGCTTTTGTTTGTTTTCTTCCCTTTTTATGCTTCCATTATTCACAGGGCAGCAGTGCTTGAAGGCTCCACATTTACCTCTGGTTATATCAAATTAGCATTTTATCATTGACAGCACAGTGGTGTTTAACTCTACTAAAACTAACCGTCCCATCCCTCATAAAGATTAAATGTCAATAAATCCAATGAACTAGTAGGGGCAATCAGTGCTAAGAGCATATAAGCATATGCATGCATGTAAACCTCATGCAGAGTTTTGTGCACAATGTCAGCAATGATATCAAAATCATCATTGACAAAGAGGTCAATCCCAATAAGCATTAAAGGCCTTGTTACAAATGGCAGAAAAGTGAGGGGGGCCGAAGTTCACCTAAGCAAGCCCACATGGTTGATCTGAAGGGCTCTTTATTTAACTGCCCATAAAGAGAGTGATAATGGCATGGGTTTATGAGGACTCAGCCCAGTGAGAAAGGCTGTTACTGCCGCGGCTGCTGTTGTTGTTATTCCTGCTGTTCCTCGATGGCCACTAAAGCGGAAAAATGGATCCGCACTTTGGGCTGAAATATGAAGCTGGGCTTATTCTCCCTCTCTTTCTCTTTTTGTGTGAAAGGCGCCCAGGCATTTGCCTGCATGGTTATGGAGTTAAATGCTCAGCTCCATGGCTAGGCTTCTGCACGGTTCCCCCCCTCTATTTCATTCCCCCTGACAGGATTAGCAGGTCTCCAGTGTTAGAAATACATTAAGTGGACCTTTGCAGTCACTTATTATGCCTGATTATGCAGCTGGAATGGGGAAGGTAGGCTCTGTTTGTAGTTAAATAACTTCTCAGATGCTTTTTTTTTTCTTTTTTACAGCAGCAATCTTCAAAGCATGAACGGGTCAGTGGCTCAGGCACAAAGCTGAGATTGATTTCCACCCTCCTACTCTTTGTTCCCGTGGTTTAAAGAGGACAGGTTCTACTAAATTAGTTTGTCTGTGTTATTAATGGAATAGCCAATTAAACTCCCATACAGTGGTGTCATGGCTAAACAATGCAGCTACACAGCCAGCCCACAGCACTGGTTTGTATGGTGGGGGTTAATGAAATGGTTAACTTATGCTGATGTATAGATGGGATTAGGATCCATCTGGGCAGCGTGCCACTCTCTTAGTATGAAGCCCATACTCTTGAAATACCACAGAGCCCTAACAGCTGTCCATTTTCTCAACCGGTAGAACAATTTTCTGCAGAGTGATGCATTCTGGGAACGTCCCTGCTTGAGCACACATCACAGTGCTATACCAACATCACCCACTGCTACAAACCTGCCCAATGCTGACTCCTAAAGCTTTGACAGCTGGGGGAAAAAACAATCTGAGAGCTCTGAGCTAAAACAAGCGGACAATTCACAGAGTCTGAGAACATTTCCATGAAATCAGCAGAGAAAGTGTGATTGGCAGGACAAGGAAAAGAAGGAAAGTTGACCAGACATGGATTGAGTGTGTGTTTAGGTTTTAGGTGAGTAAAGGAGAAGGAACATCAGAGCTCCGCAAGGCCAAAATTCCCAAATAATCACTGTCGCTCCAACAATGAAGCTCAGTCTTACGTTCTTCCCATTGATTTGAGTTATTTTCCTTAACGCCAGACACCGTCACCATTTTGCTATTCATTCATTATCTCTGACAATGTAAATGACTCATCATATTTAAACTGGCTCCCTGAGGTGAAGAGAGCCTAGGCATGATGTGTATGAAATCATGGGCATTTAGGTTACGGCCCAGTTCCCTTGGCTTAGAATTCTAGCTAAGGGTATAAGGCAGAGCAGAGGGAAAATTAGTCTTCCCCACTTGATGGCTGTTATATTTGGCCATTTCGTGACCCACTGTGAATAAAGCTTCAATTTATGGCAATTATCCATGTTAAAGACAGCACGCATACATATTAGAAATAATGCCAGAGGTGATGAGAATGTGCAAACTGAAGCTGCTATTATCATACCCGGTAACTGGAATACCACACATGTACAGCACACCCCAGCTGAAAATAACTTTACACATGTTATCTATAAGTTATGCTGGAGCAAAATTGATAATATTCCGATTTATGCTCTCCAGAGAAGGAGTGTATTTGTGGCAACTGGGGAGGGTAAGAGAACAGGCCAGCTCCCCCAGAACAGCTGACACAAGTGATTCGTTATTTCTTGCAGGGAAGGTCACACGAGGCCTCCACACATCACACACCTTAGGCCATGACCACTCACCAACGCCCTCCCCATCCCGGTCCAGGGTCCTGTCACATCTGGCCCCAAAGACCCAGGACGTTTTCTCTCCCCCCCCCTACCCCTCTTCAAAATGCACCAGTGGTTCCCATTTAACACCTGTTCAGCCTAATTTCCATTTTCAGGGACGCTGTGGATTTCAAATCATTTATCACTTCCCAAAGTGCTTCCACATGTGCGCCGGCTTTCCCAGTGTGCAGGGTTCCTGCCTCCGGCCAACCTTTTCCAAATGTATTAAAATTCAGTTTGGTCCAAAGAAGTTCAGACACTGATGTTTCATTGTGGTGATGTCTGGTAATTATTAGTCTAAATTACAGCTCCGGCATGTGACTTGACAGGCCGGACTCCATGTTTAAAACGAGAGATGGGGCGAGGAGGTAGGGCCAAGGTGGTCTGTCACGCTTTGTGCTCTTTTAGAGCCGCGTTCCTCAACACTGGGATGTCAGTCAGACTGAAACTGTTTCGCCACCGTGGAAACACTTGTGTGGTTAGGGACCTAAGAGGGTCCACTGGGGCCCACTGTGGGGCGGCTGGGTGAAGTTTGTGTCAAAAGTACTCTACAGTGAGGGGAAGACTCCCACATTGCGCTCTGATGAACATTAAATGCCAACTGCAGTCCGGTTGATATTCAGGGTCAAGGTTCATATTGTGAAACCAGGATTAAATCTCAAAGTGGAAAACCATTTAAATAAAAATGATATCAGATTATGTCTTGGGGGTCTTTGGTTAACAGTCCCCAAGCCAAACAGAACATCCACAGCGTGTAATTGGATGTGACAAAATGGGATAGAAAACATGCAACCTACTTATAAAAAGTGTAATGTGATTGTAAGTATTGCTTAAAAACCAGGAAAAGCCCTGACCTGTGGCACCACCTCCCACACACAGCTGTTGAATCAGAATGATAATTATATACTGTTTACATCCAAAGTCTGAAGATTTGTTTGCATCCTGGAATTTGCAGCTGGATTTAAGCACAGAAAAAGTTTTAAATAGAAAAAGGAAAAACTGCAGGGGACTAATTGTGTTGCCATCATATTAAATAATAAGCAAAATTCATGGTAGGTAATGAGAACCTTATCATCAGCACATTTTTCATGTTCAAGGGTATGTGCTACAAAAACAAGGGAAAAAAGATATTTTCATAAACCCACAAAAAAAGAAAATTATTCTAATTTAATCTAATTAAAAAAGGAAATTGCAACATTGGTGTTTACAAAGTAAGTTTTTTGAGGAGCCGAGCTCCGGCTTCAAGTGGGGAATGTTTGAAACTGTGCTGTAAGTGTGCTTAATTAAAGTAGGCTGTGAAAATGTGCACTAATCAGATATGGTTGGTAACAAAGTCCATGAAATTACTAATTAGAATTTCATTAAAAGGTACCGCTTTATCATCTGAGGAAATCGTAACCTTTAAAATGCTTTCAGGAAGGCAGTATGCCTCTTTAAATGGGCTAAAAGAGAGAAATGGCTGGCTTTTGATGTAATATCTCATTTAGAATTTGAGCTAAATTGAACCATTTAAACATGTCATTGTTTTGGACGTAATTTATCAGACTAATTAATGACAGTTATTGCCTGGGTTGGGCGGCTGACAGAACCACCAGGCTCCTGCAGGAAGAGATCACACAGACAGACGTTTGGCTTGGATGAAAAAACACACCACATATTTGCCAACAGGGAGAGTCTCCCTTTTTTTTTTAAACTTCTTTTTCTATTAGACAACCTCAGATGATTAACAATCGCAAATCCAGAGCACATCCACTTACCATAACCTCATGTGTAATTTGCTGTTATTACAATGCAGTACTGACAATCGTGGTTCACACAGATTAACTCTTCTTCACAGATTTACGCAACAAACTCTACATTTTGTGCTGTTAAGAAGTAAGTTTGGAGTGTGGCATGTCATCCACGTGAACTCCCGCCTGATTACTATTCCTCCCATCAGTTGGTTCAGGATGGACTGTGTTAGTTGAAGGGATCATATGTCAGCACTCAGGCCTGTTTATCTGAAGGACAGGCACTGGAAGAAAAGACAATCTGTTCCTCTACTAATGACTCCTTGATTTAGACGACACAGAGTTCACTCTTTTCTACACGAGCTCGCAAGAAACAGAGAATTACAGGCAAGCTGTCGACATGGGGAAGATATGTGTAGAAAGCTGATTAGTTGATAGTTCGCTCCAGTAACACCCATGAGTCAGAGGTGAGTGCGGGTGAAAAGTGAAAAGTAATACTGTAGGTTTCCCCTGTGTCATGCCCTCTGCAGAGGTGCTGGCCTGCTGCAGATGTTGAAGAAAGAAAGCCACCGGAGCCGAGAGGTGCATTACGGGGCTAAAATTGTCAGTTTTACTGGATGTGTTTTCACTTTGACTTTAGAGTCTGAGCGAATTTCAATGAAATCAGAAAAGTGATAGGGTTCTCCCTAAAAGCAAGCAGCTCAATCAAAAAGCAAGGCTCCCATTAATCTACCCGCCAGTGTGGTGCAAAACAAGGCATGTCGGGAATGCAGCTGTTTAATTTGCCTTGCAGGCTTCATAAACCTTTGCCTTTGAAATACCAACCATGGTGGCAGCGTTCTGTCTTTACGTCTACATGTGTACACATGTAACGCTGTACCAAGCATTTTCCAATGCAACATAAATTCTCACAAGATGAGCAGCTGGTTTCCACAACGGATAAGATAATAAGTACACAGTTTTATTGATTGATGAGATCGTATTTCAATAAGCAATCATCACTTTGGCTCCTCTAAACTTTAAAACAAAAACACAGATAAACACATATTTTTAGAAATTGTGCTTGATGCCTGAGAATTGATGTCGTTAGTTTGATTTGTGGCACATCTTTGCTCTCCAAATCGACACTAATTTGCAGCTCTGCATGGGTAGCACTTAGACATTAGCTTGAGAGTGTGTACCTGTAATTAAGGCAGATGGTCAAATAACCCTGTTAAGACTGTTAACAAAGCAGGGCTTCTACATGGTCCTAATTCCCCTCCTGTCTGTAAAACAGAGCTGCACTTCAGCCAATTCCCCCTGCGCATCGTTACAGTTGTTGTTGAGCTTTTTCAACTCAGTTTTTTGGCCTGATTAAATCTTCGGTTATAATTAGGAGCGTAAAATCAATACATTTGGTTCTGAACTATAGAGGGGACATTTAGACGGCGGTCTCTGTGACATGCCAGATATGACCGTAAATGACTTGAAATGAAGCCTGTTAATACCAAGCCACCTAATCTCCACAGCGCAGGTACTCATGTTGAATAACCTTCAATCAGACCCTAAAGAAAAAGTGTCATTTCCTCGATCACTTATTGGGTGCAAAGAAAGAAATAAAAAGGACGAAAAAAAAAAAAAAGAACAAGCGCGCCACAGGAGGTCACTAAATTAAAGCTGTGACAGATCAGTATGTTGGTGTGTGGTTTGGCTTGGATTTGAAAATAACCCTGCGAGATTCCTATTAGGCTATTTTCTCTATTCTACCTCCAAAATTTGTGGTTGTTTGCCACTTAAATTCAGAGATGTGTTTAACAGCACCATACTGAGATATGTGCTAAATACCAGCTGAGAAAAAAAATCCCCATATCTGTCATTAAAAGGATCATAGAGTATAATCATCGTTTTACAATTGGAACACATGCGGTAATAGCGCATTCAGCGGTCCTGTGCAGTCACTATACTTTCTGACATGATACCACAGCACATAATGCAGCCTGTAATTATCTGTTTCCTGAGGGTGGAGGGGCTGTGTAAAACTGCCACTAGCTCCTGTGTGCCTTTCATAAAACGCTTTTCTCCTCGCTGGCAATCACTTGCACTGACTGACTCACAGGTCTCTGACAAGGAACTTAAGCAGGCTCACACCAGGAGGGGCTGCACTACAGCAGCTGTACGGACAGAGAACAAAGACAAGGGAAATATAGAGCACACCTACACATTACTTTCTATATATTGCACCTTTTGTCTTAAACTTCCTCATATTTGCCTGGGAGAGGCTTTACGAGCTTCCAGGTCGTGATAATTTGCAAATGACTGGACAACCATCAAGCTCCCATCGGACTTGTTAAATCTAGAGTGGGCCAGGTTTCATATCAGGCTGTAAGATGACCAACGAAATACAAGACACCCATATCAGTTAGAGATTAATAGGAGCTAAATAAACATAATCAGCACATGCAAAGGCGCTGCTGTCCACTGCCTTATCTAAAAATGCTCTTGTGAGATGTCATCACCCTGCTACTTGGAGTGATGCTTAATGATACTGCAAAAGAAGGCAGGGAGGGATTGTGTGTGCATGTGTGTGAGAGGGTGGTTGTGGTGGTGGAGCTAGAGCAAGAGGAGAGAAATAGAGGGTAAAAAACATTAATTATTAGCCCCAGTGGGATCTCTTATATTCTGTCTAGCCTGGACAACACCAATTAATACAGCAATTATTATCCTGGCCCGTAGCACAGGGTTGACTAAGCTGGCTTGCCTTCTGACGATTATGGCATGAGGGGGAGCAGCAGAAGAGAGGCATGCTGGAGCGAGATTATTCATCTCACACTAAACCCCTGCTTTTATGATGCATGGGTGATGGGGGAGATAGAGCCAAAGAGTAATTTAGTCTGCAAATTTCAACTCAGCATTACAGCAACACAATCTCCCTATAGATTAATTTCTGTTGGGTGTCATCTTTAAGGGTGTACTGGAGCACCGATTCGATAAAGAATGAACCGCGCAGACATTTTCTCATATTTCACCCTCCTCCAGAGTAACAAGCCGGCCTAAAGCTGTACTTTAAGTATGAGAGCCTCTAGATCCTGTGTGACAGGTGCACAGTTCACAGTGCTACTTCTCTTCTTATACCCTCGAGGTCTTATTCTAGGCTTTGACCCAGCCCTGCACTGCATTCATTTCCTAAACATTGTCTTCTTCCCCCCCCCCCCCACCCCACCTCCTCTCTCTCATGGCCCTGATTCCTCACCAGTGGATGCAGATGTAAGCAATAGCTCCACCTAGTTTCTGCAGAGCCACTCTTGCCCATGCTCTTTTTAAAAAAAAAAGGCAACACAGACAACTGAATGAGGCTTGTGTGAGAGAGGATCTGCCGTTTCAAATAAAATACTGTTCCCCTATTATCCCTCTACTCCAGTCAAATTATCCACTCTGCTCTATTCTTTCCCGTCATCTTTTTGGACAGGATAGCTCTCTGTCTCTCTTGTTCTATTTTTGCGCCTCCCCGTCCTCATCCCAGCTCCCCTGCAGTGACAGCCCTTGCAGGAGCATCTTAAGCGCGTATACCCCCTTTTCCCCACAGCCACTGTAAAATCTGTGCTGACAGCCAATGAAAACAACACGGATGCTTGCATGTTATCTTGACATGGCCATGTTAAGCTTCGCTCTCATGATGCTAAATGGTCGTCATAAACCTTTTAAGATGTGCGCGGCCTAATATGGACTTTTATAAAAACATTATGCTGTGTAATATGTTTATGTTCAGAGAGGCCATACAGTAGGCAGCCAGCGCTTGCTGTCGCAGCGCTCAAAAGTCAGGCGTGTTATCAAAACAATGGGTACACTGTATTTAAAAAGAACAAGCAAGGTGTTCACATAGATGCACATTATATCCCCTGAATGTACTATTTTTCATAATACAGCAGATTTTTGTAGGATTTCCTTAAAGAAATAAGTTATATATTTAAAATCTCGTCTTGACGTGAATTTTTTATGTTCAAAAATGATGTTCTGCCGTCCTGGGCTTTGCAATCTATCTTTCTTTTCAATAGCATCAATTGACAAAACAATTACAGTCTACAGGATCTTGTCTAACAAGCCCTTGGAGTACTAAGAATGATTAGATGGCGGGTATTACATGAGGAACCCATCTTTGGATTAGCAACGAACACAATAAATTCTGAAATAAGTGGAGGAATATGTACATCCCTTTCATGGAAGACGCTTAGGTGATTGCTGCCACAAGAGGATTTGTCAGCATAACACAGGATCTCAAACAATAATGTGCGTTTGATAGGACACCATGGAACACATTCATAGCCGAATTCGCTGCCTGTTGTGTAAATGGATTTCTCCCCCATGAAACCGAGCGAGGGGCCAGAAAGAATGCCGCTCGGTTTCATCATCGTTTAGTTGAATGCATTAAAGCATCCTCGGCATCATCTTCCACATTCAAGAGGAAACAGCATTTATGTCCTCAAAAACAAAGTTAAACGCTCGCCTCCACCACATTGCAGGTTTTAGTTTGTAATTGGTTCGAGCTGAATGTTCTTTCCAGCAGAAGCGTCTCTTATTTACAGGGGGTGTTGTGTTGGGTTTCAGTTCAGAAAACTGGCCAGGCCTCTAAGAGGAGGCGCTGTCATTGTCACTGTGAGGTGTAGGATAACAGCTCTTGAGCAGGTTGTAATTAGAGTGGCTGAGGTGTAATGAGGGTGCAAGATTCCGGCTCGTGAAACCGGTGCCAAATTGGACCAAGGTGCCAATGGTGCACCGCTGAATGGCAACTCAGCCAGAGCGTTGATGTCACCTTTCTCTTTTTACATGTGACTTTGAGTGGCACAGTGGACACCTATCAGACAGCTGCATCTTTACAAACTGGAGTTTTCCCAAAAGTTTCTCAGCTGGACTGAAGAGGCTCCACACAGGTGGTAATGATAACAAAGATAAAGAGCCTGACGAATAATAATCAAGTTATTAAAGTGATTCTCAAGTGGGGAACAGAGGCAGCGCTTTGGCTCAAAATCTATGCGAGACGTGAAAGAATTCACGGTTTACTGATTGACTCGCACTCAAAAGCGTTTGCTCTTCCTCTGTGTTGTTTGAAAACATAACATTTTCTGGCCAGCTCCTCTTTAAATGGTCACAGTTTAACCCACGCTCACACACACACACACATAAACGCACACAAACACACACGCCTCTTTTTGCACTCTTGGCAAAATGAAAACTTCTGTCAGAGTCAGAATGAAATTTATATCAGTTTGTGAGGCGAAAGCCAAAAATGATCTTACTGCACATTATTTTGATAAGTTTGGTGCCAGAGATAGAGAAGAAATGGAGGAAAGAGGGAGGAAAGTACCCACACTCCACACACCAGATAAGTGCAGAAGCCAAGATTCCTCTAGCTGCTCCATCAGTGCTCAACCTGACCCTCAAAAAAAAAAAAAAAAAACTTTGGTAGAGATGCTTCTTTGCATAATATTTCCACCCCTAGCTATAATCTCTGAAGTGCATACAATTTTCACAGGGTAGTAAAAGCATCAATCAAAAATCCTCAAAAACAGTGCAGCAGCAGATGGGGAGGGGGGAGGGGGAGGGGGGTTTAACACTTAAACTGAACTAATTCCCAACATATATTGGATGTAGCTGAGGCTGCTTGCACTGGAACCGTGATGTGCCAGGAGTTCGTCAAAGTACAAACTGCTGCTACTGTGGTACGTGATTGTACTTTTAATGAGTTTGGGAGCAGTCCTCTCTCTGAAAACTTGGAGACAACACAGCTGAATCATAACATGTTATATCAACATGGTGTTGACATATCATTTTGTTCCTTTACTTATTTAACTATTCTAATAAGGAAGATGCCTTTATCTGTGTCTGAACCACCACCATGAAATTCTCTTCTGTGCTGTGCATGGCGTTACCTCTCCTCAGTCACTCTGCATAAGAGCTGCAATGCAGAGCAAAGCAACTCATTACTGCTATATTAGGGGATCAAAACCACAATAAAACCACCAATTTCCACGAGGGCGGGCAGCGGGGGCAGCTCTTATATTTCTGTCCGGCTCCAGGGGTGAAAGAAGTGGGTGAACTGTGGTTTGACTGACTGGGTCAAGCCAGGGTCAACTTTTAAGTGAGATATTAGAGAATATGAAATAGTTTTACACCATGATGATGACAAACCTCATTATGTTACTGGTTGATTGTTTATTAAATTTGTGTTTAGAGCTAGAGCAGCATTTTGAGTTAGAACAAAGGAGTCTGGCATGTGTTGTGTCAGTCAGAGACGGGGATTTTTTTAGTGGGAGCAGACCCCAACAGATCATAAACTCCATAATGTAGGCCATCACAGCAGCTAGCCCGTGTAAATCTGACTTCTGAGGGGTTTACAAAATACCATGGCAGCACTTTCATTTCCCCCAACACTCATCAGACGACCGCAAGAATGTCAATACAAATGAAAGAATGTCTCAGGAAAATGTCGAGAGGATTAATCAACACCTGTACACCGTGGATGTGGATTTACAGATGGCTGAAAACAAAGAAACGGGGCAAGCTAAGCAAAGAAACAACTTGGGATTCAAGAGTCTTTGCAATCTCATGATTATTATGATCAGTTTTTGTTATTCTCTGTCTTTGGGTGTGTTGCTGTTAACAATGCAGTGAGATGATTCACCGAAGTGCAGCGGTGTCCAAGTCATAAACATTCATTTAGGATTATTATGAGAATTATTTTAAAGAAAAAAAATTCTGTGATGAAAATATCATCCCAAAAACTAATACGAGTAGTCTGGAAATCATGGGAGGAAAATATTATTGACAACAGAAAAATACTCATAATGTAGAATACGAATCGGAAAGAGAGTAGGGCTGTTTGGATGCATAAGAAATAAAGAATAATAATGAAAATGATACAAATTAATTGTAATGGGTGTTTTGGATAGTGTTTATATGAAAAATATATACAGTTTTACAAATTCATCATTTTATGTGCAAAATTGAAATATGAAAACTGAGCTGTTAAATATGGTTAATCCGTTGGTGTCAGACATCACGAGGGTGGGACAGGACAAATAGATATGTATTTTACTCAGCCTACCTTTCAAGTGCCTTCCCATGTTATACACCATTGGAAAGCAAAGATTCTTGACATGTGAATGATTTATACCATTCCAGGCTGCAATAATAACTGTAGATTCATTATACACTTATTTAAGACCAGTCCCAAATGCAGTTTATCTTAGAAGCCATACTGTTTTCTAGTAGCAGATGATACTGCCACAAAAACGGTCCTGTTACATCAGCAAGGGTCCAATGAACATAGTCCAGTAAAATAGTTGGTCCACAACTGGTTTTTTATCCATAAAAACTGGTAGGTACTTTAGGATTTTAAGGGGTTAAGTAAAACCACAATATTTCTTTAAATGTAATGGAGTCAAAGAAAAAAAAAAATAAGAAAAAAATGTAAAAAAGAAAATGCTCAGTTCAAAATTTTTCTGAGATCTTTTTTTTTTAGTGTTTGTTCACATTATAATTCAAGTGCGACCACCATCACACTCCAGTGTGAAAAGTCTGACGTGATGAGACAGCAGGCTGTGTTTACACGTCACGCCTCCTCCAGTTGCAGAATTATGACGTCTCTTTCACTTCAATGATGTAAAAGCTGGATGAAATGCAACATGACCATTCAGACTGAAGTTGCTTTGAAAAACATCAGATATGGATCTGATTTAGGTCCACATGTAAATGTAACCTGGATTACTTGGATTTGTGGTGTTCAGAAATGGCTCACATATGGGTGAATAAGTTTAATTTTGGCCACTTTTACCTGCAGTGTGAACACAGCCTTAGTTTTCATCACTGCAAATGAGTACTGCAGTGACAAAATAACCAGTAATTATGTCTCGGCAAAGGTCCAATAACTCAATACAACTCTACGATAAGAGAATGATATTACTGGTGTTGCATCACTTCAAAGTGTTATGCTATTTTCTAAATTCAAGTAATGTGTCTTTTACCATGCAATATAGTATGATTCAAGGACAAAATATTTAATTATCCCCAAGGGGCAATTAAATGCACACAGGCAGTTTTGATGAACAACAGATTTGGCACAATTACACTGTATGAAGACACCTCCTGTTATTTCAGTGATTAGTATTTGAGTTGAATTTTATTTTACAGTAATAGCAGAGTCTACTTTATCTTCATGCCAACCTTTAGCTTCAACCTGTTTGGTACGATTTCCCAAATGTCTGAATAAAAATGATTGAAAATGACACGAATCACAAATATGCTTATTAGTGCTCACACCCATCACATTCACACTTATTCTAATGAACACACTTTTTTGCGGTGCATGCTATCTGTGACCTAACACTAAGTAATATACAGCTCTGTTGTCTGTCCCTGATAGGTAGAGAGCAGATGATGTTATGAGGTGATAATGACCAAGCCAGAGTAATTGCTCTGCCAGTAGGAGACCTGTAATCACTGCTCTGTGATTATGTAATGGACCTTGCTGATATGGAACAGGTGAACGGAGAGAGAGTTGAATGTGTTTGGCGCAACTACATCAGGGACTTCATTTACAGGCTTGCAAGAATCAAGATTACAACGCTATTAACACAACAAAGATGGTACAAGAGGGTTAAGATCACACAACGTTGTTGGTGCTGTTATACACATAATGAGAGTGTATGTGATAGCGATGTTTGTGTTGCATGTTGTTATTTATTATCACATCCCTTCATGCACATTAGTATGAATTTACTGAATGTTTAGGAGCAAACAGTTTAGTTAAGCTTATCAATACCATCAGATCAGCTAGAGTCAACCAACTTAAAGAGAAAAGTACTAAATATTGAAAACCAGCTGATTTGACTTTTTTTTTGATAGATTTTGTATCTTGAATTAATTTTTTTTCTCGTTTGAAATGTATAGAAAGACCACATTTATTAAAAGTGATTCATCAAGTAAAAAAAAGACCTTCAGCATTCCCACAGTGAGTTTATCCTCCTGGGGTCAACTTCACAGTGATGCTGCTATTAATACCCTGAGCCATAAATCTTACAAAGCAGAGCACAAGATCTAAATCTCCAGCACCTCAGTTACATCACTCGCACCCACTTGCCTTTTCACCTGTGTGTCAGATGAAGGTTACAGTGGTGAGAACGTTGAGCAGAGCTCGACCTCCCTCATGCTAACAGACACTGGAGCTGTCTCTCCCCTCGCTGATCGGACACCGTCTTTCTCCCCCCGAACGGGAAGATCCACAATTCCCATGCAAGGTGCAACACACGGCTGTCACTGCCCACCTCTTCATTGCTTGCACCTGCTAAAACATTTGAGGTATTTGAGCAGCAGGGCAACACATTTGCTTTTCATTTAACCTGCCTTTGGAGACCTTTGAAGTACATAATAGCAGAGCAGCACAGGTCCCCCTCCCACCCCCCTTAATCATTTACCTAGTAAAGGCGCATTCTCTGCAGCTAACCCATCAAGCGGAAAACGAGTTTGGCCCACTATTTCTCTCTTCCTCCCTTCCCCTCCTCCCTCCTCACCTCCCTTGCCCGCTCTCTCGGCCCGTTCTGCTCTGTGTGTGTCACTCCCTCCCCTTCCCATTGTGAAAGCCTCCTGCAGTTGCTCACTGACTCCACTGTGCATGAATGAGGGAGGTGTGGAGTCAATTGTTGGCCTCGTCTGGGCGTGAAAGGTTTCAAGAGACGTCGTGGCTTGCAGCCCATTCATACAACATGGCTAATTATCTTTTGCGTCCAATCATGAGGAAATTTATTGGCATGGGGAATATTGTCTTTGTATTTTGGGCAAGATAATGAGACAAGGAACATGAAAAAGATCTGGTTGTAAATTTGAGTTGGGAATGGAGCCAGATTTGGCCTTAATGTTTAATCATCTTCAGTTATAATAGCATATGCTTTAATTTTTTTGCTTGCGAATGTCCTCATTAGACAGATGGGACTTTCTATGTATGAAGCCGTGTGTGTCCAAGGGAGAGTGTAGAGGCAATTAGAGTAATTCTGTCACAACAGTAATTTGATTATGATGTATTAGATTAAATCCATTGGCCTTTTACACGTATTTCTTATCTGAGTTCAGGGAGATGAAAATATTTCCTGCAAATCAAAACGCTGTTTATATTATTATTCTTTAATGAGAACCACTGAAGTGAATATGTGATGCAGATGATTTGAGTAAATCGCATAACAGTGCAGAAGCACATTAGTTAAACGCAACAATGAAATGCTCCACAGAGCAATGATGCTTTGCAGTGAATCCATTGCAGGGAGTCCCACAATTACTATTCTCACCTGAACCTGGGAACCTTTAAGAGACATCATTAGTTACATTAAAGACACAGACAAAAACTGGACAATGCTTTGTTGAGGAATGTTATAAAAAGAAGCCAGAGGGCAATTTGCCACAACAGCTAAGGGTGTCTGTAATGCAGATGTTCTTTTTCAGCAACAGACAGTAAATATTGCCCAACAGCCAATGTCTGCTGCACAGTTGTGAAATGTTATTTATAGATTCACTCATAAAAGCAGAAGATCCAAATGAAGAAATACTAAACAGTAGTCAGAATTAGTCTATTATTTATGCCATGTGTATATAATACAATAGCACAAACATGGAATGAATTAAGGTGCAGAGAGTAGTGAAAGGTGCAGTGTTGTGGATCTAAAATGCTCATCCTAACAGAGTCAAATTAATAAGATCTGTTGTTCTCTCACTGTCAACTGCTTGAATTGCTTGAAAAATATTTTACTTCATTTTTTGTTGCAAATATAAAGTTTTCATAATCTTACAGAAATGGAAGATGCTCATAATACTTCCAGCATATAAGATTGAATTATTGAACATTAACCAGTTTTTATACTTTAAAAACAAGAGTTAAATACGAAAACATGTTTTCCAATCTTTTTCTTTTTTCTTTATGGAAAATTAGGAAAATGTAAAAGAAAATAACAAGGTTGAAAAAGAGCACACACTGTCACAGCCTGGTGTAAAAGTTGCAGGTATTTGCTTGCTTTGTTTTGTCAAATAATCTCTACTACAGCTTTGTGGGATTGGGCTTTTTTGTATTTTCTATATACAAATGATAAAGATTTTTAAGACAAAGTTTTGAATTCAAAGTAATAAGATGGCCAATTGTAGTCACCATTTTATTCTAAAAGAAGCGGAGAAAAGCTATTTTACACATGGGAGTCATCCAAAATCACTCACAACTTTAAGAACATGCTGTGTTGAAGGTTTGTGAAATATGAATATGTGTTTTGATAAAAAAAACATAACTGCAAGTATTTTTGTTTTAACAATATGTTTGGATTATGAAAAGAACAAAATGAAACCTCTACATACACACAAGATAAGCTTTCATTAAAAGAAAAGAAATTACATGAAATGTGTTTTTAAAAAGTTGAACTGGAATTAAATTGAAGGCAAAACCAGGACAGCAAAATTTTCCAAAGTGTTAAATTTTGGCGAGCATACAGTTTTACCAAAACTTTATGATGTATCAAAAATGCGTCCAGCTAAAAGACATGTAGTCTAAGAAGAGTTTTTTTTGTTCATGTAAAAAACAATTTGACATTGTGAGAAAAAAGTTGGATATGTGGTGATTTGGTTGGATTTTTTTTTTTAAACTGATCGTCTGACCTGAATATTACCTTCAAGTGTCCTATATTGTACATTTTAAGACATGGGACTTGATGTGATTTTGCCTTACCTGACACATATGTGCAAACATGACCCCCTCCAACTGCATTTGCCTCATGCATCCAACTTTTAAACAAGAATGTGCAACTTATCTAAAATTCTCTAATTTGGAAAATGAATGTAGAGAGAAGAGCTTTCAGCCAAACAAGTCAATTAAATGATCTAACATAGTTAGTTTTCAATGTAAAGTTATGTTTCCACTTACTGTGTAGAGTAAAATGTGCAACAAGCGTTCTTTTTTTCTTTTTTTTCTACAGCTGTGCCTTCAGACTCTAGAGGGTTTGTTTTCAAAAGGCATGTGATAACAACAGCTAGCATAACTAGTGTTGGTATGACTAAAGTACAGACAGTAAGACAGCTTCTATCAACTGCAGTCAACGTTTGTCCCAGTACGGCCATCAAGTTCATTTTACAAGTGGAAATCTAGTGTAAGAGAAGCTAATTGGACAGGGAGCGGAATAAGGTTAGCTAATAAGATATAATACACATAGCCTACAGAGATGTACAGAAACATTATTTTGGCTCAGTTCTTATACAGTACAAGATAGTCACAACAATCATGTAAAAAATGGACATTTGGAGAAAAACAAGTGAATGTCACATGTTTTTGGTGTAAGATATAGGCTGTACTGAAATGAGTACTTGTACTGCAGATATCCTCTGAGCCATAAGGGTATAATAAATCTCAAAGGCCTCTTAGTTTCCTTCAAGTCACGTGGCCCCTACTCTGATACCTCTGTTAGCCTTTACAACCAACCGGAAATAAACTATAAACAACGATTATCCAAACATTGAAATGTCATAACCAATGTAGGGTCAAAGCCAAGTGTTGACAAATTTTACATTTAAACATCTTTCTGTTGTTTCAGAGATCACTAAACATCTTTGGGGAAAAAAACCAAACGGGGATTTAAAAGTTGCTGGCAGGTAATTTAAAGCCACACGTCATTAAAACTGTAAAAGGCAAAACAGACATTAAAGGGCTGTAGGGTTTATGTCCACATCACTGACTATCAGCGGACTCAACCTTTATGTCGCTATCAATGTCAGTCACATTTCCGCACTCGCATTTTACTGGGGCCCTTGAGTGGTTCCCTTTAATGCTCAATTTAACACAATCACCGTATGAAAAGACCACCTTAGCCACCTGGCTCTTTCCTCAGGGAGAAAATGGGACGGAAGATCAAACTCTTGACCCTGATAACTAAAATTGTTATGCACCTTTCCAAATGAATCTGATATGCATACTTACTTAACATATCTGCTCTCCTCTTACCTGGTCCATTTAGGTGAATTTGCAGGGTACACCTGACTGGCTAGCAATGCTACTGCTAGCCAGGCTGTTATCACTGCTGTATAAGACTTCTTATGAATATTGAGACTGGCAAAAATGGGGGAAGCAAGGAAAGTATGAAACAGTTATGAACTAAAACTAATTCAGTCTCCAAGTTGCACTTTAAATGTGTTGCTTTCAGTAACCTGCATAGTAGCCTTAGCCTATGTTAAAGTGTCTTTATGATTTAATATAACTTTCCTAAAGAGGAAAAATAAATATTTTTCCTTCAGTATTTGTTTGAATTCATATGCATGACGCCATCTCTTACTGTTCTGGCGACCAGAACGAAAAGGGCATGTTAAAAAGGGCCAATCTTCATGTTATCGATTAATCCCTAATAATCGGGAACTGGGACAAAAAAAAAGATGAAAAGGGGCATGAGGCTTAAAATCAAATAAATCACACCTGGATTCCTGGTAAGAACTGGCAGAGTGCTCTTTATATTGCACTCAAATTGCTCCATTTGTTCCTGAAGATATTTTAATCCTGTCTGACCTCAAACTTCCCATGAACCAGGGCCTGAACAAAAGGCCGCCCACTGTCCTTGCAGTAAATCTGTTGTCTCCCTTCTGGGCCCTCAACAGGGGATCATAGATCAGCACTGCTCTGCAGCTTGCTTCAATTTACTCAATTAACTCTGGTAAAGCACTTGTAAGTTCTGCAGATGTTGGTTTATTATCGAGGCCTAAAATGTACAAGTGGGTTCAGGAGCAGGGGGTTGCGGCAAGGTTCACAAATGGGGGAGGGTAAACTAATATCAGTCCTTATTTTTAGTAAAGAACAAAGAGATGTTATGATTAGTAAGGGTGGATATAAAACACGCTTGATTTAACTTTTACAGTTTTCAAAATACCTTTACGGGATTCTACTCTTTATGCACCCAGCAGTGCCATATGTATTATGTCTCTCATATATAAGGGGAAAAAAAGTAAAAAAAGGTAAAAAAATAAATAAATAAATATATATACATATATATATACATATATATATATATGTATGTGTGTGTGTGTGTGTGTGTGTGTATTAAAATGATATATGTAATTCATATAAATAATTAAATTCTCTTTCCTGTTCCATCATCTCTAAAAAGAAACTTCTTTAAAAATCTTGCAGACATGCGGCTTAGCTCCTCAGCCCGAATCACTCACAGACGGCTTGCTGTAAATTCTGATCATTAGATTACTGTTAACAGTTATTTCTACGATGGCCTTGCACTTTAATAATTTCTAATCAAGTATTTTCCTCCATCTACTTATCAGGAAATTTTGATTTTGCTGAAACATAAAACCACAGCTAAAGTCTACTGGATAAATTAAAGTAAAACTGACTTGAGGTATGCAAAGTACACACAGTAAGGAGGATGCTAACATTAAGCAGGTGTGGTTACTATCACCATAAAGCATTCTGCCATCGGCATCCATGTGTGCTCATATATTTTCTTGCTTGGCAAACTACATTTCAATTAAGAGCCACAACACAGGATGACATTCATAGTGCTTTAAAATAAGGTTTGGACAAATTATCTTCTGCTGTCAGGCTAATATCCTAACTGCGGGTTTGGCTCTGTGGAGCGGGAGCTTATCTTTGTGCAGTTGGTGAGTTACAGGCCAAGTCGGCGTTGGGAGGCTCTGCACCAGTTTAATGGCTTGCCAGTTGATGTTAATGTGAGAGGTGCTTCTCTTACACAGGTACAGCAGTTTCAGCCAGAGCACATATTTCTAATAACCTCACAACTCATAGACATCAAACCTTAATGCTGGCAGTGAAATTGATCTCGGAAGGTTTTACTTCTCTTTTAAGATGAGCCATAATCAGCTTGGCAAAGTCAACAAAGGAATCTGTAGTTGACAATTTTTAAACAGAAACTATTTTGACAGCTCTGTGTCAATTTAACAACTATGCCAATATTTTCCCATCATGATATGGACATTATATTATGATGCTATGTTATGATGCGTAACAGGTTACAGATATAGTAAAAATGAGATTTTTTTTGCATTAGCATTGCAATAATCATAATGTTGATATTGGCAGCTGTGTCAAGCTCTCTTATTTAGGATAAACTGGGTCTGTTTTATTTGGAAAAGACAGGAGTTCGGAGTCATTTTTCAATATACGTTTTGAATAGCATATTTAAAAAAAAGACCACTGCTGTTTATAACTGGATCAATTCTCACAAAAAGATTAATAATAACAAGTACTACTGAGATTGTATTAAAGTTTCTGACTAAAGATCAGGCCCACTTTAATTAAAAAGATGATTTATTTGCAATAACAGTAGTTGAACATATATTTTGTCATATGGCTTTTCTGGGAGAAAGGCAGCAGCAACGATCCCCCAGAGCTTAGTAGCATCCATGATGGACATGACACTGGCCATGTTTATATGGACACAAATATTTAAATTAAAACTGCTTCATGTAAACATACCAGTCAGACCATTCTGTTTCAATCATGCTCATTTGTGTCAAAATGTTCGTCCGATCGAGACAATTGTTGTTCTGATCGGCATGCATGAAAACATAGGTTCCAAAATACGGGTAGAAACTATCCTTACTGTGCATGCCTGCTACTTCAGTTGTATGTCAACATAAAATCTCACACTTTTACGTTATAGTGGAAAACCTGGTGAGACAAAAACAGAACTGTTCAGTATGTGGTAAATTGATTGAGATTTTAAAAGAACTTAAAATTATCAAGGGTGTTAAACTGAATTCAGTAAGATGGCAATAGATACACCCACACAGCGGTGTTTGTTGACGTTGGAATTCACTGGTTATTCTTGTATTGCTATTTCTGGACAATTCTGTGTATGTCAAAATAATTTTTTTCCATTCGAACATGGGGTCCATGTAAACTCAGGTCATAATCAGAACAACTTTTTCAGGCTCCATGTAAACAGTACAGGTCTGATCTGAATTTTACCCCAACTGAAGAAATTTTGCACATACAAACATGACGTTTACGCGGATCACTTTTAAACATCCAATCAGAGTGAAAATGTGTCTTATAAACATGTCCAATCAGCCTCGACTGGAAAGAATTTTTGATCCGATCGACAGTGGTGGTTTAAACCTTTTCACGGTCAGATCATCTGGAAAAAAATGACCATGTTTACACTCATTCCGATAGTTTCTGTGCATTCTTAAACCATGTGGGGATTATGTCACGTAACGAGTTTCAGGGAAAACTTGAAAAATGGTGGCAGCAGAAACAGGAAAGTGGTGGATACAATGTTTAAGTTAGAAACTGAAAGAAGTGACGATTACTGAGCATTTCAACAGTCAAAAGGTTCAAAATGAAAAAAGAAGACCCTTCTTCCAATCTAGTATGCATTGCATATCATATGCATTCTCAAAGATGTTACAATCGTATAAAATCTGTACATCAAGTAAGTAGAACTGATTGGATCACTTCATCCCAATCTTTGATCAGATTGATTTCAATCAGACAGATGAAATATTTGTTCATGTAAACGTAGCTACTGATTGAACGAGTTCAAAGTAGTTTCGAGAGGAGGAGTTGAGGTGGAGGAAGGTTGCAAAGCAAGGCCATTCCTGGCTTTAAAATGGGTTCTGAGACTCTTATCTTTATTCAAACCTGACCTTGTAGTTTTAATTAATAAACCAACCCGTCCTCTCCATTGAATGAATGAATGACTGAATTATTGTTTATTATATTTCTAACAAAAGAATAAAAAATGTGTACCCCGCCTCTCGCCTGCTAATTGCTGGGAGAGGCTCCAGCCCACCCATGACCCTGAATTGGATGAAGTGGTACAGAAAATGGATGGATGGATGGATGGATGGATGGTATATATTTGTTCAAAAAAGAGCATCTATGATTCATTGCCATATAACATGTCCTTATATATGATAAATAGATTTAATATACAATGTGCATCAACTGCACCAGTACACAGCATACACTTATACGTACCACATAAATCATCAACATCATTACAATAAATATGCAATCTATTAATAACTGATTGTATATTAGCACTAGAAATATATTACAACAGTATGCTACATAAATATATGTATAGGCCTACATACACACAAATATTAATAACTAATTAATTTAATGTACATTGACATAAGTCTCACATAGAAGAATTCAGGTCTTCTGGATAGTCTAATACATTTGCTTTGTTGTTTATAATTCTTGCACCACATCGCCAGAGTGGGTTCAAGAAAGAAAAGTTGAGAATATACATATGTACCTGTGGTTTCTGGAAATGTTAAATAACATTTAACTGGTTATAAGAGACACATTTGAATCACCTTTGTCCAATTTTATTGAAAGCATTTCCTGTTTAATGCAAGGTTATGCCTCCAGAGCGTTTACTGTAAAACTGATTATCGCTATGCAAAAGCAAACTATGACACACAAGGCGACGTGAAAATGATGAGTGTAGCTGTAGACATTTTCCTTCACTAGAAAGATGAAAAGTCAGACAAAGTCTTTTGGGAGGCTGTAAGAAAGAATTCCCCTAATGATATTCCCTGTGGGCAGAATGTAATTTATTCAAGTTAATGCGTCTTATTTTCTGTTCAAGGTGTATGCCACGGAATTAGCAAACAAATTTAATTGTTAATCCATCTGCTCTGAAACAACCAAGATCTTGTTCAGTAAGCTCTGAGTCAGCCTGATCCAATTATGCTAGAACGGAGACATTTGTAATCATTTGCCATCACACCACCCCTGCAACCTACACAGATACATGCACAAAACCGGCTTAAGCTATTTGCGAGAAAAGCATGAAACTTGTGTTTAGTGAGCAATAGAGTAACACAAACTGTTTGAAATGAAGCAGTGACCCCTGATAGTTTGAGGTCAAGGGTCTCGGGGTAGGAATTGTAAATGACATGTCCACCCTGGGGCTTTTCCTAATAACTTTTTGAGGAGAGTATGAGGCCCGCTCATTTCTCCACTGCCCTCACCGACAGGTCTTTGGGGAGTGATATGCAAGTATGGAAGTGTAATGAACTTGTTTTCCTTCTCTAAAGCCCCTTGCTGTCTCCTAAATCACTTGTGCAGCACATGAGCCACCATCCTCTCCCCCACAGCTGCACTTGCTCTGCAGATCTGAAATACACAGAGTGGTGTAGATTGTAAGCAGATACTGACCTTCTGTCTGGTCCACTGCTGAATTATTGACCATGTGGAGTTTATGCTTAATTTTAAGCTTTGTAGATTTGGAGTAATCTTAGTTGAAATCTCACAATAGTACAGATGATAGAATTTGTCCATCCATTTATCAGTACTTCTCAATAAAAACAAGACATGACTTCAAGACAACTGTTCTCTAAAGTGTTATAAACAAGAATAATGTTGGGAGATTTCCTGTTGAGAGTGTTGCATCCTGTATCTGTATGATTTGGCCAGAAATAAATATTTTTGCAGCTGCTTTTTTAGTCCGTACCTTTCCATATTTATTGAACTGATACACAATCAGGACTTCAATTTCAAAAGGGTTTTGTTGGTAAAAGATCCTTTTTCCAGATCTTTAATTCTGAGATGAGTTGGTCACAAGGATTTTTTCCACACTTTTCTTTGTTTTTCAGCATTTTCTATTAGCGGATATTTCCCTGACTTACGGCATCAACATCTCTAAACATTCACAAATGTTAAAAAAAAATTTATTACTCACTAGAAAAATGACCTCTGTTGCTTTGATCTGTCAAAGCTGGTGTTTGTGACTAGTACATGTTGAGGTAAATGATAGGTTATTACCACTCCAGCTCTTCTAAACACTTCAGCTAGTGAAAGATGTTCGACTGCTGTTTGTGTCGTGTCCTGGGCAGGAAATACAGGTAAAACCAAGTCTGCTCCTGGTTAGCTGTGCAGATCTTAATCTCTGGGATTGACCGAGCCCAGCATCTGTGGTATTCTTAGAGGATTGATGGGCAGCATTCCTTGATTTTTACCCCTGCCCTTCCCTGTGCCCCTCTCGTGATGTAATGACATTATCAATTAGCCCCCATTAATTTAGCAAAAAACAAATAAGCTCCTCAGTACACCCTCCTTCAAGCATGTGGTTCTGATTTCCTGTGAGTTTGTCAGTGGCCGCTGTTTTGTTAATCCTTTGGCCAAGGTGGTGTGGCCAAGAAAGGTCATGCCTCTCTCCTCCCTTCAACCCGTTTCCTCCCAGCCCTCTGAAGGATTTCTTTTAGTTTGTGGCACACTGGTAACATCCCTAAGTCTGTGTTGCTAGCTTTCACCACCCGTAAGCTTTTTATATGTGTCTAGACATTATTACACATAAAACTCTATCTTGTTAAGTATTTGGCAGTACCAGAGCTTTCCAGAATACAGAATTGATCTGAAATACTAAACTATTTGGCTGAGGTAGATCAATCCCAGGGTGAGGCCAAAAGTTCACAGCTTTGATGGTGACAAATGGTAATTGGAAAAATAAATATTATAAAGTAGCCATTTCAAGACAATGAAACTGTGAAATGGTCACAATTTATATAAAAGAGTAAGAAGTACTAGCAGCTCTTAATTAATTTTTTTTTTTGGAAAAGCAGGACTTAAGAAAGTAATCCAATACTTAAATCTACTGAGAGGAAGAGTTTCCATTCAGGTTTAATGAAACATTATCCCAGAATAAAAGTAAAATCTTTAAGTGGTCATGACTCTGTTAGCAACAGATCAATTCACTAACTGCGATGGAAATAAATATATTTAATCAAATACTTCAGTCTCCTGAATGCTTATAATACTATTTTATATTTTCACCTAATTACTTTTTTTTTATTTCCAGCTTCTCTATCATTTGCTTTAGTTCGTTTTTTTATTTTAGAGGTAAGGATTGGACACAACAAGCCATTAAGATAAGCCACATTGTTAGAAATTAAACCAGCTTTTTCCAAAATTCTGAATTATTTAATGTGAATTCAGATTTTTTTTATGTTTGTGGTGAGTTATCAGTTCTACTGATTTTTAGATCTTCTCATATGGCTTAATCTCATTTATTGTTCAAATGATTCAATATCTAATCATAACAAAAAAGTTGAAAATAAACACCACTGTCCTGTTTTTTTAAATTATTATTTTTCAATCTTTATAAGGGCTTATTAGGCTTAAGGGGTGCCTTTTGTATCAAACTATAAGTCACTCAGAAGGATTAAGTCATATCGTTTACTGTGATATTATAACATTTCACTATAATAAAATGAATACTTGGGTGTCTAAATTTCAGTAGGATTCTTTAAACAAGACTCTTACTAATAAAGGAGCATTTCAACACATGCTGCATCGGTACTCTGACCTGAAAGGCTAATACATGACCTTCAAGAAAGTTGTGCATAGCTGAGCAGCAGCAACTCAGACCAAGATAACCGCTGCAAAATTTGAGAGTGAAACTTATGGTGCCGCCTTTCAAACAGCTCATAAAAATTCTGTCATAGAATAAAACAGACCAAGTTGGAGTGTAATCTTATCTATGTAGGAGACCTCTTACACAAAATAAATGGTTCATTCAGAGGAGGAAAGGCTAGAAAGCTGCTCACTCTGATAGACTTAACTGAACTAATACATAAACACAAGTGTAAACACATGTGTGACCATCCCTACTACATAGGATGAGAAGGAAATACACAATGCACAGAAAGAGACAGACTAGTGAGATTGTCATATCGCAATTTCTTTATATGGTAAAGAAATGAGTTGTTCATTGCTGTTTTAAGGTTTAACATATTGTATTTTACCCTTTAGACAAAAGATCTTTGGTTTGATTTGACTTGACTAGATTTGGCTCGATAATCATTATTATGGTTAAGGTTGGACTGAAAGTACTGAAAACTCAGCAGTTTGAAATACATGATGCAGAGAAGATGCACAGACATAGCTGACTCATGATGGAAAGTGTGCTATGGTAACAAGTATGTGTGCAGGTGAAGATGAGGGCACTAAAGAACAGAAAGTTGAAAGAAGTTAGCATTTTTCTTTTTTTTTAAATGATAGCCTATATGGCAAATAAGATTTTATTGCAGACTTAGGAATAAAATGATTTGCTGAATAGTTACTCTATAATCTAAAAAGAGAGAAAAACAAGGAAATGATAGAATCAGATGAAGTAGCAATTAGTTATAAACTACTGAAGTCAGAACATCATTCGTTTAATCAAGTTGACCTGATGCGCTCTGCTTCATTTCTGTTGAAATATTGATTAACTTTATGCATTTAGACTCTTCTCGGTACATCTTATGGAGGTACACCAGTGTGCAACAGTGTTCATGAGCCTAAATATATACTATATACTACTTCATCTTTGCAATCAGAGAAGTCAAGCAATCAAAGCAAATCAAAGAAAAGCAAAATATCCTGGATAAATGTCGTGAAGCCACGATTATTTCCAGCCAAAACATCATCTTTTGATTCCTAAACCTAAACAAGAACTTTTGGTGCATCTTGCTGTTCTTTCATCAGATGGTACAACTTGTTTCAATTAGACTCTGCCAGCCTCAACTTTTCCCTACTTCATTCTCCCCTGCAGATTTCTTCAACTTAGCTCAGTGCAGTTTATTATCAGTTGGTGCTGAGTGAAGTTGCAGTTATTATGATTGTTTGTTAAGATGGGATAACAAGACAGGACACAAACTTTCCCTGGTGCTAGAGTCATTTCACTGTGAGTTAATAACAAGTTTCCAGTGTCCCAGTACTGCACCACAAAACTGAAAAGCCCCATTAAACTTTTCAAGCTGTGAGTGAAAGAAAAAGTAAACAGTGAGTAAAAGAAAGGAAATGGAGAACAAAATGAAAATAAGTGAAGAAATAACTGTCCCAGAGTAGACTTGAATTCAGTGTTGCTTCAGTGTTTGCTCTCGTCGTCTAATTGTGCCTAATTGTAGAGTGTCATGACAACTTGTGTGTATTTCAGAGATGCTATTTGATTTGCCAAAACAGGAGTATTTGGCACCCTGGACGGAGACCGGGTTGACACATTCAAATATACAATCTCCACATATTCAACACACAGTCAGAGGCCAATTTAGACTTTGTCTCCGTCACAACCGGAGTTCATGTTGAACATGTGGTGACTTTTGTTTACACATTACCCTGACGAAACTGACAAACAATGAAATAATTCGTCTAACCCGATCACTGTAAAGTGCTACAAATGGTTCACTTGGGGAATCTTTCCTAATGGTGACAACTTAAACATTAAAGTTATTATTTTTTAAGCAAAAAGTTGCCACCCACAGAAGTAGTGCTTTCTGTTTGACACAATAAATGACTCTGCCCCCTAAAGTCACTGTAAGCTGATAAACACAATTTGGTTTACAATAGAGGAGAATGGTTTCTCAAGAAAAAAAGAAGCTATGCCCAGAGTAATTGCCAGCGTTGGAAAGATGCACACTCATAAACACAGAAACATCATTAAGAACATGTAAACCTCCATCAAACAGTATGAAAATGCATCACATGGGTTGTATGTTATTTACACAGAATTAAAACTGAGTGGGGAAACATCAAAATGAGCCTGAGGAAAAGTTGACAACCTCCCCCGTGAGCCCTTGTGTCCCAGAGGAGTAGTTCATACGTTAATACTCAACCCCTGCAGGAAATTGGGTCCCCCCCCCCCCCTGTATCTCTGTAAAACATATTCCACTGCAACAAAGGAGGCTCGATTTTTATACTAATAATGAGGTTAAGAAGACTGACGCTGATAGATTAGACCACAGCGTCTGGCTGCATGGCTGTGCAAAGATGAGAGGTGTTGACCCCCACTTCTGTTTATGACTACAAAAGTAGCACCAAAAAAAGAAAAGAAAATTACAGATCATACAGTAATAGCTACTATAATCCCGGTCCTTTCGGCTGGTTTTAAAGTTTCCAAACAGCAACAGATTATTTAGTAAAATTTATCAAATTCAAGCCAAAAAAGGAAAAACAATTATTTGATTTCATGGACTGTTTCTGTGTTTTTAAGCTTTTTTTTGTGTGTACTGAAGGGGCAGACTGGGCCAAAAACTCGGCCTAAACTCGTCCATATACAGTCACCACAAATCCATGAGGTGAGTTAGCAGAAATCAGTGAGAGTGAACACATTAAAGTGAACACAGAGATGAATATTAAAGCAGCATTAATCCTACTTTGTTTTTGATGGGAAAATAGAATAAAAAGAACAGACATGACAAATGATGGATTGGATGAAAACTGGATGAAAACGGGACAAAATGTAGAAACAGTGTCTCTGTGTCTGCTCTTCTCTTCTGGAGATATTATCTCAACCAGGTACAACAAAAGATTGAATGGACATA
>JBBBVU010000017.1:6752131-6773689 GCA_037177055.1 Atherinosoma microstoma
TATATATATATGTATATATATACAGAAGATGCTTTTTTACACAGGGGTCTTCAACGTTTTTCATACCAAGGACCTCCAAATGTATGCAGAGATGATCATACAGCTGATTGACATATGTTCTGAGACCTTGTATACAGTAGCTGTTAAGTTTGGTTAGCTCAGTGAAAATGTGAGTTTAATGACCTGGACATTGTCACTGTGTAAAAAATTTGAAAAAATAATAAAACATTTCCAGATAGACATGAGTAATTCCAGCATACAGAAAGAATTGCTCTGTGTGAAAGTCATCGGCTCTCAGAGTGGTTCAGTAACACATCTTCTTCTTATCCCTCAGCAACACGGAGATAAGAGAAGAGAAACAATTGCAAAGCACTGGTCTTGACTATACTGACACCTTTCATGACATCTGACAATTCAGCACTCGTGTTTCTAGCAACTAGTGACAATGTTGTAGACTGTTGTGGATAAAGAGCTGCATTGTTTTAACCAAGAATATCTGGATCTGAGAATGTGGGAAAAAATATTTAAATCATATTTTTTTTAAAAGATTCACTAATCAACCAAACGTTTCAGGACCCCCAGCAGTACCTCCACGGACCATGTTAAAGACTTCCTCTCTAACATATTTTGGAACTGAAGTATTCGACTATCAGCCCACAACCAATAACAAAGCGGCTAATAAAAAAAATCAGAAAACTGCTGACTCCCAAATAATGATTTATGGTTAAAAATAATTCTCTCACTTTCAATAAGATAACTTGCTTTAAGAAGACGTAAGACATGTAAGGAGACAACGTGGTAATAAAACAGCTGTTATCATCACTTCATCGTAACTCTGCAAACAGCTAGCGTGTTTGACGCTAACTGGCTCGTAAAGCTCAGACTTAGTGGGCTTAATGGGTCTCTTTACTACCATAATCATTATCCACGGCAGCTGATGAAGGCAAACATGTCAACCACATTTGGACATTTGGCAGCATTTTATTTATTTATTTTTGTTAATTGTGCATTTTCTCTGCACCTCCTCTCTGTCTTCTCTCCTTGGTTCAGACAGGTTGCTACATCCACTGGTACAGAGCCAAAAAAGATTTAAAGTATCTGATTGGTTCAGTCTGGTGTCAGTAAAGAAAAGAAGCAATGGGCCGCAGATCAACTTGTTTCGTGGGCCGGTGGTCAGGAAAGAAACTTCTGTGCTGACTATTTGGACGAATCTATTACTCAGGCAAGAACCAGGGTGAGAGGGGGTGGTGCTTAAAAATATGAGATGGTCAGCCCAGTGTCAGTTGGGCCACTGATCCACTGGGTTTTCTTGACCAGTCAAACTAATAAATAAGCTGTCAGACCAAACAACATCTTGGCCGGGGAAATGCCTGGTATGCCCGATGACCAGTCCATCCCTGGTGTGCTTGTACTGTCTGTTATTTCTGCTGTAATCTCCAAAACAGGGGTTTTGAGCTGACACTTCACTTATTTTCTAGTTCCTAAATTTGACTCTGGAATAACTGAGCATATACACACTGATTCTTGAAGCCATTTGTCAAGAATCACAGAGCTCTGACAGAGTCCTATCCAGGATAAATAAAAGATAAAACTACATTTGATATAGTCACAATTACTGGAAAGCATCAAATGTCATTGCCAGAAAGAAAAAAAGTGTTGGGTCAATTTGTCGCAGATTGCAGTGAAAATAAACCATTACTGTCACTTTCAGTCACTGTTTCAATACATGACCTCTCTGCAGTGTCTGGAGGTCTGGACATTAATCACAGTTTCCCAGATTATCCTCATGAGATGTGTTCTAAAGACTGAAATTACTCTGGGACTGTACTGGACATGATACAAAATCAATATTTTCTCTCCAACTCATTGACAATGTTGGACATCTCAATCAATGACTGTTAATTTACATTATTGACTACAAAGTAGTGAACATTAGAGGTAAGCCACAAACAATATAAACAAGCACAATAACTGTAAAATGTAAGAAAATGATTTGTTCCTTTGACACATGGGGCTTAATCAGACATTATCTGAACTTTGCACTCTAGAGCTGCCAGGGAAAACTCTATATCTACATTTGTCATCCAGGCAATCACTAGGAAATTTAAGGGCTGCTGTGCAAGTGTGAAAATGCCTGTAGTGATGTTAAATCTAAACACCATGGCGACTTTTACTGTAGGCATCATCAAATAGTAAACCACCTGCTCCTGAGTCACTGAGCGAGGATTAGCTGTGAGGGTCTGTTCTTTCTCTCAGCGAATCTTCTGTCTGAAGGGTCTCATGCTGCCCATACTAAGACCATATTGACTTTGCCACTTCAGTACTCATACCTCATTTACTAAGTGGGACAGATTTGATTGTTTCCCGAACACCACTTTTCAAAAGAAGCAGCATGCTCAACACACTGTGATTCAACTTGGAACTTTTCCTTATCGTTCCAGCATCACCTGGGGATGGGAAAGGTTGAAGAGTTTATCTGCTTGCAGATTAAATTAAACAGCAATGATTTTGGTTATGACAAAATCTTAATCTAGAGTGCTGTGTTTTCTTGATAGGAGAGCATGTGTTGGTTATGTGATTGCTTTTCCTGTCTATCCTATTTACTTTAGACTGAAGGGAACAAATCCTCAGCTTCTCCTTCTGGTTGCCGCACAGTAATTCCTGAAGAGAAATCAAGGACCTTGAAGCGTGTTAATGCTCACATATTGAAGTCTTACAGCATGGTTAAGATACAGTACCTGTGAGGGAGCACCGATAAGAAGGTGTGGACAGTGATGCGAAGTTTCTGTGCGGCATGTTTGTGTAATATTACATCTAAACACTTCAAAGTTGGTGTGACTCATCTCTGGACTTTGCACCTGGCTTGCGCCGAGCCAATCAGTAATGTACATATTTATCCCAGAATCAGCTTTGGATTATGAGCTTTATGGAAAGCGCTTCACAGATTTCAGCTAAAGGTTTTGAAAGTTTAGTGCTGAATATTTTTTTTTTTTTTACCAAACAGCCTTTTCTGTACAGTTATTCATATTTGTTGTACACTTCATTTTGAGACCTTGCTAATGTTAAGTAGCTTCTGTCACTTAATTTAGAATATTTATAAAACATATGCTTGTAGCAGAGGATAAATAATGTTTAATTACATCTGAGAGCTCTACACAAAAGGCATTTAACCAATGCAACCCTCCCAGTAGGGGATAACTGCTGACCCACGACAATGTGGTCCTGACAGAAGCAGAGCCAAGCTTTGCTCAGGCAAAACAAAGGGAGGCTTTTATAGGCCATAGGAACCACAGTCTAGTTTGTACATCTATGAGCACACCCAGCGTTCACACAGCAATGTATGAACCTTTTGCAAAAACACAAGTTTTAAAACAGTCAAACTGAACTGGTAGTAGACAACAAGGACAACAAGCACATATAGTTTGAGTAAACTCCAAGCCTATGCTACTTAATGGGGTAAGTATTTGACTACAATCCAGTATCACACTAATGCTGGTGTCACTTTTTGTTGTGTCTAAATGTAAATAGAATACAAAACTTTACTATCATGTCACACAAAAGGGATCAACATGACGAAACCTGCACAATATTGCTTATAAGACATAGCTTTTCATTGTTTATCGGCATTAAAATTTGTATTTCCCAAAGTTTTTACAACCTCTGAAAAGTTCTATTTTAACTGAAGTTTGAATTAAAGTAATCGTTGCCCTAAACCTAACCAAGTGGCAGCTGAAAATGTAAAGCAAAAGATGTTCGGAACATGAAACCTTACCAAATAGTTTTGATGCCTAAACTTATTCATCTGTATAGAGCAACTTTATAAATTTGCTTAGAAAGATATTATATGACAAAACTAATTGCTGAAAGTATGTAAAAAAAAGATTGAGGCTATCTGGCTTCCTCCCACAGTCCCAAACCATGCATCCTAGGTAAATTGAAGGGGGAGTGTCAGTGTGCATGGTTGTTTGCCTCTGAATTAGCTCTGGATCTATAATGAACTGGCCACCTGTGTACAGTATACTTCACTTTTCACCTATTTGTTACTGAGACATGCTCTAGCGTCCTTCCACCCCTCCAAACACTCCCACAAATCTGGATGGGATTAAGCAAGTGCGGAAAATTGATGAACAAATGTCAGATTGACAGCTATGAAATAGCTCAACAACCATGATGGTAACCTGTATAACAGGTTGTTTTTTGTTTCTTTTTATACTCTTCTTTTTATTTCTAGGATTTGTCTAGAGATCAGACATCATGTCTCTATAATCTAAGAGGCATTAGGACAACCTCTCCCCAAACTTATTTATACTAGAGAACAGCTAACTATCCAATCTAGCAGCTAAATATTAGCTAGCTGCAGCTTTTGCCACACAAATGTAACTTCACTAAATGCCCAAAATTGCAGAACAAATTCCTAATTATTACGTGTGAGTGATGAGATAAATTTTTTTTTTTTTTTTGACAAGCCAAGATGAAGAGCCTCTTATTTCTTAGCAAACTATCCACTTACTGAAGGAACAGGAACTACAACAGTAAGTTAATTGATTTCAAAGAGTCTCACCAACTGAGATTAGAAGGTAACTATCAAAATCAGATACTGCAGCGACCATTTCACATCAGGTAATTTTGGCAATTTTTTAGACAACATAGCGGCTTCACTCCTGCTAACACAAATGTACTTTCTCCCCACTTCTCTCTGCAATCTGGTGCCATATCACAAGACCTATCTCTGCTTTACACAAACTTTGACAGAATAACTACTGAAAACATAAAATGTAGAGTGAAAGTAAAATGTCAGAGTTCAAAAAAAGCAGTTCTGCCTTACTTCCCCGTCCACACACACAATTTCTCCTGATGTCTGCAAACACTGACATGCTCTCCTTCAAATAACCAGTGGAGCTTATTCATTTACATTACAAAATTATATTTAAAAAAAAGCATTTTAAAAGTTTATAAATAGTTTATAAATATGACAATATATGGACATACTTTATTAAACTTTATTAATTCATTTTAAATTAATCAACAACCACATTTGTGATTTAAGTTGTTAGGATGTTCTCATGTTTGTCTTCCTTAAGTCTCTCACAAGGAAGTACATGTTTACTGGGAGCTGTTATTAAACTGGGGATAGATTAAATAACCATTGCAATTTAAATTTGATGATGGTAAAAGCTCTCAAATGATCACCATCATCATCTAAGCTGTTAATACAACGAAAGAGAATTCTCTATGGGATCATTGTCATGATAAAACAATAACTTTTCTTTCTCTTTCTCCCTCATATTTGCAGCTGCATGTATGTATTGGCTAGGGGAATAAAGAGAATGGAATTCCTCCTTTGATTTATATGATGGACCTGGTTTTGACCCAGTCCCACTGCTGGAATCTTGCCATCACCTCATTCTGTTATCAGTAAGCACTTAAAAGTGACCAGTCAACTATTATACCACATTTAGGTCACTGTAGGCAGGTTGGGTATGCAAGGAGTGGAGTGTTTACTCAGGTGCATGAGTAAATATGTCATATAAGCATGTACTTATAGCTTCACTTATTAAGTCTGAGCAGAATGACCAGAGATGAGCTGAGTTTATGAAAGCTGGTCCTGGTGGAGTAGTTGAAGCAGTTGATGAGGACTTAGAGAAAGTGACGAGTACAGTTGCTCCTTCCTCTTTAACTCTAAAAGCAATGTAAAACCTTCCAATGAACACTTGTAAAATGTCTGTTGGTAAGCTGGGTAGTATAGTTAGATAAGCAGAAAGGAAATCTAGAAATAAATAAAGTGGATTACGTCCTCTGAAAGCTCCATCTTTGCCCTACAGCCGACTGGGTAGCTCTCCTGTCTGCATGATAATGCTTTTGTCAAGGCTTGTGACCCAGTTGGTACAAAGCGGGAAATTACGTCATTTGCAAATATGCTTTTATTCCATGATAGTGTAAAATTGTACAAATGAAATGAGATTATCTCTCTAGTCCCCCACAAACAGCCATGCAGCTTTACGGGGGGGTGTGGGGGGTGTTGGTGGTTGGAGGAGAGTAATAATTTGCCAAAAAAATGAAAAGAAAAATAGGGAGGAAGCATGTACTCAACCTTGGGCCCAGGTTATTTTAAGGAAAGCCAATCTTTGATCAGCCAAGCTGAAATGGCTAAGATAAGTGGGAGCTACATCTCGCGGCAGGACCGCGCACCAGTCTGATATTGCTATTTCCTCCCTGGTTTCTCAAGAGCGGTAAATAGCTGCTGCCCCCACCACTCCTGCCCCCTGCACCTCCTCCCCTCCCCCTTATCTACTCCCCACTTTCTTCTGGAGATCTCTGTCACTTTAATCCACAGAGTCTGCCGCTGGTTAACAAGGAAATCCTGTGTCAATTATCACCAACCACTTCCTGCTGGGAGAGCAGCGGGGAATCAAAGGGGCCTGAGAGTCTTTCACACCAGAGAGGAGCAGTAGGCCTAATTAAATGGCCCTTGTGTCCCGCTGGCTGCCGGTGGCCGGGTGACAGATAGCCCAGCCCAACGATAACCTCCTTCAGCTGATGATTGTTTTGATAGGGAAGCTAGTAGGCACTTTGGGTGCCATAAGGTTGGCAGATTGCTATCCAGGAGCCCAAATTAACTCACTTCCAGGACACAAAGGTTTATGGAGAAAAATGATGGGCAAATATGTGTAATCATAATGTAATGTGGGTATAGACCATGTAACGGATTCACACTGAAATGAGATCCAAGCTGTTAAAGCTTTAAGGTGCATGTGTGTGGGTTTTCTTTAAACAGTCACCTCATGCGTTCACAAAAAAAAAAAAAACGACTAAACTTCAAGTTAGAAAAAAAACTGTCATTAAAATTCCAGTCTTATAAATCTGGGAATGTGAACCCACAATCCATCATTTGCACACTAGTGGCTGAAGCGTGCATATTAAGATTTGATATGCCACGTTTTATCTCACTTCTCAAAACCCAGCATTTATAGGTAAAGGAAACTTACTTGAAGCTGAAATATGCAAGGCTCAAAGTGACAATTCCCAGACCACTTTCACGTGGAGGTCTGTGAAAGCACAACTTAAGGTTCAAACTGCTTTATATCAACTTGAAGCATCATATGGGGTCAGTAAATCACCAGCCTGCATGCCTTGTAGTTGTCATTTCCCTCTCAACTGTCACTTACAGGTATCTTGTGTCGCCTGCATAATGTCAGATTAAGCTATCACTCAGACATTGATAAAAGCAGCCTTTTCTCTTCATTAAAAAAGTTAGCCGCTACAGATTTACCAGAATTATCATTTCAAATAGTGTCTGTATAAAATATGTTTCCCAGGGATTGGTTATGGATTGTGTATGATTGATAAGATAGGTAATTTAAGGGAGGGGGTGAAGTAAATGTGAATAAATGTGTGCAGAGCTGCATCCAGTCAGACTTTGTAGAATATTTAACATTTAAACTGCTGGAATTTCACTTTGGACCTAGCATTAAGAACTGAAAACCTACTGCTGGATGAAGTTCATCATAGCATCCTCTCCTATGGCTCCTTCAGCCTCCCACTCTGACTGGAGACAGCCTGAGCCCGCCATGCCTTGTCCACCTTTAAATTTTCATATGGAGGAAAGGGGCTGCAGAAAAACCAATTTACTAACAGAGCGACATCATCTGTTTGGCCGTTTATCTCTGACACACCACCCCTCAGTCCAGTGTTGACAGTACATGATATTCCATTAATCTGCCTAATGAAAATTTAACCAGTGTTATAAACAAATAATTGGCCATTATCCTCTCAAAGATCCCGAATAAATTACTTGGGCGTTTTTCATGGCTTCTGAAAGAAGAAGAAGCTGGCCCCTCCTGATTGATGTTGGAATAAATGCGGGGCCGGCTCCGACGCTGCGAGTGGGTCTCGGCTAAGCCTGTGATTGACTTAATGAGAGTCTTTGGGGTGAGTAAATGTTCCAAATTGCTCAGTCATTAGCTTTTGCTCGGCTGTCTGAAGATACCCCCGGATCTGCAGCGCGGGTCTCTCCTCTTGTACCATTCCGCCTGCAATTACATTTTCATTTAGAGCAAACCTCTGAAGTCCGATAGGCAGGCCCCTTTTCATTATGCTGGCCTCCTTTTTCTTTTTTATCTAAATGGTGTGAAATGTCTCTTCATTTAGACCAATTAAAGTTGAAAAAGACTGCGCTGTAATGAATTATCATACAAATTATTTACTTAATGCCACAATCTCTCTCCCTTTCTCCCTCTCCTCCTTTCTCATCCTCCTCTCTCTGGCACCAGGGATGCACAGAGTCAGGCAGATGGGGAATACAGTATGAGAGAAGACATAGTGGGAGTCCACAATGGATCCACTTTGAAAGTGAAACTTCTTTCGAAACGATACACACTTTGCTGAGGTTTCTCTTTAGCATCTATGTCTTGTGAACTGAGCTCGGCGTATGGACGGTATTCACTCATGAACAAAAGGGAATAGTATGTCGTCAATATAGCTCATTTCAGATATTTCATTTCAAGAGATGTCTAAGCTCTTCTTAATTAAGGACAAGCTTATGGTTTCAAATTAACTCATTTAATTGAGGGGACTGGTTCATGTCTGGAAGATGGTGTGGAGAATGTCTCCTTCCGAAGGCTGTTGGCTGACACATAAACACTGGAAGAGTTCACAACTATCACAGCAGCCCCATCCATACCTCTGGGACTGCCTCTCTGTCTCTCTCTTCTCAATGAGACACACACTGCCAAGACTCCCTCCATTAGCTTTTCACAAGCAGAACAGCTATTCAGCACATATTCTCCTGCCATTATTCGTGTTAGCAGCCAATGCACCATATTAGGGTTGTTTTTCACCAGACGACATAACGGAGAGAGGGAATGAAACGGTATATTTTCTCTCAGTGTCTTGTGTTTTTTTTGTTTTTTTTAAATTTCTTTTAATGCCAGTTAATTCACAGGCTGATCGTGCTGGGTAAAGCTGGTGGAGCTGAAGTGACTTGTCACCATGGAGACGGCAGCTTCTACTTCATGCCAGAGCAGTTCTGCTAAAGCCCCAAGATGAGGGGGCAGCAAAAAAAATAAAAAATAAAAATTGGGGGCTGGAAGTTTGTCCCCCTGTCCAGTCACCTCTCGTCTGACTTAAAATGAGAGTTTGCCCTGATTTTTAATGGAAGCCAGGGGGGAGAAGAAAAAAAAAACCTTCAAGTTGGTGGGATGAAAAGTTCCAGCTTGGATTAATGACCTTTACGTTACACAAAGTGGTCTAAAATCTGCGGGGCAAAATAAACTTAAGAGGGGTCAGTTTCAGGAGGTGTCAAACTCTTGCTAAACTCACCAGGCAATAATCCTAAGTACTCCATGATTTGGACTAATTGGTATGAAATCACCCAGAGTGCTTGAGTGCAGCTACCGCTTTGGTTTGCAGCATCTGCTCTACGTCAGGGCCGATTCTTTCTGACAGCCTGGAAATACAAACACAAAATTGCCATATGGATCGCCCACCTTTGAGCTTAAGTCACAGGTACAAAGGAGGAATGGATTTCCACCAGAAAATCTTCTCTATTGCTTTTGGCTTTCTTATCAGCAGTAAAGAATACAAGCGCTATTTGCTGTCATTATCAAGAAACACATAAAAGCTGCAGATATTCTCTAATGCAAAGGAAGCCATTCAGAATACGATGACTTAAAATGATTTAAACACACTGACAGGATTGCTGTTTGGCATCTGAGACAAGCACTTGAAAGTGGAGGAGTGACAGAATGTCACAATATTTCCAGATATGTTCATAATACTATGAAATATCTCGCCTTCAAGCAGGGGACAACTGATTATGACAGCAATAAATAACTGCTGTGAGAGGATACAGAGGAGATTGATGTCAAAACCACCACACTTAAATGTGTCCACATATAGCTCGAAGAGGCTATTTGTCTTTCAAACATGAAGCAATAATACCCAAATACTCATTATGTGTGGCATGCACCTTAATGCATGCTAATTGACACTTATTAACCTAATACTTCCATTAATAGATGGAACTCCAGTCCAAGCATTATATAAAGAAAACAGCCATTTATAATTCTTAATAGCAGCCAGGGAAGGAAGTGAAAACACACTCACACAGACACAAAACTGAAGCCAGTTTCTTGTGGCTCTAGTTTAAATGTATATAAAAAATCCCTACAGGTTAATCCCAACTAGGAAGTGGGTGTATCTTCATTTCCACTGCACCTCACTGAACAAATGGGATGACTTCAAGTTAAATAGCCTCCTGTCATGGGATGCTTCAGTTACATAGCAGTGTCATGTGTTGTGTTAAGCAGTTAGATGACATGAGAGGAAATTCTTTATAGACCTGCAGGCTAACATTACCTCCCCGTTACTTTAACACAAAAGGGGCTGTTTCTACAGTATTAATAACCAAGGCTCACCTAAAAAATTAATTTGAAACTATGCATATAGTCCTGAATAGGAGAGGGTAAAACTATTAATTAAAAGTGGAACAGGTTCTTATTTTAGTGGAAAGTGGAGAAATTATGAGCCTTTGTTAAGGAAGGCCCAGGAGCAAAGCTTTCATTAGCCTACATGCATGGCAAAAGCAATTCATCAACTGTAATTTTGCCTCAATGGGCAAAAAAGAGGGATCAACCTCAGCATGCTATTTATGGAGATTTACGGAAGTCTGGGAAATGCTAATGTGATTAACATTTATCTACAACATGTTTCCAAATGGCCCTCATGTCCACGTTTTGCCTTTAAGATTAAGTTATTTCACTTGCTCGAGAAAAAAAAGGAAAATTAGAGAGTGATACAGAATCTGCTTTGCAGTGCAAGAGACACAATGATGATGATTTTTTTTTTAAATGTTTTTTTTGAGAATTCTCTGTCACATTAGTGGAGGATTTCTCTTCCCCCTCGGTTCCCTCCCCTCTCTCTAAATATCTCTCTTTATGTGTGTCTGTCCCCAGATGAAGGCGCGGCGAGCAGAGCGCCGCTTTTGTCCTACCAGAGTGTCTCTCTCGAAAATGTGAACTGTTCCACGGATTAGCTGAGCAGAGATTTATTTAATGCATCCTCATAGAGTATTGTTGAAATCTATTTTGGGATATGGAGCTTGCCAAGCTCTAAGCCTGGTAATATATGCCTGCTACAGTTTAAGAGAGAGGGTTCACAGACCCACTTTATGTTGGGATCATATGGATCATACCGAGTCATTGAATGTGAAAATATTAAAAGGATGGTTGCACATTTATTGTTTTCACATCGGGACTGCAAAAGGTTTGTTTCAATGCATTTCCTCCTGTGTCTTGTTTGTATGGCCTGTTTAAATATTTGATGTCCTAGAGAATGATTGTGATACTCACCCGATAAGATATTGCACATGCATATGCCATGAGAGGCCCCTTTTTAAGAAACCAGCTTAAGGTTTCTGAGAGGCCAACAAAGCCATGGATGGAAGAGAGTGCAGTGCATGTGCATTTGCATTTAAGCCGTGGATTTAGGAAGAGCTAGAGCAGAATGAATACTAATAATGTATCTAATTTAAAATGCTAAGTATTTACCTTTGATTTTTTTTTTTGATCTGTAAAACCTTGTAAATAAAATTAAGTCATATTTTTACACAGCAAATGATGGTCTGTGTGAATTTCTCTAAGCACTCCCTATTCAATTTATTACAAACCGACTCTTGTTCTAGACTTTGAGAGGAAACGTAAAGTGAACCAGACCTTTGATCTGTTCAAGTGCCTGAAAAATGAACCAACAATCCCAAGACTCTGACTACATTTCCCAGCGTGCCTCAGGGGGATAAGGTTTGGACCGGTTCTCCTCGCAGTGAATGTGACAGAGAGTGACACAAAAGAGGGAAGCCAGGGGGTGTGCAGGAGTGGGGGAGAGGGAGCCGGACAAAAGAGAAGACATGGGCTTTGCACGGAGGACATGATAAAGCCAGGAGCATTATCGTCAGTGTGAAAGACGGGGGCCATACTTCAAACGGGATTTTCTCTCCATGACAGGATACTCCGCTGACGCAGAGCAAATAGCTCTCTGTAGCAGTATATAGCTTCAGGGCTTCTAGGTCTCTTTGTAAATTCAACAAACTACAATGCAATGATAGGATCTCATACAGAGACCATGAGGTTTGTTACCAAATTATAGATAAGTAAATATAATGATAGCAAGGAGAAACATTTGTAAGTCAAGAACATTCAGGATATTTTACTGCATTTCATTTTGTTTTACAGAAAAAACTGAACTGAATAAATAAATGAGACTCACTTGAAGGCAGCATTGGCAACTGATGCCTTACTTTAACTGCTATAGAGGAGGCATTAAGCTTTACAAATATGACTCTTGCAAGGAAGCCACGGGGTTCAATCAATTAGTCTGTGATTATTATTACTTCTGTTGTTATTACTAGTCCCAGCAGCCAGGCTGTTATGGTAACCCTAGACGCAGTCCATACAACTAATCCTTGCCCCTTCTCTAACCTTAACCTTTACTCTCTTAATCAACATCATATTCTGAGCAAGTGGGCAAAATATTTACATGTTATCTCTCGCAGCGTTCAGTGAGAATTTGCTTTCACTCTGGGAATTCTCAGATGAAGTTGTTTGCAGGCTTGTATACATTGCACAGTGTGTAAAGTATGTGTTTGTTTCACTGTCGGTTTTTCATCTTTTGTCTAAGTTGAAAGTCACATTAAGGTCCCAATAAATTAGAAGAAAAAAAGGCTCCCATTTCAGATGGGCTGTCGTGGGTGGTGCAGTCCTGACTTTTTATAGCTCTGTCTTGCACGTTATTATGTTACTGACAAATATGAGTTTAGGCTTGGTCTTAGAAGTTTGTTATTAAAGAGAGTAAAAAAAAAAAAAAAAGAGACAGTAGCCCTACAACCGCAACTAGACAAGTTTATATCCCAGACTGGTGGAAAAGCTCTTCTTTTATTTCGTTCAATATTCATCCCATCTGTCCTCATTTCTGAAAAATGACTATTGAGAAGTTTGATCCAACAGCAAATATAAACTGGACAGAAAGATAAAGGAAAAGCACGAAAACACTGAAGCAAGCAAACATCAGAGTGAGACAAAGATATTTCCTATGCAAAGCTTGCACACAATGTCATGTGTGATAGCAACGAATCCCGTCCAAGTCACACGCAGGGGGGTTTGGTGGGGAGACAGAAACGAGGTCGGCTGCCTGTATCTTCCAATGATTCCCCCTCTTAGCTTTGATTCTGCTGATCCACTATCTCGCCATATAGCCAGGGACACAAAGCAGATTTCAGCTTTGGGCTAATCTCATTAAGAAACTCTAACCACCCCTATGAGTAGTGGGGGGGAAAAAAAGCAACTCATTCTGCACTATGCCAGAGCCAAGGCTCAGGGAGGCAGGTGTAATGTTACATAATTAGCCTCTAAACGGTAAAAAGGAGATTATTGCAAATGGCCTACTAGCCAGCACATGCAGTGGACCTGGTCCCTGAAGACTCGGCAGTCTAGTGAAGCTGAAAACATCCCTGGGGAATTGATGTGTAAAAAAAAAAAAAAAAAAAAAAGGAAAGGAAAAACAGGTCATTTGCAATAAGTGTGTGGTACTGGGTGGTCAAGACCCCCTGTAATTTGGTCCACTTTATGAAACAGGAGTTTATTAAGGTGTAAGTAGCAGATAGCCAGTTTAGGGTGACGCTCAATGTTAGAATACAGCAGGAACCCCAGTTGGCATGCAGCCTAACTTTCTGCCATCTTTCTTCTCTTTCACTTAACAAGAGGAAATATTACTTTTAAATACATAACAAATGTATGAGGGAAATCTAGCGAGGCCCAAGTGCGTGCTCCTGCTGAGATTTCCTGTCAGCCACCAGCAGTGCATCTGCAACTGTGTAGAAATGGCTAACAGGAGAATTGATAGAGACTGCCTCGTTCAGGGAGCTCACACCTAGTCAGTCATAACCTCACGACTGGACTACCATGTCAGATTGTTGCCATATGTGGCACGGCGCACCGCTCCGCCAGTGACAGTGATCAACTACTACCATTCACCGCAACCATCCAACAAACATTACTGTCAGAGTTCAAACACAGAACGGGGCTCAAATGAAGGATTTCTGGACCACGTCTTGGTACAATAGCCCATATTGTCCAGCGTGCATGCTAATTAGAGAAACAGATGATCTGAAAGCCTCTCTGGGCAGAGCTAGTTAAGACAAAGAGAGAATGGCGGCGTTCCTTTGTTGCCTCCTCAGACACACTGAAGCATGAGCTTGTTGTTACATAAAGTTGTATAACAAATGAGCCTGGGCTCTTTGAACTGGCTGACCACACAAGCCTGGAAGAGTCACTAGGAGCCCAACATGTGGCAGCAATAAGATGGCCCCGCCCTCCGCAAGACATGTGGGAGACACTGCATTCCAGAGGAGCTCATTAAAGCTAAAAAACAAATCCAACAAACACTGCCACAGTCTCAAAAAGAAGACTATGAAATATGAATGACAGGCCACGGTGACTGATGCCGGCTACTTGCTCTGTTTATTTAGACAGTTTTCAATAACTCCATCATTTTTAATTGTCTGTTCTACATAACTAGAAACAAAAAGTGGAGAAATCCCCAGAATCACATGATCCAGAATAATATTTGCTCATCTTCTCGGTAACTTTAACGAATCAGAGCGAGTGACAGATGATTTTTCAGGCCCGTTTTAAAGACAGTGACATTTACCATGGCTTTTATTAAGTGTATAGATGTGGTTTAGTGTTTAAACCTGTCATTGAGTTGGGCTTATTTATAATGCTGTTTGTTCCACCAGTCTGCCCAGTTAAGCTACGTGCTGTCTGTTTAACTTGGCTATAAACAGACTGGAGCTGACTGTTTGAACTCCTCCTCATGCATTCATATGAGCAAAGGGCGTGTTTGATTTTTTCTTTCTTCCTTTTTTCCCTCCCGTTTACTGTTATTGTGAAATGTGACATGATATTCAGTTTTGTGTACATGACTTCACAACATGAGGCAGTGCATTATGATGATCCCAGAGTGGTTTTTTTTCGCTTAAGATTGATAAAAACTCAATAAAATCAAATGCCCACCGGGGAGGCAGTCTCCCCGTGCTGTCGCAGACATCTGGCATGATTATTTTCAGCTCTTCAGCTAATCCTCTCTAAATGTAAACTGAAGAAAAATGTGCCAAATGGCTTGAGAGCAAGACTGAATTTTGGACTTGTGAAAGATTTAAATGAGTTTTATAGAAATGTTAGAGGCATTATCGGAAAACACAGTGAGACAATTGTAATTAGTTTTCAGCCTGTCACATTTATAATCATTATCCCACTTTTTAGACATGCCAAATTTTGACTCCTGTTAACCACTGCAGCTGTGGAGAAGCCACATAACATTGAGCAGTTGGTTTTGTTTTTTTGTTTTTTTTTACATTTTGATGTGCTTTCATCTGTGTTGCTGGGCGTTAGATGTTTGATATGTAGCACTGTGACTGGAAACGCTTGAGTCGTGTGCATGCCATTCAGAGGTGGCCCAGTAAGAGCTAATCTACTTGTCAGGGTTGACTGCCAAGCATATCAGCCCACACACTTCACAATATGACTTTATTCATACAGTAGATCTGGGACATTAACTGTCTCTGCCCACCAGAACACAACACTTACGCCTACCGTTCTCAATGAAAGAAACCTACATTATAAGCCTGAGCAAGTGATGAAAAAGCCGATCCACATCCTTTACACCTCTCATCTACAACCCCCATCACCTTAAAACGATAACCCGAGCCTCGTTGTAACGCATGTCCAAACAAGCGGCGCTTCTTTTTGTGTTTTGGTGAGGAATTAACAGACTCCTCGGCCTCAGTGTCCTCCAGGAAAATTGTCAGCAGGGTGTTGGACAATCCTCAGCTTTACTATAAATCGCTTCTCCTGCTACACTTCAAATAACAAGGCTTTAGGGCCTTTTGGGACTACATTGGCTGTATCATTAGGGACCTCTTAGATTGCTACCACAATAGAGTTTCAGCAACACAAACACTGTGTAAAAGTTCAGCCAAAAATGAATATCGGTGACTCTGACAAATATGGTGATAGCTTGCAAGCAGATGATTTGGCATCATCTTAAACAGAAAAACTGCATGTCACATAGATGTGTTTGAACAGACCTAAAGCACCTTATACTATATTAAAAATGGTTGGCATGATTTATTGAGTTTGAATAATGGCTCCTCGTGGGCATTTCATAAATCTCTAATAGGGCAGTGACCTCAGCCGCTCACACATAATAAATCTATATCAACAAAACTGGAACATCAAAACACACATAATATAGCAAATATGTCTAATGTGTTTGCTTCAATTAAAGAAAATGAGTGCAGGTCAAACAGGCAGGGATCACAAATACATTCAGACTAACCTGTTGAGCAATTATTCAGAAAGTAATAACCCCTTGATAAGGAAAAAGGATACATCTGCAGTCGATTAAAGCCTCACAAATTTACAATGAGGCTGCAGAAGGATGTCAGGTTTTCGCACTAATTTAACGCACCGTCTTCCTGACCCAGCTATTACGAGAGAGATTCTTCAGCGTAACATATTGTAAAGATAATTTCAACTCCAAACCATAAAACAGAAAAGCTGTCACAGCGATGGCTTTTGCCAGATGGAAGAAATATCACTGCGGCCTGAACTGTAGCGAGACAAAATGAAAATAAAAACGTATCCAAAGTTCACAATAGCAAAGCTATTCAAATAAACCAATAAATAAATGAGTGTACAAATGTGTAAGCCTCAGGGCAAAGAGAGGATCTTGCTGCCAAGTCACAATCTCAATCTCAGTTTGTTGAGCGCCACAAGGGGCAGTGTGTAGTAGATGGAAAATAAGGGGGCTGCAGTGCTGGTTCACATTTGATTCACTGCAGGAGTGGGCTCATGGAGTCACTTAAGGTTATCAAGGGTTTGTGGCTTTTTTTAACAGCTACATATTTAAAGGAGCGACTAAGTGACACAAATAAAATCACTCAGGTGAAATATTTCATTTAACATCTGATTCTTTGTGTAAGATGGATGAAGGTTTGTGTTTTTCATGCAGAACTTTAAAAAATATATATTGTATGTCTTTGAAATCTTTTGGCCTATAGGCCTCTGTTATAAACCGCACGGTAAATGTGAGCTTAGAGCTATATACTGTACTAATATTTAAAAAAAAAAAACCCTGAGTAATAGTCAATTAATTCCAAAATGGTAAACTATTAATTCTCAATATGCCATTAAAATGGAGTGAGAGGAAAGCTGAATATTTCATATGACCAATTAATAGCTTCTTAGTGGATGGCTTTTATTTGAATTAACAGACTGCCTGGCTCTCCTTTTTAATTTCACTGATTAGATTGTTTCAAAGGACAGGAAATAAGTTTTCACAAGTACAGTGCTGAATGACAGTGTGTGTGTGTGTGTGTGTGTGTGCGCGTGTGTGTACTGTGGTGTGGGGGTAGGGGCAGATCTCAAAGTACTGAATCTCAATGTATTTTGAAGACACATGCTATAAATTTGATATTTAAACATATTTCTATTTGAAATTAATTCATTTTGTAGCAATTACAGAATCAGTTAACATGTTTTTAATATGAATCAAAAATCATTTATTTCATTTTAGGTTTTTTTCTATATTTCAACAAGATTTTTCTTTCTAAAATATATGATGGGGTGATTAAAAAGTTCGAATCTCTGGAATTTCTTGTTTTTTCTCTATTCAAAGTTGAAATATTTAGTTGTGAATTAACAACAAGTTTACATAACCAACACAAAGTTCTATACTGAGTGATGTACACTGTATGTTGTTGTCTTTCTTGCATTATATACAGTGTAGGAGCAGGGGTTGTACAGTAAGCTCTTCATTCATTTGTGTTCATAGTTTGTTTTTTGCTTTTTAATTAGTAAAAAAGCCAGCTGGCCCACTGAGGAAGGAAAACTGGAAAACTAAGGGGGCTGTAAGAGTGTGGAACCTGAGAGCACAACCTGAATCGCTTTCAATCTATGTACTAAACTGATGGCGATGAAAATAAGACTCTATGACACAAAAAAGACACTTGTCTGCAGATTAATGTCTTGAATGGAGGCTTGTGAGGGCGCTCTTTGTCGCTAGCCTCACATTGTGCCTCAGCCTTCATCTGAGACTAATGCTGAAAAGACCCTGGAATCAAACTGGGCTGAACAGCACAAATGGGACAAATAGAGCTCCAGTTTATCTCAGTGAAGTGTGCCTACAAATTGCAGTTATTTTGGAATAAACAAGTAAGCCAACTCAGGGGAGGAATCATTGCTACTCCAACACAGTTTCTGGGTTTTTTTTCTCTCCACAGTGTCACATTTAGGCTCTAATATTCTCCGGGAAAATGAATATATTTGTTGACTAACAGCATGGATAAAACTCTTAAATATTCTGAATTTTTAATCTGGTTTAATATTTCCACCCGTTTTATGCAAATTACAGTCTATTAACATAATCTTATTTGAGAATACATCCTTTTAAAGTGAAAGATTATAACCTATTTTTTTAAGCACATATAAATCAAATGTTATATTGAAATGGTAATGTTTTAAAGTCTGTGTGCTCTGTAGAAAAGAAGATACATTTACATATATACTTTTTTTTTTTTTTTTTGCATTAGGAGCTCAACACTACATGAAAAGATACAAAACAGAGCTAAAACCTCCATGAGGGAAATCATCCAACAGCTTAAATGTCTTGGCAGACATGAAACATCCATTTAAAGAGCTACAATAAACAACAGCAAATGTTTTCTTTAATAAGGCTTGTCCAACAAATGCAGAATATGTGTACATAATTTCCACTCTGTCTTACTGTAAATACTTTTAGTACCAGTACTGTTGCAAAGATCAAATCAATTTTCCTGACAAAGAGTCGAGGACAGAGACATCTAGGATTTTACCTTCAGGTATTTAGGAGGAAGGAGGGTCTGTAAAAGCTTCAGCAAGATATTGAGGTGGATAAAGATGTAAGAAAGGGCCATTATGTTGCTGAGTTGGTGAGAGGGGGGGCTCTATCTGTCTCCATTCCCTCCTCCTTTGCTCTTTACATCTGCCTTGAACTTGTAAGGAGTTCAGCAAGGACTGAGCTTACGGTCCAGACAGGCCTCTGGAATGCAAGTGCGGCCACTCAAGCCCGTCTGACCTGCCACCACCACCAGCTCCATTTCACTGGGCTAACTTACCTATTCATTTACAATGGGACTTCAACTTTATCTTCCCTTGTAACACAACATTAACTGCCAAAGAGCTGGAAATGCATTATCAGCCTGCCTCAAAGCTTGGATTGCTTCCCTCATAAATAAGATCATTATACGAGTGGTAATCCCATTAAATAGATCATTTTGCAAATATCTAAATCCAATTAATAAAGTGTTTTCAGAGGGGGTGCAGCAAACACTGTCTTATACAGAGCTGACATGCTGTGACTCCAGCTCTTTGTTCCTCACTCCCTTAGTAGCAAGGGTGATATTAATAAATACAACCCAGAGCCTGAGTTACCCTTTGAAAGCAAACTGGGATTCAATTTGGGCTTATTCTGGTTAAATGAAATATAGATGAAATGTTTGGGTTTATTGGTAGAAAATATCTGATGAATTAGTTAGTTTTCACATAGATGGGAATGATTTTCCTACAAACCTATTTCTCTGATATGCACTTGCATGCATAATGTGTTTATAGGATGTCCTTATGTCGTAATCCGGTACAAACCCCGAGCTGTACAGGGCCGCATGAGCTAAAAGCTTTTAAATGATTGCCAGATGGTTTAGCAAATTAGCCATTTATGGAATTAATTCAAACTAGTTTCCTAAATCATTACCATAACTCATCAGTAGAAGTACCCTCAAAGTGCCCTTTAACTTTAGGATGTGTGCTCCTGCATTGACCATGCCACTTTCTCAGAATCATTAACCAGAATATTAGAAAGGCAGAAAAACAGTTTTACTAATTAATTGCCGTTGCATAAACTTACCATCTGTGTGCAAAGGAGACGTCATAATCCCAAAGTAGATGCCCCTCAAGTGCTTGTGTTTGTTCCACTGAACTAATAAAGTGCATAATCCGATAAAGGATGATATCCTAAGCTTTGATTGCGCCTGAAGTGGTTGTTTTACCTTTGTGGAAAGTGCGTCTGGCATGGTAAGAATGTTTTCGTATCTTTTCATGGTTTTTAATTGCCAGCTGAAGCTGCTAGGAAAACACTGCTGTGGTTAAATGAATTAGAAAACAGTGCCCCTGGGTGATGTTAACATTGCTCTGTCTCTATGTAAGGCAGTAGTCAGTGAATGATCTACTGTATGTGTCATGTTTCTATGGCTGTTTATGGTACAGAGTGAAGGTCTAATTATGGTTTTGAATGTGCCTTTCACTATTTTGATAATGCCATTGTCTCAGGGGATTATTTGAGTAATTTATAGATGATTCAAGTCATGCTTGCAACAGTTTTTACTGCACTTCAACCCATGAAAGAGACCACAATGCCAAGCATATGCTTGTGTTAACACATGTGAAACTAATGGTGAGATGATCTTTAAAAATTATGGAAAGCTGCATGTGTTCAAAGCAAGCAGGACACAGCTTTGCAGGAGACCACAATTCAGCATCCTGGTGGCAGCATCAATGGAAGTATCATAGCAGTAATTATTCCCTTCATCTGAGGTCAAGTCCACGAAGAGCAGCTTGTGAAAAATGAAGGCTGAGGTTGAAGCCAGACTCCCCCTCTTCTCCCCTGCTTTTCCCCGTCTAATCTGCCTTTTTCTAATGAAGAGAGGGAAAGCGAGAACAGTGGAAAGAAGGAGATGTCAAGATTGAGGTCGGCCGCCCCCCTCGCAGGGTCAAACTAGAGGGGTTAATACCTGGTGTCCAACACTGCACATAAACTCCGCTGAGCTCATCACACTAATTAAACAGACACACATCCTCTCGGAGCTCCGATGGCCAATCGCTGCCAGCTAAAAAAGCAGTCCATTCATGGAGGTTGGCAGGGTTTGCATGTAGGGTGGGCTGGGGAAATGCTACCTGCCCTTCCTCAGTTTGATTAATGTGAAGAACAATGGTGCTCTTGTGGCCCGCCAGCCTTACTCCACTTGGTTCTGGTTCACTGCTCGAGGAGAGGGGACTGCATGTTCCAAACTCATACCCCAAACGTACCACCACCTAGCTTAACAACTTCTAAACGACTGCTGTCTCCTCAAAACACCACCTTCTCGTTCTGCTCGTGTCGAATACAGTCTGATGGATGCTGTAAAGATGGTGGAAGAATGAAAAGAAATGAGGTGTGCAAAGAAAAATCCCAATTTTCATTGTTGACATCTATAAGATTGCTACTTTATAAATCTAAACTTAAATATCCATGCTAAATAGAGTGTAACAAATTACTTTTTCATGCATTATGATTATTTTCTCATTTATTTATCACCGTTTGCTTCTGCTAACAAATACTTTGTGTCCAACATTCAGTCCAACCCAAAGCAGCAAAACCTCTATCGGAGAAGCTGTAAACAGAATATTTCTTTCATGAAAAATGCCCTAAATC
>JBBBVU010000017.1:6775565-6808906 GCA_037177055.1 Atherinosoma microstoma
CCTCCCACTGTCCAAAGACATGCATGTTAGGTTAACTGGTCACTCTAAATTCTACCTAGGAGTGAGTGTGAGCATGAGTGGTTGTCTGTCTCTCTGTGTTGGCCCTGCGATGGACTGGCGACCTGTCCGGGGTGTACCCTGCCTCTCGCCTGATAATTGCTGGGAGAGGCTCCAGCCCACCCACGACCCTGAACTGGACTAAGCGGTACAGAAAATGAATGAATGAATGTGTTAACTGGCTCAGATGCAAACAAACGGCTGCAGCTTGGATGAGAGGAAATGTGCTGCAGGATTGCAGAGGAGCATCAGTCTGATTCTGAATATTTCTCATGGCCGGTGGGTGGCCATGACTGAACTTCTGGAACAAAATCTTTACATAAAAACGGATAATTTGTGTGAATGTTAAAACCACAACTGTTGTTTAGACAAACATTGTCATAAAGAGGCGTGTTCATATTTGTTAGGTCTATAACAACTATGATGTCATTAACAGAATATGTTTAAGTTTGTGCACATACCTACAGCCGGCTCTAGCATGTCATACCCGGTATTATCTGCTCCTCGCAAAAAGCCTGCTGCAACTCTTGATCAGTATTGGTCAGAGAAATCTCTTCTATCTGCCCTACCAGTCTTATTTCCCGAAGTCGTTTTTTTTTTTTTGTTCTTCATCTAATATCTTGCCATCTCTTCTCAACCTCATCTGGTGTTCTTCTTGTTTATTCCAACTGGTTTCACTTTTTGCATATATCCTGCCATATTGCAGTCCTTCTTGTCACAGTCTGCCATATTTCTATTTGCCTCTTCTTCTAATATTTCAATCTCCATTTGTTTTCCGTTTGCACCTTTCTTGCTCTACTTCTACACAGTGAATTAGTTGCGCACGCTAAATCCTCATTTAAGAATGGCTGTTTGCCCCCGTAATTAATAGCGCAAACAATCTTAGAAAATCACCCGCAAATCATGGAAATACAATAGGTGCAATTTATTTTGCACTTGTTATTTGGGATCTTATAGTAAATCAGGGCCATAGACTTAAAGGGATACCGTGTAGCTTTTGACGCAAATATTAGTCTACAGACCAAAGCTTACGTGACTCCCTACATACTTCGTGCAAGTGGGGCTGATTTGCATGCAGTAAATGCATTTCCTATAATTCATGTAAATATCAAAGACGTAAGAGAACGATTAGCAACTGGCTTGGTTTTGTTTTATGGTTTTATGGCTATCAGCTGGTCAAGGTGGCCTGCAAACACGATTCCAAAGCACGGATGGAGACTTTTTAATTTTGCGACAGTGTCGTGTGGCCTGTAGGAAGTTACAGGTTTAGCTCCCCTAGTGGGCAAAAGTTACACGGTGTCCCTTTAACTTTATATGTCTTTTCTAGCTGTAACCATAAACTTCTAACCATAACTTTTGTGGGTGACTACACAGTAGAAAAGTAAAGAGTTGTTAACGAGTGTTAAAGGTACAATAACTATTGAAAATACTATCCAAGATGAAACCAATTATTTCTATAATGAAAGTGCTGAGTGTGACAAAGACCCATGTTTTAGCTAGTAAGAACTAGCATCATTACATTGGAACAGGAAGAAATGAAGGATGTTGGTTGATGTGCTCACAAACTTAACTAATTTCAGGCCTTATAGGTGAATCTGTCATATTTTGCACTGTAAACCAATATAGTTGTTTAATGTTCAGTTGCAGTAATGTATATAAGATGCAGTAATGTATATAAGAAAAAAGAAAAAATGTTAGCTAAATTGTGCAGGGAGCTATCACTGACAAAAATTTCAAAACCTGATTAAAAGGTCAGAATTTGTATAATAAAGTTATTCAAATCAATTCAAAATGATCCACAGACGTATCAAATCAACAAATGCTGCACATATCAAACAGTTTATTAGCTGCATTGCATGGATTTCCCTATAAATGATTTTTCTACAGTACAATTAGTCCACATCTCCCTGGTTACACATTGCAGTGAATTCTTTAAAAATCTGCCTCTGACATTTACTTATATGTCCTTATCTCTTAAGGATAATATCTTGTCAGTGAGTCAACTCATAAATGAAAAGGCACATCATGGTTGAGAATAAATGTTGGAATTAAATTCTATATTTGTGCACAGTGTACATAAAATATGCTGACAAGGCAAATGGTTATAAGAAGATGATTTATATGTATTGTGCGTCACAAGAAAATAAAGCCTAACTGATGGGGGTGAGGCCAGACAAAGACGTCTCCATTCCTTTCATTGGAACTTATTACTTATTTTATGGTTTTGTAATTCTCCCTGTGAGCCATTTTGCAAAAGCATAAACCACTATTTATCTCAGATTAATTAGATTAAACATGTTTTAAATCTCGTTTGGTGCAGAACGCCCATGGAGCTTCTCTTTTCACAGCAGAGAAACACAAATAGATCTTTCCTTATGATCACTTCAGTTTTTTTTTTTAGATTAGGGGGGATTGTCATTAATTGGTCAATTGGCTGATTGTTCATTTTCTTAATTAGACACCGCAGAGGAATAACAGGCTTTCTTCGATGACCCTCATTTACAGTAATGGGCTTGTCACACAAGTTGTATTAGATGATTCACACACATGCACGCCAAAATCCAAATTATTCGGCAGAACTGGTGTATTTTGGAGATAAAGGATAAAAACAATTCATCATAGCGCTGACCTGTAACAAAGGTTGTACCACCCACTGGCCATCACATCTAAATTCAGCATCAAACAATTTCATCTATGATGACGAGCCTTCAGAACACGTTTGAAGAGCAACACAGAAATGTTTACAAAATCTCTATTTTCTTTTTTTGTCTGACAGGTAAGAAAGAAAGTTTTCATTACCTTGAAGAAATGGTTATATTTACATGTGGCCTGCTTGGAAATAAAGATTCAAAATTAACCCAAAAAAAGCATCACAAATATTGGTAATAGGGAGTATATGTACTGAACTTGTCATGGCAACAGATGAGGATGAAGTCGGACACACAAGAAGGACTCATAGGGATAAGTGGACGTTTGTAAGACGTACCGTACCGTCCTCTTCCGCTTATTATGGGTCGGGTCGCGGGGGCAGCAGCCTGAGCAGGGCAGCCCAGACTTCCCTCTCCCAGGCCACATCAGCCAGCTCATCCGGGGGGGGGGGTCCCGAGGCGCTCCCAGGCCAGCCGAGAGAGCCCGGCCACCCTGCGGAGGAAACTCAATTCGGCCGCTTGTATTCACGATCTCGTTCTTTCAGTCACTACCCAGAGCTCGTGACCATAGGTTTGTAAGACGTGAAGAGATTTAATGAAACTAAAGTCACAACTGAAGACTATCAGATGACTGACTGAATTAACAGACAAACGAAGATTATAGAAATGAAAGGACTTACGGACTAACCGACAACTAACACACAATGAGCTGGCAATGAATGAAGGAAAACCTGGAGCAAATTTATAGAGGGACTTATTTTAAAACAAGAAGGAGGTGAGTAATTAATGCCTGGAAGCAAGGAACAGGAAGTAAAGCAAACAGAATGCACAAGGAGAAAAAAAACTCAACAAAATAAAACAAGAAACAAGACAGAACTAAAAAAAATGACAAAAGACTAGAAAACTAAATATCATGACAGTAAAGCGACAGATAAATAATAAAAAAACATCTCGGGTTGAAGCAGCTCACAGAAATGAATGTGTTTCTGTATTCCAGCTCAGTTTAGTCTTTAATGGTGCTTCCTTTTAAAAAAAAAACTAAATATTAGCATCAGCTGCACTGAACACCTAAGCTTAACTGGTAACCCAACTTTATTTAGAAGGAAGGCATTTCCTTCTAAATAACTACCAAAAACATAATTACTATGATAAATAACATAATTTTGCATGAGACAAGCAGATATAATTGATTCAACGCTGTCCATCTTTTAGCATTCAGCTCTGTGCAAACATATTGAGCCACCCCTCATTTCTTTATTATCCAGAAAATGTGAAATAAATTCAAGAATTAATTGAACCTGTGCAAATAGAAATAGAAATACAGCATAGAAGCTAAAAACATAACAAATTATAAAGAGTCAATTTTCAGTTTGATCATTTCTATTCTTCAACACAACCTGAACCCTCTTGGAAAAGCTTTCTTAAAGTAGTCCTCAGGGATCGTTCTCCAGGCTCCTTGAAGGGTATTTCAAAACTCTTCTTTAGATGTTTCTGTCTTATGTTCTGTTTTCTGTCAAAGTGATCCCACACTGCTTCAATAATGTTGAGGTCTGGGCTTTGGGGAGAATTCATCACGCCATAAGACATGTTGTCACTGATTTTCAGTTCAGTTATTGTGTTGTTTGGCATACCTGAATCTTTTCTCGTCATTTCCTTTCCTGAAGAATGGCTTCTTGACATCTATCCTTCAGTAGAAATGAATCAACTGAAGGGCCAGGTGCATCTCTCAGGGCCTGAATCAAGTCTTTGCTGGATTTTTTGCTTCTCCTTGCCCCTTGTTTTGGGTTGTTTTTAAAATGGAAACATGTATTATACATGCTGCCAGTAAAAAAAAAGTGCTTAAACATTTTGCCTTTTTTCTAAGGTAAGTTGTCTTTCATAACTCTGGCTCATCCGTTGAGTTATGTTCCCTTTTTATGCTTGAATTATTCATAGGTCAATGTTTAGTGACTCAACAAATAAGAAAACATATTCAACATGGTGAGATATAAGGAAATGAGTGGAAAAAGCAGCCAATGTCCAAGGTTCTTTTCTTTTTTCTTTCTTTTCTCTTTTCACCTTCTGAAAGCATGAAGAATTTTTAAGTGGTCTATTTCTTGACCACCTAAAAAGATTACTGGAAATGTGTCTCCTTGGAAGCAAAATATAGAAAAATAAGGGAAGGCTCAAGACTTTTACAAAGGTTATGTCAATAAATGCTCAGGTCATTTTCGCTACATCTTTAAAAGGAAATCCTTCTATTTGTATAACAAAATATAACCTGACTAAAGAGTCTATTATCTTTTATCTACCATCACATAAGTTTCATACAGTATGTTCTCACATTGCCCAGGGTGAATCCTGTGATGTCACATACTCCAGCTGTTCATGCCTCCTACTGTGACGTGTCCATTGTCATCATCTGTAAGATAACCTGTGAACGCAGCTCAACAAGGAGCTCTATTTGAAACCATGACGCCAGACACTCAAAGACGCAGACAGACTTTGCTTAGCTCAGCCCAAACGTACAACACTCCTCTCTAACCTGGCCTTGTTTAGCTGCTGGCACCCAAAGGCATCAGTCAGATGTTTGCCAGCTGAGCATGAAGTGTGCCCACAGAGCACACACTGCAGCATCACTACCAGTACTCGTGCCCTCACCTTGTCTATCTTGGCTCTTTTCGAGTTTGATGGGAAAAGTGGCCCATTGCAAATGACAAGTCAAGTGCCAGACAGCATATTTATACATCTTAATTAGCCGTAATGACACCCAGGACCTGCCAACAATCTGATGCCACTGGTGCTGTGTTGTATTGACTAGACTGTGTGTCTCTTGTTTGGCTGCTGCTCGTAGCAGAATTGCAAATAAAGCAGGTGACAGGATCATGTTTTCATCAGAAACCATGAAACATAACACTCGAGGATAGAATATTTACTGTGAAGAAGCCTGTTGATATCGTATCTGAAAACAGCTAAAACTGCAGCATACCTCAGATTTGCAGACTAGGAATGAGCGGGAAATGATCATTAGTTGGTCTGGGAGTGTGTCATAATAAAGATCGTTCAGTTTAAGGGACCAGGAAGAGCGTGGTAAATAACTGCAGCCGATTCTGACTCTATTCAAGCTCCACATGTTTGGTTGCAAGCATGTTTAGATCTGTCAGGCCCAATAAATATGAGCCCTGCACAGAAAGACATTCATTATGGAGTTATGAAAACAAGTTGCACAGGTTTCTTTTTTCTTTTCTTTTTTTTTTTTAACCGTGAAATAGGCTGCAGCCATCCTCCTGACGTCTGGATTTATGGCCTGGTAATTCCCCTCTGGAGTAATTTGGCTGGTACATCTGCAGCTTAGCAGCATTCCAGCAGAGTTCTCCTGTGCTGTGAAGTCAGGAGATGACTGATTGATTGATTGTATTACTCTAGTTTTAGCGTGGCTTTACTAAGCTAGAGCAGTGAATTTCTAATATGATCTATCCAGCAAACAGCCTGCGTGCCGCTGGGTTTGCCTGCTGTGATCACCACAAATCAGAGCTGAAAAGTAAATTTCGCAAAATGACATAGCAATAACATTGAACTCCAACTGATAGTGATTTATATTACCGCTACAGTCACATGTATGTAATTGTTTTGCTTTTCCCCCCCAAAAAATGTCTGATTACAATATTTACTCTGTAATGGCCATCCTCTGCTTGATCGTTATGAACAACCAAAATCAGATTATTGGCTCTGAAAGCCTCTTTAACACTCCTCTGAGCCCTTTAAATACCCTTGTTGAATAAATTACAGATTAAAAATGGACTAAATGCAAACTTATTCTGCTGATGTTTCAGGCATGTGGTCACTTACTAGCCCAGTGGTCTTAAAAAGCTTGAGCTGTTCCTCAAAACAGCAAAGTCTGCAAAACATATGAAATATTCCAGCCTGAATGCGATGTGGAGAAGTAAAATATGAATCTACCACTCTTCAGTTTACATGCTGCAAAATGTTTAGGCGAGAGACTGAGTTTGCTGAATTAGATTTATTTTGTTTAGAATTTTTTCTACTTTTTCAAAAGTGCCTTTAGTAGCCGAAGCCTATAATTTACACAGTACATGAAGTTTATACAAAGTTTTTTATTTTAAAAATGGGAACCAATTAATTACAATAAAAAGCAAAATAATTTAACTATTGTGTCCAGAACTGTAATCCATGACAATAATAATTTCTGCTTTAATTAAAGATAAAATGAAAAATAATTGTAATTGTAAAGAAAAAATTTTTTCCTCGCAGATGGGAATTCCTTTGAACTAATCCTCTCTAATTGCTTCAGGTTACATGCTGACTTTTGCCTCCATTTGTTTGGAGGATGGAGCGCTTATTTGAATTTCAATGCTAAGTGGAAAATTAAGATAGAGGAACTAAAGTTTTACAAAGCTAATATGTATTTTAGCGACATGTTTGAAACCTGATTCAGATGAAATAATCTTAAAAAGATGATAATTATTATCTTCATGCTTGTGATTGAGACTATTGTCAGTGATGGAGAATCACTTAGCTGCAAAACTTTTCAGAAGAATCTTAATATTCACTAATGCAAATGATGCGAACTGATGAACTATTTAAGAGTCAGTGGAGGGGCCTTTTGTGCAACACTGAAATTATTATCTCCAAATCCTAAAAGTAATTTTGTTTTTAATGTTTCTTTCTTTCCTTTTTCTTCCAACCCCAGTTTGAATTAATGAAGAAAAAACAACAGGTGAAATATGGAAAAGTAAAACTGTATCTTGAACTCAGTCAGTTGAAGTCAGCAGAAGACATGCTAGCATATATTTTGAGCTAAAAACATAATTATCCTCCCAAAACCAGCATCTAGACAACACATCTTACTAAAGGGTCTCATTAGCCAAATTCAGCTAACTAATGAGCTCGCAAATTAGCTAAATCAAAAACCATACAGCTAGCTAACCAAATCTACAATCACTAGGCTACACAAAGACTTTTAAACTCTATGGAGCTACTTTACAGCAACTCCACCTTAACAACACAGATTATATCAGGTATGACAACACAATTCCCCAAAAGCTTGTTGTTTAGCTCATTTACAGTAAAATGTGATAATGTCAATTAGCAAAAAAACTTATTACATGGGACACACATGTACACAATGTCTTACAAAATAGAGAAACTGAAGGATATATTTAGATGTTATAGTTATCAGGAAGCCCTCAATGTGAGCATTTACTTCTCTATCTGGATAGCAGTGTCAGTTCATGTCAGATCTTCTTAAGTTGTTAAAAAAGTAGTTGAAAAACTGAAAGACTGCAGGCAAAACTTATTCTGTGATGTTAATGTAATCAGAGGTTAATAAATATTAAATTAATGCTGAATACTTGAAGCTTAGTCAGCCACCATGTAATATTTTCTCAAGATGAACAAATTTAATTTCACAATATAAAAGTTACGCTTATCTAAATAAACTGCATCCCTTTGGTCCTTCACCCTCGTTTGCTTTTCAGTGTCAAGAGATTATCCCTCTCTTCCAGTTGTCATCTGGCTTTGTTCACCTGATACCAGACGCGTGGCGGCTATCAGAGGAAGACAATACCATCAGTACAATGCACAACGCCGGGATCCCCGCCGCGTTTGACACCTGATTTAACTCAAGCACCTATACAGATTAGTTAACAAGCTAGAGTCTTGCCTCATTCAGACTTGTGGGTGGGGTCTGATTCTCTTGGGAGCTGACGAGGTTAAATTTGACATCTGGCCCCCTGATCATCCAGCAAGTTCAGGCCAGCTGCCCGAATAGGTCTGGTTTTCTCCCTAAAAACACCTCATCCATCTGCTGAATTTCTGCTCATATGAGTTTCTTCAGAATTGCCTGAGGCACCTCCATTCAGAGACGCGTGCAGGGTGACACTGATCCCTGCCTTGACGCCCATCCATATTTAAAGGGCTGTGCAGGTGACCTGTGGGTGGCACTTTGTGGCACGCTTGGGCTATTCCTGCACCCACAGAATCTGACACAACACGTTTGTCTAATATTTCCTCAAATTACAGCAATATGATATAATGCAGGACGAGCTAATGGGCATTAATCCAGGAGGCCCTCGGATGATGCGTGCCACTGCCGCACAGAAGATGGGATCTGGGAAATTCAATCTGTTGATGAATGTGTAAAGGTGACAATGAGTATGCCAATTAACTTATTAATACAACAGGTGACACCTTTATAAAGCCCCAATTACACGCTTATTTGTATTCAGTGTCTGTCAAGGCTACACTGTAGGCCAAGTTAAAGGATGATTAAAATTGAAAAAAAAAGACAATTAATCATGATCTATCCTCCCAAGAGTTGTTTTGAAATTAACTTTACAAGTATCCCAGCTTCTAAGGTGGCCGTATCACTCAGAGATTTAAAGAATTAGGCCTATACGTTTTATGCAATTTTGTGTATTCCTTGTGTTCATGGTTACCACTAAATGCATCTTGTACTGTGGTGTGCACCAACAGCTGCTGCACCTCTTCAGGGGCATTTAGATTGAGGTGACAGGGGAAGGGGGGTGGGGGGGTCATGTTTTAACCCGCTACATGGCCAGAAGATGGAGAACCAAATCCAACAACAAAAGCATCAGCTAATAAAGTATACAAGTGCTTCTCGTCCCATACAATTTCACACAGTCTCACTGCACTCAGAGGCAAATTGAAGAGGAGTTTTATCTAAGAATTTAGCAACTCGGTTGTCAAATGATGCCACTTCTCTCTTTTTTACCGGAGGGGCATGGGAATCTTTCAGGAATAAAAGGAAGAGCTGCTTGGAGCTGGAAGAAAACAAAAGCTTGACTCAGATTGGCACAATTAGAAACTAATCGAGGTTTAACTGCCAGTGAGATTAGTTAAGTGAGAGGTGAATTCAATTTATCACCAGGAAAATAAAACAGGTGCTGGAAGAAAGGAGCAGTAATCCACATAATGGAAGATTTGCATTCAATTTACACTGTTAGGGTAACCACATTTAATGTGTTTTTTCAGATTTTTTTATGGATCTACTAAATCTGTGGCTACATTTATTTTTTATTTCCCAAATGAGAAAAAAGGGACAACAGTACGAATGCCAAATAAAGTATATAAATTATTCTTTTCACTGCAAGATATTTCATTTATTGTCTCATCTTCATTTCACTTTCCAATTTGCATCAATTCCTGCATTTCAGGCCCCTGCAACAGATCCTAAAAAGGTTACAAAGGAGGAAATTCAGGCACTCAAAGCGCTTACATTGAGTCCATTATTCATCCACTCCTCATTCATACATGGTGATGGTAAGCTACATATGTACTATGTAGCCACAGCTGCCCTGGGGCAGACTGATGGAAACGTGGCAGCCAGCGTCCGCCAACGGCCTCTTCGACCACCACCGAACATTCATACACATTCATACACCAGCGATGCGGACACTGGAGGCAAGGAGGGTGAAGTGTCTTACCCAAGGACACACCGACAGTTGACTGGGACGGGAGCAGGATGTATGTGTGTATGTATGTGTGTGTGTGTGTGTGTTCCTGTGTATGTGTGTGTTTGAGAAAGTTATTGAAATGCTTGGAAATAATTAGGATATTTTTGGAGACTTACTTACTTTCTCAGAGAAATTTCAGAATGCAGTGGGTGAGCTGGACACCCATCATCTCCCCATCACTTACACGACACTGAATCCACCAGAATTTATCAATAGTGGATATTAAGTAACCACTTGGGCAAGAAATTACTTTGTCCATCACAACAATATGTAGTTATATTCACAAATACTTCCTAAATTTTTTATTTACCCCAAAAAAACAACCTTACACTGACCTTGTCAACTTCCCTGGGCTAGGAGGCATCTGGGATGGACCTGCAGCCATACGGCTTTGGTGTGGACCCCGGCCTGCCCTATTTTGGGTGATTCCTGTGGTGGGCCCCCCTGTGGTCCTGGGTGGACTGGCTCCCGGTGTGGACGGATCCCCAAGATATCGTTTCCTCACAGCAGTGTCAAGCTAGATGTTTAAGTTTATTTCAATGATATTTTTTACCTTCATTCAGTTAAGAGAGACAGTCCGTCGGGATTAGAGTTTATGTTTGTGAAGACTGGGGCGGGACCAGGTGGGGGGATTTAACTTTTGCATTGTTTGTGTGTGTATGTGAGAATGTGTATGAAAGAAATGATATTGAGGTTTGTGTTTTAAAATTGTTGATATATTTGATGTGCGAAGGCTTTTTTTTTTAATTCTCTTTCATCCATAAATTGTTTCTAATATGTAAAGCACTTTGATTTGCCCTAGCATGAAAGATGCTTTATGAATAAAACTTGATTTTGACCATCACACATTGTGTCACAACAATCAGTATTCCTGATATTTTTTGAGGAAAAGGATACTCCAGACTGTTATCAGCAAGAAGTCAAAAAGTTAGTCTGTGATGGTACACCAAAGCTCATTTACACTTGTGTGATGGTACCATGACACGGACACCCATGCATTTTCCCAAGACGACTTAACCACATTCTGCACACGTGACAAAAGGCATGGCTGAGGAACAAGAGGTCCTGGATTGTCCTGCAGTCCGGAGCCATCTTTAATAAAAACTGTGTGGAGGAATTTAAAACCAAAAATGTGTCAAAAATGACACTTACAACATCTCATTTGGAGTCCTCACTGTCAGAATATCTTCTAATTGTCAATGATTTTTTCTTTCTTTCATTTTTTCAGGATCTCGGGCTGTATTACAAAACCTTTATTTCATCTATACATGCAATTCTTTCTTCAAAAACAGGCGAAGCATCAGATTTAATTTACAATTACTTTATTGAAAATGACAATACAATCTTGCCTGTGTCTTTCAAGCTACATCCAGTGAAACATAGAAATTTACTTCTAATGTTGGTGATAAGATAAAAAAATTCAGTACAAACTGCATCACATGGAGAGTGCCTGGATAACAAGAAATGTATCATCAACTTCTTACAAACCAGTGCTTTTGATTGCACTTTACATACCTGTAACAGCATTACACTGTTGTCATATTACAGACATCTCCATCAGCCCAGTGTGTTAAAAACAACAAAATAAAACAAAGAAAAAAAACCATACATTCTTATCCCCAAACATCCAGGTACGAAAGTCTTGCATATTGGCTACTGTGTGGAAATATTAAACAAACAAAAAAAGGTCATCTACATACACTGTACATTGCTGAGTTCAACAAATAACTAGAGGGTGTAATGAAGTTAGATTCTTAAAAAAATGAACCCAATCCAGGAGGATTAAAAGCTTCTAGATCAGGAGAAGCCATAAAACATGGCTTGTGTGGTTGAGTTACAAAATCTAAACATGTGAAGTACACGCAGAAATGACAAGAAGCATCCAAACATTGAGAAGGCATGTGCAGAAATTAACTGTGAAACCCAGTACACCTTTATAAGTACAACAATGTGTCAGTCTCTAAATGTTATTTCAGGTCCCCACGATATCGGGGCACCAAACTAAATTCACTGTATTTCCTTGTGTTGGTTTGCGTGCACCAGCCACCATTCAACTCTGCAAACTCACTGAAGCTTTGCCAACCGGCAAAATCTTTTATAAACACAGTCATCATTTCCTTCAAAACTGTGTGCCACATTACAAGTACCGTCAGAGGATTTAGCTGGAGCTTAAGTCTTAGTGTCTGGAAACTGTATGTGGCCTATGGCAAGCAGCATCATATAATCGGTAAAAGACTGCCAGAGGAGGATTGGGAGATTCCGACTTGAGCTTTTTTTCATCAAAAAGGTTCAATGCATGCTTTCTGAAGGAAAAAGGGAAATAAAAATCTCTGTGTATTTGCTCCGTTTGCTGGAACAGGGCCCATATTTACCTACAACACTTCAAACTTTGATGCGTGTGCAACAAAATCTATACAAACTACTGTTATGGCATAAGCTGAGTTTTACAGGAAAACTTGTTTGGGTGCGTTGCATATTCAGTTACTGACATTTACAGGATGACAAATATGCAAAAATTGCAAGAAAAACAGCAATAATGACCGTTTTCTTTTGAGTGTCATGCTAGTGAAGGAATGCTTTTCATATAGATTTGTGTTTTAGTGTGACATCTACCAAAGCACCAAATTATGTTAAAGCATAAAGCAGCATTAATCAAGCTATAAGACAAAATGACAAGCAAAATTAATTAATTTGAGCTACTCACCCCCCCCAAAAAATTTCATTTTAACTAAATAACCACAGGGTCCAAATTTATTCCACATTAAATGTTGTCAGACTTTATCTTTTCTTACATTGACATTTAAGCCAAGCAACTGGGCTCAGGGGCATGTTGTGTAAAACAGGATGAATCATCTGCTCCATATTCAGTGTGAGGTTTACCTTGATGCCCATGATGATCTGCAAAATGCAAGAAACACAAGCAACGGAAAAACGGACAACTCCATTTTAACGTAGTTTTGCCGCTTTACTTCCAACCTCTGAAATGTAACTGTAGTGATACTTCGACTTAATCTCAAGCAGACAGATTAAATCCCCAGGAGGTACATTTAAAGCATCGTAAAGTATGCAAAAACTAAAAGAACTTGAAGTTGAACTATAAAGAAACTGTACATTATGTACAATGGAAGTATCAAGAGTTAAGAAAGTCTGTGAGCATGTGGCTAACTACTAACACAGACAGTAAAAGCAGATGCTAAAGCCTAAAACATGACACTAAATCTACACGTCAACTAGTGCGGGAAGGCAATCAGTGCGAAGCAATTTCATCATGTGATTTAAACATTTTTGGCATCAGAAAATACAAAATTTCAACAGTAGCTCGTCCATAACGAAGGGTCTGAGTTTCATCTGACTCAACAGGAAAGAGAGACGAAGTTGAGAGAGAGAGAAAAAAAAGAGAAATCACAGATGAAATGATCTCTTTGGATAAACAAAATACTTTAAAGGCAAGTGAGGATTCCTGGCCTTAATCGTGAACCACATATCACACATTTCAGACTGAAGTCAGGCAGAATACATTCATTAAAAAGGAGATATTATTATCCAAAGTCCAAAAGAGATCACATCCAAACAAATAATTACTTTTAACAGCAGCAGAAAATATGATAATCAGTTTCTAAGCTTTGCCACATTCAAGGAAAGAAATTATAAAATCTAATTTAATTGTGTTTAGAATGGTTGACATTCCACAGATTCATTTTGATAGGCTGTCTCACCTGTGATTTGGCATCAAACAGTGTAAAGGTCAAATATTTTTACCACTGTAAAGTAAAACTAAACATACAAATATCAGCAAACAAGACAAGACGGGTCATTGCCTGGTAGAGATAAACAGAGATACGACTGTTCGAACGTAAATACAAAGCTTGTTTAACACTGTGGACAAAGCTGCTCGACGTCGAGCAGAAACAAAAAAATGTAAAAAGTTAAAAATGTAAACCTAAAAGATATAAATATTTGACTATGTTACTTGCAGAAGGACATGTATAGATAAATATGTTGGATTAGGCTTTTGATAATTTTGGTACCAGCACTGAGATCCAATAGCTGCTCCTATTGCAGTTCATTAAACATTTGTTCATTAGAAACTAATAAATTATAGAGTTAATGAGAATTGTTCGACATAGAAACAGCTTACGTTGTGTGATGACATTTAGCATCGCAGACCGAGGTGAGAATGAGACGACTAAACAGTTACAAGGCTGCCAAACTGATCTTTGTATACTTAATGAAAACTAGCTATTAAGAGATTCTCAAACACACTCATATCTTAATTGAGTGCAAGTCTGTGGAATGTTTTGGAAAAAAAAAAAGAAGAAAATGCTGAAAATTACTGAGGCACAGTATAGGCATTACATATGCATGAGCACTGTGTTAACCCATGAAGACCAGAAGCACCGGGAGCACCCTTTCAGCGCTTAAACCTGCAAGCCTCATTCAATAGCTTCAGTCACTACAGACAGAAATTCCCAATGGAAGCTGAAGATGTAACCTCATGTTACCCGACAGTGACAGTCCATTTTTTTACAGATGACCGTCAGGTTTAAGAGGGCTGCTTTTAAACTATGATTCATTTAGCAAAACACCCTCTCAGGTCTGAAAGAGTTATTCAGATTGGCAATATGTTTCTGTAGATTTACACTAACTGTACAGCATTAATACAGTAGAAGAGGTGTAAAAGGAGAGGAATACAGTAGTGTTTTAAAGTACCCAACAGCAATCAAATAATATTCATACAAGCTATGACACATTTATAAATAAAGACTGTGCAGCATTTATCTCCATGCGTAGCTAGGTACCATCAATACAATCATAAGCAACAGCTGTAATTGAAGGATATAAAGTTTGGTCGACCAGTCTAGGCTGTAATAAAGAGCTCCTTTTCAACTAAAAAGAGACGAGTTTAACACAAAGATGTGATTAAAATGTAAACAAGAACATGACCGGCGGAATATAAAGCAACACCTTTAAGTAATGATCATATTGCACTTGTAGTTATTGAAGTGATCACCTCCAGTGGACAACTGTGAGACCCTGGGACCGGGAAAAATCAGAAGATAGTCAGTAACGGTAATTGGAATGTACATTTGTTAACGTACATTTGCTCTTAGAGAAAAGAGAGAGAGAGAGAGAGAGAGAGAGAAAAACGTAAATCAGCAACGTAGAAAGACGAAGCTACCAGATATCATCTGGAAAAATCTCCTCCAGTCATCCTAAGAATATCCATGAATCATTCAGGCTGAATACGTCCTTTTATGCAGCGTTGAGACATGGGGGGTAAAGCTGCCTCTGCCAAAGTGTGTTGTAGTTTAGATGGCAGGTTTAAGACTTGTATTTGATTGTAAACACTGAAACAACACCTTCATCTTATCAGAAAACTTGACTGTCTTTCAGCAAATAGCAAAAAAGCTGGGACTTACAGCATCTGGTAAACACAAATTTGGCAGCATTTTTCTCTTATGGAAACTGTATGTGCAGACTTCTGTGGGTTCTCATGTGCAATATAGTATCATTTTACATCCTCTTCGCCAAAAGCATATTTGATTGGACTTGAAGCAACTGATGAATTTCTTGTATCCTGTGTTGAGTACCTCAAAATGTGCCTCAAAAGGTTTCAAAGTAATTGGAAAACAAAAAATATACCAATGCAAAACAAAGACTGCAATAAACCTGCATGACCTATTATAACCAGAATATAAAAAAAAAACTATACCCACTAAAGAACAATTACAATTTGATCTTGTTTTTTGACCCCATGACACATGAGCTATTGTTAAAACCTTTTTAACAGCAACTTTCTGTTCTACTTTTTAGAGAGTTTACCCGCCTTCTTTTTTGGCTCATAGGGTGTCCGTAGAATACTTGGCGTCTCCTCCATGACACGAACAAGCAGGTTATCGATGTAGTCTTCCAGCTCCCGGATGTGGGCATCCTTCTTTTTCACCACTTCTTTCTGCTTGATAAGTTCCTGCACAACTTCCTCAAAAGTCAAGCTGCTGTAGGCGGCAACGCTTTCCTGGGTCACCTCCTGAAAATGGGAAAACAAGGAGATCAACAACAGCAGATCTGGAAGTTTTATGCTTTATTATCACCAAAGTATCCATGGATTTGTTCAGTATAAAAGAAATCAGTCACAAAGAAGAAGGATAAATCTTAAGGTCTGCTTACTAGAAAGGCAGAAAATAACAAACTCATTAGGCTTGTTGGCCAAACTTGACATAAACTGTCATCGGTTTATCTTTTGTTTTGTGTTGCTAATTAATAGTTGCCAAGATGTGGCTGCTCTCCTCAGCTTTGCCGCGGACACGTTAATAAATCATATGGCAGAAGTTATTTTATAATACTACTAACAGTGTTTATAATGAGACAGCTACCATCATTTTTCTTTAGTTTTAACTTTTAAACATGACATAAATTCCGTCTAGCCTGAGTCTTCGTTGTAAGAAGGAAAAGCCAGGGTGCATATTCCTACAATTAAAAGGCCAAGCTAATAAATACCTAAATAAGGATGCAACCCAAGCCCCCTTTGCTCTGGACAGAGCCATGCGGTACGGTATGTGCAGATCATATTGCGCGGGTACGAGAGACGCTGTAATCGTTTTTAATGAGAGACCACTTTATCGCTTCAGTGCTGGGCATCCTCCCCTGAACAGATAGAGCGGCAAAGCCTTCACCCTGTTTAAAATACCACACTTATCAGCTTCCACTCCCATGCGCCATTCAAGTCTCTGCTGCTGCAAAAAGACAATGCGGAGAGAACTGGAGCAGGACTGCTTACCAGGTATCTTATCGCTTCTAACAGCATAGAGGCTACCGTGGGGGCGACACGAACCAAAATGAAATATTTGCCTCAGAGATTAAATGTCCGACGTACGGAGGGGTTTCAGGAACAGAGATCAGTAACCGACTCGGCACACACAAACACACAAAAAGACATCTCACTGAGAGATACTTCACTTAAGCCACCTGAGGTGGAATATGAGACCAGACAGCCATGAGGAAATATACGTTGCTTTTGCATGCCAGGATGTGCAACCCTCTCTCTCTCTTACACACATGCACACACACACACACACACACACACACACACACACACGGCGTAATAATCAGGAGCTTTAGTGGCTGCTGACAAAGGCCTGGAAATGACCATGAACTGGCAAAGTAATGATGACCATTTTTCTGCGATCAGTAGTGAGGAGAAGATAAGGCGCACACTTGGCATTCTCCAGTTGTGTCATTACAGTTTCTAATGAGCTCAGCTTTGAGAATCTAAAAGCTCAGTCCTTTGAAATCTCTCGCTGCCCTCCCTCCCCCCCGCGTGTGGTTAATTAGGGCCTTGAAGCAGAGGAAATGGGAGCTGCCATTTCTGTGAGGCACAGCGGCATGAACGGGGGGCACATGTGTGGATACCGACAGCCCTCAACACCCCCAAAGAAAGGTGAGGAAAGCCATTATCAGCATTCTCCTTCTCATTTTGGCATCACTTTAGCCACCGCTCCCCCTCTGCTCCCCGATACATGCTGCTTTTGCTGTGTAATAGTCAGATTTTTTTTTTCCCGTTTGTTTCCTCTCAAATTGGAAACATTTTCAACTAAACAGAAACTTAAGAATAGCTCAACTGTAAAGTGCAAATAATGTGAGAATTATTAAAAAACAAAAAACATTTTCATGACTTCTTCCAACAAAAATAATGTAATTACAGAATCGGTGCTACGCGCCGTCACGAATGACCTTACAGCCCGAAATTTAACACCACTTCAAATTATGATCAGATCAGACATGATGACCGACGTGTGCAGCTGCTAATTAGCTGAACGGCACATCTGAATTTGGAGAGGCCTCGCGGATCAATGTCACCAGCTGCCACGTCCAACGAAACTTAAGAGTTCTCAATTAAAAATCTGCATTAAGATCCACATTAAGACGAAGACTTTCTGCAATTACTGAGGTCAGTTCCACATTTTATTTTGTTTAAAACATCTGTTATTTCCAGGTAAGGCTGACAACCTGGGGGGAAAAAAAGAGAAAAAACAAACACTTGTCACATCATTTGCTTTTCCAAAACATATTAATTGGAATCTTACATTTTTCTTGCCATAAATGTTCTTCTTCTGGCCGAAGGTGAAGTTGTCATTTCCCTTCAGCTTTTTATCACTGTGGAACAAATCAGATGGAAAGTCAGCAATCACACGAAGACCTTGTGTTCATTTGTCTACTATTCACTCATTTAGAAGCTTAGTGGTACCCGTCACCTGTCACAACAAGAAAAACAAGCTCTGCAGCATCAATAAACAACATGCCTGAAGCTAAATTTTTGCACATGCTACAAATGACCACTCAGCTGGTGTATGACAGAGGGAGCAGTAAAGATGATGGAGCAGTGCCTACAGAGATAAGTGGTTAATTGGGTGGTCTATCTCAGCAGAGGATCTCATTACTGTAGCTCAGAGGGCTTTGTTATCAAGCCCAGGCACTCTAAAGAGCCACTAATGACACCTTCCACTCAGATAAACCAGAACTTAACCACAGTGCTCACAAACTCTTTATGCAACACAGAAAATAGACGTTAGCGCCCGGGCTCAGTGGAAATGTTTGAATAACAATACTTGACAAAAGAATGATCGCAGATTTCAATCAACGCGGTGTTTGAAACTTTAGGAGTGCTGTAACCAACATCCTGTGGAGCAGCGGCTGTCCAATGGGGTGACAGGATCACGCTTTGGGAGCACACGATGAAAAACACCTGACAGATTTGCTAAAAATGGATGAAGAACCACTTCTATAAAAAATGTTTTCAGTCACAAGGATGGAGGCTAAACCCCGACACACGGAAGAAGCAGATCTGAATGACACATATAGGAAGGTTAGAAATATTTCTTACTCACACACATAACGTGACCTGTGGAAAACCAGCTGTAGTCCACCATCAAGTTAGCATATATACAGTGATGGGGGATGCACTGACTATTGTCGAGGGATTTTAAGATCTATAAATATCTATAGATGCAAACAATGAACCTTTTTACAGGATAATGTGAATGTAAGATGAGTTGTGAGGTGCTTTTTTTCCCCATTTCAAACCACAAAGCTGAAGAAAACTGGGTGTACCTGGTTTTGTAGTTGGAGCTGAACGGGTTAGTGTCTGCTGAAGAGTCTCCACTAAATGGATTGGGGGAGCGCAGGTCTCCAGAACTCCCTGAACGCCCCCCATTGCTGGTCTTGCGGCCTTCCTTCTTTCCCGTCACGCGTTCCAGTAGGCTGACCTTCTCCTTTTTCTCCCTCCTCTCCGCCCGATCCCACAGCTGCCCGTGCTCCCCCTCAAATGGGTTGCGGTTGCGTGGGAGCGTGGCATACTTCTGTGGCAGGGTGTCACTGATATCAGTGAAAGGGTCACTGTGTGCTTCGCCGTCCTGGTATCCTGGCACCTCGCTCTGGGAACGCCTGTGAGGGCCACCTGCACTTCCTGAAAGAAAAGGAAAAACAAAAACATCACATCAACTTCTAGCTGTGATAAAACAGAAGAACTCCTCCAACCGAGCTAATCACACTATTAAAAAGGCTAATTCTGTGAGATTATTAGTGTTTGGGAAAATCCTGCAGGTGTTTTTAAAGGAAAATATTGTGATTCCATTAGGACGTGTTAATTCAACAAGACAGCGTCCAGACAAAGAAGTCCATAAAAAAAAATCTCTCGTGGTATTTTCCATATTGGTTTCCTTACATTTTAGACCGATTTCTCAGCCGATTTGATGTAGTAGGGTTTGTTTTATTGTTAACATTTCTTTATGCCCTGCATCACCTGCAACTGCATTCATATTTTTAAAACTTTAAAAAGTTTCCCTCCACTGAAATCTTAAGAAAGAGGCACACATTATGATCTCACGATCATTTCAAAGCCTGATTATTAGAAGACAATCATATTACCCACCGGATATAAATCAGACATGTCTGATAGTTGTTTAGCACAAACTGACTTTAATAAGCGATAAATAGGTATCAACACTGACAAAAAAAAAAAAAATTTCAACAGAGTGAAAGAGAGCAGCCATCTAAAAGTGTAAAAACTAAAGATTTCTTTCATGGTAAATCAAATTAAAATAGCTTTTCTATTAATGTCATTCAACTTGTTTTGGAGAGTGGTGAATTAAGTTTCTCAAACCAAATCTGCTGGGTCTCTGTCCTGTACTGTCAAAACTGTAGCCATCGTTTGCCTTAGTAGCAATCAGCATTTTTACATGGCACTAGGAAAAAAAAAAATTCTGTTAGTCAGACCACAACCAAGTTTTTAAATGCATGAAAGCTCATCAAGTCAGAGTAACACCCAAATTTTGCAGTTGAAAGTTGAATCATACAAACACGTAGGCTCGAAACAGGCTGAAGAATCACATATATGCTCCTAATTAAGTCTTTTTTTAAAATAAAAGACAGCAAAGCATCAGTGTATTTCGTCAGATGACTAAACATGTTAGAAAACGAGATTAAAAAGCAGCACTATTCAACTACCTGACCTTAAAAATATGCGTTTCTGACTCGTTCTGATGGCACAATGACATTTCATTATGTACATTCCTGGAGCCGTCCATGCCCTGCAGCGTCCAGAGCCTGTAAAACGTATTTTACAACTTTTACTTCCAGGATTCCTGTGTCCTTCCTACTTACTCTGCTAAGCACCACATCACACATTAACAACAGGCTATCAACACACTGGCCGGTCTGAACGTGCACTGTGGTTGATTCATATAAAGAATAAGAGGACATTGACAGAGGAAGAGAGGAAAAGAACGGTACAGAGCAAGATATAAGACAAGAGTCAACATCAGACTGACTTTTACTGGCTGGAGAGAGCTCAGAGAGCAGGTAGAGTGGAAGTGGAATTAGCCGTCCTTTGGGGGCGCCTCTGCTAAAGTTCAGTAGTGCTTCTTTAAGACCGTGTGTCAACTTGTAGTCACTTTGCTCTAATAAAATCCTGATTTTATAACCTTGGAATTAATTGACAAAACCCCATTTAAGTCTCAACGTTTGTACAGTGAAATCATCTGTACTTGCATGTTTAATGATGATCCTGTCTTGACGGCTTTCTCACAGTCCACAACAAGCAAACTGGTGGTCAGATCAAACTCTTACTACAGTCAACTGTAACTAGTTAAGTGTATACATGCAGGAGGAATTTCACTCCCAATCACATTCAGGTTCTGATCAAACCAACAAAATATATATTTTTTCTTTCTACTGTCATGTAAACACACTGACAAACTCTAACTGAAGAAAAAAAGTGTCAAAGGGAAGTTGGTGCATCTTGAAACTTCAGGTCGGTTTGGTTCAGGTTAGAAGCAGAAGTCAACAAAGGCTTGATATGGGATTGCTATAAGTGTTTTTAAACATCTTTGCTGTATTTCATTCACCAAATGTTGGCTGCTACCTTTGTTTTACTTGTTGTGTTTTGATAGTTGATCTTGGTTTGTTATGTGGTATATTAAAAACTTGTGGTTTTGCTGCCTTCTTGGACAGGTCCCTCTTTAAAAAAGGATTTCTAATCTCAATGGAGGTTTTTATCTGGTTAAATAAAGCAGTAATTAATTAAATGACTAGTATTAAATTAGAACCTCATGGGCTTGTGTTTCTACACGTATACAGTAAATATCTACATAAATACTGGTATATAAAGCTGTGATTTCTACTGGTTTCTAATGATGGTTGCTACAGATTGTGACATCACTTCTTACTGACTGCAACAATGTAAACATTTTAAAATAAAATAAAAGGGTAATTATAACCAACCACAACCCTGATTTAAAATACAGTGTGCTAAAAACAGCATAATTACTACTCTGTCGTTTTAATGCTTAAGAAAGAGGCTTTTCTTCCTTTCATCCTTGAAATTTTTTAGATACCAGTCATCTGACTGTACCACTGTTGTCCATCCTTGGAAAGGATATGAGAATAAAAATCACGAGTGACCTCACCTGATAAATAAACATAAGAGGGGTTATTGTTTTAAACAAAAATCCCTCAGACACGTGCAACAGAGTATTTTAAGATGTGTACTATAAGCTGGAAAATATAACAGATTTTCAAACCGTTATGGATCCTCACCGCTCTCATCTATGGAGTTCATGGAGTCCAGTTTGGGTCGAAAATGGGTCCCAATGAGATCTGACATGGAATGGGCAGCGGAGAGTTTATGTGCTCCAGACAGCAGCGGCCTCTTGACCTTTGGGTCTGGTTGGGGTTGCGGCTCCGGGGGGACAGACTGGTGGCTGGGCTCCGACTCGCACCCAGCGGAGCGAGGCAAGATGGCTGAAGACGTGTCGCTGAATCCGCTGTCGTGTTTGCGACCTTTCATTTTGTCCTTAAGTTTGGAAAAAGGCGAGCGGGGCTTTTCCTTCATGGAGAGGTCGAACATGCTGGCCGTCATGTTGTTCCTCATGAACTGAATGCTGACTTGGATGCGACCTCGTTCTTTCCTCTTCTTCCCCGGCTTGGACTCCAAGGAGTACCAGCTAAATAGAGGGAGGAAGGAAGCTTATGTTGAGCAAATTCAATGGCAAAATCTATATAAAAAGAGCCGGATTAATAAAATTCTGCTCCAACAACAAATCCTCTTCACATAATTCATCATAATTCAGAAGGACATGCATTCAGAGACAGTGTGGTAAAAGTCTCTTTTCACAACCAACAATAGGACAAATGGAAGGGGGAAACCTTCTTTCTAATGTGCTGTACCTTCTTCTTTATGGACACGACTTAAAAGGCAGATTTGAGCAGACTAATCCAAAAGCTATTTAAACTTTTTTTTTTTTTTAAACACAAATGAGAACATCATTTATCATTCAAAGGACAAACATTATTCTTTGAAAACTGAACATAAGAAATATCCTCCTGAAGAATAATAAAAGGCCATTTCAGGCTGCTTTTAGGCTCCTATTTGTTTAACCTCTCTGCTTTTTCAACTGGAAGTAATGGGATTTATGCCTTCGCTCTGAGCTAAATAAAGTGCCATTTGCACAAATCTGGCTTTTGTTCAGAAATGGAACGACAAGCAACTGGGAAACCGCAGAGCCACATCACAGGGCAACACAACGGTTCATACATGCTAATGAGACATATCCTCTGTGTTGCAGAGCTTGTGACAGTGTCCATTAGCAAGAAAGAAATGTTTATACGCGTTTTCTGTCTGCATTTTTCACACTATGAGGACATTTTTGGAGAGCACACTCCTCCATTTCAATCATGGTGAGGCTTTCTTAAAATAAGTAATCTTCCCATTTCCCCCCAAACTGAAATGTATTTGCATAACTGCATTAATTTTAGTAGAATTATTGATCCTCATTAATTTGAATAAAGATTTGTGGTGTCCCTTTAAGTACCACACAAAATTCCAGCTATCAGCTAATTTGGCTATTGGCTTTTTAAAAACCCAGCTGCAGAATTATCTACCGTCGAGCTCTTGACCCAGGAGCCCAGTCATGAAAGGCCTTGTTAGGTCCAATTCCCAGGCTGCGTGCCGGGCTCAGGCTGATCAGCAGCCACAGCATGCCGCTGCTGTGGGGCCGAGGCTGCACTTCACATGTGTCTCAAGGCCAAGATAAACCTCCCTCCTGCACTTGGAACCACAATTCTCCCACTCGGGCCCAGACCGCTGGGAACCTCCTCATAATCAACAAACACAGGTGTGCGATAATTATGGGCTGCCTGCTCAGATATCAAGACGGGCTTTCCTCCTCAATATGTCAGTAGAAAAACACTGTGGATAGGCCGTGGCAAACACAGACCCACTGTGGACACAGCATCGAGGGTCTTGGCATCATTGTCAAGCTTGGAAGCAGTGTGGGATTAGAGCAACAGGCAACATGGGTATATCCATTACAGAACCTCTGCTGAGAAGGTGCACAGCCTCAAGGTGCATCAGTTCAGACACCTAAATAAATAAAAGCCATGCACGCTGATTATAACATATTGTAATTCTCCCAACTGATGGGCGAAGAGGAAATGTGCTAATGTCTTTCCATGATGCAGCGTGGTAATTAACACCAGGTCTAATTTGGCTTTGCAGTTCCTGTTTGCTTAATGTAGAGTTAAAAAATGTGCGTGCCTGTGTTGGACATGTAATGGTCAATGACCCAAGTCTTTTAAAAACTTACTTCACAGGGAACAACCATGTCTCAGCATGGGTTTACTGTAAGGCGAGTACACAGCCTGCAAATGTCACATGATTATAAAAGGGCTGACTCATTTAGGCACCCGTTATTCTCCACCCATAAGCGATTTAGAGGAGAACAACTGAACTCTCCACCCGAAACAGACTGAGATTCAAACTCAGGCCTCTCAGGCTGTCGAGAACAGACACCATTCATTTAACACTTCTGACAGAGGAGTGACTAACAAGACATGTTTGGCCAGCTCCACTAGTTTCAATGAGGCTGCCTGGTGCCAACCATGTCAGTGATTACGCTAAAAATAATCTCTCAACAATGTAGGCCAATTCATTGCTAAGCCTCATACAATACAGTGCAAGCAAGACGGAAAAATTCAAGTTAAATCAATATGTGGTCACTAACGAAGCAAGAATGAGCCACCTCACTGTAAGAGCTTTGTCAGAGAGTTTACAACAAAGAAAGACCATTTTGTGCTCCAAGCTATTTTAAAAACAGACGTGTCAAATAAAATACATTTGTAAAACAAGTGAAGAAGACAATAAAGGACAATGTGATGGTATTTAAATCATGTGGTGTAAGGCAGCTGGGTCATGAACTTATTTAAGAACAGAGGGCAGAATATAACACGCAAAGCACAGCATACTTGTGTGGACTAGTAAGGCAAAAACACGTCCACTTAATGTGACAAAAAATAACAACTTCTGTTTTAGTCTGTGCTCTGATCCACTTGTGACTAGAATAGTTGTGCAAATATTTTCCACTTCCTCTTAAAATATGCCCCTCTACCAACAGGACAGCAGTTCAAACACTGGCCATGTGACGCTGATGGCTCATTATGAAATACTCATATTAAACATAAATCAAAGCAGAAAACTCAAATCAATTTAAATGCATCTAAAATGGCACAATTCTGCTCCTACTAATGAATCAGACTGCTCATCTTGATTTTTTTTTTTTCAAGCAACAAGTCTTCCATCATTTGTGTGTTAATCCGAAACTTGTCTCAGCTGCTCTTTGAAAGGATGTTAGTATAACTTGAAGCACATGATTGCCTGAAGCATTCTTATCAGAAAATCAGATCAGGCCTATAGTACCGCTATAAACTTTGGACGAGCTTTCTCATTCAATTTGAGCAAGCATGTGTGTGAAAACCTTTAATTAAATGAATTTATATCCATATCATTTTGATGCAGGTAAAAATAAAACATTTATAGTGACAATTTTGCAGGAAAAACTGTGAATTATGAGGTAATTATATATATTTTGGTCACAAATTTTTACAGGTTTATACACAAAACTCAAGTTAATTCTGCTTTGAAACTTAAAAACTTTGCTAAAACTTTAAAAAATAAGTGCTTATGTTGGACAAGGAAACCTATGCTGGGATGTTATAAACTTAGATTTGTGGCTTCAAAGACCTTACAGTTACAGTACATAACCTGATACTTACTCAGTTTTCTTTCTTTCTTTGTTATCAAAGATTTCATTTAGGTTGATGGACCTCTGACCCAGGAATTTGTCCATCCCAACCAAAGACCGATGCATCACAATTAGGCAGAGCTCATAAACTTCAGGATTGCCCTCCAGAAGTAGACCGGGTAATTCAAAGGAGGCTTCTTCTTTCCATACAGGGTTAACTGTCTTCTCTGCCACTGATGTGGAGTACTTTTCCTTGCCCAGCTGGATGATGGTATAGGCATCGTTGGTGCCATTTTTGCCTTTGGGCTGTAAACCGGTTGCTTGAAGAACAGTGGCTTGGACATGGGTTGGAAACCACTTCTGAGACTGCTCGCCCAGCGACATGGTCGATATTAATGGAAATCCATTCACGACAAATTTGAATATCACTTATGTAGTTATTTGCTTTAGTGAGTGTTATGTGCAAAAAGCAGTTATCATGATTTACTATAGCTTGTTATCCTTGCCAGAGTGGTTTATGTGACAGCAGTTGCTATGGTTACAAGCAATGACAAGTCTGACAAACTGAGCACGCCTCATCTTCTGTCAAATCACAGATGTCCAAGCCACTGGTGAGTCATCTGCAAGCACAAAGAAAGAAACAGAAGAACATCGGTATCTTTCCCAGAACCAAAACATGACTCATGAGCACAGAGAACATTGATAATAAGCCAGTTGATTATTTTATCTAAATTGAATGGCAATCCCTTGCATTGACATGTGATTCTGAAGTTATAACAGGGGGATGGAGACTAAAACACCAATTTGATTCTGCTATGATCTTTCTGTGATGCATGTATAAATATATTCCCTTATGATGGAGCATCAATACAACAATTTGTGATCTCACTCGGTGACAAATGAATGAGTCACTCAGTGGGATAACATCGTTGTTTTACATGTTTTCAGATTAACATTAACAGAGTAAAGATTTCGTGAATATACATTCAAGTAAAACTATCATGGGTTACATTAAAATGTCTTTAGAGGACAGATCTATACAGTCTACCTCTGCTGTATAATTAGCCAATATAAGCAGGTACATGAACTGCAGCATATAAAGATGCAATTTCCCTTTAAAAGAGCATCTTTGAACAGGTTTGTTATGATAAACCGATACTGGAATTGATAACAATGATCAGATATTGTTGTTAAACACCTACTATCCATCAACAATCTATAATGTTTACAAGAAGTTTTGCATCCGTATATTATTAGTTGCTGCATAACGTTAGCATCGTGCGGCTAGCTACAGAGCACACAGAGCATCACACTCACACAAGGCAGCTTACCTCGGTGCCATTTTCACGGACACTAAATGAATATTCAGCACTTCAGTTCAGCAGAAACAGCCTCCACGAACACATTCATGAGATAGTTTTTGACGCTTAAACACCAGATAATTTTACTTGTCGTTGTTGTTGTTGCAGCGGTCCATTGCTAAGCCCTGCTGTCGGACAGCGGCGAGCTTTACTTCCTACTCTGACGTCACTTCCTGTTCACCCCGGTGAAAGGTGAAGCACAAAAAGTAGGTGGTCGCACGCGCTCAGGCACGCACTCTCAATTATGTTTTTTGTTGTTTTGTATTATTTTGTAGTTGTTGGTTTGTTTGTTTTTTATAAACTTCGGTTATTTACTCCAATGAAATAAATAATTATTAATAAAAAAAGAAAAAAAACTTTACCAATGTACAAAAATGAAGAGATAAAAAGAAGCAAACGACGTCGGTGTTGAGTTGTGGTACACTTACAGGTAAGCAGTAATGAAAGGCTATAAATTATTTTAGCCTACACACTCTTGTGTTGTACAGTCATTGGTGCCGACACTGTATGTGCTTGCACGTGCACTTGGTTGAGAGGGGTAAATCATACAAACATGGGGAAGTGCTTTTGTCTCATGAGTGGGACATGGAGGTGCAGATAAGGGGTTCACTTGAATGAACACAGACATGCTTGTCACCCCACTTGACAAGTGCATCTTAACCAAACACACCTGCCTATGTTGGTTTTATCGTTCTGCCGCAACCACTGCAGTATGTACACACCACTGGCCTGAGGCTCAGGCTGGGCCATCCATCAAACTGAGATTATAGCTCTTATCTAGAGTACATCTCTGAATGAAATGCTAAGGCTTAGTGAAATATTAGGCTGTACAAAAATCTGTCTGATAGGATTTAATACATTTGTGGATCTCTACCCTCATGTTTTACATTAACCGTTACATTAGGTGGATATTAAACTACAATGTCATTTTGTAACAAGCTGCAAAGGATGTAGATGTGCCAAAACGTAAGCCATATATCCCATTTAGTGTTACAAATTTCCTTTTGAGTTCACCTAAAATTAATTTACACATGCTGCATGTTTTTATTTTTATTTTTTTTATTTAAAACTGCAGACTCCGGACCTTCAAGACCACATGTCTCCCCATTCCTCATTGAGCTATATTAATATAGTTGCACATATTCAGATCCAAGGCTCCGTATTTTTATGGCTGCTGCATCTAACTTAAGAGAAATACTAGATACCTAGTACCATTTTTTTAAATACATTAATCTATAAATTAGTCTGACATCTTTGCCTCAATCTGAATGTGTTGGGCAATGCAATGGACTTTTTTCATCCCCTCTCTTGTTGTTATATAGTAATTACCTTGTTTGGTTTCACAAAACTTTTTTTTCATCCATAAAGAGTCATTTACTACTTTTTCCATTTAAAAAATTCCTTCAAAATCCTTATCAACAATGACATAAAAATGAAAGAAATTCCAAAATTGCATTTTGAAAATTTGATTGACCTCAAGGACCCCTCTTAGGTGTATATTGCCTTGGAGGGTCAAATTCAGACAGCAAACGAAACCCCAGAGATCACTGGGAGTCCACTGATTTTTTTTTTTTTGACAACTGAAGACGAGATCTGATAAGGCTTCAGTCAGTGTATTCACACCGCACAGCTGCTGGTCGGCTTCCAAGTGTTGATGATTTATCTAGTCCCATCACTACGCACATTCCTTTTCAGGAATATTTTATGATCTGTTGTGGTTAGCAGTGTCAGCTTGAGTTGAATGAAATAACGAGCAGAGGCATGCAGATAAACAACATGGGTCATGACACTCTTCCTTAATTTGACAATAAGTCAAACATGTTCATATATTACCCTCTGTAGGAATATAACACCACAGGGCTTGTCCTCTGTGAGATAAAAACTTGAAAGACTACATTCCAGCATCACCTGTATTCTTTTATTAGTCTCCACTTGTGGAGAATACATTAGAGCATTAAAAAACAAAATATCTCGTCATAAACTAGCGCTTTGTAACATAAAGACGCTGTCTACATTTGGGAGGAAACTATGCTGAAGGTCATAAACTGTCCAGCATGTGAGTGAACCTTCCCGTATGGCCGGGGCCACATGTTGAACCACATTAGCCATGGCCCCTAACGGCCGCCATCCACTCCATGCACATGGTTCTGGTTTAGACTCCTTTCTTCAACACTATATAGGTTGTATTACATTTATTAAACACTTAAAGTCTCTGGCTGCGAGGTTGTCCCATCTGTTGAGGACAAGAGAAAGTATATGAAAAGGCATGAGGCACGGCGGGGAGAGTGGAAACAGTTGTGATGTCAGTGCAGGTCTTAATGTGGTGCAGGTCTAAGCTCTGGACGGATGACTGATTTAAAAGGTATAGCTTTTAGCCGAGAGAACAGTTAGATCACAGATGAATTTTAATCAAAAAAGAAGGAGAAAGGCACACAAATCACCTCTGCTTTGCTCTCAGGAATGTTTTTTGTGCATGGCTTTGATATATAGGTGCAGATGTGCGACTGCAGCATGACGAGCAGAGCTAAAAGGGGCCGCTAAGCTGGGGCAACATGTCAGCCTGGTGACTCCCTAAAGTTCTTGATTTCTACCTCATAACCTCAAAAAGGGTCAGTGAAGCTAACACGCAAAACACAGCATCCACTTATCACTGGTTTATTCTGTTTGTGCATATTGTTTACTGACTCTTGTGCCTTTTTAAAGCCCAGAGAATCTGTACAGGTTACCTTGATTTTTGAGGCTTAATCCACCTTTAGATAATATTTAAATATCTCAGACAAAAGTTAGGTACTACAGCGTGAAATTAGAATAAATAAATCAACTACAGGTTTGATTTATGTCTGTGGCTCTCTGTGACGCTCTCCACACTAACCATTGATCAGGTGCCTACTACCTAGTTCACTTAGGTAGAGGGCATGTAACACAGTGCCAAGGTAAAGTCTTGCTGAACTGTTGTTTTGGTTTTGCAAAACAGGACTTTGTCTGTCAAGATGAGTGGTGGAATGGTGAAATGGTCTGTCCCATTTGGTCCCAGTATAACCAGAGTGAATGCTGTGACAGTGGGCACGGTGAAGTCTTAGTTCCTGGTTTCCTGACCTCTGGACATTATATTTGCAGTGTTTTTGTGCCTGACTGGAACAAGATTTGGTATCCCCAAGCCGTAGAAGCAGTACCAGTAACACTTTTTTTTTTACATGTTGGAGCTCAGGTGGAGCTTGAAATCAGGCTGACGAAAGAAATAACCAGTCTACTAAAGGTACTTTTAGTTATTGATAGTATTTATAGCATGAGCTTCAGTGGAGGGTTCAGGCGTCTGACCTCCGGGACACCTCCCTGTGGAGAGATTTTAAGCACGTCAAACAGAGAGGAGACTTAACAGCAGTCCCTGTTGGAGGGATGTAATTGTCTTTTACCTTTTACCTACCAGCTTTGGTGGAGAAATGGTGAAAAATGTCTGGAAATTTCTGGTTTTGAAAGCATATAGTGAAGGAAGCACAAAGGCTTATCTGTAGTTCTTGATTATGTCCTCATGTGCTCAAGTCATGAACTGTAACTCAAATGGTGCAGATTGAAGATAAACTTAGAAAATTTCAGACGTTTAAAACTTGTCTTACTTAATTTTAAACCTTGAATTGTCATGTACATGAAATGTGCAATACAAATAAACTTGCCTTGCCTTAATTTGGTTTACTTACACCCATCAGCCAATTTATAAGATTTATATCTTCCCCTCATGTCCCTACAACACCTCTGAACACTGAGCCAGAGGTATCTGGCATCATTTTTGCACAACTTTTCTAAATCTAAGGGTGCATGGACTAACACATTCTTTTTTTGTGTGTTTCTTGAGCTGCTCCTGAGCAGTTTTACATTGTGTTGTGATGTTTTGTGCACCTGCATAATATTGCATTGTACCATTGTAATACACTATCCAGAAATTTAATGTTGTGGCTGATGTATTGATACTGTCACGAGTTTGTTCAACTTATATGGACTAACAAAGAACCGAAAATGTTGAGGTACAGCTATTTTTACCATTTATGATCACTGCTGTCTCACTTATTTTTAATATACAGAGATGTTTTGGGGCAGTATATGAAGTAGTATGTTAGTTTGCAATTCCCTTTAAAGAGAAGGATATGGATAGCAGCTACACCATAACCCTGTAGGTCTCAGAATCGGTGCATTTTAACATGCACAGTTTAATGTCAGCAGCTCAGTCTGGGGTCATGATCAACAGAGCATGGGGGAACAGGTGTCCACCCTGCACCAGTATGAAAAGACTCTACCCAGAACAGAGGAAGCACCTACATGTGTATGCCCTGCAGTCAGCTCTGTACAGGATGAAATAATTCATCAGAACTGTGCAGAGGAGACATTGTGAGGCAAAGTTCAGAGGCATGCTAATGACAAGAGCATGTTTGCAGAGAAAAGGAAACCTGTCGGCTCTGAATGAATTGGGAATGGCAGAACAGAGGTTATGCCATTGCAAACTCCCTATATCTTTGTGTAATCCGTGAAGAGGACTTGCAAATATGTGAAAGAAATAGGTTGTTTTGTAGCACATGGTGCGTGCATTATGTTATGCTTTTTTGGCTCTTGAAAACGCAGGGTAAGAATGTTTCACATTTCCATTCCCTATAAATGCATTTTTTCCCCCTAGTTGAAAACATGAAAATATAGACAAATGTGTTTTGCTAAACCCAGCTGCCAGACAGTTTTTCATAGCCAAAACAAAAAAAGCAAACAGCATTTTACACTGGAATGGTTTAACGTAATTTAAAGTAATGAATAAAAGTCTTAGCAAATTACCTTCTTTTTTCCAAGGAGGCAGAATGTATAATAAACTGTGATTTGCATAGCCAATACCTTCAGTGTAACAGCGATAGATTCACTGTACATAAAAACAACACACTGAACAGAAAGTGCATTCAAAAACACACAAATATAGTGGAGTATTACTTGAGCTCTCCAGAAAAAATGAGTGGGTTGTGTCATTACGTTTACCAGTCTACAGCGCTCGCAGCAGAATGCAATCATCTTATTACCAGTTTCTACAAGGATAAACATCCCACACAGCCACTCAGTCTGCATAGTTGTATAGCAATTTCCCTATATTAAGTTGCAAATAACATTTTTTTTCTACACTCATGTACACACATAATGCAACATAGTCAGACCTGCAAACCGATTAGATAAAACTTCAGTAAATACTGATTCACACCGGCTGAAAAGGACAAGCAATGAGCTGATTTTTAATTAGGCCGTAAATATTGTGGATACATGTGGGAGATGATGTGGTCATTACTGTACAATAAAGTGCGATGTAATTTAGAGAGCTCATGCTGTTTGGATTGTGAAAACATGTTATTTATAAAGTCAATTTTGGATTTAAGAGAGGTTGATTTTTGGTCTAAATCTTCTCTAGAACATATTGCCAGCTCCAAAATTTTTGATAACTAACCAGAATTGATATTTACATGCTTTGTGTGATTAGATTTTAATGTTTACACTCTTGAGGATAAGCAGTCAATATATTAAATCTCTCAGAAGTACACACAATCTTTATTCAAGTAGAAAAACACATCTCTGTAAAACAAAAAAAGATAGATAAAAGTCGAAGTACTCGAAGTACTCGAAGTACACGAAGTATTTTTTCTTGATTTTGATCCTAGTTTTGAAGCAGCTGCTCCACTTTCACGTGAATAGACTCAGTTTGAGTCAAACGCTCGCTTCTGCCAGCATTGTATATGGTCGTCATGGCGACAGGACGAGGGAACGAGCATGCGCAGAACGACTGGAATTAACTTAAAGCGGAATGAAGGTATACATGATAGAGGACTTATTTAATTTGGAATTAAAAGGGGAATAAACCAGCCATTTCGGAATTAAGTTTAATTCGTGATTATCATTTTCATTTGGAATTAAGTGTTTACATGGTCATTTTCCATCTCTTTAAAGGGGAATTAACTTTAATTCCAAATTAAAGAGGAATTAAAACTCTCATGTAAATGTGGCCAATAAGCAGTGTTGTGCTAGTTACTGAAAAAATTTAACTAGTTACAGTTAATAGTTACTTCCTTAAAAAAGGAACTCAGTTACTTTGTTGATTACTTACACCAAAAAGTAATGTGTTACTATAAAAAGAAACTATTTAGTTACTTTTTAAAAAGGATATTCTGAAAAATGCTCCAATTAATATCCTCATAATTTCATTCATTGTGG
>JBBBVU010000017.1:6810154-6880572 GCA_037177055.1 Atherinosoma microstoma
TTCACGTTGTTATTGAAAGCTGCATTTTAGATCAACTCGTCCCACTTGAGGGAAATCCACTTTTCATATGCTGAAGATTCAGACATGTTCATCACTGATTTTTTTCCTCTGTGGGTGAATAAAATTTAAACACAGTCTTGCCCAAAATGAATGAGCAGTGATTATGTGTTCTGTTTAAACAGTAATTGAAATAGATGGGTGATAAGAGACGGTGCAGTTAGGAGTGCCGGGTTAGCTTTGCTAAATGTGCTGAAACAAAAACTCAGCTGTCTCATTTCTATTTAGTAAATTGTATTTCCATTAGAATGTGTTTGTGTTGGAAGTAAATTGAAATCTGCTGACAGTTATTCTCACATGCTGATGGATTGTTTATTAGTGCAGTAAGCAGCCGAGTGGAAACAAATGGTGGCTAAAAAGTTGTAGGTGCATAATTGGAAAGCTTTAAAAACTAATGGAGAAAAAAAACTTGTATTATTGCCCTAAATATTTCCTTGACAAGATGATGTCAAGAAGGTCATGAATGAAAAGCTAATGTTTTTCCATTAAGGGGGAAATAAAGGTAACAAAGATAACCTTTGTCTTCAGTGTTGCAAAGGCCAAGAAAGTGTGAGTTCCTATGACACATTTTATAGATTACACTAGGGATGACTTGTCAGATTAGACGATAGCTGCCATAGTCTGCCATCTGACACCAGTGGCTCTTTTAGTATTTCTAAAGCAGCGTAATTATGAATGTTGTGACCTTACACATCTGAGAGAAATACACAACTGAGTCCAAATGAAAGCTTCAAAAAGGGATAAAATAATGTTCATTGTGTTTGTTATTTGTGTTTATATCCTGCAGCAGAGACAGGGGGGGGGGGGATCTCCACACGCTGTCATGAGTGTCTGCTGAAGGTATCTGGTCAGTGTTCCCTGGAGTGCTTCCTTGCTCAGGTCAGACTCTTTGCTGCTCCGTCATCATCCCTCTTATTGTTTGTCTTCTCCAGGACGCACCACTGACACTTTGTAATCTGCACCCAGTATATCTTCTGATGGCACCATCCAGATGTTTGAAAGCCTTAAGCACATTCCCCCACCTTTTTAAAAAAAAAACTTTTGTAGTGGTAGTTTCTAACTAAAAAGCAGGGAAATACCATATATTTCATTTCATATTAGTCCTCATCCTCCTGCAACTTGATGGCATATTGATAATTGTTACATTGTCAATGTGACAACAAAGGTTGAGGTCGATGATGGAGAAATGCTGAAGTATTGTCTAATTTTTGTGTCATATCAACCACAAAAGGTTACTCAGATGACATTAAGCAGAGCCGACATCTCTGATTGGCAATTTGAGGCTCCTGACCTTCTGTGATGTATACATTCTGTACTGTACTGTGATTTCTTGACATCACAATAGCGCGTTTTATTAGATGTCTTTATTTGTTGGAGTCTTTTTTTTTAAGCTATAAGGTGTGTAAGGCTTTTTTATTCAAGCCGGTGGAGGTGTGAAAGCTGCCTACAGGAGAGGTTATCGCTCCTGTCTTCAAACACAACAAAGTTAATATAGCTAAAGAAAAACCATGTCTCCATCAATGGCAATGTGCATTAAAAAAAATCCAGTTTGGTTCCATTCTTTAAAAATGTGTGAAACAAACTGGATCCACATATGGTAATCGCTTAAATGTGTTATTGATTCTGATAGCGACGCTGTGCATCCTAAGCGCTTTCATCTATTTGCAAATAGTTACCCATTTTCAATTATGAATATGTCTAAAACCTCTCTAATGCTTGCAAAAAAGGTCACATTCAAACATGGCTTTTGCCACAAATATGCTATTTTTCTACAGAAAGGCCAATTTGATGCTCATCATGTGCCCTGGTGTACCTAAGCGCTGCTTAAAGAACATCAATGCAAAAAGGGATTATATATTCCTGTATTTTGCTAATCATTTATGAAATGCATAATTATCTCAGCCGCTTGTTGAGTGGATTAGGAATCATTGATTCTCTCTCTCTCTCCGTGTATATATAGTGTCTACCTAACCCTGTCAAACTCCCCAATAGAAATATTCTGGATAATGTGTATGCATATAGTTGGCAGAGCTGCACTCTGGTTCATATTTCATGCAATGTGAATGATTAATCCATGAAATGTGTGGGTGGGATGATTAACACAGACACCAGCACTGAAAATATGTTTGCTTTGAAACTCTGAATGTGATACAAACATGAAAGTATGAATAATTGGTAGAGAATGGGAGCCTGTGTAGATTTAGAACTCAGAAACGCAGTTTATGACTAATTGTGTTAAGTGAAAATGAAGTGCACTTTTGTTCCTGGGATAATTAGCTTTTAAATGTTGCGAGGGCGATTGTGCAGGCTCTCCTGGGCTCCACTGCTTTTGGAGTGAGCCCTCTAGCTCTCCCGTGGGGTAGCAGCGCTCATTACATGCAGCCTGCAGGCCGGAGGAGAGGAGGGAAGGAAACACTTGTTAGGAGACCTCAGCAACAGCTCTTGCTGCTTGAAAAAAAGTGTTGCTCAGGCTAAAGCTAAAGGTTATCGTATCATGTTCAAACTTAATCAGAGTTGTTACTAGGAAACACTCCATTCAAGTCCCTGCTTTACACATTGCATACATTTGACACTTTCAATGAATTCAGTTAAATTTGTGCAGTGTATGGGAAATGATGTGTGGTTTTATAATTACGCAGGGAAGACAAAATCATTTTAACACATTTGCTTTAGAGAGACTAAATCATCATCCCAAACACTGTTATTTTGCAAAGTCACATTATTTTTAATGACAATTGGCTGCAAGCATCAGCACCCTGTTAGTGTCACAGAATTTCTGCTGGTGAGTTTCAACTTATTCCTTGGTTTGTATGCTTTGTTTGTATTGAAAACAAACAGCAATTTTTAACCAATGCGGTGGGAATTTTGATAATAGACAATCTGAGAAGGTTTGTACCACTTATAAAGCCCTCAAAATAGTGCTTTATGTATAAATACTCACATTTACTGCGTTATTTCAAAGTCCTCTTTGATGAAAGTTGCATTTCACTCATCCTTTTTTCTTTTCAAAAGAAAAAAGGCATCTTTTATGTGTGCTATATGTGCCGCTCAGCAGTGCTGGTTAATTACAATCACTTATTGAAAACGTTACCAAAAATCCATTCACATGAAAGGGGGAAATGTAGCTTCAGAAAGAGGCGAAGGAAAGGGAGGATTTAGGGAAAGGACGGGACAGAATAGGTGGCGGTGGGGAGACAGGGTGAGTAATTACTTGATGTAAAGGCCACAAACAGATCTCCTGCTGTCGCTGAAAAATCAAATCTGTCAGCAATTAGAAGGAGGCCAAGAAGCACTTGTCAGTGGACAATGGGACAAGAAGAGAGGGGGTTAGCAATTATTAGAGCTGATAGAGTACCTTTATTTATCTAAACAGCAGGTTAGTTGCCCAATCTCCCCCTTTGTCACTTGTTGCTTATATGAAAGGGGCACCACTTAATCCGAATAGTGTTCCTTGTGGCAACCAATGGGTATTATACCCAGGCCAAGAGCCGGAGAGGGCTGCTTTTCAGCGTGGGGAAGAATAATCCAGGGGTTGATCTCATGCTCTTGCAATGCTTCCTTTACTCAAAGAGCTGATCAGGATCCCCTATGTTTGAAGCTATTTATTAGAAGTTTAGGAAGGAGGGGGTGCGGGGGAGGTCACCAGTCTAAAACATGTCCTTGGTTATCAAAGACTTCTGCTCCTTCAAGGGGCAAAAGCCTGCAGGGTCTCTTGGAAGGGATTTGAGATGTGTGGGGATTATTTTAATTTACAACCAACTGCAAACACAATCCACAACATCAGCTCTGTGGTTCTCACAGAAATACAACAGCATCATGGAAACAGGGAAGATGCTCCTTTGTTATTGTGGAGATGTGGAGAAATGTTAGTAAGCACAGGGGAAGCAAAGGGCTCTTATTAGTGGTTGCTTAGAATGTTAACTTCTCAATTAGTGTGAGATTACTGCTTATTCTTAATCATTTATGAGGGGGGAAAAGGACATAATCAGAGGTTTTGACAAGTAAAGAATGTTTTTAGCCAAATTGGAGAGCAAAATAGTGACGCAAGTATCATAGATTTGTAATTTCAGAACAGCACACCCCTTCATGCTGAACCTTTATTTATCAGAGAGACTGTAATCTTTATTTCTTTTCTTAATTTCCCTCAAAATCTCAGGGAAGAAAATTTCCAAGTACTTTGCAAACTTAATGTTTTGTCATCACACCAGTTAAAAGGTAAAATTTGTTCATGCAGTTAATTGCATTTGTATCTCTCAGGTGCTGAATGCAAAAGCGTTTTCACATCAAGCTGCAAGAATAGTTTATGTTTGACAAAGTCAGCCACAAAACGTGGAACTAAAAAAAAAAAAGAAAATGTGCAGGAGCGACTGTGAATTATTAGATAGAAAAGTTCATGGTTCTGGAGAAAAATCATGCCCAAGAACTAAACTGTGTAATTTGCTGATGATGTGAATTCATTTCATTAATGACGTGTGTATGTGTGTGTATTTGCAATGTTTCTGCGTTGAACTGTGAAAGTTAAGAGCTGGGAAACATTCACTGAAATGCGCAGTATCTTATAATGTGCTTGATAACTCTTGTGCTGACACGAGCTAATTTCCTCAAACATCCTTAACTGCGTAGAAAATGAATATCAGCTTCACTCTCAAATGCACTTTTGTTCAATTAAAATTCAAATTGGAAATTTTTATTAACGGCGTTTCAACAAACTTTGAGAATAAGAAGAATTGGAGCAGCTATTTGAAGAATCATTTTGATTAAGGAGGTTATAGTTCTTGGATAAAAGTCTAAATATGCTTCAAATATTGAATAAAAATTAATATAAACATTCCCCATTTACAGCATTGAGCATCTAAAATTGCCTGAAGAGCTGAGAGTCATTCCCAGTGTGTTTCGGTGAAGTTAGAGTAAACTTATTGCACCGTGATGGTGAGTGTTACCTCCTCAGCAGGACACATGCCGACAAAACAAACTTTTTTTTTTCACATCAGGTCGTAAAGAAGAGGATATTTGTGGTGATACAGTCCGATTGTCAACGAAGTATGCAGAGAGTAGTAAAGTATTGTCTTAAATATTCCTGTTTATATGGACTCCAGATGTGCAAAATATGAAATCCCATGAATCACCAGAGGCTGATTAACTCTCTACATTTGGCCGTTGAAAAATGCATAAGTACATCACTCATGGCTCAAAGCAGATTTCTAAAGATTACAGAGATGCATATTTTCTAAATAGTGGCAGGTTTTAATGTGGTTTACAGAGCGCACACATGGGAAAGCGAGGAAGCAAGACTCATAAACCGGAGACACCGACGGCCGATTCTTTAAGTCGACATGTAGGTATTTGCCCGTTTCTCACACATACAAACATGTGCTGCTAAGATGCATTACAGACAGAGCATGTGAAGAACTCATTTGTTGTTGTTCTTAAAGGAACTTAAAATACATATGTTTCCCACTCAGTGATATCTATTTATAAGCTGTCAGCTCAAAGAAAGGATCTATTCATGCAGATATGAGTGTACAGTTTAAAATAAAAATGATAGGAAAATTATACTATTAAAAAACGGTGTCTGATTGGAGTTGAGGAAATCTGGTGGTCAGCAGGAACACATGAAAACATTGTTTCTTTTTTCTTCTAAATGCTTTCACAGCTTAAACAAATTTAATAAGACTTCTTTTGACTGACAGGAGAGCGCTCTCCCACAATGTCTTCTTTTTGCTCTCACATTCCTCGTAAGCAGCTGTGCGGCGTTTTGAATGCGATGAAGGCTGGAAATTGGCTGCACACACATGCACACACACTATCGACTTGGAACAAGTGAGACTTTTATGCAAGTTTCTGCAGGTCTGAATGTGCAACATCTCAGAAGTTACTTTGCATCATAGAGAGGTTTTACACATCAAATTGGGTTTCAGATCTTTAGATTAATCATTGATGGTTTTATTTTAATCTGTCTGAGTTGTTTTGTTTTTTTGCTCTGATATTTGCATTTTGTGGGTTTTCTGCAAAGGAAATGATGTGTTTAAATGTCCTGCTGTAACACGTTTAGTTGCACAAAGCCAGGCCTAAAAGAAAATGCAGCACTGCTCTAATGTCTGTGCTTTCTTGATTTATAGTCGACATAAAAAACCCACAATAACAACAGGAAAAACGCAAGAAATCTTTACTTTCCAGCGCTGCAGCGCTGTCTGAGTGCTAGTTATGTTTGTCAGGTTTCCCTCACTGAGTCAGAGGCACGGTGGAGGTCTGTGCAGGTGGCACGGCTGTCAAGCCCTGCAGGGGTTTTCTGCTTCCTTCTCCTCCTTCTCCACAGGTGCTTATTAGCACATATGAGCTGCCACATGTTCCCAGCCTGGCCACCGCCCGAGGGGGCAAAATCAGTCTTCACCCATAATCTCCACAGCCTGACCAGGCCCTCACTCTCACTAACAGGGGCACATGGCGTAGCGTTTATGAAGCACAGCAGAAGTATTACCCTGCCGGTTGGTTTCTTTTTTTTTTTCCCTCCTCTTCCTCCTCCTCCTCTTCTTCCACGAACTCTGGGATAACCTTTATAAGCATCTCCTACTTTATTTTCATATTCCAAGTTTAAGGTCAGGATGAAAAGTGATTCTGATGCAGATAATGCGAACATGGAGGAGATATCTGTTTTCAAAGGCTAAGAGTCACTCAGACGTTTTGTTGCAAGTGTTCTTCTTACAGATATCAAACAGCTCTGAGCTTGGCCATCAGTTGAAATGTTTTGCACCTGGTCGGCATGACAGAAACTCATTGTCATCTTAACAGCCCCCCAACTATGTGAGACCCGTGAATGGTTCCGCTGTGTGTATGTGAGAGGGCAAGATGAGGGGCGGGGGCGCAGAGGGATAGGAGCCATCGTGTTTGAAGTGGGCATATGGCCGTCGCATTTGCATTTAATGCCCTTCAGATTACTTGTTTTAACTCGTGCTAAACACCTCACTCGGTTGGGGCTAATTTGATGAGGTCATGGTATGACCCCGTGACCCGCTCTTTCCATGTTCTCTAAGTGAAACCAGCTGAGTCACAGAGTGGGAGTAAGATGGAGGGGAGTGGGAAGGGACTCGGCGTTGCGGCTGGACCGAGATGCACACACTTATCGGCCATGAGCAGCGTGTTTTTTGCTGCTCGGTAGACACTTTACTGGTGCAGAGTCTTCTCCCACCCGCTAAAGAGCTCTGGAGCCAAACAGCTCTTCTTCCAAGCAAAGCATCTAGTCAAAACACAATCAATAGATCCAGAAAGAATAACAAATGCTCCAGCTTCTTATCGCCCCGCTTTCTACTTTATAGATGTTTGTAGGAGAGGATACGTCTATATATATACAGCCAAATAGTGTGTGAGTGTGTGTGTGTGACCTGCGAGACCCCTATTAAGGCATTTATTTTCCTTTGCATGGCTATACTTTCCTATGTTTCACATCTGTTTAAAAAAATTTTTTTAAAAAAGGATCAACGTCGACCGTTCCTGATGAGTGATTACATTTCTGATTCTGAGATATGTAAACATATTTCTGTGAAATTGTGAGATAACATTTGAAATTTTAAAACACCACAGCCATCAGCATGCGTAGACTGGCATATTAAACTCCATACACACATGCAGACACACACACACACACACACACACACACACACACACACTCTTCTCAACATGAAAGGCCATCCGTAGGAAAAGTAAAAGCCCTCTTATGGAATGTTAGTGAGGCCTGTTGAAGTACTGATCCACAGCGGCAAACCGGCTCCTTTTCTTCTGCTCCAGACTCAAGTGCTGTCCAGACTCCAGAGAATAGTCCTGTATGGTCTGAGGGGCTACATTTTCCTAACCTCCAAGGCCACCGCCGTGAAGGCGCCTCAAGAGAGCCTCTTTCGTGTCAAAGGGGGAAAGCCATTCAGCTCAAGAACGGCCCCTGGCTTTTGATCAGTTCACAAGTTACAGTTTTGCAGAGGTCCTTTTTTCATGCAAATGGGAAATCTTCAAACACTGTGCGGAAATACATCTCTTTCGGATGTACCTTAATAGGTAGTGCTTTTAACATGGGAACTTTCACAGCCAAGGACTTGTTTGAAAGCCCTCCTCAGAGTTGGTGAAAAGCGCGCTCATCGCCCAGGTGGACACGGTTCCCTTTAAGAGATTCTCTCCGTCCTGAGTTTCCCTCCAGCCGCCGGCTTTGTGTGTTCACGGGAGAATACATTGACTCCCAATTAAAGGATTAGGAAAAAGATTATCAGAACCATTTTCAAAACACATAACATTTACAGGCTTTCCCACAGCACTTTGGATCACCAACCTCATTCTGGCACACTTAAACTTTATTGTTGTAGATGGAGCAGCTGTTTCTGAGCCTAGAGTGTTAGTGAGACTGTTGCTCTAAGACTTCCAGCATCCAGGATAAACAGCTTTTGTTCCATTTTGATCAAATGTAAATTTAAAAAAAAATATTATTTTGTGTTTGTGCATAAATGATGTATACCACCTTGTTTAAATCCATACATATAATTTGAGAGGCTGTTTGCAGTGCGGGGGTCGTGTAAATACAGTAGGAGAGGTCTTTCCCAAGTGGGTTAAAATTCGAAGGTGTTGGAATGTCAGGTTTTATTTGGGGTGTCTCTGTGTTTCGTGTGTTTCTGTTGGCGTTCGAAAACTGCCAATTATGCTCCTATTAAAGTTCATGCTGCTGGAATATTGGGAACAAGGAGGGGTGGGAGTGAAGGGCGAGGTGGGGCGGGGGGGGGTGGAGGGTTGAACCAAACTCTCGTCAAGGTCATGTTCCAGTGGAAAGAGCCAACAATGCCAGCGCTAATCCCTCCTCCTCCACCGTGCTCTGACCCCATCCTGTGGCTTTCAGGACGCTGTGGTGGGAGAGGACAAGAGGCCCGACTTGTTCCTATACGCAGTCCGGCATTAGGCAGCCCAGAGCTCCTGGATTATCTGCCAATTAGCACCAATTGTGCCGGACGGCATTAATGTAATGTTCAATATTTTTTAATACCGTTTAAATTTTGCTCCTCTTCTCTCCCCTCCTTCTTTTGGGCCTAATCAAGATTGTCTTGCACTCTCTTTTGCCTTTTTTCTCATTTAAAATAAAAGAGTTGGGGTTTAATTTGGCATTAAGGAGCGTAGAATATGCCTTGCCAGCAGAGCGTTTGTTGGAGGCAGAGAGTTAGAGGGGGGAGAGACAGAGAGAAAGAGGGGAGAAAATCATTTTAGGGGAGATACTGTGAAGGACTTGTTTGAACAGGCCGTGAGCCTCAGTGTCCTGCTATATTAGTGGGGAAGTCAGCTTTGTGCTGGAATAACGTGTTGCCTAACCATTGTGCCCCCTATGGTGGAAGGGTTTGGTGGGTTTGGATTAGGAGACTCCATTACATTACCCTAATAACTGGATAAAGCCGCCTCATCCAGTGCAACTGATCCTCAAGTATTAGCGCTCATGGCTCGTTACAGCATTTCAGCAGCTGATCTGCAGACAGTTGATTTCTCATTATAACACTCTGATAGAAACACACAGCTGCAGAAGATGGTGTCTGAGCATGCCGCGATGTGCCTCTGTCTTTTATAGCGAATGTGTTATTCATAAAAGAATTCCATGAGTGGCTTTCCACTGATTTTAGATCTGAGTGGCAATAAACAAAGTCAGCCGACCTCCCTTCAATTTAGGAGGCGCAATGATAATCTTTAGTCTGCTATGAGGGAATTTCCACTGTGATAAATTCTATTTTACTTTGCACATAATTGAGTCTGTACTGACTATAAAAGGCGCTCATCATTATAAAGTGTGCTAGTTTCACACAGCTTAATTATACATCGGCTGCAGGTGTTAGGGCATGTTGGAGGCTTGATTATGAGACCTTGTGTTTTTATTGTGATTCCTTTTTCTTTCTCTCCCCCCCCCCAAAAAAAAAAAAAAATGGCTTAATTTACCCTACATAAGCTGAGTTGTTTTCGCACAATGCGAGGGAGCAGAGGCTAGAAGGGGGGAAAAGAAAGAGAAAATAGAAAACTGAGGTAAAAAGTGTGTAAGACAGCAGCAAACTGAACGCTGAAAGCGATGAAGAATTTTTTATTAAAATGCAAAAATTTTGTCATTATAGATCAAAGTGAATTGATGGAGAATGACCTTCATTACAATGTTTGAGCATATTAAAAAAAAAAAAAAAGGCACAGGCATGAGAATGTGGCAGAGGAGCGAACAGATTACATATAAAGCCCAGCTTCTTTGATGTTAACTGTCCGGCCCAATTAAGCCCGAGGACATGTGTGAATCCTGACGCTTTCATGGATGGATCCACGTTGACTGTCTGTCTGCAGCAGCCACATACCAACCTATCCCTGAAATTTTGGCAAAATGAACTCACTTTTTAAATCATTTTTAATAATATTATATTTTGTTTAACGACTAAATGTGACTATAATACTTTTTAATTCAGAAAGTATTGTTGATTCATTAAAAACCTTCAACATTTAGTAGATATTTAATTTATATATACAAATAAATTGCATGAAAAGCTTTAAATGAGTTCTGTAAACTCACAGTGTGTCCAGAGATGTGGCTGCTGCATGGGAGGAGCTCAGGTGAGGCCAGAGGCCACTGGTCATTAGCGATCCAGCTTCCCTTCATAGTGTTAATATGAGGTCAGGCTGTGGAGCAGAAATCCACAACCACAGCTGGCACATTCAGCATCTCCACGGTTGCTGTTTTCTCTGGTGGAGCGAAAACAATCCGCCTGCTGTTCCCTGGTCCCCCCGGTCCGTCGGGGCTGACCTTGCCCTTGGGCCACAGCACCGTACACCACCCCAGCTGTTGTCACTCTGCGGCCGCAGAAAAAGCCCCGCTGCCTCGCCTGCCCTTCTCCCTTCTCACTGGGACCTTTTTTCTTTTGCTGTGGGCCCTTCCTGCAGGTGTGCTAAGGTCCTGCCTCCCTCTGTTTGATTACAGCGCAGGCCAAACACCAGGGCTCTCCTCCGCCCCGGTCCTGCGGGTTTGGTTCGGGGCCTCCAAATGCCTTTTAGATCCCTAATCCTAAACACTTAAGCCCTTCCTGATGGGTTCAGCTCCAGGTCCCGGCGATTTAGGCAATCCAAATAGTGAGAGCACTGAGGGGTCGACTTCGGCCAAGTTGCCTTTTGCCCTTTTTTTTCTTTTTAATTCAGTGTATTAACTCGTTCCCACTGATTGAAAATCTACACATGCAGTTTTAAAAACAGTGTCATTATTGTATTGAAGGAAAGTTACTCTACTCTTCTTTAGACACTACATCTGGTCCTCTAAACTCATCGTTGTAGTGTCTTCTGTCTGGACTGATCCTTATCATGAATTCAGAGTTGCTGTAAAATCAGAATTTAGATGGAACAACTTCTCAAAGTCAATCGTAAAGTAATATGACTGGTTTAATGAGTGGAGAAGATATTAATGACGGTTAAAAAAAAGAAAATAAAAAGACGCAGTCCGCTTCTTCCCACTGAGCCTGTATACTGGTTTGATGTTTCCCATTTACCTTGTGCTGTTTTAGTAAACAGGGCTGTCCGGGCCTCCACCTGTTTCAGGGTGCTTGAGAAATGGACTTTTCCTGAAAAGTCTGTGACCTCTGACCCCTGCAAAGCAGGAAGGGGCTGCCAGCAGGCAAATGCCCTCCTGTGTGGCCAACTGCCATTTAACCCCATAATTGTTACAAGGCAACTCCTGGCCCGTCCAAAAAAACTTGGTTTCCGGAAATCGCTCTTAAACAATCAAATAAACGCACATGCAGGGAATTCGTTCTGCCCGAGGCATTGAGATGGAGCTTGTGAAGCAGTTATTGCAGATCCGCTGGCTGGAAGTGACACCTTTGAAATTACACAAAACATTCATGAAATCTATGTGAGAAAGAAAAGTGAGAAATATTAAAGCGATTTCTATGGAAGTATAAACAACTCATGTTTGAGATGTCGGAATGGAAACATTTTGCCGCTTTATTTGTGCAAACTTGTACTCTAAACCAGCTTTTAATTGAAATAAATGGGACCATCTTTTCTGTTAGGCAGCTTTCAGCAGTTAAGATCGTTCCATTTTTGTTTGCTGTTGAATCACAGTCGGCCTCGGGTTGTGTTGTAGATACAGTATCCACTTTACCTTTATCATGCGGTGCTCTGGCCCATCAGCTTTCTGTGTGGTTGGCTGCACTTGGTTATTTTTTCCATCCCTGCACATTTGCTTTTTTTGCTCGGCGCTCACCTCCAGACTCGGGCTTAGAGTGTTTCCCCAGCAGCCTTTCTGATAGCAGCCGCGCTCGGTGATTGCTTCCCAGGATCAGAGCGGCATGCAGCACGAGCAGGCGGCTCAACATACCACACATGCTGCAAGATCAAAGGTCATTCTTGGAAGCCCGGGATTATGGGGGAGGTAAAATTATATTTTTTATCCTTGTGCTTTGTTTTCGATCACCCTATCTGACCTGCTTCAACCTGCAATCCCACGCCACCTCTCACCACAGCCCTTACGCTCAGGTGTTAGTTTTCAAGAGGGGCTTCGGGGGGGTGAAGGAGGGCCGAGGTTTTGTTAATGTATAAAAACAACAGACAGATTGGATGCAACCTTGAGTAGCAGCTCTGGAAAGAGCTCTAAAGAGACTCCAAGGTCGGTGGATGTGGGAACTGCTGCCGTCTCCTGGGTCTGACGGAAATAGTGACCAAATCAAAGACGGCTCATGAGTGATACGTTCACTGAGGTCACAGCTATTTATTACTCTAGCAGGAGTATCACATACACAGCCGCTCTATGACAAAAAGGGATATTAATGACACCTGATGTATGTCATCAGCAGGTGTGAATGACTTGTCATCTTGGAAGTTATTATCCAAGTGTCTACAGCTTACACAGCTGAGTTACACCCCATATTTACCTGAGTGTGTGTATTCAGGCTCATGTTGTCAAGTGTGAGGATGCGCGGAGCGACAGTCGCACTTGTTTTTATTTCGGGACGCTCTCCTTTTTAACTTTTAACAACAGAGGGCTCCGGCTCATTTGTGAGGCGCAGGGTGTGAAATTAACAGAGAAAGGGCTGCATTGTATTAAAGTCAAAATTGTTCAAATTTGTAAACAAATAAAGCAAATACACAGTGAGAGTGTGTCATTGACTCAGTCTTGTAATTTCAGGGCTATTGTAATAAATGTCATGGTGTTTTCCACCATTGTAAGGACACCTAACATCAAACACTCACAAAAAAAAAAAGTAGTATTGTAATTATTAAATCACAAAAATAATACCCTGTGTGCTATATTATGTCTCTAGGGCATATTTGTTTTCTACTTTTCTAAAAAAAAAAAAAAAGAAATGCGTCCGTTCATTCATCTGGCAGAATTAATTATGATGTTTAGTTAATGCTGGATTTTAATGTTTTGTTTACATTCATTGGGTCAGAATTTCTTTAAGTATTTTTATTCTGCTCAAATAACAAATAAAATGGTAAAGAGGCAAACAACAAATGAATAATCAAAGTAGTTTTGTTCAGTTATTACATTAGCTTTGTACAAATGCAGAATTGAAATGCATTATGCTAAGTCATGACCATTTTAAGCTTGTGTACGTGCGCTCAACCTTTTAATAAAAACAATTTATGTTCATAAAGGTTTCAGAATTTCTGCTATATTGTATTAAATGAACTATATTTTCAAAAAGGGGGTAGAATTTGCTTAAAAAATGCACACATTGAAGAAAATATGCTGACTTTAACGGTGATATTGTTTAATGGAAAACAGCCGTGCGCCAGCTTAATGTTAAAGCAACTTTTTTGTTGTTTTTTTTCATATTATAATTCAGATTTCACTACAAAGAAAGCAACTTTACAGCTTAACAAAGAAGAAAACTATTAACAGTTTTCTGAAGAGCTGGTACTACCACTGTAAACTCACACAATGATCTGATATTCAAAGAGGCGAGCTGAATGAGAAGTGGCTGACGAGACTCTGTGGAGAAGAAGAGGCTGCCCTCCGTGTGATTCAAAATGCTCAGACAGAGTGGGGAGCGGACCATTAAGTGGTGTGTTATTTACACATCATAAGCCAGTCTATTATATTGACATCCAGACGACCCAGTCCACCGGTGTTTCGCCGCGCGAGGCGGCCTCGCTCTCTGTTTGCTCTCAACACCGGCATGCTGATTGGGTGATTTCTCTGATATGACATTCCAGCGCTCCGGACTATGTGCAAGATCTTTTTCGTCTGAAATAGTCCGAAAGCATTCATTACCCGCCGAGAAATGAGACAAAAGGTCAAGAAAGCGGTTGTGGCGGGGTGGAGCCATGTGAAGTGGAGGTGGGGTTTACAATCCAATTGGGGATTAAGTTATCTCTTATATCTCTTACTTACAATAAATCCACACGTCTCCATCTGAAATGTCTTGTTTAAACTGTAGAAGAGCATGAAGCAAATGTTTGACTTTATTTAAAATTCATTGTTCAGTATTACATTGCCGGCTGGGGTGAGCCCTGAGATTGCAAAGGTGAGCAGACAAGCTATATATATATATATATATATATAAATATATTTATATATTTCTTATTTTATTCTGATCCAGAAATTGCAGAATTGCCATTCAGTTGTTGTCCTCCATACGCAGTGCTGCCATTTACTGATGGCATCAAAATATTTGACATCCTATAATGGGATTGCATCCAGAGTAATTCCTGTAACTACTCTTGACATAGGTGCCCCAAGTAAAATAAATCTGTTTTGGCCATTGATGTGAATGAACTCTCTGTGAACCACTTAAAGCATTAAATGCAGATAAAGGAGAAAACATTTCTTCTGCTCAGATCATTAGAATATTACTGCTCCAGAGTTATTGTTACTGTAGGCTCTGCTGAATATATACCTCGCCATTAATGTCTTGATAAAAACGGAGATACTGTGAAAATTTATTCTCTAGCGAGTGAAATCGTACTTTCAATTTGTCTGAAATGATTCAAAGAGCCGTTGCTGCTTTTATTCTTTTTTCTGAGATCGCTCACACTCCTCCACTGTCAAACACAAACACTCATACACACAACACAATGCTGGATCCTTTGAAAAGCCTTCACAAACTGGAGCTAAATGTTATTATGAGACAGTTTTTATTTATTTATTTATTTATCTACTTACTTAGAACCCCATAATATTTATTGTACTATTTCAAGAACCAGAAGTAGAAAATGTTACAGATTATTTGAATTAAGTTTAAGTAGTAGGACGCTTATTCTAAAAGCATGGATTGTTATCATTTATTTATTGACTTTTTATTTATTGTTAACCATCCAGCGGGGTGTTAAAAATGTAATAAATTCATTAGACAAATTAATTGATTATGTTTTTTTTCTCCCTCTTCTTTTGAACAAATATTTGTTGATTGTTGGAGGTTAATAAAACCAGAAACTCTTTGACATTAGCCCCATCTGACCATACAGTAAACTCTAGAAAATAAATGAAGTCCTTTCTAAAGCAGGGTTCCCTGTGAAGAACTCAAAGGGTTTAATAGCTCCAGTTTGTAGACCACTGAACACAAGTTTGATTTTCACTCATATTTTCACAGTGGAGTCAATCAACAAATTAATAACCAAAGAAATTGTTTAATGCATCTCACTGCTCAATGTTTAAATGGATTTATAAGCAAATGATTATGTCACCTACATCTTGTCTGTTTGAGTTTGTTTAGATATATTATATATGAGAAGTTTCTAGAAAGGATCTTATTGTTTTTATCACGCTCTACAATCAGCCGTGTGGGTCGGGTCACAGCAACCCATCTGTGGATTTCTACTACGTGTTTTTTAACTTGCATGTAAGAAGTAACTTGAACCCATGCACTAAAATAAAGGAAAATCAATACAATACATTCAAATTTAGTTGATTTTTCTCTTAAAAAATGATTAAATCAAAAGTTTGATTTATCAATTTGTTTAAAATTTCTTATTACCTTGGTTGGAATGAAAAAACTTGAGATATCAGTTGTTGCAATAGTAAAACAAAAGATTGGGCTCCAGATTGCAAAATTATTAGGATAATTTAATATCCAATAATATCTGCTAATCTGAACTAAACACTGATAACTTTTATGGTCACTGTCCATTTTCCTGTAAACTGTATCTGGATAGTAAAGACACTGTAAACACAAATGAGAAGCTGATAGGAATCTGTGATAAACCCGGCAGACAATTTCCTCTCCTCACCTCTGCCGGGAGCCGCAGTACCCACCAGGGCTGGAGGCGTCCCACTGGGAGAGCCTCTCTGTGGTTATCATACTCCATCTAGTGGCTGCACTGGGTTAAAGTGGCGAGGAGGAGGAAGGACGGCGTCAGCTAACTGCTCTCTCCACTAATGGTAATACAGTTTATAGATAGATGGATGGAAAAATATTTTGCTTTGATTGAAACTCAACTTTGCATGCGTATGACTGTAAAATTAAAAGAAAACAGACATAATTTGATTAAATTTGATTGTGTCAGAAGATCTCATTAAGAGCAGCCTTAAGACGCAACAGTCCTGTAGGTGCAAATTGAATTTGATTTAGGGAACAAAAAAAAAAAGGAGGTGTTTAGACTGAAGCGGTACACGGCTCGTATTACAGATATAAGGCCATAAGAATGTGTGAAAGCAATGCCCTCTAGATCCCCTCTTTTCACAACCCTATTATCCAATTGAAAACTGATCTTCAGCAAACTCCCATTGTGTGCCTCTCTCAGAGAATAAATGCACCAAAATTGATCTCAGGTCTCTGAAGTGGCCCTGCGGAGCCGGAGTTTACAGATGGGACCATTTTATTCACTTCTGGTGGCAATTTACAAACATACAAAAGTGAGGGCTTTCCAACGCAACCTGTGAGCCAAAAAAGCAGGAGTTCCACCTGCCTCGTAACCTTGTTGGAGCACAATTTTCCAGCAAAAAAAAAAAAAATGTGGCAGTGACATTGTCAAACAATGTGTGTTAACAATTCATCTGAGCGTGGGGGGAAGGCCTCGCAGAAAGAGCAGCCAGTCGGAGGATCTGCTAATGTATTGTGACTCCTGCTGTCAGCAGTTCAGCTCTACTCTCTCTTCCTGTAATTTCCAGCCATCTCCACTGCACTCATACCATTTCAAAAGGCTGCTCACTATCACTCATGCCGAAGCCGTTGGAGCTGTTAACTGTTCGCTCTGCTTTTTGATGTTTTTTTTTTTGTTGTTTTTTTTTTATTGTATGAGAGCAAAGAGTGGTGCTTTCAACGCACCTGTGTGGCCCAGCTGAATTAAAGATGTTGCTGTTGAAAGGATAATCAGACGGTTTTGTGCGGTAAACTCCAGCATCCACTCAGAGACGTGTCAGATTGTTAGCTGTGTGGAAATGAAAGCCCCAGACAAGAACCTGTGTGTCACTAAAAAAGAAGTAAAAACCATAGGAATGAAATACATGATGATACTTTGATTTAACTCCCTATCTGGTATTCAGGAGCACACATACAAATGCTATTTATGTTATAAAGCATAAATCTATTTGTACAGATAATAGTGGGTCACAGACTATGGCTCTTTTCTAGATCTTTAGTTAGCATAAAAATATTATAATAAATGAGTAATGCTGTAAGTAAAACTTGTAACTGTAATTGTGAAGTACCGGGTGAGTACATATATGTATTGTACATTAACATAATAGAAATACCACATTCTATTTCTAACACATGTATGAACTGTTTTATATTCACAACAACATTTCTCTATTGGTATTTTAATAATAATATTTTAATTTAGTATTAACATTTTCTGATGATGCTAGAGTGGATATAGCTTATCCATATATATATATATATATATATATATATATATATAAAAGGCAATGTGTATTCAAATTTGTGGAGGAGCTTGAGGGGGGTCCATTACTTTCTGACTTTAGCCATATTAGCTCTGTAATTATAGCACATAACTTAGTCCAACAATTTACATATTTGGATGATGAATTAATCATTAATAACCATGCTTATTTGTCTTATATGTACACTTGATAGTCACTGAGGATCATCTGCAAATCATTGTTGATTATTTCCTATATATAACTTGATGGTAAATATATTACAGATATTTGATTTGAGGCGATATCGTTCAGATATGGATATACAGATGTCAGGCGTTCATATAAAACTGTCAATAATGACTCATTTAACATTTCAAAGAAGTTGATACTTCAAAGAAATTGTAAAAAAAAAAAAAAAAAGAAGAAGAAGAAAATAAATATTTGATGTCTTATCTGTTTTTTTTATTGTTTGTAAACTGTTTACTTGGAGTTTATATGCTAGTTGTTTAAGGAAAGAAGGGGTGAATCCTGGTCATTTCCAACATTATTTATATTATTATCATCTTTGAAATGAAGAACTTTTACTTAACTTTCACCAGGAAAGTCGCAGCTATTGTGTTGGTGTGGGGCTTTTTTTCCTTTTATATCATTCATTCACTCCAGAATGAATGAAATATGGGATAAAATAAGATTCCTCTCTGCTCTACAAACACATGTAGACTACCCTTCGGTGAGCAAAGATTAAAAATACACACCCTCCCCCCTTTTCTTTGACCCCCACCCTACCTCCTAAATTCCATCCCGTCTCTAAATCAAAGCCATTGAAGCAGCTTTATGCTGTGTGCCACACTGTCATGGTGGAAAGCTGAGGTGCGTCTGCCATGCAGGTAAAAGTTGCTCTCATTGCTAAATTATGTCACAAGTCCTGTTATGTGTCCTATCTTCACAAAGACTTCAGCTGTTTCAACCCATTTCCTGAGCATTCTTCTAATCAAGCTCTAGTTTAACCACGTTTCCATTTGTCCAACCAGTGGATGAAGCAATCTGCGAAGGCAAAGCTCTCCATTCATTAGATTGTTTAATGTGCTTGAAAGCAGTTGTTCAAATAAACAAGCTGCTAGAGAGAAAAGAGGAATCCCTGAGTCTGTGCTGTAAACCAGCAGGGAACCCATTTCCAACTTGTGCCTTTTATCATATTAATCCCACGCAACGTCATTTTGCAGGTCCCTGAAAAAGGACTTATAAATTGCCTCTAATAGGCTTCAAATCAAGCACTAATTAAAACTGCATTAACCTTAATGAATCAGAAAAATTGAGACCCCAATTTATTGGAGTTGTGTTTATACAAGAGCTGCTTTCAATAATACATGACGTAAGCGGCTGTGTGGGATGAGCCCTTTCCTACTAATGCGAACCTCCTGTGAGTGTGTATATCTAAACGTGTGTGCGTGTGTCTGTGTGTGTGTGTGCGTATCAGTGCGGTGTGTTTTTGGCCCTCGTCATCATTACCGGCCTTGTTAGAGGTTAACTTTAGCAACATTCAGGCGTCTCTAGCACCGTGGAAGCAGACGGAGCCGCATGGTGCCAATCAGCGTCACAGGTGTTCATAATTGTCTGTCTAATTGCTTCATTACTGCTGAGGAGGCCTGAGCCCCCGTCTGAGCCGCCACCACATCTGGATTTTGGGAAACCCTCTCCAGTTCCAATGAGAAGCCTCTCCTGAGTTTTAACATGTATCTGCTTGTTGCCGTGATTTCCCAGGAGCTCATCATTTATTTGTACGCCGATTCTGCCTCAAACGCCTTTAATGGAAATTCCCATGGCTGGGGGGGGGGCTGCTTATGGCAATTTGTTGACGGGGAGCTCTCATTTGTTTTGAATGAATGGGAAAAGATGGGGGGGGGGGGAGAGAACCACATGCAAATGATGTCAGTGCAGTTGTCGCTCCAGTTCAGTACAAGGAGGTTTTTCCTCCCGAGTGTTTTTCTGTTCCGTCCCAGTCACTCATACGGGTAGAAGACCCTTGAGATTTCCCTCAAGAGACCTGCTGTCCTAATGAATCAAGCCTCTCCAATGTGGGAAGGACCTAAGAGAGAGAGAGAGAGAGAGATGGGGGGGTGGACTGTGAGACTTCATCAACCTGCCAAACTCACCAAATATCACTCTTCACTCTTGTTATGCCAGATTACTGACTTAAAATTAAACAATGACAAAAAAAAAAGCTACATCTCTACGTTGTGAAACTCACGTCATGTCTTTCTGATTGCACGCTGTCTAGATCTGCAATACTTCTCTCAACAAGGAAATGGGCAACAGTCAAGGCTGAGGTCATCTGCCTTAATGAGACATTTAACATGCCATTCACAGGAAGTCACATCTAAAATGTCCCCCTCTCCATCAGATGAGATCTGCGTGAAACTGTACAAGGAGGGGGCCGAGGCTCGACCTTAAACCTCCAGCCACCTTTGCCCACCCACACAGGCCGTGTTTTGTATCCACGCTCACGTCAAGCCCGGGCCTGCACGTGCCAATTAAATCTTTAGCCATATGGATTTCAACTGCGGGGCTTTTGGCAGATGTTTGTCCAGCCCATCGCTCATTTTGCCACATGAGGGATACGGTGTCACCTTTTGGGAGTTTTGGAAATTTCTGTCAGATTTTGATTATCAGTCCTCATCAGCTGAGCAGTGTTTCCCCAGAGGTAGACTTGCAGCGCAGTGTAGCTGTTACTTATACATAAAAGTGGTCTTAGTGGTTTGCAGTGCTGCCAGTCAGCCTTTGGCGTCTTTGCCAATGATTCCATGCATATTGTGAATTATATTAATTATATTTCAGTTAATGAAATGATAAATCATCTAAACGGAGGAACTCCCGTGCGCCTTCTGTCAGATGTCGGTGGGCATGTCAGTACTTGATTCTCCCTGACAACCAAGCTACAGGCTGCTGCATCTCCAGTCAGGCATGCTGAAGTCCTCGGAGAGCTCGCTGGTGTTTCATGTAATGTCAGCACTAAACACATCATGCTAGTCTTGATTTACATCTCGCTATACAACTCACTGATGCTGTGTGATTGCACAGGAATCCAGCTGTCATGACGTAAGTATAGCATAGTAGCTCACATCCAGCATCCTACGCGCTGTACATCAAACATGGTTGCCTGTAATTTTCTTGCTCTTACAAGCTGTGTTGTGTCCACCTTCTCTCTAACTTGAATGTGGAGTCAAAACAACCTCACATTGTTTATTATTGACTCCACGGTGAGGATTTCAAATCCAAGTAGTGAAATATTTCATGTTCTTTGCAGCTTATGTGCAATAGAGTTGGCAGCAGCACAATAGCAATTGGAAGTGATTTATTTTCTTAAAGTAATTAAATGCCTACTTGATCACTTTTTCTTTCTTTTCTTTTTTTTTTCCTGAGAAAATGTGAGAATGTGGCAAACAAATTAAAGGAGCACTCCATGACTAAACCTATCCCCCGGATTGGTGGAGGCATCACGAGCGAAACAGGAGCCAAACCTTCTTAATCTACGTGGTTACATTTGGGAGTTTGTGTGGAAACAATTCACAAAACGTGCTTTCTATTTCTGTTTGCGCCCCATTATTAATTTCAATTTATGTAACCCCACTTACTCCCACAGTTTAATTAATGACGCTTGTTATCGGCTGTGTTTAAGAGGTAATGGACAATGCTGAATTTTGAGTGTTTACAGCGCTGGAGAAAAATCCTGCTGTACCCCTTTGTAATGGCCTGCCAGCAAACAAGAGATTAACAGTGTTTGTCACTCTTCCTGCAGCTGCGTTATAATGCAAAGCAAGAAAAGGGAGGGGGAGGGTGGGACAGCATTAAGCACATAACTTTGAAATGGTGACTTGAAATAGCCACCACGGTCAGAAGAACTGGCATGGCCCTCCATCACCTAATCCATACCATAATTCCTGATCTAATTAGAGGAAGGCTCAGTGTTAGGCCGGCCATATAAGCAGGGAGAACACAGACACATCGTGTGCCCAGAAAAGGAAGGACATAAGAAGTCAGTGGAACAGAAAGAGAGGGGAGGAGGAGGAACAAACAAACATAAAAAGTGAACACAACAGGTAAACAAGACTGGCTGTGTCCACATCCTTAATCTACTCTATGTGATTACTGACTGTAAGAACTGTGGAAATTCACACAACTTTGAGAAAGTTTACTAATCTTTTCAAGAATGAGAAGCAAATTTATTTCAATGATAAATTATTTCAGCTGGGTTGTAGGGAAAATTTTCTGTTGTTGTCATAGTAGTAGCGAAGTGGGCTAAAAAATCTGGTCCGCCAAAATATTGCAGATAAATTAATCCACAAAATCATTGAAGTTAGGAATTGATGGGTGTAGACTCACAAGGCAGCTTTGTAGAGAAGCTTCAACACTGTAAGATCTGCTAGAATATAAAGCTTAGAATTCACTGTGGGACAAGATGTTCTTTTTTATTTATGAATTTACAATGAATTTATTTATTTATTTATTTATTTATCTATTTTTAACTTCTTTTTTTTTTTACCTCTCGTAGTAATAGAATTATGTCATTGAGCTTCAAATATAAACATAACTTTTGTTCACTTGCACAAAAACTCAGCAGAGGACCATTATTTCAGGTCCTTAAATTGATCATGTGTGTGAAATTAAACAAAATATTTAAAAAAAAAGAGTGCTAGACGGGACACCACAACCAAGGATCGATTTTAAAAAGGCTCAGATCACAAAATTAGGCATAAACACTATGTGAAGTTTGGCCATTTGCCATATTTGGTTGAATTCCCAAGTAAACCTCTGTATAACCTTTTGAGTAATCCTGCAACCATATTCTGACACGAGATGAAGTGAAAACCTGGAATATTGTGTGCTGTAGTTGTGTGAAAGTATGGGGTATTTGCTACAGGGAGGGTCAGTATCTATACCTTATAGCCTGATTTTCCCCTCATACATTGGCATTCAATTTAAAACTCCACACATGGATAACATTTTATGTTCATTGTGTCATTTGATTGTTTGATTTAAACTACAAATTACAATTTAAGATCATTATAACTATTGTTTTACTTTTTAATATATGCTGCAATTTAACATTGAACTGTAATGTTGGGTGTGTAAATTCAATCTAAACATTTGTTGTCGTTCACAGCATTTTGGACAGAGCTTCACAGATTTGTCTCAAGATGTAACTAATAAATCATTTTTCGCTTTTATTTTTGCGCCCGGCATTTAAATAAAACAATGAAAGCTCAGCATTGATCAGATGAATGGGAACTTCTGGCCATTTCTTAATCGATTCATAAACACACATTTTATAAAAGCATAGTCAGCATCAACAGTCATGTAGGGGAACCAGATTTCTGGACATTAGCAAAATATAATGGTGAAGTTATCCCAAAACATTTTAAAAGAGCAACAGCCAATGGAAAAAACACTATCGCATAGCTGGCTGACCATTGGTGCAACTTGATCGATCAATCAGCAACATTCAGTCTGCAGGGCTGGCCCATCTGTTGCAGTCCAGCCAATAACAGCAGTAATTTAAGCTCAAAGATAACACAACACTTTGTTATGGAGGAAAAAATACCTTGTGTGTATGCGTCTCTGTTTCTGTGAATCTGCCAGGAGGATACTTTAGATAAGACTTTTAATGTGTGTAATATCTGCAAAAACATGTGTACTCCTTACTGACTGCAGCTCACGGTGGATTGGAAAGTGATTCCAGTTGAGGTTTTCATTTCCATCACATCCCACTAATACTGCAAAAGCAGGGGACAATGATATATGTATGAATACACTGCTAATGGGAAAGTGTCCACATTTTTCACTGGTAGTATTTATAACTTTTTTGTTATTGTTTCAGTTACACTTAAAAACAAAACAACACGTGCTTAAATCAAGAGTGCACACTTTCAACATGTGCTCTCGGATTCTCGGCTCCTTCGGGGCTCCGTGGAACATTACTCACACCGCAAGAACTCAAAAGAAAAACCAAACTGTGACAAAGAACAGGAAACTGTAAGGCACGTACCTAATCTCTGTTTGTGAAACCTAATGTTTTCCCTTTCATCTGGACAAGATGAAGTCATTTTAAAAAGCTCGGCCTTGCTCGGCTTCAAAGTGTCTGTTTGAGGTCTCTGACTGGACACTTGCTGCAGGTGCAGTGTTGGAAACACTGATGCAACACCAGAAATGTTCAGCCCCATCCCATACGGGTAGGGGGATTGGGTGGCTTAGTACAGCACACGAGCAAAGTGTAGTCACCTCGTGTGTCCACGTGGACAGGCATAAATTCAAATCTCCAATATTTGAAGACCTTTCAAAACTAAACTGCATAAAACCAAGTGGTGAGATAAGATACCTCCCCTGGGTACCCAGGTGAAAGTAATAAAAAATCACTCTGCTGGTTCTTCAGATACAGTAGGGCTACAATAAGTTAGCCGGGGATTACGCTGTTAAATAGCCGGAGGCTGCACTTGTATCATCAGCCTGGATAACTGCACTATTGCGTACTACACAATCATGCATTGCCAGTCTGTAGTCTGAATTACATTCATGGGGATGTCAGTAAACTCCCTTGTGATGTATCTTTGTAGGTTAAGAAATGAAATACACTGATCCGCAAGTAAGATAGATGTGCTTACCAAGGTCAAGGAGGCTCCCCAGCGTAATTACACGACTACCAAACACAAAGGGCATTGTTATTGGACAAGTATAATGCCGCACATTACCAGAGCAACACAGCTGTTTCTATCAGCGAACACTAGCTTGGGAAGACATAGGGCGGGCATCAATTTAGCCTACTTATCTAAAGTCTCTAATTACTTGGTTTATTTGATAAACAGAACAAGGAGAATCCTTAAATGATTCTGCAAGATCCAAAGGGGATTAATTTCTTACTCCTTGAAAAAAAAAACAAATCGCTGGTAGAATCCCATATTTCACTCTTTAATCACGCATTAATTAGGAGCAATAGGGCACCAGTTACACTTGGCATTTGGTGAGATTGGAGGGGGAAAAAAAGAGGCCTGCATTAGCCTCTCCAGAGGAGGAGGCGAGCACATCAGGCTAAGACAAAGACAGCACAATCAGACAGAACAGCAGGAAGTATGAGTTGGTAGAATGAGGATCTGAGCTGCTCAGGCCCCATTCCCACACAAAGCACTCCTTCCTCAGGCAAAAACTCAGCCTGGATACTTGTGATCAGGCGGTCTGGATGGAATATATTATAACTGTTATTTTAGTGTTTTTACAAAATGGTTTTAACATATTACTGATGCCATAACTATCCCTGCAGGACAACAGTGAATGAAACAGAAAGCAGTTAGATTGAGGAAAACATACACAACCAGGAATCACTGAAAAGGCAGATTAACCTGTAAATTTCTTGTAAGAGTGATGAAGGTGTCCCATTTTTAAAGCTTTTGAAATATTGTGGAAAGAGCTAAGAAGTAACCAGAGGAGACTTGAACTCTGGCAGGTTTAGCTGGAAAAGAATGGCGCTCAGGGAGAAAGGCTTAGTGCAAAGCAGGGGCTAAACACCTTGGCTGCGTCTACATGCATGGACTGACTTAATGAATGTCCAATTAAGGTTTGTTTGAGTTGCACTATTTACAACCAGCTAACAAAAACAAAAGCCAGTATGCACCCGTTTAACAGTGTGGGCTCTGGAGCAAAATAAAGCCATTCTTCTTCTGCTTGTAATGGCAGTGGCAGGCATTTCTTTTTCTTCTACTTTTGAACTTTAAAATGGATCGGCAACAGATACTGTTGTGAGGTTTGGGGGGATTTTTTCATTTGTGAGGCATCACATGGTGCACAAGAAGCTTGTATGTAAAGCCACTGGTCATTGATGGAAACTTATTTTAATTAGAAAATTGGAAGAAAGTGACATTTTGTTAAGTGTTAAAGATAAATAAACCAAAAAAAACACCTTCCTTTTTTTAAGTTATTCATATTAAGTATGTACTTAAATTTAGCAGACAAACAAAATCCAATTTTAAAATGTATTAATGAGAAGCCAATTAGGTCAAACCATATCTGAAAAAACCCTTTAATGCAAAATCCATTAATTTTCTTAGTTAACTATTTGTAACTTGTGCTAACAAACCAGCTACACTTTCTCTTTATTCAGATATTTGCACCTTTCGTTTGTTAAGAAAAATGATGGAACCATGCTGGAAATATGGTTTAACATGTTTAACACACAGCACAACACCTGATATCTTACGGTACAACACCTGGACCAAACAACTAAATGTCAATTTGGTTGACTTTTTTTTAAATCTAAGATGAAAACTGTATCAAAAGCAATGATCAAAATGGGCTGTAAAATGTGTTTTGAAACCATTTTGCTCTCAGCCTGTTTTTTGATTCCACAAGCTTAAATAAAGAGGTAGCTTCTCAAGCAATCTTGGTCTTGTTTGTTTAACGTAATTACTACTTGTCCTCCCATCCTGCCGGCCCAGATGATGCATGAAAATTACCATTCCCCTACTTCAATCAAAGCAGGGAAAAGAAAAGGGAGAAAGGGGGGAACAGAGGCGAGCAGATGGGAGGGGGGAGGCGGTGAGAGAGGAACTCTGTGAGACGCACAGAGCTCCCTCCCTGCATAACAAGAAAGGGCACTGTCTCTGATTAATTAGCTGGAGTTGGTAATCAGTTTAATAAGACTGAAGTTGATGGTGAGAGGTCCCCTTTGGCAGAGCCGCGCTAAGCTTAGCACTCTGTTCAGGGCCTTCGCTTTCTTCCACCAAGTAAACACGCAGTGTCTATTTACATAAACAGTTGTTTCTTTTTTGTGGGGGGCAATTTTTTCCTTCCAAACCGCCTGAAAGCCTAACACCACCGCTTAAGTCACTCCCAACAATGGCAGCAGGAATTGCAGACAAATTCATGAATTTTTCAACATATGAGAACTAATTAAATTGAGGCCTTTTTTTGAAATGAATATAGTGTGAGGTACTCACTGGTCCTACGCACACAAAGAGGGTATAATTCAACGATTGAATTCCGGCTTGATAGCATTCAGCCCTTTACCATGGTGAGCTATACAGATGGCTGGGGTCCTTTTCATTCTTTTCTTCCTTAATGGCAAATCTCATTATGGCAGTTATCACTGTGTGGAGAGCAAGACAGGAGTGATGGGTTTAAAGGCACACCTTGGAGGAATTCGGTACCTGTCTATTGGAGAACGTGATACTTTCTGTCAGGTCAGATTATTGTGAGAGTGTTGAAATTGATTTAGCATACACGGTTCCCAGAAAATACGGTCTTATTACAGAACGATAAAAATGACTTGCAATGTTAAGTTACTACATACTGCCGGTACTACTGTAAACAAGAGAATAGACCAGCTACGTTTTGCATTGACAGTTGGAAGTTATTTGGGGATCTGCTTGCCTGCTTATAGTTAGACATACTGTATGTTTTGGACATTCTTTAAAGTGGCACTGCTGAATTTGGCAGATGTCGTACTTTGGCGCCCCCTATAAAGGCTTATTCAACATGCTTCTTGCATCCTGTCTCCCCCATGAAGCCAGTCTGATGGTGACTCTTGTCACTTTCTCTCTTCTTTTTTCTCACTTCCTGCAATAATGTCCATTTGGGTTTCTTCGTGAATCAGCCATGGTGTGAATCCAAAATGGTCGGTGTATTGATATCCAGTTAATGGTGTGTGACGCGGTGCTGTAAATCAAAACGCAGCTGTCATGTGATGCACCAGGCTGGAAAAATGTTGTTTCTCAGCCACAGGACGCTGCAAGGCAAATATGTCCCTGGGATGTGCAGAATGAATGTTGGGGCAGTATGAAAACGAGTCGGAAGCACAGAGTTTTAAAGTGGTAAACTTATATGTTGTTCCCACTTGGGGGCAATATCTGCTGTTGATCCTGTAGCTTAGCTCTGTTGAGGTGGAGTAAAAAGAGTTAAATAGTAAATAAATACATGATGTTGTTGATTATCCAGTGCAGTTGTTGCCTTTGGTTCTTTATTATTTGTGTTTTTTGTTGCTTTCTCTTCTTTTTTGTGAGATTTGTTTGTTGTTGTTGACCCTTCCAAACTGTTTGACCTAAGCTAACCTGCAACTAATAATCGTTCAATTACACACATAGTATCATCTCTGAAACAAATGCATTAGGCAGATTTGCATTAGAACTTGGTTGTCTGCAGGGCCTAAGGTATAAAATAGCCCTAACAGCTCTTACATGTGGCCAAATTTCAAGTAGGTTAGCATTAAGACTGGAAACAGCAACATAAAAAGCTGCAAATATGTTTTCATTAATGTCGCAGAGCACATAACAAAGATCTGCTAGAAGAATGTATATATTACAGACTATGTTTCTGTTATTACCTAATCACTTTGCAAGATGATTTTTTATGTTTTTATTAAATTGGAATGAACCACTTTCATCTATCAGTGCACTGGGACCGTCTGCTTGACAGAACGGCCATATTCATATACGACCGTAGAGAAAACTATAGTTTTTACCAAATCCAAGAACAGGCAATGAAGCGTGACTCCACTTTATTAAAGATGCAAAAACAGGAAACGGTGAAGCGAATACTAAGGGACAAATAAGACAAGAGCAAACGTTGGTGTGGCTTTTCCCAGATGGAAACTGCTGATGACGAACAAAGGTCTCTGGAATAATGCTGAGGCTGCTTCTGTTTTCCTCCACGGGTAATTTAGCCCAGTGATATAGATGGAGATTGTTGTGAGATAGTGGAGGGATGGCATTTAAGATAGTTTCTAGCTTTACAGCTAGATGTCAGTAACTGTTCCACAGCTACCTTAAATAAAATAGATATAACATTTTAGTCTATAAAATACAAGGACGTCATCATGAACTTATTTTTGTTTTCCAGGTAAGTAAAAGGCCTGCAAAGCCACTGCTCTTGGTTAGGCAAAAGCCTCGTTCTACTTCTGTTACTTATCCACACCATCAAGACATGGAAGCATTATGGCTGGGCGATATGAACCAAATTTCATCTTTTTTTTTTTTTTTTACCTGAATCACGAGGAACGATATATATCTCAAAGTTTTTTTTTTGTCAAGTAACCAAACAGACAGTTCCAAAATCTCAATATATTGCCCAGCCCTGGTTACCATAACACCTGCCTGCATTGTAGCGAGCTTGGCAAACCATACCAACTAGCTAACTGTTATAATATTTTTGACCAATTAGATGACCAGTCAGAGCAGACTGGGGCTTTTGGGAAAGACAGCAGCTAAAATTATGCCTTATAACCAAAGGGGTGACAAAAAGTGTTGCAGCAACATACAATATGAGAAAAACATGTTTATGAATGCCGAACCTCTTTTTGTAGATCCAAACACAAATTCATGAATCTAGCTTCTTCCAGACTAGTAGTTAGTTAGGTAAATAAAGTAGTGGTAATTACACCAATAATCAATCTGATTGATAATAATAAGAACAAATTAATTATCTTCAACTACTCAGATAATGCTTGCTGGAATACTTGTTAGTAGTATTCATTTATTGTTGGTTTTATTTAAGTTTTTTAGCGGATTTGAGAAATATGCTTTCAGCAAAAATCTTTGTTGAAGGGAAAAATGGAAATGTACAGTAGTTTAGACAAACAAGCGTGTCATCTTAAGTTGGATCATGTAAAACCTTTAAACATCCGTTGTAGTGCATCAACTTATTACATCAAATTGTATGAGTGGATTTAACCCCTCTCATATGAAAATGTGGCTCTATAAGTTTAACGTGCTTTTTCTTTTAAATTTGACACCATTATTCTATCATTGGGGTCTAATTTTTTACAACTATAAATGTACAATGGAGTTCTATTTAATTATGGAAATGGATTTTCTTTATCTTCACTACAATCTGCCTGCCACCAATTCAACTACTGTACGTATAAAAAGCTCTTTAAAAGTTTTACTTTCCACGTTCTTCACTCTGGTACACTTATATCCAATAAGTGATGTACACTCCTTTAAGAAAAAAAGAAAAAGAAAGTTGCTGTCATGGCCGAGCAGTTTTTATCTGAAGTAAACTCTGAGGACCAAACTGGAGATAAGACGGCACCACATCACCACACGGCGTTAATGATCATCCGCTGTTACAACACAAAGACAGTCAAGCAGCAGATAGAGCACAGAAATCATTTAAGCAGTGCTAAGTGGTCCATTGTCATACAAAAGATAAATTATGCTTGGCAGAGGTTTTAAAGTCACTTTTACAAAGCATCACCATTGTTTGCGTAGAGACAAGGTTTTAAGTTGTCAGAATGGAGGGAATTAGTCGGGAGAGTTTGGAGTTCCTTGGGGTTCGGACACAAATTATTTCGCTGCTCATCAGGCCTGCCCGAACAACTCTCAGACAAACCCCCGACACGGCAACATCGGCGTTCACACAAGACTGCTCTGGTGAGACAACAGTAAACATAAATGAGGACGTGGAATCAACATGGCAGCTTGTTTCCGTGTCAGAGTTTAGAAGTAACTCACAATGTTAAAAGAATCTTCTCCATCACCTGTAAACTCAAAGAAGAAACATATGTTGGCGGTCTAAAATGATCTGTGGGAATTTCTTGTTGGAATACACGGGAATCTTCCTCCTCAGCTATTAACGTCATCTTTAACCCTTTAAAGCCTGAGCCTAGAAAAAATAGGGAGAAAATTCTAATCTGAAGTCTTTATTTGGCCCTTTAACAAAATGTAAAAATAGAATAAAATAACAAAAGTATTTCCTGTATATTTACTATTTCTTACTGCGCAATATGTCAAAATGATTGTAGTACATTGTTGTATCATTATGTATGGAGCATGGGGGCTGGAGACAAGTATCAGATTGTGTACAATAGGGTTTTGAGCCAAGTTTTTACCATTAAGTGATGCAAAAGGTCTCAAACTGTATATCAAATATGGTACATATGGCATTAAAAAGTTAAGGGAAATTGTTGTACACTACGGAAGGAAGTAATTTAACTCCATTTTATACTTTTTAAAAGTATAAAAATACCTGCTCTTGTACATTTTAATCACTCATTGGTTGCAGTTGTTTTCAAGAGCATCTGCTACTACACAAACATTGGCTTAATTCATAGCCAATATGTATAATATGTATAGTGACTTTAGTCAGTGAAAATTTTACTTTAATTATATTTTAACCTCAAAAGTCTTGATCACATTTCTTAAAAATGATCCTCAATTAAACGTCCATAAGAAGACACATTTTGAACAACTGAGAATAGTCAAGAGATTATAGTGCAGGTCATTTTTCACCCACTTTTGTATATGTTCAAATGCATCTGAGGGTTAATTCACTGACCTGCCTCTGTCTAGTTGCACTGTAATTACTGTATTAGTATTAATTGATCAATAACAACTGTGGCACAGGTTTTTTTCTTCCTTTTAATCAAGCCTGTGTCTGTAATTACCTGCTGTACAGTAGGTGGGTGTTCTTTATTTAGTCACCCAGCAGTAAATTACCACACAACGGACTTACTGAAGGCCTTCCTGGGACAAATCAAGGCAGTGGTAATTACACGAATAAATTTGTTTTCTTTGAGCAAATCCCCTCAGGCTGCCGTCACTCATCCTGCGTCATTCGTAAGATATAAAAACAGATTCAGGTCCATCTTTGTGGAAATAAAAACAGGTCAGTTAAGGTGTAACATGAACACATCTTAAGTTAAACTGACTTTTTTTTTTTTTTGCAGGTACTTGACCTGCTTAAGATGTCATTACGTCTACTGGGACTGTTAAATGGTTACTTTAAAAAAAACTGAAATATTCATTAACTTTGTTAATAATTCATTCAGATAAAATGGAATATGTGCTTTGTAGAATGAAGATGAATGCACAATGAGTTGCATGCTCAGCATATTTATGTGTGGGAATGTTTCCATTTCACGATAGCAAAAGAAGAAAATTAATTGAAAGTTCATTTAATTTTTTAAATGATAAAATTGATGCTTTCCAAGCAGTTTTGAATTCAGAATATATATGTAACCTACATTATATGCTATGGTATTAATTACAAAGCTAGAGCATTTTTAACTGTTTTTATTCATGATAATTGCTAGCTTGACCTAATTCAGAGTGCCCTGCAAAGAACTTTGTACTTTGCTGCCTGATAATTAGAACCACAGCTGAAGTTTCTTTAGACTTTTTGTCTCAGATTATCCAGATGTCACATCAAATGTGTCCTGACTTCTGTAAGTGTGCACAAGTTGATCCAGATTACACCAAAGTGTTGATGTGTTCCCACACTGCAGTGTTAACACCGCTCATCCAAACACTGTCAAACTAATTTCCTCACACCACAGAGGTTCATTTGGGCTTTCAAATGAATCAATACCTCCTCTAATTATCAATTGTGACACACATAATGACTGGGAAACTGTAGCTCTGAATAAATGACATGTCTTTTGTGTTATAATTCGGTGCATCTTGACAAACATGACCCATTAAACAACCCTGTGGCCTTTTTCAAGAGTGACGATTACACTAATTAAAACTGCTAAACATCTGAGAGAGGGGCTGCAAGACGTGCCAGAATTAAACAGGTCATTAAATCTGCCAAGGAATATGTCAACATCCTCTCTGCCTGCCGCTCCCACAGTATCCTACTTTGGGAAGCAGGAGGCAAAATTACCTAGTATCTAAAAATATTATTTCAAATGTAAAAAAGTGACAGTGTTTTGTTTTTTTTAACAGTACATCGCCATGAAGTGGAAAACGCACCATTTTAAAGGAAAACTATGAAGCAGGGATTTAATGTAACATGGTGTTTTGCCTCTCAGATTCATCATATGGTGGTTTTTAGATGCAATATTCAACCAGGAAGCTCAGGATTTGTGTTAGTGTTAGTCATCGTGACCGCTCCATCAGCCTCGCTGACAATAATGATTCATAAACAGAGCAAAACCCCTCTGAGCTATATACGCTGCGGTACTAGGTGTGAGCTGTTTTAAACATCGCCGGCCCTTATCAGCAGCATCACGGAGATCTCTCCTCTCGCTTAATCCTCTTCTCACCGGTGATAGCAGCAAGCGATAGCGCTGATGTCTCCTCAGCACCAACACATGTTCCCTTTCACACAACAGCAGCTATCCAGCCGCTTAATGGGATTGTTGTTGTTGGTTTTCTAAACCCCGCTTAACACAACAAATACTTTTCCTAGAAGTGGTTCGACTTGTGCCCAAGGAATTTGTCTCCGAGTTTCACAACAAATCATCCCGGGTCAGGGGGCTAAGACTGGCCTCTAGTTACAGACTGCTGCAAACGGCTTCTCAACATGACGAGAGGGAAAAGTGGATTTTCCAGCTTAAAAGCAGAATCAACTCTGCTCAAGGCATTATCCTGTGTTCAAAGACATTAATAAAGAAAGATGGTATTGATACGCAGCTCTGATGGTGTCTGCTGACATCTTCAAGCTTTAAAAAGTGGCCACATGGTTTTAAAGATGGAAAACACAAAGCTGATGTTTTTGTTTTCTTCCTTTGAGCTGGTAAATATAACAAAATAGCGGCTAAAAAATAAACTGAATTAAACTTTCACCTCTCAAAAGTGGCAAAATATTTATTTATTGTGCAAATATCCCGCCTCCACCCAGAAATTCCCTGTAAATTACTTGTTTTTACGCAATTATGTGAAACTTTCCAAGGCCCTTTCAAAGTTTTTGCTTTCTTTTGTCCCTTTAATGAAGCATCTCTGCAGTTTCCGCACTCCTCAGTCAAAATATAGTTTTCTCCAAGCAGTCATCAAAGTGAAGAAATCCCATGTTGTACTTTGATGTGCTTAACACAAATTTAACTTGCGTCTCATTACAGAGATAATTAATAGTTTAATTAGCAGCAATTCTCACCAACTAGCAGCTTTCCAGACATATGATACAAAGCTGTTTTTTTTTTTTTTCCTTTTAATTCACAGCATGTTCAAACCTCATCTAGGTTTCTTCAGCTCAGGTGTTTTGGATCGTAATTACCTGCAAACTTTTCTCGCTGATGTTGTGTTAATATTTTTTTCTTATACCGATTCAGCCTGCGCAGCAAAGCTACGAGAATAGCCCGCCTCACCAGGGGGGACAAACTACTCAAATATGTGCAATGCAAACAACTTAGCTAGATTAATTTTAATTCTCATTACCTTGAAGCAAAGCAATCATTTTCTATAGTTTGGGAGAGAAAAAAAAGGCAAGCATTACGAATAAAAGTAATTATCTTTCTGAGGTTTTTTTTCTGTTTTTTTTTTTTTGCATGCACTTTGCAATTAAGACTTCCTGGCATGTGGATGAGCATTTCAGAGGCGTGGACCGGCTGCAGAGGCACACGCTGCAGATCTAAAAAGATCAAAGCAAAAGCAACTGGAATCTCTGGTTTTTAGGCGCGTTTACAGATGCTGAAGAAAGCTCAGCACACAATGAACAGCGAGTGTAGGCTTGAAGAAACAGCGCGCGTCTCTTGTTCAGCCTGAGAAACAATAACGTGTCTTCCAGCATGGGCGAGGGCCAACAGCAAAGCCTCTGTTTCAAACTTCCCGTTTACGACCGCTCACAACAGTTTACAGCAGCCAAATTTCATTTTCTGCTCCCAAATCCTATCGCACATTATCCTGTACATTGCATTAGAGCCCTAATCTTTTCTTTCTTTTCCTCTGAAGAAGAAAGGAGCGCCTCCATGATTAACCCACTTTACAGCAATAAATAAACGCATCATCCAGTAATGTACACCAGATTTAATTTGAAGGGGAAAAAAAGGGCCAGAGCGCTCAAATCACTGAAATGTAATGAAAAATAACACAATGCAGACACCAATGGGCGCCTTAGGAATTAATTTGAATGCGCCATCATTTTTTTCTCTCTCTCTTTTACTCTCTGGATTGGGTTTTTCTCAGCCAACAGCCTGACTTTTTTCCCCCTTCACATGCTTCTAGTGGAAAGCCTTCAAAATATACAAAATAATAAAGAGGAAACAGAACCAGTCCTCTGTTGGAAAATGACACTTTTTTATTTATTTATTACAAAATCAACCAAAAAAAAAAGAAAAGTTTTCTCCTTCTCCATGTTTTTTACATGTAACCCATGTTGCTTTTGGTTTCCCATCGTTTCTTCGCCTCAAACCTGCAACACAAATACGCACACACGTACACACAGAATAAACAAACATGAAACCACTGAAACCTCTTTAAATGTATTTTAGCTGTCAGCTTAAACTTCTGCATTAGCTACGATTCAAAGTGCAGCTAATTCTTGCAAATGTAGCTCTGTCTAAACTGTGCTTGAACCTAGAACGTCACACATGGCAGTTATGATGATGAACAAATATGAGGAGAGAGATGGACGTCATACCCCCAGGCTATTTGCTTCTTCCTCTTCTGTGCTGCCCTCAGAGCTTCCTCTTCCTGTTTGCGCTGCACAAAGTCACGGCAATCAGCAGCTTGAGCAATTTTCACAGCCATCTTTTTTTGGAGACAGACAGAGTAAAAGACCATTAGAGCATGAACATCCATCAGTAAACGAATGCTGCACTATCCCACAGTAACTCTTACATGACAACATGTGGCATCAGGGTTGGCAGTTTAGTGCAAGATACCTCAAAAACATACATCATACATACACATGTATATTGATAGTGACCAATCCTGTCTCAAATAAAGGATAGGTCTTCTAAATTAGGGTTTTTTTGGTTGATTGATATGAAGGTTCACTGAGTGCAGCTCAACTCCCCATTTTTGTTGCCTTTGGTAGGATGAGAGAATAGCATTCAATGTACAATTAACATATGGATAATTAGCGTATAATATAATAAAGCTATTCATCTTGATTAAAACAGTTTCATCAATATCAGTGAATCAGTGAGAGATCATTTCAGACAGCAACATGTTCCAGTGAAACACGATTTAAAGGACAAATTTAGTTTAAAAACAGCTGAAAATCCAGGCTGTTCTATGTAGAGTAATTAAAGAAATATATTTGTTATATAAAATGTTTCTGTGACTTTAATAAAAGAATAAAAATAAGTAAATATTCCAAGTGGGAAAACATAAATGAAGCCAACATTTGTTGTGAGCATCCTTTGCATTGTGCTAGAATCACTTCAGGAACCTGAAAGGGCTGTAAGGAGACTTTCTTCTTGTTGTCTCATAGTTTAATGTTCTTGTTAATATCTTTACCTGTATCATGTTTCTAAATCCTACTCAACCTTCTTCATTATACCCCATGTTGGATAAATGAGAAATGGTTCACTCTTACTATATAAAATGCTTTCCAACCTGGTTCAAATCCCACAAAGTCCTCACAATAAGCTTCTCATTCATCCATTTACAGACAAACACACACTACCATGTGTCTTATATATTTGTACTATTTATGCAGTGAGCACATTGGGAAGAATGGGATGTTCTTGTGTAAGAACACACAAACACATTGATGTGGACACACTGTTCCACAACCGCCTCATAAAAATCCAAACTTCCTAAAGTGCCTTAAACTTCGACACGGTTACCTGAAGTGACGTTTGAGCTAAAATGGTTGGATTCTTACATTATTAACAAAAAATTCAACAACTGGTTTGTTCTTTAATTTTGCTTTTTAGGAAAGGTGGTGAATATTTAGCTTCCAGCCAGCAGGGGGAAATGATTTCAACTGATGTTTAGAGAGAGAGAAAAAAAATGAATAATATCACAACAACTCTAAATCAAACTTGTCTTGGGTGGCGCCAAGCTCAGGATGCATGACCAGTGTAAAATAGGACCATAGAGGAACTTGTTCTGGTGTAACCTGTGGGAACATGTGCACCAATAAATCATAAATATTTCATTTCTTGCTCTTAGAAAACATTCAAGAAAGATCCAGATTGGGCTGCTTTATTTCACGTTTCCAAATGTTAGTCGAAACGTGGTATTTTCAGCTTGTGCAGCTTACATCCCGGTAAATTCCAAGTGTTTTATCGTAAAAAGGAAAAGCAAAGGTCATTCTCTTCAGACACATTATTTCTTCTCTTCTTGCTTAATGTGCAGATGGACGAACAAATTAAAGGAGTAGAAACAACGTTAACCATGTCAACCATGTCACCCTTTATCCTAAAAGCTACAAACACACTCTTTACCAGTGTAAGAGACACTTTTCAGTTTGGAGTAACGCAGTCAGTCCCTGAGATCAGAAGTGAAGAGAATGACCGTGACTGCAAGAGGCAAACATTCAAATCCCAGGGAAGACATGTGCGTATTGTGAAGCAGAATAATCCCAATAACCCCAGTCACACAGAAGCTCTGGAAACAAAGGAAAAAAATCCTGCCGCTCCTTTCACTCCTGAGATAGGTTTATTATTCAAGCAAAGGCAAACTTTGATAAACAACTTGGAACAATTTCACCAAACCTTTGGGTAATTCTCTGTAATATACAGAGTACAATCAGGGGGGAGAGAAAGTCTTAAGGTAATGAAGAAATGTGCCACCACTGCGCCACTTGAAAAAAAAAAAAGAAAAGAAAAGAAAAAGACCTGCTGGAAAAAAATGTTTCAATTATAATTAAGTGGGATAAACTTTATTAGAAAGACTGAAACTAAAATATCTCCTAATGCATGCTGGGATTAAGCAGGTCAGAGCGAGCAGGCAGGAAAAATTAAACTCTAAAGGCTTTTTATCACCATATTTCAGGAACCAAGGGTGTAAAATGTTCTAATTTGGGATACATTAAAAGCCATAAAGGTCTTTCAAAAAGATTAATGGTACTTTGCTTGGATTTAAGATAAGGGCTTCGGCTGGCTGCAAGTGCTGGGCTCCGGCTGGGCCCTCAAGGCATTCATCTATACAGTCACTGGAAGATTTGTGAAAGCGTCTGAATAACCTGAGGCGTACATGCTATGACAGTTCCCCAGTTCTTTAACATTTTATAGGTTTTAAATTCCTCAAATCATGTTTTCTCCTCTTTAAAAAAAAAAAAAGAGTTAAAACGGATGATTGCTCAAACATTTGCAGTAGATGTGCAGATAAAAGCCCTTCTGGGTGTTCCCTGCTCCTCGTTGGAGCGGTGTAGGTGCCAAACGCTGAGATTATTAAGCATGCAGTTATTAAATTTGTTGACAAATCCGCAAACATCTCCTGCTCTTTGCATTTGCAAGAAGAAGAGAAAAAAGAAAAAAACTGGCTCATTCTGGGAGGAAATCAAATGAAACTGCATGATGCTAAATGGTTTCATTTGGAGATTTACAGACAGAGCTTTCTCTTTTTTCTTACACAAGGATTATCCACATTAACCAGCTCTCCTGTTGGGATGCAAGGTCTTCTTGAAAATATGCCTTCTAAACATTCCTAAAGCTAAATTAAAACCCACCTCTATGGACCTCATTTTACCCCCTTTTTTAAAATTCAAAACATAGCCTTTACCATATTTAATGCATTTATCAGTTTAGTCTACTCCCAATTGTCTTTACTGAGGCTAAACATTAATGTCAACCAAGTTACCTAGGAGACAGAACAGATCAAAGAGACAAAAAAAAAAAAAAGAAACCCTCAAATGTCTGATTAATCAAGCCTGCAAACAGCTTATTTCTTTTAGCCTGCATGCAAGTATGAAAATGAGATTCCGAGAGCAGTACATTGTGCAGATTTGTTCATTCTTATCTGAACAAAGCCAGCGGCAGCTTATTTCATGGATCACTGGCACTGTCAGCGCTGTGGCGCCGAGCAGGTGACGGCTCCTCTTTCTGTGGCGAGAACAAAATTAGCAAAAAGTCGGCACAAATTAGCCTCTCATATTTTCAGTAATATGACATTATTTTTCATTTACTTTTTTGATCCACTTTTCAGGATTTTTCCCCTTCCTTCCTCCCCCCCCCCCTTTTGCGTGCATCTTAGTGCCAAATCCTTTCACATCAGAGGCTGGTGGAAAAATAAGAATGGGAGTACAAAGCAGGAATAAAGAGAAGAGACAGGAAACCTTCTGCATTCTTTGTTTATGTGGCACCTTAAAAAGCATTTCTTCCCACTCCACCACAAATTAATGTACAATTAAGTGTCCATCATGGGTTGTGTGCAGTATTCCTCTCTCTTGTGTGGCCCCTCTGCAGCCCTGTTAAAACAAGGTTTATTCAGAGGATTAATTCTCTGACCTTTGGAAGATTTGAAGGAAAAAAAAAATTCATCCTGCACAATGCTGGCACTGCAGCAGCAGCAGCTTAGGGCCATGAAGGGGGGGTTAAGTCAATAGTACTGTTTTCTGTTCATTCATGTTTGGGTCGTCAAGGAGATTCAAGTGGAGACCCAAACATGAAGCCACGACAAGACGTAGGAAGAAAAACTAGCAGTGCTGCTGTGCATACTATACATAAGACAGAGCAAGTCCAATTTTTAAAAACACCGTCACACTTTTTTTCCTTCTGTGTGTCTGTGTTATTGCATCATTACTGAGGCGTTTGATAAATGAGTAGCATCAGGGATCACAGAAACAGTGTGGCAGTTAACGTGCAGAAAGACAATAGCTGAATGAAAGATGAGAAAAACGCGTCTCCATGTGGATAAAGTATTAAAGCTCCTATTAACAATATGAAATAAATGATGGCTTTAAGGAAGAAATGGCCTTAAACCCATTCATAAATTTCCTATCCAGGAAGCCTCTTCCAATTAAAACGTGTGAGAGGTGGATTAACAAGGGCTATATGGCTTTGCCTCGCTAAATCACCTCCCCGAGCTGCTCTGCTGCATTTGACGTGTAAACGATTAATGACCAGCCTAATTCCTTTATCACACTACCTTAATGCCTAAATAATGTGGCCTTAGTCAACTTTGGAAAGCAGGGCTATATAAGAAAGGAATGAATATCAGATTAGGCAGCTTGTGTGTTATTTCAGCATAATTTCTTGGGAGTGAGGCAGAGGGGAGAAGGAAAATGCGTCTCTGGCTGCAAAGCCTCAGTGTTGCAGGATCACTGGGAGGGTCAAAAGACCAAAGGGTCAATCAATACCACCCGTATCGTATTAAAAAAGGAAGGAGTACAAAGTTTGCTCAGTTAGTCCGTTTGAAATCTCTCAAGTAGAGTAATGGATCAGAGTTCTTATAGAATAACCTGGCGAAAACACTCAGGTCTTCGGGGTTATGAGAGCTTATTTTGCTGTTTTTTTTCTTTACCAGTTAATGAGCAGGACGTTAAATGGATTAAATGTTCAGTGCAAGTTGCAAAAATCTCACTGATGTTTTAGAATAAGAATAATTTCATCTAAGAATTTGACACAGACTGTCACAAAGAAGCAAGAATGAAAATCAGCATCGTTGTCGTTTTATGACATTGTAACAACTTTCATCCGTTCTTGCAACTAGCGATGCATTTTCACGATTTACCCTTTCCTCTTTTAATTGGACTGTATGATTATCTGCAAACTGATTAAACCAAAACTTGAATTCAAACATCAAAACTGCTAAGAGAAGACAATGCGATTTACCACACTCTCGCCCATTCCTTTAGAATTAACGTTTGGCATCTGTGTGTTTCAGTTGAAAACATCAATTCTCTGTTGATCAGTAAAGCATTTATTGATGAAGTCATTTGACGTATCAACAGATTATATGTTGGAAGTCATCAACATGTAAAGTTTGCTAGCAACTACAGCTCTTCATTAGTTTGCAGAAATCAATATTTCCTTCTGGATTGTTGCATAAAAATGCATCAATGATCAAACAAAGTCCCTCAAATGTGCATTGATTTGTCCAACTTGAGCTAATTTATAATGTCACATTCCTATACTTGCCAGGTAAGTAATGGAGGAAATGTTAAAACTTTTGCTGGGACTTTAATGCTCATTCGTTACCTAAATAATGACCATTTTAATGTGATGCTCATACAGACAGAGAAGTAACATTCAGTACAACTCCAATGAAAGAGAATCTGCTTTAATCTGTCTCAACATTCACAGGTAAATCATATATAAATCCAAGTAACGCAACAGGCACCTTTATGCTGCAATAATCCCCCAAAAGTTTATCAGTTTCCTGTGTGTGGGGGCTTTTAGTGACCTCGCCTCCAATTTGACAAACAGAATCACATGGCGAGTAAAAAAGAAAGCCACTCCAGGGAAGAGCAGGCATGGCTCATCTTTCTTTTCTAGTAATCTGATGCTAGATACACATGTCGTGTCATCTTCAGGGAGTAGACACACACACACACACACACACACACGCACAATTTAAAAAAAAAAAGAAATCTCTAAAAGTTCGCCTCCTTTGTGCACATTCCATTATCTCGCCTCTTCTGAGTAGGGTAGGCTTATTAGCAAGCTTTGAACTCACACTTACAATAATATGCCATCAACAGTTTTATAAGCTAATTAGAAAAAACAGTTTAATTAATGAGTGACTGGCAATAAAATGGCAATCATGAAAAAGGAAACTGAGGGTGCTAAGCTCCCACTACCACCAATTAAGGCCTAATTACAAACAAATTATATATGTGTTTTGCTGTGGGCTTTAATATAGAAAAAAAAATGGCTTTAATTAAAAGAGAAAACATGCTAATTAATTAAACAGCACACAAATCTACATTGAAAAGTATGCTTTGTCTATCAAGTAATTAATGAAATACAATAATCCAAATGAGATTCCCAGGCATTTGATAAAAGCTTAGTACCCATTTCAAAATCCATTTCAAAATTAATGGGCGAACATTTAATGTGAGTCATCCAGAGATACAATAAAAGTTCATTCAGTGATAAATTGCTTATGCCGAAAGAAAGAAAAAAAATGAAACAAAGAGGAGAGTTTCCCTAAACTCTCAGCGAGGTTGCCTAGGGGGGCTCGCAGGGGGAGATGGAGTCAGACTCCTGCTCTGATGGGGGGCGGGGAAAGTCAGAATCTGATAAAGCCCACTTTCCACAAAAGCTCTGCTCATTAATTTTTCGATTACAAACACGGGGCACGGCAGGGAGAAGGTGGTGAGAAGAAAAAAGGTGTTAAATAACATAAATATCATGAAACCCTCTTAGTTCAGCTCTTTGTTTCAACTAAGCCACCATGTCTCCTCTGACAAAATGCCGCACCACCTTTGTTTCACAGCATTTAAGCGAGGCTTTCCAAAGGGTAGATTTCAAGGACAGTGGGGCTTTTCCCTTTCAGGCCTGCTTCTATTGAAATATGAGCTCCAACATAATGAGGGATAATATAACCATCCGCATGTTCAAAAGCCACAGAAATAGCTTCAGTTATTACATATTCATGTGGTTAATTGTTGTACAGTCTATTAGGAGGGAACCATTTTTAAATAGTTTGATTAATCAGGTTCATCTTGGACAAATCAGTCCACAGAAGGGTCCAAGCGTGAAGGTCCAGCCACTGGTGATGAATAAAGCTACCAGTTACAGTAGTTTGACAGATATTTTGTAGAACCAAAGGACTTCTAACCAACACATAACAGTATCTAAACTTAACCTTGATGTTGTAGCTATCAGTTAAATGGTGGGAAAAAGACCTGAACTAGTTTACAGCAATGATTGGGTTATTGCATGGAAAGCTAGTTCACTACTAATACATCCATGAGGTCAACTGGCTGTCAGTCACATCCTGAAGATTTCCAGGTAATGATCTGAATGAATTTTCATTCATCCAACTAACTGCTGTATAAATCATTAAAACGCAGCAATTCAACACCAAATACATGTAAAACTTGCCCTTGTCCTTCATAGTGCCGGGTTTTTTGTCTCCGTTTAGCATGAAAACTTTTTGAAATTACTTTTTAGAGCATGTGGTAGCACTATTTTTTATTTGGGTCCATTTACAGGTCTGTTTTTTTCCAGTTGGTTGAGGGGGAGCCCAGCAGCAGTTCAACAAAGGTTTCCATTTTCTATATTGTTCAACACCTGAAAGTCATGGCAGGGACTTAGCATCGCCTTACTTTTCTTTTTCTTCTTTTTTTTTTTGGGGGGGGGGGGGGTCTATTAAGAGTTTATGTTTTGAAATGGTAATGCTACTGTAATAGTTGTGATGAGTCCTGAGGGGGAACCCTAAGCTCTAATGTGGTAGTGTGTGTAGTGTAATGTGTAGTCATGCTGTACTTCGCAGAATAACTGCTAACAATGTCAACACAACTCTGTCACTCTGCTTAATAACAGAAATGTTTAGTGTTTAAAAAAAATACATCTATTGGGCAATAATTGCAATATTTTGACAATAATTGCAATATTTAAAAAAAAGAATACATCAATATGGCTCTGTCTACATGCGTGTTTAACGTCGAGCATAAATGAGCCCTAAGGACACACGTGATAATACCGTGAAGCTGATTAAGTCATGGTATTGATGGCAGATTTATTTATTGCGTAGTGTTTTTGTACAGTTGTGAATATAGACTCTGCTTCGGAGGGACATTTTTTTTTAGCAAAATAGAAATAATTTATATTGAAAAAACAGCTGATTTCATTGAATTGTCTCTTTTTGTTTTAATAAAGATTGAATTATATTGACAATTATTTTGGACACAATAATCATGTAATAAAAACCTGATAGCACAATAGGGATTTATGCAAAAAGTAAAAACTACAAACCCGAATCATTCTTTTAGTGGTAGTATTATGCTGGTGTACACTCCTAGTCATCCAGGTCATGGTAGATGTAAACGCTTAAATAAAGTCAACTGGACTGAAGAAGCCTGAAGAGAACTGAAAAAGACTTTCATACGAGGTGAAACGTCTTCAATGACCAAGATATACAAGTCCAGTTGACTTTATTTAACCGCTTACAAACAGTGGTAGTTTACTAATTCAACAAGTTTAGATGAACATATAGATTTTGGAAACAAACATGGAGACAAGGCCTTAAACCAGAGCTCAGGTGATCTTTCAGGGCCCTTCGGGTGGCACTGCGTTTAAATAGACCCAAATACTGTAGTTTAAATCAGGGGATGGGCTCAACAACACTGTCTTCAAATGAAGTGGGGCAAAGTGGAAAAAGTGTCCTGCGGATAGGACGAATCAAAATGTATAACTCCAGGTGCAAAGTTCTGCTTCTGGAAATTGTCAAGAAATATGATGTCTCTATTAAATTCTCTGAAAAAAAATCATTTTAACTACATGAACTACACATAAAATAACCGACAAGCCCATTGCTGGTATTGGAGTTTACACAATATTTTGCAGACTTATTTACCCAGAAAAAAAGTATAAAAATCAATCTGTGAAATCTGAGCATGTGGACGATATCGACCCTCCTGTCAGGCTTTGAGCAGTTTACAATGTGTGTGTCAGTCACTCCTTGTTATGGTAATTACTGAATTAATTTGCCCATGTGGAACTTGCTGAAGACCCAGTCTTCTTAATTGGAGGACTTGCACTTTTTCATTTATTGCACTGGAACAACTTCAGAGGGAAGCAGCCTCTATTTTATCATGATTTTGTTTCCGCTTAAGCTTTTGAAAAGAAATCTAAACCTGCTGCAGAGAATCGACTAACAGTTTTATGAAAAAAAGCACTTATCTGCAACGTTTACAGGAATACATTAAAGAATTCTGTCCAAGTAATGTAGATAACATTAATATTTTACTACCTTAAAGAGAATGTCATTCCTTTGCACCGTCTTTGGAGGCGTTAAAAACCGAAGATGTCTTCGTGAATTAATCTAAAACAAAGGTTTTCAGCCATGGGAAAATATTCAAAAGCGGCAACAAGAATGAAAAAAACCTTAAACTGCAGTATCAAAGCAGAGAGCCTAAGAAGTTTAAAGGATGAAAGAGCAGAGGCTTCAAAACAGGCTTTTAATCAAATCATTTTAATGCTGAGATTTGGAAAAATAAAACAACAAAAAAAAAAGAGAAAATGGAGCAAATGGAAATCATTAATTGATTTGCGAGAGCAGAAAACAACAGAAATCAACATTTTTCTCTCATAAAAGGGGATATTCTGACAGCAGGCTTCCGTCTCCCTTTTATTTCCCTTTGCTTTGAGGAGATAAGTGGGCAACCGTTAGATTGAGGATGTAAATATGTTGAAACATTGTCATCCGGGATGTACCAGTTTTTTCTTTACAGAACAATGCCTAGAGGGACCAACAGGCCTCTTTACTTCTTCATAGCTGTCGCAATGCTTTTGCATTTTGTAGAAAAAGGAAACCTGCTCCTATTCTTCCAGTGAAAAGCCTGCCGTGATCATGTCTTGCTGTTATGACCGTAAACAAATTAAACATCTAAGCCATTCCAAACCAAATGAGCCACTCTGTTATAACCTTGAAATTGATTGTGGCCACAGCGGAGATTATTGATCCTCTAAATGTTTTGTCACTGTGCTGTCAAATGTGAACAGGATCGCTGTTGCTCTAAATGCAATCTGCATTACAAGCATCATTTAACATATACTTTAATCCTTTCTAACTAATGCAGAATCCTTCAAACTTTTTTTTTTTTTTTTTTTAGCTGCAGGCTAATGCCTCCTTTTCTACTTTTCTATATGTATTAAAATGTGGGACCGTTTTTCTTTGAACACAGAAGTAAACATAAACGACTCCTGCGTCATTTCGGTTTCAGGGATTTGAAAATGGTCAATTTCTTACTTCCTTGAAATGAAGTTATCACTGCTCGACAATGAGTTGCGGCTGCCAAACTGCTGTCACATCCCATCACGGTTCTGGCACGGCGCAAGGCAGGTGCCGGGGAGGCGAGAACCTCAGCTCAGGCTAAAACCAATCCACCGGCGCTGTAAGAGGCTTTCTGAAAGTACAGCCCAGGTGCCACTCACAAGAGCTTCCATTCAACTCCCCCATATTTGACCAATCTGCTAGCAGCTAAGATGGGAAACGAAAGGACTCTAGAGCTTCAGACCAGTGTTAAATCTTGGAGTTACCAAGCCACGTATGAAATACCAGTTCAGTGAAATGGACAATTTTAAAGATCACTCTCTCAAGATTACAAATGAAGTAATAAAATATCATGTAAACATACCTTCTGTGAAAAGTCTGGTTAATGCCGTGTATTGTTTATATTTGGTGGCACGTCTTTAATGTCTCACTTTCCAAAAATCACAGCTTTGTTGTGATGCATCATTGTATTGCCATTGAGCAAACATAACAGGAAGGGGTTTATTTCAAGCCATCCCAGATTTAGAAGTAAAAGTTTCAACCACTTCACTCACAGACGGTGTTAAATGACTCGCTAGAAACACCCATAAGAATCCTCATAAGAAACCAAAGGTTGGTCTCGAAAGAAAAGAAAAACAAAACAAAGAAAAACACGCTGGGTCATATTGTTGGGAAAGAAACAAAAAGGTTCAAGTACATCAGCTGTTTCTAACTTTCATACTTGGCTGAGCTTTAGTATTCAGCATAGAGATTTATTAGTATTACTGACCTAATTCCCTGTCATAAAATGAATTATGGAGCCATCTGGACACCAATTCCAAAAATGTTGGAACAAAAGCCTTCAGTCTCTTAATTTATAGATGTATAAATCAGTACATTAGAAGAAATTAGTCCAAACAAACCTGACTTTTACACTGTTCTCTAAATGAATGGCACCGCACACCAAAATAAACATCACAATAACCGGCACACCAGACATCTCTGGCAGTTGTGCATAGTTTTATTTGCATTTTATACTTCCTGCACAACTTCTTCTAGAACTATTCCTACAAGGTTGTGGTGCCATTTTCTCATTATTATTAAGAGAAAAAACTGAAGTGAGTCCAGTGCACGTGATATGCCAGTAGAACAGGTTATGGCGTGGTGTTGACATCACAATTTGCTTGCATACTGAGCAGTGCAGCTACTGCAGTTGCAGCTTTACACTCCCAATCCGTTAAACAGACAAAAAGCTGATAACAACAGAGAATAAACCACAAGGGATAGCTTGGACAGAGCTCTAAAACTTTCCAGTTTACTATTCCGTAAAGTACATAACTGCTTCTGTTTGTGGTCCTCTGGAAAAAATGCAATACTAAAGAGCTGAGAGGGGGGGGGGACGCATCTCCTACTGTGCTTGCAGACTGGGACAAAATAAATTTAGATAGTAGCAACCGTAGTTCAACTTCACTGAATGAGAGAGTTGTGGATCAATGAAGAATCGACAGCATCCGATCTTGTTGAAAACTGAATAACAAAGTGCAATAAATTCCCACTTCCCACTGCCATCCTCCCAAAAGCAGTAACAGCTCCTGGGTATAGTAGTATTACTCTCTGCTCTGGAAAATACACTTAAATGCTTTGAAGTACAAATTAGAACTAAAACCTACAACATCTTGACAGAATGTTGAAGTGTTTTGTGTTTTTATGTTCAGAAACACAATGGAGAAAAAAAAATTAAGTAAGTAGAATTCAGATGACAATATTTCCTGAACCGGTGACCCCTCCCATTTCGCAACTCTACTGAAATCCAAGCCTGGCAGTAAAACCTGAGTGAGCACTCCCTTCCATCTTTGTGTTGCTGCTATTATAAAATGTAAACGCTCACACGCTGTAAGCAGCATGCATCATAAAACAAAGAAGTTTAACTTTGATTTTCAAAGTGTAACTATTCCCTCGGTGGAGAAGTAACACCCCAGCTGTGTGTCTTTAAACCACAGCTATATATATATATATATATGTGTGTGTGTGTGCGTGTATGTGTGTGTGGGCTACATTTTATGCTAAATTAGTTTCAAAACCACTTGATCCTTGATGCCTGCCAAGACGGTTAGTTACAAAACTTCAGGCAGTGCATTTAGGGACATGTACACTTCAAAGGTATGAAACTCTTACCTGGAGAATGATTTAACAGTTGGCTTGAAAGCAATGTACCCTTCATTAAAAAGCAGAGCCAAAAGTCCTTTAGACACTGCAGCACTTCAAAACTAAGGGGAGGGCTTTCCATTAACTCAATGGAAAAGGGCTGCAGGACTGAATGGTGGATGTCTGCGTGTGTTTTTGTTCCTCTATGTCTTTGCTGCAGAAATGGCCACGGATCCATTAGCCTGATTTGTCACAGCAGGAGCACCCCAAAGATCTCTTATCAGCTCTACATACCTCTCGAGTGGCGAGTCTGTCGCTCATCTCATCCGCCTTTGCAATGTCCCCTTCAGCTATGGCCCTCTCTATGCTCTTTTCTAGGCCGGACTGCAGAAGAGGGGGAAAGAAAAAAAAAATCAGATTTTTTTTTCTTTATTATATGAAATGGGGGATAGAGAGAGAGAGAGAGAAAAAAAATCAAAGAGTAACTTCAAAAGTCCCCAGGGCCTTATTTTTAATATGATTGCCATTACTACAAATATGTAGATTTTGCTTCACAAATGAAAACCTTTTTGATTGGATATTAGTGAGGAAATCTTAGAAATGCTACAGGAGATTACCAAACATAAATGTGCTTCTTTAATTACACATTTCCATTCCAGGCCTAAGCGGAGAGAGAGAAAAAGGGGGGGTGGACAAGCCTCCCCCCCCCCGGTTACTGATGGCAAGCTAGTTCTGCTGTGATGAGCCCATCGGAGAGAGCAGCACACATCTTCAACCCCCCAGAATTTCATCAGGGTAAGGAAATACACCAAAAAAGAGGCAGTAATTATTAAATTGTTCCCTTTAATGTATTTCTGAATCACTGTAGAAGTAACAGAAACAACACCACAAGGTTTAAAATTAAACAAATTATTTTCCCTGGAACTCACAAACAAAACTCAAGCGGACAAATCATCGTTTTATATGACAAGAAATGTGTTTTAGGTTACTGAATAGCAGCTGTCAGTAGATGAATTATGACATCAGGCCTAGCTATGATATATTTATAGTTCTCCCTTCATAGGCTGTATGAAAGTCTTGCCAGTATTAAAATAAAATTAATTATTAGGATCTGCATTTGAGGAATGAATGAGTCCCTCATTATGTTGATGTGACAAGTTCTGTTTCATTCAGCTTAATCATTTCTTTTATCCCCCTCATAGTTGCTCAATTCAAAATGAGGCAAAATCAGCAAAAACTCAATTTTATGCTGCTCTGAGATAAATTAAGCACAAAATACTCCAAAATAATCATTAAAGGGATTTCAAATTGAAATGAGAACTGTTCCCATTCATTGGGTCAGTTATAATGTTCCTCAAGCTTGCAGATGTTTGACTTCCTTGACAATTTGCAAGCCTTTGCAGAAAATTGTTCATTCCTGCTCAAGTGCAGAAATGTTTTCCAATAAAAGAAAGTTTAGCTTTGAGTTTTTTTAATTATGAATTCCATCAGAGTGGTTGCACGCATCCATCTATTATATAACCATCGCTGTAAATGTTTCAGCTGCAGTCACAGAAGACGTGCAAGTCTAACACTGTGATCTTTTGTGGAGCAACATTTAAATTTCTATTATGCGTTTTTCTACGGGGAAAACCCACATCTCACCTTAATCTTAACCATACCAGAAAGGAGATTCATCCTAATCTTATCACTAAACGTGACTGAGCATAATCCCTAATATTCTTCTCTCTCTGTCAGGTTGACTTACTACAAAGGGTTCTTCTAATCCGGATGTCATATCGCATAAAACAATGAGACGATACAGTGGCACTGAGACACAAAGGATGTAGAGGTGTTACTAACAGCTACGACAGACGCAGAATTCAACCTCAGAAGATAAGTTGGAAGGAAGTCTTTGTTACCTTCGGAGGGGGTTTGGAGCATGCAGGCGGGAGAAATCGATCATTTACACCGAAATACTGCTTAAGCTCATCCCAGTGCTTCTCTCGCTCCTCTTGATGCTCTCTGACAACAACAAAATGTGTCTGTTAATGTTCACATTGTGTAAAGGCAGCATTGCAGTGAGGAAAGGCATATTTAGTACTTCTACTCCTTCTTTTAACTGGATTTTATTTCCACAACAGTGCTGAAGTCAGATCTGTGTGCTTTTTTTTCCCCCAAGTAGCAAAACATTCACTGTAGCCCTAAAGACCTGTTGAGGATAGCAGCCACTTGTGATGGAAACAACTGCTGTCACAAGTTATTTTGCAGGTAATACGAGTTACATCGTCATGCTTTTTGTCATTAATACACAACCAACTGTTTGCAGTTAATCAAGCTGACCACAGTAACTTGTGGCCAGCTTAATTAACCGGTCTTTTCATCACTATTATGAGGTTGTTTTCAACAATCTAGGCCCATAATTTCTGCTGTAGATCAGTGATTCAGACAGTTTACCTCAAAGTGTTTAACTTTTCATTTTCCTTTCACTGAAAACACCACAACTTGGTTTTTGGCATGTTTTGGTAAAGATATAATGATAGAGTTATTTATCTCTTGTCAGTAATGATTCAACTTTGTTAGACCATTTTTGGTTATTTTCTTATATTTATTCTTTTTTTAATTATTTAGCTGAGCTTCTTTGTTTTTGTTTAGTTATGAGTAATTTGTGAGGACTAAATTTGTAAATATTGTGTCAGGTATAGGACCAGCATGCACTGGGGTAGGTGTATGGTTGTTGTTTTTTTCTTTTGTATTTTTTTTTTTTTTACCAGTAGAAGAGAAGCAGCAGTCAGGAGGAAAATGTTGGATTGTGTTTGCTTGCTTGCAAAGGATGAGTAAACTATCAAAACTTATGGATTTCATTTGGAAAATGGAATTGTTTTATGTGTAAAGAACTTGTTGCATATGTGGCTCTTTTTGAATAAGTTGTTTTGATTGAAGAATGGCCACATCAGATTCAGCACCACTAATCTAAAACTAAATATCAGTCTACAATTGTTGCTGCCGGGTTCTTGTGAAGCCAGTATGGTGTGCAATCCAACTGGCTATCGCCGTGTGAAAATTAGAAAAATGTATCCTGTTTGTCATTTTAAAGATCCATCAGATGAGATATTTATAATGCATTCAAGCTTTTGTTTCAGATGCATCTATTTTATTCAAATATACTGCCACTGTCTGTGGACCAGTTACCATTATTGCATGATCGCAATTACTAGAGTTGGCTGGATTTCTTTATTAGTTTTAATAGTCTGCAGATAGCTATTAGCATAGCAGAGGTCTTGTATTTGTGCCACTATTTCCTTTTCATTCTCCACAATTTGTAACCAATTGTTTATCCCAAAACACTTTCCATATTACTTTTCATAAGGATCTAATGAAATGAACCTGGATGTAGTTATGAGGTCAAACGCTGAAACCTAACTTTGGACAACTTGGTGGATGCCATTTGAACCATCACACCGACCATAACACTGGACTGACAGCAGAAAAGAGGGAGTCAAAGGGCTTTATTACAAGACTTTAGAAATTATCCACATATTCATACCTCTATTCTTATTTGTGTGCTGTGTATCTAACCCTAACACTATTTCTATGTAATCATTTGTGTCACAACCAACTAGCGTACTGTGGCTTCCACATCCCTTAAAGTTAATGCTCGACCAGCATGTATATTTCAATAACTAGTATTAGAAAAGTCTATCACTTTTTCATTGTCAAAATACTATATAAACACCCCTGAAAGGACACTGCAAGGAGTTTGTACCTTGTCTCTGTAGGTTTCTCACTTCCTGTTCCTGTGAAATAAATAATACATATAGTTCACAGTTTGTGAAATACTTTCATGCAAATGAATAGCAGTTAATCAGACGTTTTAAAATACACAAGAAGTGCAAAATTAAGCTGCTTTAAACACTATCAATGTTTATCATTGCTAGTACCTTTCTTGCGTCTTCTTCTTTTTCTTTTTTCGGGAATCTTCATTGTCTTGATTTCATCTTTCTTCTTCTTGAGTTCCTCGAATTTCTTAAAAACACATTCAATGTGAATTTACAGAAGCACAAATCTTCCTTGATCTATTCGTGCTGCAAGCAATGCGTGTTAAGGTGTTACTTAAAGTCCATGCAGGGCAGGGGACACTAAATACACGGTCATATAGCTTCAGGTTTCGCTTTGCTTTTACAGACAGCACCAGTGGAGCTAGTAGCTAATTAAATGTTTAGCATAGCTAACAGCAACCTACCTGCAACATTTCCTGGGAAATGCCAGGCATACTGCATGTCGGGGAATCATTGGCAGTGTTAGAGGACTGTGCTTCCACCACAGAACCGTAGTTTCTAGGGGGACTGCTTAAAATTTCAGCAGAACCTTTTTCACTGTCCTTCTGGTCATCATCATCTTTTTGCTCATCTTCGTCCTCCTCGTCAGGACTAAGCTCGTCTTCGGTTATACCCTTTGGCAGAAGTCCGCTATACATACCGAGTCAGTTGTTAGCATACGGATTATGTACGCATTTATCATTAGAGTTATCAAAAAATGGCCAGAAATCAATAAGCTGTATTGAAAACAGTTCAGTGCAGATTGTCATTTCCGGGTAAACACTATGACGCTGGTGTTAAGATTGCCCTCATTGGCTGAGAGCGAACAGGCGTGAACATATTGTCCAATCAGATGTGCATTCCGTGCATTCACAACACCTAAACAGGGGCGCGTGGGGTCGCAACAAAACGCTCTCATTGGTAGTCATTTTACATTTCTCCTTTCTTTTTACCGCTAGCTCAACGTAAACGTATTACAGTATTAAAGTTTAACAGTTTTGTTTTGTTAGTATGGCATTTTATCTGATACTGTCAATGGGATAAATGGAAATTATAGCTCAAAAACAGACACGTTCAACTCATTCTAGAGGTTATAGGAGTAAAAAAGCTTGTTCTTGACTTGAGAAAAAGTCGGGAGAAAACTGTGGCAGAGCATTTCTAATTGAGGTGAGCCACTTTCTAACAGGTCCGTGAATTACCGGGAATCATTCAAATGTTAACCTATATTTGTGTCATGTTCTGGGTGAGATAAGCTTCCTTCTATGGCCAGTAGTTCGCAATTTGCTCAAAATGCTTTGGGCATTACATTATTATTAGAATGATTAGCATGCAAATCTTGTATAGCCCCTAGCACTGGCACAGGCATCTACCCTTAAATTGCTCTTTCACAGTCATTCACATTAGGCTCTCTTTTGGTTGCATCTTATTGCAATGCCCATAATATACATAAATTATAGCCTGCATTTTGTATTCCATGTGAATGTAGTATAAAGAGTAAGTCCCATAACAGTTATGTTTATGTTAAAGGTCAATTGACAGGCTTCACCTTATGGGCTGTTGTAGTACTTTGTGCAGTGCTTTGAAACCAACTTTATTAATAATCTAACAGTCTTTAAATGTTTAAAGACTTCAATAAGCCCAAAATAAACTTAAGATTTTTCTCAAATACTATTTAAAATGAGCATAACTTTGTTAAATCTAGCTGATTGGACTAAAAGAGCCAACAGATTGTTTAAATAAGTGACTATAAAGTGAATTACAATGAATAATTCAGAGATTTTGACTTATTTGCCTATTTTATACATTTTGAATACAAAATCCAATGCATATGAGGTTTAGCAATTAAAGTAATTTTGAACGGAAGTACTGAAACATGTTTTCATGCACACTAGTAATCTGCCGAGGCATTCAGCACCAAATTTCCATGTTCAAAACAGTATTAAAGTTTGATACTGAGCCGGAGGCCTGTCTTTTGGCCAAGTCTTTTGGTAAAACAAAGAAAAACCTAGAGACATCCCTCTCTCCTTGACCTTCCTAATATGAGAGATTAACTCAGACTTTTTTCTTTTTTGGGGGGCAAAATGTAGCTTATATTAAAGTTAGCTGATAAGGCTTATACTATATTGAATGTCATCTCGAACATGCAAAATATCTCATCCTCTGAAATATGCAACCATTAACTGGTATCACTCACTCAGCATTATTGTGACTTTAATTACATGTGTGACAAGTTCATGAGCACATCAGCGACTGAAGGTAAATGAGAGTCACAAAGTCCTGTTAATGCTAAACAATTTTGGTCTTACAGGTCTGAATCATTTTCTTATTGATTACCAGGCTTTGTGTTCTATTTCACACTTGAATTAATGTCTCTCAGCTTTCTCACCAGCCATGTCTCTGTGTCTCTTCTCCTCTGCCTGTGTCTCTCTCCCTGGCAAATGCTCCAGTTCATTATTTCTGTCATTTCTTGATAATTTGGAGTTGGCTGTTTAAAACTTAGAGCCTCTTATTAAGTTTTGGCCATGGTGGATAAGAGGCAGGACTGTAAGAGCACAGAGATAAACTAATCATCTTAAAACCCTAATTATTAGTATCTTACTGTGACAGACTGTTTTTGCGAGCCAGCCAAATTGAGCCTCAAATGAGGAAAGGCATATCTGTGGAAGTGGTAATAATTTTAAGTCATCTCGATCTGGCTTGGTGTGGCAGAATTCATTAGTGGAGATTAGCACTGTGTGTACAAAGTAAATGAGATATCTAATAGCAAACGTGGAGGTCTGGGGACTCTTAATTTCCTCCCCAGTATGAGGGATGATGTTAAGAGGTGATTATATATATTTTAACGTTGTGGCTTCAGCTATGCAGATTTGTCTCCTCCTTTACCAAGCAGTTACACTAAACATTGTCACTAAACTGTTGACCTCTCACCTTTTTCTGAGTTTCTGCTCCAGAGAGGTGACAAAAATGAACCGCAAATCAGATTAAACTGTGCTACTTTGACGCAGAGCCGAGCTGGGTTTTTGTGAGGATATGAAGGGAGTTAATTATGTGTGTAAGGAGAAGGTTGGGGTGGAAAAAATAATAAGATTACAAAGAATAATTTGCTGATATAATTACACCAAAATTGGGTACACACAATCGTAAAATACATGTATTGCTTGACCTGGGTTAGCCAGTGAAATAAATCCTCCTTCTATAGCCTTTGTTAATTTGTTTTTATCATCTCCAAGTGGTGTTTGTGCAGGCAGTTCAATTTGCATGTGTAATTCCACTGTGCAAATTGACAACAAGTAGATAATTCGAGGAAATAGGCTGGTTGCAGACCCCTGCTATCTTCCCAAGCCTATTCATTTTGAGGAACCGCTGAGGCATGAAACTCATACATCAACTATTTCCTGACAACGCTTAGGCTTATTGTCCCCTAAAATGTCATTACAGCCATTATTTATGAAGCTAATTCATTTATTAAACCATATTTACTCCGACAGAATTTGTCACATTCTATCCATATCCTGAGCATTGCTTTTAACATTGTCTCTCAAATGAGTATGTGTGGACACGTACTACTCAAAGTTTTGAAACAATCCTATATGTCACTTATAATAGTTGGAATATTGCAAAAAAAAAAAAAAAATGACAGCAGTTCTTGGGTTTGTTGAGTTTTTATGGAATATATATCACAGCTAAAGCCTATACCTTGAGTCATACTAATGTATTGAAAGAAATTTGGTAATAACCTGCATCATTGTATGTACTTATGTCCAAATAGAGTATTTAACGTGAACATAATCAGATGCACCGCAGCTATTTCCGTAGCACTGATAAATCCCCTCCCTTGACAGTCTACTTCCCAAATGAGTGTGCATTAGTCAGTTTTAATGCATTGCAGTCAGACATAATACTAAAGAGTTCTTGCATCAAGCCTCCTGGCCTGTTGCTGCTGACTTATGGATCTGTCAGTTTAGTGCAGCACACTTCATGACAGTGTGGATAATTTTCAATTGTGAGCTATGAAGTAACACATAGAGGGGGGGTCATAAATTTTAATGTTACATGCTCTCCCTGGATAATTCCGTCACACCATTCTCCTGCATCTCTTTCTTTGGACTTACCTGTCACCCAAAAGCACTTATCACAGCAGTGGCGATGAGTTGTGTTTGAACTGTTTTACAATATTGATTTGGAGGCATGACATTTTAATTAATACTGGGTGTTAGCTGTCATATAGGCAGCCAGCCTCTTGGTTAGAATACGAGACAGGCGAGGTGGGGGCAGCGAAGATAAGACTAAAGCACTTACGGGGAAAAGGCTGTAAAAAAGGGATCAATGTGGAGGGAGAGAGACAGTCATGGGTTGAATTTAAGGTGGAAAGAAATACATAGTAATGTCTGTGCACAGTGTATTTCTGTCAAAGCCCATTTTCTGCACGATAACACAAATCACTGAGACACAGCGTGCCCTCTGTCTTCCACAGGTTGCAGAGCACATCGCGTTATTGGGAGACTGTGTTGCCAGCAGACGCAGGGAGACGACCAGGGGGAAATTAGGTAACTTTGTAGCACTTCATTGAACAGCAATAAGCTTTCAGGGCTTAGCAAGCATAAACACATTAAACTGATGAGATTCATCAGCACTCTTGTGTCAAATCTATTGAGCCCACAGACAGAGCTTAAATGCTGCACACTGCAGACCAAGGGGACAAGTTAGAGGCAAACAACTGCAGCACCCCTCTCCATGCTTCCCGATTTACCCAGAATGAGCCTGGCAATCTTTTAGCCCAAAAAAATGTCACCTTAAAGTTTAGTTTCATTTTTGACATTTTGCCTTTGGAGGAGCAGAAAATGTGTAAGATGTGAAAAACTACACAGAAATGTTCAGTTTCATTTTTTTTCCTTTATGTTGCTGATATTTTGGTTGTTGCGATTCATGATTTTTGTCCAACTTGTCTGTCTTTTTATAGGTGCTCCCGATGATTGTCAGCTTTGTTTTTCTTGCAGATGCCATAGTTATCTGTTTCCTTACAGGTGTAGCAGCTGGTTGTCTACAGCTGATGCTGTTGCTTTCTGTCTGGTGTATCTTTGCCTCCTTCTTCTCCTCACCCTCTTTTCCCCTTATGTTTACTCTCTCCTTTCTGGGTAAAATTCACAGGTTGATAATATACAGCAAAACAAAGGCAACAAGTTCTACATACTTGGTATAAGCAAACAAACTTTATACTATATGGTTATACATGGTGACGGATAAATACAGTAAAAAGCAAGTGCCTATATGACTGTATTATAATGAATTTATACTAGTGTGCTCAGACTTATGGATCAATGAAAGAATTATTACTTTATAATGTGTATATATACAGAACGAGTACATAATGATTTGCTAAATGATTTGGGGTGTGTCCAAGCCTTTAACTGGTAGCGTGTATATATGATTTATATTATATTATTTGTATTTCACCTTGCCAATTCAGAAAATGTCCAACATCATGAATCGATTTAAATCTGTAGCTGATTTTTTAGAAGATTGAGTCTTATCACTCAAGTAATTTCAGGCCAATATATCTGTTTATGAACAGTGTGATTTGGTTATAAATATGTATCAGATATAAATGTGGTTGTAACCGAATGTCTGGGAACAGAATTATGCCAAACAGGAGCACACAGGACATTTGCTCATTTGCAGTTAGTTCACCATATTTGGTATCTAATTGGTGTAATCTCAGAGCCGCAAAGCTGGAGGACCTTACCCTGATAAAAATGATACATTTAAATTGAAATATTTCTTCTCAAAGGTAAGAAGGCCCTTCAACTTAATTTCACCATTTATCTGTTGTCTGTTCCCTTCCAAATCATTATAGCCTCTTGGCTTTTGGATAGTTTCACTGGAGGCATCCAGATCGGCATGAAATTAGCTCAGTTTGAATCTTTATATGGTCCAATCAGATGAGCTGAGATTTAATCTGAGCTGGCCTGCCCTACCAGAGTGCGACCCCTCCGATGAAATGGACTACATATTCATAGGTTCACTTGCATGGTTGATTATAGCAGCATAGATGGAAGGTACAGGCTTTCCTCTGTTTTTCTTTATCCAATTTTGTTGTGTGAGAATGAAAGATGGAATATTAAACATGAACTCCCCCCTTCACTGATCCAAGTGAATGTAGGAACAGATCGTGCATGCTTCTGCTCAAGCACACAGTCGATATTTAACCCATTTCTCAACATGATTGTGTCATTTTGAAATGTTTCCTTTTGAGGATTTCTAGCTTGTCCTCTGTGTCAACTATACAGAGACAGGGTTGTATTTTGCAGCTAAATAGCGTGCGTGGCCTCATAGCTATTCATTGCATACCCTGACATAAAATAATGTCTTGGTATAATGGGAAATTTTACCTGATGAATTAATTGTCACGATACCATCTCGGGTAGGAGGTGTAAATGCCATCTTAAATTACATGCAGAAAACTTTTAACTTTGTCTCATTTGCATTAAAGGAGCAGGGATGTGCATAAATACAAAGCCTTCACATTACACATTAACTACAAAACTGCTCAATTAATGCCAATAAATGACACAGGAATGAAAAGAAAATAGGTTAAATAGTTTATCTATGACTACTTTTTGAGTACTGTATGCACTGTTTATCAAATCTTGTTTATATGTGTGAAGGGGTGCAGACATACTTGCATAGATACACAAATATATAAATGCATAAACATGCACACATATCTCTTGAAATAAAATTTGCTTTCACAAAGGCACAACAGCCATTTTCTCATTACTATATTGGACTGCCAGAGGTGATTGTCTCCTGCAGTGGTTCAGCATTTTTAATTGACTTATTGCACAAAATGTCAATTTAGAAACAAGAAATTAAATTTGGTCACTTCCCAGATAACAAATGGTCAGATGTACTGAACCAACATACTAATATAATTCATTGTATTGTTTCATTATGTGCGGTAACCATCAAAGTCTAATGACGGAGTATGTGAAAGAGGTCGGGATGGTGGTGTTTGACAGAAGGATACAGCGATGTGATGAGGATATGGCCGTATTTATCAGGTAAAACAGCTGAGAAGCGGCTTTATTGTTGCTGAATAGATAAATAAACGGACAGATAATTATTTTCTATGTGGAGGAATTTGCAAAAAGAAACAATTAAGTAAATCTGAAGTTTTCTCGAAAGGCAAACACATGACTTAATTGCTAGTCATAATTTTTTAATAAATAGACCCCACTGACCTTCATTTATAATTAAAATGATGGGATTGTCTGTCCCTTTCATCTTTAATTTAACCTTTAAAAAGTGTGTTTCACTTGCTGAATATTTATTGTGCAGCTGCATTAGAGTGAAAAAGAAAATCTATTCGTCCTCTTTCACAAAATAGCCCATTACTAATTAGGCTCATAACACCTAACAGTAAGTTCACAGGTAACCTCTCCATCATGACATTATGGCACAGGAAGGGGGATAAAGCCCCCATATTGTGGAAAATCTCCTTCTCCTTAGAGAAAGAGAGGGAGAGAAAGTAGGAGAAGGAATGCCTTGCCTTCCTCATTACACTGCTGTCATTTACTCTTCATCCCCCGTACTCTTTAGTGGCATTAAGACGGGATGTAAATTTGACAGTTAACGCTGTTAGAAAATGGCTAGTTCAAGAAGGGCAGGAATTAGAGATGGGCATTAGGCGCTGATAAGCTCCTTTCCTCTGCCGCGGCGGCTGCTTAACATTCATGGGAAAGTCATCATCAAACAACGTTATCACAGCTCTGTTGACGGCTGAGGAACATCATCACTATGATAATTTTTTTTATAGCTGTGAGCCAAAAAGGCACTCTTTTATTTCAGCGGTTTGTTAATGAGATAGGAGCTTGTTGGTATGGGCGAATGCAAACTTGCCACTCTCCAGCGTTTGTTTGAGCCCCCCCTCCTTCTCCTCTTCTCCTCCTCTGCCCCCCTGTGTCTCCTGCTGCACCCACCCACCCTCCACACTGTTTAATGTTGCAGGGAGGCGGAGGAGGGGGGGGGCATTTTTATGTACTCCTTTCTAAGTGCTGTGTGTACATTGCTGAAGGAGGGCCTTTATGTGTACCTTTGCAGATCAGTCGCTCAAAGAGAGGAAAACACGCTTATATCAACAAACGCTCTCTCCTAACAGCCCTGTAGCTGGCACCTGTCACTCACCTGGGATTTAGCCACAGATTTGAAAAGAAGAAGAATTTCGATATTTATTGAGGCTGAGTAAACTCCCGCCAGCAATAGAATATGATCTTTACTATTAATGATGAAAAGCCTACTTAAACTGTCGGATCTTGGGGCGTTCAGTAATTGTAGCTGTAAATCATTTTCATTGTTTCTTCCTATTTAGTGATTGTGCTCATAAAAGCTCAGTTAAGAGTTAGTTCAGATGTTTTTTCTTTTTTGTCCCCCCCCCCCTTTACTCTGCTGTCACTGGAGCAGCAGCTCGCATGTGCGCTAGCTGCTAAAGCTAAGCGGCTTTCTTATGGATAGGGATTCGTACTGCAGGCTATAGATACCAAAATCTGATTTTGGCTTTATCACTGTTTGTTTTTGTTTAGTAGGTTAAGAGAGATTTGATCTTTAGAAAAACTTTACCAAGGGAGACAACACATCATCTCTAGCTTGTTCTAATGACTTCTAAAACTTTTTGTTTGCAGCACAGTTACACAACAAGAGTGACACAATGTTTCTTGTACTACTACACTTTGTTGTTGTAGTAAAATGACATTGTTAGTATTGCAAGCATTGCAAGACATTGTGATGTACAGCTCTGCAAAAAAAAATTTTTTATGTCCTTTGAGAGATGCCAGTGCAAGCATGGAAATAAATCAGTGGAAAATATGCACCCACATCTGACCCACTACCTTCCTTTCTTCTCACCAGATTCAAGAAATATGAGCAATACGTGAATGCATGGTGTATAATTCACACGGTGTCTTGGTTTCAGTGCTGCTACATGTGACATGTCACACTGTCAGGGTGATTTAGTTCTGTCCAAATGATGAGACCCTGTGTTGCAAAGAGCAAGAGTCTATGCTGCATCTAGTTGAGACATACTTAGTGTCCCTAAAAGAGTGTTTTTAAATGTTGAGACATTTTGAAACATCCCAACACCAGGTAGAGGAGTGCAGTATCAGTGTCCCTACTCTATGATGTAGTGAAGCTCTTAGTAATCATTATGGCAGATGTAAAGTCAACACTTTCTGGCATAGAATTACACCAGACAGATGTATGCATAAAATTTCACTGTGTCAATTAACATTATCGTGCTCTCAGGTATTGTAGTGCTAAGAAGTTTCTTTTACAGCTTTTTCACAGAGAATGCATAATTATAACTGCACATATTCTCAGTTTGTTGGACTTAGATACATGAAAATGGCACTATTAAATGGTTTATATGTTGAAACAAATGATTGTTTATGACATCATCAAGGGTAGGATCTTCTAAATTGTGCTTTTTAACAGGTCCTTCTATATTTGCTTTGATATTTCAGTCATTTTTTACATGTTTAAGTCAATTATATTGATTAGTTTTAAGACAGATGCCAAGTAAGATAGCGTTAGCCTCAGACTAATTAATAAAATCCCAGTGAAAACACCAGTAAATGGTCGTTTCCAGTTTTTTTAGTTACAAACTATGGTCGATGCTCAACATAAGCCAAGCCACACCGATGTTATGACATCAGTCTGAAATTAATCCATTTTAAACCTGCTATTTGTTTAACCGTTGTTTATCAGTAACTGATGTTGTGTTTACAACTTCATCACATTGAAAACGGTATTTCCTTTTCTAATGATTTTCATTGAGCGATGGATATGAAAACGGACTAAACCGCAGTGTGTTACTCTGTCAGTCAGCTCGCTGCTCAGTTTGTACTCATTTCTTTCATGGGAAAAATATATCACAGATGTTGTGCAGTCCTTTGTGGATCAACAGCATTATCCCCACTTTGTGGTGGTTTCTGGGCCTTTTGTCAGGTTAGTTCAGCTTCCCTCCGCACTGTAAACTGCCACCGCTTTATGTGAAGCTCTGTTATTCAACACTTTGCGGATGTGAGCAGAGGTTGATCTTGTGTTTCTGGTCACAGAGCTCCTCAGCAGGGTTGAGAAGGCTGACAAACACGAAAATAGATTTGATCATTTAAGCGAAACAGAATTTGTTGCCTCGCTCTTTGTAAACATATTTTTTTACCACATATTGAATAAATCACATATTTAAATTTCTATTATTGTTAAACTACTTAAAAGAACCTTTTTTTTATGACAGGAAAAATCAAATTTGAGCTTTTCTAAATGATCCGGGGTTAGGTCTTTGCCTCAACATCTTCTCACAACTAAGCTCCAGTTTGGTTTTTCTTATTTATGATAATGAAATATAATTCCATCCTTTACTGACATGCAGCGCTCTTATACTCAGTAAATTATTCCCTTTTTACCCTTACATCCATATTTTGAAACCATTACTTAATCACATTGTCAAAATCCCCATTCCTCCTCATCAATCCCACACTGAGCTTTATTTGCAATCCGCTCTGTCTTCTGCCCTCTCTCCATTTCTCTCATTTAGTTGTGCTTCACATTGGTGTTTATTTATTTTGAGGATGACTGGATTACCCCTACTGAAATAGCTGTTACTCTGATTTTAGGTCATCTGCCAAATCCATTAGGGAGAAATAAACAAATAACCCCACTTTTCTCTGCCATCCATAGTGGCCTGCCGTTTTTCATCTTGTTGCTGCAGAGTTTTATAGTGATGTTAATGCCAAGTAATCCGCAACCATTTTGTCCCCCTGCTGTATTTCGGAGTTATTGTGTTGCAGGAAATATACCTTTTAATGATCATAATGCATATGTCATAGCTGCAGACAAGTGAGTTGCCGGATTGTTCAGCATGCACGCCGAACTACGTCACATTATTATCAATAACCAAAAGCCCGTACGAGAGCTAACTGTTGCAGTTCTCATAATTCATAATGTATTAATTTGTAATTAGCAGGTTTAATGAAACTGATACGGCGGTATTAGTTATTAGGTGTACAGTTTCAGCAGAAACAAATCTGCTCATTCAGTACAATAAATGTGGCCACATGAAAGAAATAAAGTGAAGAAGCAAAGAGCATTGAAGCTAACGAAGTGTATTACACACTTATTAAAGTAATTTTCACTTTGCCTCCCAGACCTGGCCAAAAACAGTTTAAAATTCTCATTGTACAACAAGGTAGGCTATGTGGGGCTTTTTTTTCTCCCCCTTGTTAACTTTGAAGTAAGCTCAAAAACGTATAGGTAGACAGGGGTGGCATCAAATAATCAGCAACTTCAAAAAGCATGCTGCCACTTAGCACTCCTAAAGCTAATGTCCCCGAGACATTCAGAATGGAAATTATTCAAACTCATTTAGTGGCAGCAAATTGGTCTAAGTTCAATCAGAAAACAGACTGACACTGAACAAGAAGTGCAGCCTAATTATACTTGTTTGTCAAATGAAAATTTCATTTGGGCAGAAATGAAACCTTCCAGCAACTTCTTTTAAGGTGAGCTCCTAGTTGTATTATCAGCTAAATGCAGTAAAATCCATAATCATATGATGATAATGGAAATGGAGCCAATGTTAACATTCAGGCTTCCAATGCCCCGGGCACATGGTGATAAAAATTAAGTACCATAGTCCTCTGCCAGGCACGCTGACACCCGGGCTGGTCTTTAGCCTCTTAGATGCGTTTTTGCATTTTAAAAACTTTATCAAAGCACTGTTGCAATGTGGAAAATGTCAACGTGAAATGCACTGAAGGCAAATTGGAATTTCATTAATAGTAAAATTATTGCTTTTGACTGATGTATTACTATGCTTGTTAAAAGCTGGGGAGTGGAACGCTCGTCTGTCTGGTCGGCAGTCTTGCCTCCTCTTGTCCTGTGCCATTTGCTGAAAGTTAGAGATCTGCTTTCCGACTGAAAGTGGAAACATAAAGTTGCTAAAGTTGCAGGAAGCAAAGAATATCTAATGTTAAGACCTTCATTTACTGCGTGGTTGTACAACTAAAGGACCTAACAAGTGTGCATGTGATGATTAAAAATGAAACGTTCACGCTTTAACATGAAGCTGAGGCTCACATCTTGATGGACCGACATGATCCGAATTTTAACAGTAAGGTTGTCCGCTCTTTAGTAACTACGGTGACATCTTATATTAACCATAAAGAATAGGCCCCTGAAATCCCACATGGGATTGGTATTTCAGGTAAATAGGCCTAAATGGATGTGAAGGTATCACTTCTCTAAGACTTGAGCTCATTCATGAAGCTTTGCTGTTTATTGATTTACCCTCTAATCCTCTCAGACTCAGTGCCATCAATGGTGGAGGAGGACATAGGAATGGTGAGTCAGATGGAGGACATTTTCTGACAGCCAAACAACACAACAGATTAGTTATAATGGCATACATGGTATTAATGCTCCCCCTGTGAGAATTAATTTGTCCAATGCAGCAGCCATTGGACCAGACATATTTGTTTTTATGAAGCCAAAAGACCAAATAGTGTCATACAGATGCTAGTAATACAATTTTAATATGTTTTTGACATTGTTTTAGTTTGATATTAGCCATGAGAAGCGTTTACAAAGCCCTCTGATGATGTAAAATAAATAGATAAAATAGAAACAAACTGCTTCAACATGCTGCAGTGAGCTAGTTTTCTAACAAAATCAACAAAATGTATAGTTTATTTTTATGAAGAGAATTAGCTTTTAAATAAATGTCCTCCAGTTTTTTTGCTCCATTGTCAGATATGGACAATACCTAATATTGTTTTACTAATTGAAATAAGTTTATTTTTCTAATTTTGTCAGGTTTTTCCCCGAACAGGAAGTGCAACTCATCATTTGACTTGACTGTTTCCCAGAATAGTTTTGCACATATGTTTCACATATGTCAATTCCAACACTTTTTTTTTCACAGTTACATATTTAGCATGCTTGATCTTAAATACAAACTACTAAATTACATTAAGTACCACAGTGCACTTAAAAAGATGATAATTTTTCAAAAACCATGTTCTTTCTACTATCTACAATGAAAGGTTTGAGCAAATAGAGATTTAAGACTTTAGGTCTTTAGGTGGAAGGAGGGGAAAAAAGTGCCTTTCATAAACAGTACTTCCTTCATCAGCTGGTGATTTCCAGCGAACCACTTCCTCTGGTCTGCTAATCTCATGGAATGAATGGTGCTGTGTTGTCTGCTTATGCTTGAAGAAGACCGTTAGACATGGACCTGGCTGCATACACCTCATGGGCTGTGGACAAAAGGTTTATATATAATGAGATAAATGTCGTGCAATATGAGCTTTAACTATACCTGTAAGATTCTAAGCGAATGAATATTTTTGTCATTACTCTCACAAACCCAATTCTCTCCAGCTAAACATATTATCAAGTCTACCTTTTTTTTTTAAATCAGCCTAATAGTTGCGGTGCAGCCCACAGCAGTACCTTCTTTGATAACATCTACATTTCACCATCACTGAGATATTACATTACTACCTGCTTTTTGTCATTTAAAAGAATTTCTCTCCCCTACAATGTTGTCACCCTTTTCATCTAGTTTAATGACAGTATTAATTGGATTTGTAATGATGTTTTAGGCAAACTTATTTCAGCAGAAATCTTTCAGGCGCTGGCCTTCACGATAACGATGAATAGTGCATGTCTTGCATACAGCAGCTGTGGATAGAACGCAGAGGGAGTATTTGTAGTGAAACTCTGACCTCTTGTGCCATATTGCGGAAGTACAAAATCCTTGCTGTGCTGGCACCGTTGGTAATAACAAGCTCTCGAATGGAATATCTTTCTAAGTATGCACTTTATTTTTTTGCTATTCAACCTTCTTAGAGGCTTTTTTCACATTTCCTACATGTAATGCTTTATGAACATCTCAGCCGGCTTCCAGAAAACCTTTACAATAATCCCAGTTTAGGTTTGGGGATATATTTTTTTTAAAAAGCCTGAAGAAATGATCCGCAAGGAGCCATTTATGGGCTGGTCACAGTGAAAATGTGGAAGAACATGTCAGTTTCTGAAAGAGCGTATTCCAGGACTGCTTAACCTGAGCTGCTGCAACCGTCTGTAACAGAGCAAACTTGGTGTCAGTCATGTCATCGTCCCATTTGCATTTAATTAATGTATGTCTAGCGTTGCCCTATGGTTCTATTCTTTCACATGGTTCATGACCTTTGCTGCCTGACATCTGCAACTGTCTCATCATTCCCGTCACCCTCCACTGCTCGCGGTAAAAGCAGAAATGTCATCAAATATTCCTAATGTTCCTTAATCCTTCAACAATACTGCATTAACTCCTGTCACATGGAACAAAGGAGCAGGAACCTTTGGCTAAATTCTGCCTCTCAATGTTTCTTTACTAGCTTAGACAAACAGGCCGACATGCGAAACAATGGGAGTCCCTGATCCACCAAAATTCTTTTTTTTTTAAAACAGGAATGTTGTAAAGAAAATGTGTAAAGTTTTGTTTGGAGTAATGTAATTAACTTAAAAATTCAATTCAATGAAGCTTTTAAGATCAACATCAAATGATCAGGTATGTTGGTTTGAATGGTTTTTAGTGTCATGTTAACCATTACTCATTTTTACTATACTGTCTCACATTACAAAACAGCTACAGTTTTTTTTTCTTTTTTTTGATTAGTCCTTTAATGCGTAATTGCTATTTAAAAGTAAAATATAGATAAATAGATGACAGTAATATAGTATTATATGAATACAGGACAGTGACCAGACAATCCATGCAGACTAAAATGAATTCCATTAAGTATTTCTATTTAAAAAATAGGTCTAATTCCACTGAGTTATGATATTATTTCAGTGGTAAAGTACTGGTACAAACACAATCTAATGGGTGGAATTATTATTATAACTTGATACATATTTTTGTTTTAGTTACCTTCAAAGATTTTTAAAAAGGTTTCCAGTATGAGAATCAATCCATCCATCCATCCATTGTATATATCCATTTATTTCAATGCAGTGGGGCTTATCCCAGCGGCCATCAGGCAAGAGACAGCGTACACACTGGACAGGATGGCAGTCCATCATAAGGCCAACGCAGAGACAAACAACCACTTACACACACTCCAAGGGAGAGTTTTGAAACCTTGCATCAATGAATTAAATTCTACAATATGAAAAAGAAACTACAAAACATTTTGGATCAGTTTAAAACTTTTTTTTAAATTTCACCTTTCATGAATTCTAATAGTACGACTAGGTTGCATAAATTTAATAGTCTTATTAAACCTCTAGCAAAGCTTTTAGCAAATGTTTCTCAAATTTAAGATGAAATTAGCTTAAAAATAACGAAATTATATATAAGTTTTCTAAATAAGTCTACATGTTTTATGTATTTGTAAGCCATTTATTTTTAGGTGTGACTCTTAAGTTTCATCTTTTAAGCTGTGGAAGTCACACTAAAGTCTCTGAAAGGACAATAAAAGGCTTTGCAGGATGAGGGGGATTGCATTTGCTTTCTTCATTCATCTCATGACTCCATCTTTGTCAGCCTGATGAATCCTAATGAAGCAGCAATCTGTCACATTTACTCCACAATGAGGGTAGCTGGCAAACTTTCTCTAGAAAATGAAACTATTATCTTCAACTAGACATGCACGGGGCTCAATCTAAATAAATAAAGTCACACTTATCTAGTGGGCAGCGTGATTACTGTAGCCAAAGCTGACATCCAAATTGACTGTCTTATCATGTTGAAGTGATTTCAGCAGAGTGGAGACTAAAGATGAAAGCGAAATGATCTTTAAATAGTAGTTAATGATGGTTGCTCGATAAGTTGCTCTTCAACACTTTTGATCAATGAAGCATGCATTCACTTTATTGCCTATTTAGATGTATCAGATAAACTTGAGTGGTCTTTAAATTGTTCACAAGTTACATTTTCTTCAGTACAAGGTAATGACTTCTTGGCCTTCTTACGTGTTAAATATGCTACAATAAAATGATGCGGAGCCGTGAAGATGCTTTTATTGACCTTGTGATGTATGGTAAAATGATATTTAGCTTTTCTGCAGAACATCATCCCAACAGTTTTTATCAGTCTTGTGAAAATGCTTCATCTCAAAACATGAACAATTAAACACTTAAGTGTGTTTTCATGAACGGCGCGTTTGGATGTTGACCACTCGTCAAATAATTGAAAACGGGCCTTGGAGTAACATATCAGGAGGAAGCTTTTACTACCTCACTTGTAGAAGCCTATGAATTGAATTTGCTGTGCTCTCCCACGACAAAGCCTTTCAGGTGGGAGCTCCTGCTGTGGAAAATGTCAAAGCTATTTTCCTCTTTACTAGTCAATGCAATGCTTGTTTAATAGTAATTGGAATCTTATCCTGCTGTTTGCTCATCATTTCCTGTGCCTAGTTATTCCACAACTAAACTCCATTTAAGTTTTTAATAACATTTTAGAATAGTTCCTGTTGAGGTAAACACAATCTGATTACCTTGATGGATTGAAAATGTATGTCTGACTGTGGTTTATTTGATTTATTTATTCAAGGGACCTCAAATGGAGGGGACTTAAACTGAGGCAAACAAACCGGTTCCATATCTTTTCCGAGAGCGCAGAGGTCTACAGAAACTGAGATTTTTGTATTTTGTTAGCCTCGGCACTTCTCTGTTCCCCTGTTTAGAAACGCTGCAAATGAAAATGCTGTCGGCCAGATTGGATTTGTTTGTTCAAGAGGATTTCTTTGTCAGCACATTATTTTTTTGTAACATATAGAAAGGGTCAGGTCATTCCACACAAAGTCTTCCACCTCTTTAAGAGGAAAAAATACCGTTCCCCGGAGTGGACAGTATCTACGATAGTTTTGGATTTCTCTCTCACCATAAGCCTCTCATTGTGCTGCAGGACCTGCTTTGTACAAGTGCTTGCCAGCTGCTTACTAAATGAGGTTATAGTGTTTCCCTATCAACTGTAAATTTCAATAATTTGTTGGAGGGGCCTCTCACTGTCAGTTTTTATCATATTATCAATGACGACTCAATTTTCCTCTGCCACTCCATCTCAAGCACTGACCCCTGGCCCTATTACAGTCCTGTAATGAAGTGCAATGGAGTGGTAATTGGTCCACATTATACCAGATCAGGTAACAGTAGACTTATTTTCTTATCACAATGAGCCCTGCTGGTGACTCTCAATGAGAAACCAAACACACTTCCTTTCTTATGCAGGCTATCGTCCAAATAACATTTCAGCTCCAGACCCTTTCCCCATTTCAGTTTTCCATTTCAAGATTGCACCCCATGTCCTCGGACTGTGCTTTGTTTCTGGTTTCCTCCACTTTAAAAGTCTCCCAAACAACCTCAGAGGTAGTGCAGATATGAGGTAGAGCTTTCCCAGAATGGGGAAGTACAGTAAACGAGATGGTAACGTGACCATTGGGTCGGAAATATTAGACAGGCAGCGCTGCCTCCACCCTGCCATTACAGCTTCCTGTCCTGGAGTTCTCAGCAACATCAGGTTTAATATTTTTTCATGTTTTCTGTAATTACACTTCCCTCTATGTGCGCAGCAAATTTCAGGAGCTCATGAACTAGTTTCAAAGTGTAAAAAATGCATTGCCATCACTGTTATTGTTAAAATTACCTTCATGTAGATGCAAAGTTTCCACCCGGGAGGCATGAAGATGTTCCCGAAATCAAATGCAGTTTGCTAAATTGGTACAAATCCATTTACTCGCGTACATTGCAGCAATTATATGTCTGTCTGCTACAAAAGACACTTCGTAACTGAGTAATAATAAGTTAACTTAAAGTGCAAAAGTACTTGTGCCCAAGGATTAAATTGAATGTGCTTTTTTTCCCTGTAAAATTAGCCAAACGTTGTCAAACTGTTTTACACTGACTCAAATTGAGCAGCCCCGGCTTAGATCTCCTGTAGGCTTGGATCAGAACTGAAAGAAACCAGCAGAAAAGTGACTAATCCAGTGCCAGTATCACAGGATAACACAGAGCTAGTCAGTGTCTGAACTTTTGTGCTTCTCCAGGCAGGATGTCAGACCTCTGTGGTGGCTGACGCTCTCTCCCAAGTAGAGTCGCTGTGTGTGCTGAAAACACACAGAGCACTAAAAAGACAGGATATTGGATAACAAGGTTAAAATATAGGAGCAAAAATATTCCCTTATTAAACTCAGGCTGCAGGGATTTGATTTGAGCCACCTAATAGATAGTGGTTTCAAGGGAGCCCAAACAAAAGGTAACGGGCCGGTCATGCTTATGGTAGCTAATGGCAGATTTAGAAGAAATTAGGGGATTCTTTTTCTACAGGAAATTGTACTTAAAGGCAGGTCACGGATCACCCGGCTCTTCACAGGCCGCTTCAGAAGTCAGAAAGTGAACTTTTGTTGCAGCCATTACAAGGTCTGCATCGTGGATAGAGGTTAAAGCAGTTGTGTTATTGGAGCGAGGCAAAGATGTGTAAATTGATTTTGTGGACGAATTTTTCAGGCAGGTGTATGAACTCTTGTCCTGGGATAACGGCCCAAATAAATAAACACGTACACAATTTTTAGTCATTAAAAACGACACAAAACAGCTCGTTGGCTTCAGGAGGTTTTTTGTGAAGTAAATGTAATGGGGAAAAGTTTTTTTGACAGCAGAGGGAAAAGATGTTTTACTGGGCTGTAATCAAATGAATCCTCATGCGGTGATTCTCATCGTTCACCTTGCCTGCATTTACCGGCACTCAACTCAATTTCTTGTAAGTTGGAGGTGGGCAGGACAATGCATCGCAAGACGAGCATTTAACACTTTTCATTCGCTTGACAGGTTGCACAGCTGTGTGGTGGTTAGCACGGTTGCCTCTAAGCAAGAATGCTCCTGCTTTGAATCACACTTGGGGTTTGCATCTTTGTCACATGCATGCATGCATCTCTTTGGGTGCTGTAGCTTCCTTCCACAGTCCACAAAAACGTACATGTTTGGTTAATTAGTGTTTAGGTGTGTGTGTGTGTGTGTGTGTGTGTGTGTGTGTGTGTGTGTGTGTGTGTGTGTGTGTGTGTGTGTGTGTGT
>JBBBVU010000017.1:6889827-6903235 GCA_037177055.1 Atherinosoma microstoma
AGGGGAAGTGGGAAAAAGGGAGAGGCAGTGAGCCCGGCGGGTGGTTTTTTTTTTTTTGGGGGGGGGGGGGGGGGGGGGGGGGGGGGGTGTAATGACCATGTGCTAATGTGGCTTTCTTCTCTGTGCAACATAAACTATGTTTTTATTTGAATTATTGCTGCTTTGTGATGGACAGATAACCAGTTCCTGCACCTCCTTATTGTTCATGCCCGTGCGTCTTCTTCTAAAGGATGGGGGCCAGCTCTGATCTGTAGTCATTATATTCAGGAACCTGGAAAAGATCATTACTCTAATAATCACCTTAAATTTCCTGAAGTCAAATTTAGCAAACTCTGCCGAATTCCAGAGTTCCTGCCAGTCAGGAGCTTCCATTTACACAAAAATGAATAAAAGGCTTCACTCACAGATTTTGACATTCGTCTGTTATGATGATGAACAGTGTTTTAGCTTTTTCATGTACGTTTGTTGAAGCTTTCTGCATCAAGCCAGATAAAATCTTAACATTTTGACTACTGAGTCAAAAGGAGATACAGTACGTGAGATTCAGAAAAAAATTACACAAGCTTATTTCCTGAAGTCGCTCTAAAAGAGAAAGATGTTATCAATATGTTCGTTTGTTTTTTTATTCAGATCTTTTGCATTACAAAATATTAACAAAACCAACAAGTTTATTAAAAACCTTGATCCGTACCATCCTCTTCCGCTTATCCGGGGTCGGGTCGCGGGGGCAGCAGCCTGAGCAGGGAACCCCAGACTTCCCTGGGACGTGCCAGGGAATACCTCCCCAGGGAGGCGTCCAGGAGGCATCCTGACCAGATGCCCGAGCCACCTCATCTGGCTCCTCTCGATGCGAAGGAGCAGCGGCTCTACTCTGAGCCACTCCCGGATGACCGAGCTTCTCACCCTATCTCTAAGGGAGAGCCAGATGGGGAGGAAACTCATTTCGGCCGCTTGTATTCGCAATCTCGTTCTTTCGGTCACTACCCTGAGCTCGTGACCATAGGTGAGGGTAGGAACGTAGATTGAACGGTAAATTGAGAGCCTCGCCTTTTGGCTCAGCTCCTTCTTCACCACGACGGATCCTTGTATTAAAAAAAAAGATTACAGCACAGTCACATTATATTTTGAGTTACTTAGGTTTCCAGTTTGGTTAAATGTGGCGGCATTTTATCAAAGCTTAAGACGTTCGATTAGTTTTTATAGATTGGCTGTATGTATAAGTACATTTTTTATACATTGGCGATAAAAGGAAAGATATTCCTCTGTAATTCTCATTTTTTTACATATCAGAACATCATCCTTTTTTAACGTTTATTTTTCATGAAAAGCCACTCAGATCTAAAAATAACATTAAACACAAATAAAATGCCGTGCCGTTATAAACGGTTTTACTTCATAATTATGAAACTCTGCTCCGTCTCTACTCTGCTGGCTTCAGGCCTGTTGTATAGCTGTAATACGCATGTTGTTAGACGTTGATAAGAAATTCTTACCCGCAGTCTGTGAAGTGCTCTTACACCATTTCTCACCACAAGCACAAACCTCAGAGAAACTCGAACTCATTTGTCTTCTTACTTCATTAATTCTCTTTTTGTTTTGTTTTTCCTTTATCAGGCACTGAAAGCAACAGACTCAGCACTCACAGCACTTTTAGTTGCAGCAGCGGCACAGAGCCTGATTTCGAGGTGAGGTCACGCTCACAGAGGGACGGTTTACTTCTCACACATGTTTTCACATCAGAAAAAGACACACTGGATTTTTGATGGCGGCTCTTTTTTTGTCTAAAAGTTCGCTTTCACTTGTGGTGACCATCCATAACTTAACCACATGTGTATCAGAGAGGTCGGGAGTGGGTGCAGCGTTCAGTTTGACTCTATTTTCAAAGCTCACTTCAGTTTTTCATTTCCTAAAATAAAGTACGAAAAGGCTCCAGCTTTCCTGTGAAGTCTTGAAAGCCGGACACACAGAGCTTGATAGTGTCATCAGAACATCTTTCTGAGTTTTGTCTCAAACTGTCTAATATTTTACAAAGCCTATTAAAATGAAGGTGAATAGACCTGTAACTTATGTATTTATTTATAATACAACCATTTATTTATTTAAAATGAGCCCTAAAACCCTTAAAACCCCCAATGTGATGTTTAAAAGTTTTGTGTTTTGCTAATACCTTTGCCATTTTAGCTTGAGTTAATACTTATAATAGTTATGGAATGTTAATGTTTATATGTAACAATGTCAAATTATGATCATAGAGTGGTTCCATATGTATTTGGTGTTTCTTGTTTCTGTTAAAGGACATAGTTGACAGTCTCCCCCCTCCGCCTCGACCTCCTCGGCCCTCCGATGCCGTGCCTGTCATCCCTCCACCCAGGATTCCTCCCCGGATCCCAGAAAGGTCAGGCAAAAGACCCATAACTCCCACTACAGATTGGTATCGATGTGGCAGGGAGACGTTCAAAAAAGCAAATCTTTCTGCAGCGATGGAGCGAAACAATAAACGATAAAGGGGAAGCTTCCACCCTCCAGTGAATTTGCAGCTGTATGATAGAGAGGAAGCCAGAGTGAGAGAGTGATAAAGGCGGGGATGTTCATGTTCTGTGAACATATCAACTTCTGTAGAGATGTATGGTGTGTGTGGTTCAATATACTTAGCGGCAACCAGTTCCTGTAAATTAATGAAAGGCTGCAGATAATTTTAACCGTTTGAACTCTTTTGCATTGCTTTGTTTTTAGAAGCAGAACCGCTTCTAAACGTGAACGTGTGCACACAGTTTCTTTAAAACTCTAAGCTGATCATATCTACAGATTCTGTTTTTCTAAAAGAAAAAAAAAACTTTCCTGATTTCGTTTAAAACCAGCAAGAGAAAAAAGTTCTCACCGTTAGCGTTAAGGGTGACGGTGAAATCCCCTCAACCAGGTGCATCACAAACATAATCACTCAAGTTTGCGGTGCTGCAAATAGCGCGGTAGAATTTATCTGTGGTTTAATTCTTATTAGTTCCATGGAACTGTGAGATCTTATCGACAAGTTGTTGGTTTTGTTTTTTTTTAATGTCTTGCGAGACAGTGATTAGGGGGGAAAATAATCTGAATATTTCTAGTCACATGTTGACCACTAAAAACCCTTTTACTTACATGTTACCTTCACACAGCACTTCTATTGATATATTACTAGGTGTAAACTTATCACGTGCTTTCATACCCTGATAGACAGATCAAGAGGCAACGTGGGGTTCAGTGTATCGCCCATGGACACTTTGGTATGTAGTCAAGGGAAACCAGGAATTGATCCACCGATTTGTCCGGTTGGTAGACAACTGTTCTCACTCCCTTTTCCTGGGATCCCACACAATAATACACATAGAGCAGATACAAGTTACAAGTTAACAAACAAAAAGTCGGTCAAATTCAGAAGATTTGCCTAGAAACAAAACAACTAATAGTGGCAACGAACGATACAACAAGAAGTATACGATGTACCTGGAGGCAATACGATTAACAGGTTTTATGGGACAACAAGTCATCACAAGTTATTTGAATCCGTGTGGAGGCTGGAACATATGAACTCTTCTGTGTTTAGGTCCTGAGAGTTTGCACCCACTTAGTCGGGAACATCAACTCAGCATGCGGAGGGTGGCTAAGATTAGACGTGATGCCTTCTGCCTTGCACATATAAATATAAATTTGTGCTAGCAGCCTCAGCACACCACCTCACAAACTCTGTTATTTCATATTTTCTATGATGAAAGACATGTTAAGTTGACCACCGTATTTTGGTCTTTGGGTTTTGGGTTGTGTTGAATTTATAGATCACATTAAATTTGCACCCGTTTATATCATTACCACTGAAAACCACATACATTTATACACACATGCTGTGATGTGAAAGATAACAGAGTATGCATATGCGTTGCAACTGATCATCACTTTAGCACAATACATTCAGTTGTGACAGATATTCTTTTCAAGAACATTTCAGCTCACTTTTTGTTCATTTAGGTGATTTCTTGATGCATGAGGAGAAAAACCAAGATGGAGTCCTTTCTGGTTTAAGGGTGCAACATTATCCCAATGTCATCCACGGTGTTAAACAACACGATCTCGCCATGTCTGCCTAATATGAAGTAAAACTTTATCGAGTCCTCAAGCCTTTTTTCTGATTTGCTGTCTGAACACAGTTTCCTCATTCAAGATAAAACATCGTTTCACATTCTAACATAAAACTCATCATGGTATGACGCTTCCATGACGCTCTCACTTTGGGCTGCCTTAACTTCACATGGAGCCGTCTGTGTGTTTATCTTGTTTCCTGTTTCATTTAGTAAAAACTATCCCCCTTGTGTATTTATATTTACTTCCTGCTCCCCTGCAACGCCTGGTTCGTAGTTACTGATTACACAGACTCCACATTTATCACTAGTCCACCCGATTGGCATAGCAGTGGTTCAGGGGTTAGAGTGGGTCATCCAATAACTGGAAAGTTGGAGGTTCAAATCCTGCTTCATCCCAGTCGTTGTAAACTCGGGCAAGACATTTCCCCCTCCTTGTCTCCAGTGTCAGTATTGCTGGTGCACGAATGTCCGTTGGTGGTTCGAAAGGTTGCTGACGTTGATTGGCTGTCATGTTTCCTCCATTCTGCCCCCGGGACACTTGTCTCAGTCAGTTAAACCCTTTGTCACTCTTGTTTTGTTTTCAACTCAGTTTCTCAAACCTCCTGCTTCAGCAGAGCTGTTGGTTGGATTTTAAATAAATTACTCAGTTAAGTTTGCCCTCCTCCCTTCTCATTGTCCATTATTCCTTTATCCTCCTTTATCCACGATAAAGGAGGAGAAAACATCATAACTCAGGTGCAATCCATATGATCTACAACCTCATTAAACATTTTCAAGTATTCAAACTATATTTAATTTAGCTAGCTAAAAGAGCTCATTTTGTTTGGAGTAGCTGTGTGTTTCAGGTTTATGTCAGATTGTGAAGCGATTGAGTGGGTAAAATAATCCAGAGATAAATATAGCACAACCTTTATCATTTACAGTTTCCACTCTGATAACTAATAACTTTAAACTCTTTATATTATCTAAAGTAACCACTCGCAGCCTGTATATGGCAGAACAAACAAGCAATCTAAATAAAACCTGACATTTTAAAGGGAATTACTCTGATTGTAGATAAAAAGAATTTGGAGAACTTTTCATTTCTAAATAAATAACACTACCGACCACATGTTTCACAGTGTGGAAGTGTACGTCACGACTGCTTCTATTTTTGTTTAAAACAAGAGGTTGGACTTTTTACTGTATTTGCTTCAACACTGAGAGGCTTTCATCATCAATATGCTTCCTGCAGGGTGCCAGATTTGCAGCATGAGCGCTACATATCCTGCCCGACACGAGCACTTCCTCAAAGACCCTCGCACAGGCAAGCAGACTCAGCTCCTCCATTACCTCGCCGCCTGCGGTGAAGCCCACGTGTCACCACCTTTACTGAATGTAGTCTTTAAAGTTATTTTATATTAGAGATGGAAAAAGACTGCAACGTATCTCTTCTAACCGCTTACAGGATTTAACAAGATTGCACCCATGCAGAAGGAAACAGTTTATTTTTCTGTGTTCAGCAGACATTCAGTCGTCATATTTTCCTGTATGGGAGTGTGTGAGAGGCAGTGTGTATATATGTTCTGTGTTTTTCCTATAAAACTTTGCTGTGTAATAGATTTAAAACATTCAATGATTATAATGTGATAGTTGTTAATTATAATAAGGCCTGTGATAATAATAAATATGATGAATAATGATTAAACGTAATAAAAATATGTTGATGTGTATTTCCTGTGACTGTGTTGTTTATGGATGCCCATCATTTGTAGGTAATGCTTTAGGTAGTCTTTACATCGGATTTTATGTAATATATGAATTTCTAATATATGATCAAATGTAGATTTAGGTATATAAACATATCCCTGTTTGAGTTCGGTACTTAGAGCCACTTGTTGTTTTACAGTTTGAACACTTGATGGCGCTCTATACTCTATGTTTTCCAGGTGTACTCCAACCAAGATTTCATTATGAGAAAAATCCTGGATTTTATTTCATGATATTTTTTTTTGGTAGTTTAGCCAAATTAACTCACTTTTATGAGTATAGATTAAATAAAACTACTGAAACTGTCCCCTCTTAACTTCCCCAAGACAGATGGATACAAAATGGGATAAACTGCAGCCAGACGGGATTTCTGTTTGAATCTTTGAAATTCATTTTATGTAAGTAATGACAGGAGCTGATGAAGATAAAAGGGTTGAGCCGTGCATCTTTTATTCAGTGAAGCTCAAAGTGAAAGCGTCATTATCACTACAAATGACATGAGACATGTACCATATAAAGTTGTATCTTTGTAAAGATTATCAGACTTATTTCTGATGTGAATATTGGATCCTGCTGAATGTCTTGACGATTATTCAGTTGCATTGTGGATATTTCTGTGCTTCTGGTTTGACTCCTAATTAACAAATCTGTTTAATCACTACATGTATTTTAAGTAGTTGCAAATCATTTGGGTCTATTATTAGATATTTACTATGATTCAGTTTATAAACCCAACTTTTTTTTTCTAAAAAAGGGACGCTGCATAAAGTATAAATTAAATCAGATTGCAATCATATACAAACCTCAAAAAGCCATATTTTATTGCCAACAGAACATGAAGAAAATCTCACATGATGAAACAAAGACATTTTACCATATCATGGAAAATATTAGCTCATTTTGAATTTGATGGCAGCAACAAGATGCCTGTCCTCATACTGCTCCACTGTGCCTTTTAAATTGCTCCTCGTGGGCTAATAAAGTTTATTGAATTGAATTGAACACATCTCAAAAAGGTGAAGTAGAACAGGGGCAACAAAAAGCTGGAGAAGTAATTGGCTCAAATCAAAAACAACTGGAAGAGCGTTTGAGAACTAATTATGTTAATTGGAAGCAGGTCAGTAACATGACAAGTCAGGCAGAGTTTCTCCCTTCTGAGACAACCTACAGTATGTACAAAAAGCACAATATAAATAATTATTTCTTACTAAAATTTGTAGAACAATTTCAGAAAAGAATTTCCTGAACATTGACTTTGAAGATCTCACCATCTACAATGTATATTATCAAGATATTTAGAGAAACAGGAGGAATCTCTTTGTGCTAAGGACAAGGTTGAAGGTCAAAACTGGATCCTCATGGGCCCTCAGGCAGCATTGCATTAAAAACAGATGAGATTCTCTACTCTAGTGAAACTCAAAATAAACTCATCCTTCACATGAAATTGTAAAATGTCAAAATTTCATGTTGTTGATGTTTTATTTTGGGGAAAAAATGGGTTTGTGTGATTTAAAAATCATTGTTTTTCTTTGTTTATTTGCATTTTACACGGCATACCAGTCTTTTTTGGAGTTGTGTTTTTTCTGTTGATTTTTACTGTATATGGAGCAATGTACAGTGTTTCAGCTCACTGCTCTAGGTGCAATAGAATGAACTTGACACGTGTTGTTTCTTATTTTTTTCACTGCAGCAGATATTACAAACTATGCAACTGACTTAGTTCCACAAAAACCTCAATACAAGGCTTATTCCAAAAAAGTCAGGATGCTGTGTAAAAAGTAGATAAAACAGAAAGCAGCCTCATACCAACAGAGATGCTGTCTGCAGATACAGTAACAAGCTGGGTGGTCCCTCTCCTCTTTAGTCTGCAGGATACAGTGTCCACGGTGTCCAAGAAGAATTTCACATTTTGAATTTGACATGACCGCACAACAGTTTTCCACTTTGCCTCAGACCATATTTTGACTAATTTTGGCCCAGAGAAAAAACATCAATTACTGGATCATGTTGGCAAATTTGGATTTTAGAGATTTAACCTGTATTTGTAGACATTGTGCTAAACTGTGTTCACGGACAATTTCTTGTAGTGTTTCTGAGCCCATGCAATTATTTCCAGTAGAGATTTGTGTTTGTAATGCAGGGCCACCTAAGAACCTGAAGGGTTCAGTCTTGTCCTTTGCTCACAGAGATTCCTCCTGTTTTCTGATCTTGGTGATTTTGATTATAGTGTATATTATAGATGGTGGGATCTTCAGTCTCTGAAATGTTACATCGAAGAACATTTTTCTGAAAAATCATTGCCCAATTTTTAGACAGTTTTTCACAGATTTGCAAGCCTCTGCCCCACATCTGCATCTGAGATGCTCTGCCTCTCTGAAATGCTCCTTTTATACTCACTCATACCGACCTGTTGCCAAATAACCTAATTATCTTTGAATGCTCCTCCAGTTTTTTTTATCCATTGGTATCTATTATTTTCCCACCCTTTTGTTGCCCATGTTTCAACTTTTCTTAGATGTGTTTCTGCCGTCAAATTCATTCATTCAGTCATTCATTCATTCTCTGTACCACTTTATCCAATTCAGGGTCGTGGGGAAGCCGGAGCCCATCCCAGCTTTTCTCATTAGGGGATAAAATATTACATTTGCAATTCTGATTTTATTTACACTGTCTCATATTTTTGAATTGGGCTTTGCTAGCTTTCAAATTAAAGCACCCACTTTGAGTATAAGGAGGCTGGTATTTATTTAAGGCGTGATAAGTAATAAGACAAACATCAGCCAATGCATCTGCTTCTGCATGAGTATGCTAACATTAGTTGTAATACAGGTTGTTTTGGCTCAATCATCAAGCTTACCTAACTTCAGTGGCGGAGCTAGACTTTTATACATGGGGTGGGCAAGACTTTATCGGCAGGGGGGGGCATAGAAAGAAAATGATTGTGTTCGACCCTAAAACATACTTACATTCACTGTGGTGATAACTGTGGTCACATTAGAGAGACATAAGAAATAAAACATCTTTACATTAATAATCTGCATCACCAAGTGGAAATATTTGCAACTTGCATATTTGCGTTTGCAAGTTCAAAAAGGTCCATAGAAAGTTAAGTTGGCTGTTCTTGGGTGCAGTATGTGGAGCTAGATGTGGTATTATGGGGGTTTATCCACCTACCAGTTATGGCTTCCTGTCTGGTAGCAGTGGTACACTGGTGCCTTGTGTAGTGGCCACCACATTTGGGGCTGTCAGGGCTGCTGATGTCAGGGCTGGGGTCTGTCTCGGATTGATCTGTTTCCTTCCTCTTTACAAAAAATATCTTCCTATAAAAATCTTACTGGTTACAGGCTACATTTCTCCGTAATTTCATGCTGTAGTGTACTTTAAAATCAACTAGCGGCTTTGCTAGCGTCCTGTTTAAATCAAACTGGATCTTGTAGCTCTAGCTTAGTCGGCACCAAGTAACTTGGATATTCATCCATCCATTTTCTGTACCGCTTAATCCATGCAGGGTCGCGGGTGGGCTGGAGCCTATCCCAGCAATTGTCAGGCAAGAGGCAGGGTCGCAAGGTTGTGCAGGGTCGCCAGGTCCTGGACAGGTCGCCAGTCCATCACAGAACTTGGATATTTAAGTTCTATTTTAAAATCTTTATTATTTTCAGCTACAGTGTGAAATTCTGGATTAAATTGATGTATAGTCCCTAGATACACTGACTGAAAACTAAATATCTTAAAACGAATCTAGTGCTACCATATTATCACATTAGCACTGCTATGTACAATAATTTCCCTCAAAGGGATAAATAAAGTATTTTTCATTTTTCATTTCATTTCATTTCATGTAGCTTCAAGCTAACATCAGGTTCATAGCTTTACATAACATTAGCATATGTACTTGCATAGGAACTAAATTTCTTCCAGAAACACTCAGCCAAATGTCAATTTACAAAAAAATTATCTTTAAATTGTATTCAAATAAGAAATTTATTCTAAAAAGTATATTTTTATTTGAATAAATGTACTTTTTCTTAAAGCAGTTTTCAATCTATTAATTGAATTTTCTTTTATCTTAAAGTTATACTGTGTAACTTTTGGGCACTGGGGGGCTAAACCTGTAACTTCCCACAGGCCACACAACACTATTGCAAGATTAAACAATCTTTTCTCTTTCTGGGCCCCTCAGACACTTTGGTCACCTTCTTACTTTGTTCAGATTTTACAAACTTTCAAGGGAAAAGTAGCATGAAGCACAGCCCACTGTGTTTTATGCTGTAGAGCAAAGCGCTCCAGGTCACATGATCCCATGGGAGACGGATCCGCTCATGCAAAGTTACAATGTCTGGTTTCTGAAGAGGGCAGCCCCCTCAGAGCATCGACAAGTGTCAAACACTGTATTGACCCCAGAAATCATCAATCAATACTCACATTAGTCTAATATTTGGGTCAAAAGTTTAATTTTGGGAGAAATTACAGGTTTAGGACCCCTAGTGGTAAAAAATTACACAGTATCCCTTTAAATCATTTTGATTTAATCTTGGATTTTATTTCATCAATCATTTCATTTTATTTCAATCATTTCAACAACCTTGAATACAGCAGGATTCCAGTAAATGAGCCATAAATTATCTTCAGACCAATTTCCTCTCAAAGTCGGGTTCTGGATATTTTTCTTATATTTTCATCATCAAACCCACGTGTTGCGTACAGCTACATTTAGTGGCAGAGTGGCAGAAAGTGAGGGCGTATCTCAGCAACCCCTGGATGTGATGACTCTTTCATGCTTGATTTAAAAACTTCAGCGAGTTTTAACCTCTGTCAGAAACCTGCAGAACATTTCCAGCTTTTCACCTGACATACAGTAAGAAAAACAACTTGTTTTATTGGTAGTTGATGTAGTTTACAGGGCTGCATTATCACTTAAAAGTAAATTAATGTTTTTCTTCTTCTTCTTTTTTTTTTGCTCTTAAGAGTTAATCATTTTTATCTCCCCAATTGCAGCTAGTTTAGTTTCTGTCTATGTTTTCTTTTATTTTAATGATTTTGAGGCTAAAAATGTAACGATACTTAAAGTAAAAGTGTTTATTTTCTGCGTTTGGGTTTGAAGAATTTCTTTAACAGCTGTCATTGTCACAGTTTCTGGGTTTTCTTCTCTGGTTTTGGTCTTTATTTGTCTTTTGAGAGCAGATACAAAAGATGAAGGAAGAGGAGGAGGAGAAATCCATTGAAGAACAAAACCAACAACTGACTTTACTGCCAACAGATGTAAGTCAGTTGTAGTTTTATCAGCGGCTATGCTTAAAAAGCCCCCAAAACATCTTATTTAGTCAATTTTAAATAGTTTGTGAGGTTTTCTGGAGATGGAACACAAAACTGTTGTAATATAACACATAAAATAGTTTTGATCTACTGTATATCTACTAAATTTGAATGCTTAATTTGAAACATATTTCAAATCAATTGTGTTCCTTCAGTAGTCACCATGGTAACTATTAAACGGCTTGTTAAAATGCTATTAGAAGCAGGCTGCTTCCAGCTTTATTTAAGATGTAACAAAATGCTACACATTGTGCGAATCATTTTAAAATCCAATTCCTTATTCTGGTACCAAGAAAATACTCAACATAAAGTTTTAACTGTGTAGAAAATATTAACATTTTTTAGTTAGGTTAAAAAAAAAAGGAAAGGAAAGATAATTGTAACCTTTACTAAATAAACTCCACTTCATTTTTCATTTTTTTGCTGTGCAGTAAGAAAGCATTTACCATTTAAAGTGTTTATGTTCTGTTTATACTGTCCTCTGACTTATCTTTACGTCATCAAACCACTAAAAATCCAGATGAGCATCATGGTGAGGAGAAGGAGGATGGTGCCAGTGAAAGACAGTTGGATGAACCGACATCCACTCTGGACAGAAAACATTACTGACCGTGGAAAATCCTTCAGGTCACTGAAAGACCTAAAAGAACATCAGCGTACCCAAACTCAAGAGAAGCCGTACAGTTGTCACCAGTGGGAGATGAGTTTAATCCAGTTGGGAAGTTTGGAAAGACATCAGCTCATCCACGCCAGAAAGAATCCATTCACCTGTGCTGAATGTGGAGAGAGTTTCCGCTTCTCAAATAGTTTGAAAAGACATCAGTCTGGACCAAGCAGGGCCTTTCAAGATCTACCAGCCCATCCACACAAAGCACTAAGTTCAACAGTGACCACTGTTAAAAGAAAGACTTAATAATATTCCTTTGCATGCAACTTGTTGTATTTTTTTTTTTAGCAAACAGCCACATCTGCGTGTGAGAAGTTCAGAAAGGCTCTGAGTCAGAGCAGTTTTACTGGTGAAGCTTAAATTTTTACTGTAATAAAATACAGGTGTTTATTATCTATAACCTTTGTAACACATTTCATCTAAACAGTCTTCTGAGGCCAGTTCAATGAGCTGAGGGTGTTAAAGGGAACTCCGACTAGGAGCGACAATGAACCTCGTTTGATAAACATTTGCTTCAGCTGTAAAAACATAATATTCAAAATACACTACTCCATATAGTTTTTATTGATTTTGAACAATTAATTTCACTCATATACTGCCATTGTTGTTTACGCTGCATACATTCTGGTATGATGTGTGATCACGTGTCCATGTAGCAGAATATAGGCTCAATGTTTTCTGAGTCTTTTCAATATGAAACAAAGCAAAACAGCACATAATACACACTTGTAGATGAGGACGATCAGATGGAGGAAGATGACAGAATCAACCAAAACACTTATTTCTTTGGTTGTCTTTAAGAACAACCCTGATACGTCATTACCCAGAATGCATCGACAAGTAAAATAATGTCGACCTCCATATGTCAAAAATTACTTTTAGTGGAATTGAGCAATAAGGAAATGTTAAGGCCAACAAGTGCTGATAGTTTGGGTTCCTTTTGAAATATAAAACAGTTTTTTAGTTTTAAATCTTAACACTAAAATCCAGAAACATTTAGCTGAAACATAGAATTATTTAGATGCACAAAAACATTCATTTCCAGTTCTTGCTATTGTTGAAACTTTGTTAACAAATAAAAAGATGCTGATCTAAAGTCAGAAGGTCAGTTTTCCATATGAACTGAAAACATAAAGAGAGGTGTTTACTTCATTAATATTTCAGTGGTTTAGTTTTAAATGACATTAAGAGTCTAAAATTGAAATGCAGCCAGCGTTTGCATCCAACATTTTACATGATATACATAAATATTATGTAATGATTAAACAACTTGGACCTGTGTATTACAGGTTTTAATGCACAATACGGAGTCTAGAACACCACGACGCACAGTGGAGTGCATTAAAACCGTGTAATGCACAGGTCTGGGTTGTTTAATCTGCTCATACCATGGTCCCACTCCCACACAGTAAACATTTCATAACAAATGCTTATTATATTTGCAAACTTGCTAAATATGAAATGAAATGAAAAATACTTTATTTATCCCTTTTAGAGGGAAATTATTGTTGTAGCAGAGTTTTTGTTTTGTTTTTTTGTTTTTGTTTTTAAATAATAATAATGATGA
>JBBBVU010000017.1:6926080-6943973 GCA_037177055.1 Atherinosoma microstoma
ACCTGTACATAATATCTTTTGTGTCAGTAAACATTTGTGTCAATGTTGACAAGTGTGTGTGTGTGTGTGTGTGTGTGAGCGTGTCAGTGTGTATGTGTGTAATTTGGCCCCCTCGCACCACCAGCTGGTTAATTGTCCCCTGGTCTGGTCCGGTGGTAATGAGAGTGACTCAATACCAGACAAAAGAGATGGCTTCACTGAGAGACAGCAGCTCATTGGCTGAGCCTGTGACAGCCCCCTCCCAGCATGGGCGCCCCCCTGACCGATGCACGCCCACCCACCCCCACCCCTCCGCCCCCCCCCTTTACTCCCTTCCACTCTCTTTACAGCCGCTTGTTTTCTCCAACTCGCATGCAGGCCAAAACACACGCTTACCCGTTCATGCCAAGCCCAGTCCAGAGAAGCTCAGCAGCCCGGCCGCTCGACACACAAACCCACAGCAGCGAGTAGAGGACAGGGAGGAAAAGAAGAGAGAATCTGGCTTTAGCTAATGCTGCTGCCTCTGTTCTAGCTGGAGGAGACCTTCCTGTGGATCTATCAATGACTTCTTTGTTTGGTTTGTTGCAGAGTACCCCCTCCTTCAGCCCCTTGGAAACAGCCTCCGACCTGCAGCAGTAGTAAGTCCATGCTTCTCCTTCTTATTTGACTGCTGATCCATAACATTTCGTGTCATCCTCCCAGCGTGTTGATGATTATTTCAGGTTTGTTATGGGGATAAATGTCAGTGAGAGATTTCTCCACCCTATAGAGCTCGCCCGCCTTCGGCGAGGGGGGGGACTCCTGTTTCCTGAGGAGATCCTGTTAATGAAGCAAAAAAGGGGCTAACAGAACAGAGTGTCCTCTGTCTGGGTGGTTGTAGAGGGACGACATGACTGCTATGTGGCGATATATTTAAAGACAGGAACCTGGATGTCACTGGGATAGAGGGAACTCACCCAGCTGCTGCATAACTTAAAAACCGTTATCTCCCGCTGAACGCGAGCGTGCGGCTCTGCGACCAGTAACTGGATTATTAAAGGGGATGTGAGCTCAAATTCAAGCCAATCTCGCCCCGGCCCTTGATCTTTTTGTTTCTATCGGATGTGAATGAGAAGCATCTATTTTTGTACGTGTAATAAAATGTGAAGAATTTTCAGACTGAGCGACGGTAACTGTCCAGTGAAAATAAACTTCCCCATTCGTTTCTGCTTTCCATCTGCTACAGTCATTATGTCATCACGGCCGTTGGATTTTAAAACAGATCCCCAATCCGGCTTTTTTGATCCGCTGATTTGTTGATAATTTGAAAGGGGGGAAAAGTCCCTGATTAAAGGGTGGTGGAAGCTCAGTCACACAGAAGTTTTTCAAAGGAAACCTCTACTCATAAACAGACTTCCCTCCAAGGCACACATGTTTATAGCAGGATGGAGGGTTTCTTTTGCTACTGTCGTTGGACATTTAAAAAAAACTCCTTTGTAAATATCTGCCTGTAAAGTCTTGAATACATAAATGAAGAGCTATTGTTTTATCATTTTTTTAAATTACGGTTAAAGTAGCACTTTATAGCTGTCAGAAGACTGATATAAATAAACTTGCCTCACATCAAGAGCTGTCAACATGATGCAGTAGAACTTGGCAACTAGCTTATAAAGGAATGCCTCGTCATTCCAGATATATAAACATTGCTCTTAAAACTGCAGGAAGTGCTGCCAATGATTCTCTCAGGTATCATGTTGGCTTTAGATTTTACTAGAACCTTCCCATGAGATTATTTTAATCTCCTATGGCCACTGCAATATACATTTCCTGCAGGGCATTTATGTGAATTCTTGGAGGTAACCTAGAGCTAACTGGATTTTTAATGGATCTCGATGACCAGCAGTGCACATATTTTTCTACCGGCTATGAAAGAGCCTCTTGTCAGGGAAGTGAACAAGAGCAGTGATGTTTCCATACATTTGTAAAACTCTGACTCGGCAACGCAGCAGATGTTGAACGCATTTTGGAAAATATGTCCCTCTCTTTCCTGAGCCCAATAAAAAATTATTTGCGTGGGGTCTTTCTCTGGAACTTACTGGAACCTCAGCCTGGGTAATGGCTGCGTTTTGCTAGAGGAGCTGTCTGAGTAACACATGACAGTATGTGAAAGAGAGTAAAGCTGAGAGGTGTACAGGTGCATGGGCAGGGGCTGATGCACCATGTGGGAATGCTCAAGAGAATATTTATAGAAATCTCTACCGTTGGCCCCTCCGGAATGCCAAGATATCTGCTGTAGCCAGCGTCTTCTCCCAGCATCAGCCTCCTAATTCTGCACTTTCCCTCTCAAGTTTGACTCATTTGGTTTCCCACAAGTCTGCAAAGACAGGAATGACCTCAAGATAAGCTAAATAAGAACCATATGACAGCTCATTATCCAATTTGTTTGCCTCTGTTTATCATAAAAGCATGTAGCAAAGCTCCTCCAATGAATCTGACTGTATTTAATTAGCTGCCTGCGCTCCTCTCATTTGTGGTCTAGCTCCTCGAGCAAGTCTGGACACAGCGAGGTGGAGACGGACAGAGGATCATCCCCAACTGAGCCTACGGCTCCAGAATGCGACCGACATGTTTACAAGAGTGTCCTGGAGGGCGGCGACATTCCCTTACAAGGTCTACGGGCTCTAAACAAGCGCCAAGGGAGCTCCTCCTCCTCTAAAGGTAAGCCATCAGCTACTTTGCATATGCGGCTCGTAAATTCTCAGGTGTATGTGAGTGGATGTGGATGTGATAGACCCCGCAGCAGACTGGTAATGACCTTCCATGCTGAGACAAAGCCAATGAGTTGCAGACACTCATGTTGGACCGTTGCAAGCTTCAGACAGGGACACATGTGTTTTTGTTTACCTTTCTGTTGGAATTCACATATTTTCTTTGCTCCTGGCCTCACAGCATTCATCCCCCCCCCCCCCCCAAACACTGCTTTTGATTTGTTATTGACGCCATGGATCTTCTCATCAAACACGTACAAGCCATCTGCTTTGGAAAACTCATGGAGGGAGGGAGGTTGTCTTGTTAAGTCGATGGAAGCTAACCTTGGGGATTTTTCCCCCCTCCTCTTGCTCCAGTTGTGAGTTGCCAGTCGCCAGGCAGGCTTGGGGCAAGACTCCAGAGTATTCTAGCGCCAGAGAGGGCATGGATGAGGAGGTACGAGCGAGATAAACAGAGCTCTGCTCTTCACAAGCCCAGCCAGACGAGGTTGAGATAAACAGGAGGGACACAGAGGGTGGGCAGGCATGAGGAAGTCAGCTGTCAGTGTGAGGTCAGGGGCTGGAATGTCTGTGCACATGGCCAGGGAGAGAAACACCAGGGGTGGAGAGGAGAAGAGATGCAAGGAAAAAAGAAAGAAAGGGACACTGTGACCCTATACATGTCATTACATCACATTTGGGAAGACACACAGCAGATATCACATCAGAGTCTGGTACATTTTTCTACGATAAGAGCTTTACTAGTAACTAAACATGAACATTGTTGGAGAAGAATGATTCACATCAGCAGTTTTGGTGCAAAACTATTCTAAAAATACTTGTCGTTTCTCGTCATTTGGACTAAAGAAGCAGTAAAGCAGTAAATGAATCCAGCTCTCCAGTCAACTGACTAGCACACTCCTTCACTGAGCTCATGCCTGAGGCACCACCTTCATCATCAGAGTCACTTACTGTTCATGACACAGAAGGTAAAGTGTAGACAAGCCCAAAGAAACAGCTGAGCCTGAAAAACCAAACACTTCATCATGTGTTTCCGTCATGTGCTCACCAAATAAAAAAATTTAAAAATAAGCTCTAATCTTTGGGTTTTAAGAAAACGGAGCCTCCTACAGGGCTTTTTTTTTTTTCTTACTGGCCAGGATGGGGACTCTTTACGTGCCATATGCCTTGAATAAAAAATATCAAGTCAGCTTTCTCAGTCCGTGTTTTCCTGGCAGATATGATTGTGACAGATCGGTCACTCATTCCACAGAGGCGCCTCGCAGCATGTGAAAGTGTTGTGTCATTTCCCAGTACCATCTGCAGCGCTATCGTACGCATATACTCTCGCCAGGAAGTGACAGGAGTTTTTCTTAGAGGTTTTTTGACAGACATATTTTACTGGGCCGGTTGACTCAGGATACATTTTTAGTTTACAACCATGTAGGAGGGCGACGTTTTAACGGCGCTGCCAGCAGCCACTGCAGCCGTCTGCCTCACGGCTAAAAGTAGAGGAGATTTGCGTGGGAGGTTAATAATGCTCTGGGAGATTCTTTTTTCTTTTTTTTCTTTTTTTTAGCTCCTTACATAAATAAACGAAAAATAACAGGAAAGATTAGATTTTATTTTACTGTACAGCTTGAACTATTCCTAAATAACCTCCAACATCACATGACATTTCATTGTATTTTGCTGTTTATTACTTGTTTTGCTGTTTGCAGAAATATTAATAATATTGTCATTTCCCCTGGTTCCATTTCTATAAAGCATTATTCAGTGCAACAGTCATTTATCACTTGATGCACAGTGCATCAAGTTGGCTTCTTCTTCTCATCTACTTTTGATGGAATTTAGTTTTCTATCTCAGAAATGTGCCTGACTGTTCTAGTGTATGTGTGTAAACCTGTGATCATTGTAATCTAATATGTTGTTTATTCTGTTGTCCTGCATGCTTGCCAGTGGATTATAAAGGTGGGAATGGCTATATAATTTCACCCTGCTCCTCTGTAAATAGTCGATCGGTTCTTGCCAGTAATGCAATAGGTGACCAGTGTAAGAGTAAGAAGCCTCTATCTGCTGCCAAAGCCTGCATACCCCAAATCCTGCCATCTAAGTTCAAGCCCAAGCTGTTGCCCCCCAGTGGTAGCAGCCAGGAAAGCAGGACTAAAGCTTCTAGATACCCAAAGGCCCACAGCTGTGAGGATCTCTACACGGGACCGTGTGACACAGACTGCGTCGGAGCAGAGGGAAGCCAAAGCGGGCCGCGATCAGACTCTAAGTCCAGCTGTGGCAGCGAGTGCTCTGATGGCCTCAGGAATGTTTCCCCTGCAATTAAGAGGAGTACTTCCGAGTTTTCCAGCATGTACAGGAGCATGCATCACATCCAGCGGCCCAGCTCAGTTGGCTGCAGCCCCCACGGCAGCGTCCGAAGCCTGACCTCTCTTTTTGAGAAATCAAAGGCGGAGGATGACAAGTCGGACGACGGGTGTGACATTCCACGTGACAGCGTGTCGTCGCGGGTCAGTGAGTTTGAAATAATCATTCAGAGGTCCAGCTCCGCTCCCAGCCGCTCTTCTTCCCTGCCCACCCTGCACTCCAGCCCCAGCCACAGCCCCAGCCACAATCCTGCCCACCTCTACATGCCGTCTGCAGTGTCAGCTGAGTCCCTTCTGGTAGCTGACACCACACAGACTGATGTCCGCGCCCCGGTGGAGACGGAGGGAAAAAGCAGCGGGGAGGAGGCCCCTTCACCAGACAGTGTGACTGTAGAGGAGACTGCTTCCTCCTCAGAGGAAGGACATAACATCAGGACTGAGTCCCCCTCTAACACAGAGGCTGAAGTGGAGCAGATCTTCAGTAAGAGTTCCCAAGAATTTACCCACCAAATTCAATCAAAGAGTCCATCTGATCAGTTCACAGCGTCCCCTCCCCAACACAACCACCTCCACCACCACCACCACCACCATCTCCTGCACCACTTGAACCACCAACTCCTCCTTAAACCCAGCAAATGCAAAGGGTCCTGCCCAGCCTCCTACACCCGCTTCACCACCATCCTCAGGCACGAGAGGCAGCAAGCCACAACCCAACAGGAGAGACCGCCACCTTCAGAGAGGAAGACCACGCTGCCTGGGAACCTCTTCCTCATGGGCCCCGCTCCCTTCAGGTTACGGAAGAACCTGCAGTCGCACCAAACTCGAAGGACGCTGTTAGCCACCAGGGTGTCAGTGAACACTCAGAGGCCCTGCAGCCTGTCTCCTGAGCTCAGGCCCCTGATCCCTCAGCGCCTCTCCTCCCTGGAGGTTCTTGAGAGGCTGAGTAACGGGGAGGGCAGCGGCACTGAACAGCTGAGTAACGGGCAGGCCTTGGACGCCAACGGGAACCTACTGCAGCCGCTGGCAGCTCACTGCAGAGGTGGCTATCTCCATCCCTTCACCGCTGTCACCCTCTCCCTTTGTGATCACTCATTTATCTCGACTTTGTCTTCACTTCGTGTCCCCTTTTCTCCACCAAAGCAATGCCACCACCTTCCATTTCTAGTCTGTGTGATGTGTTTAAGTGACAGGGAATCCTCCATGTCATTCTGAGAATGCCGTTTGGTGCTCTTCCATTTCATTGTGAATGAGCATGGCCCCCCCGCCCCCCCCAAAACCCATCAAAACACTGCAGTGACTGTAGGAGGTTCAGGAAGCTTTTGGTAACGTATATATATTCTCTGGACGTCAGATTTGAGTTGTATGCATGAGTACTAGAGGCTGCGTAAGCATTACATCGATACATGCGATGTTTTTGCATTTTTATTACATCTTTATGTTGTAAACTTGAGGCAATAACTTGCAATTAAATGCCTGCTTTATATAAAAATACATTTCCAGGACTCATATTAAACAAAAAAGCCCATAAAAAGGGACGTAGCATTGCATACGCTTTCTCAAACTGATGTCTCACCGTGTTCATGTGTTTATTCTTTCTGCTGTTTTGTGAGACTTCTGCCATCCACAAATCGCCATAGAGACAGGATGTTTCCTGCTTTGACTTATTTTATGCAACATGCAGTACTTGGAGCATCGGACACAAACCTGAAACATTAATTGCTGTTTCTTGGGGCCCTGGATGGGACATTAAAACATCTGTGGTGGTGTAATGGTATATTAAGGTGTAACTTAAGTGAGAAATTAGATGCAGAATGGTCCATCAGCATCAGTCTTTTTCATTTTCTTTTATTTAATTACAGTAGATTCCATATTTTCTCTCCTGCATTTGTTCTTTCATGAACACGTTTGCTCATTCTGTTCATATCTACATGCATGTCGATATACGTTTGGCCTTTTCATTTGGTGTGTTTCTCTCAGTTGTGCAGTAATGCTGGTGTTCATTTTTTAGCATGCCTGATTAGTTATTTTCTCTTATTCTGTTAACTTGTATTGAGGAGTTGACTGCAATATCCTCATCTTAATGTTTGGACATTTTTGGTTCTTTATTTTTTGAGTTTTCCATAAAGATGTCAGCACAGTCTTCCCAGCATAATCACCTCTCTTTCCTGTGTCAGACTCCTCCCCAGCTCACGGGGAAAGCCCAGATGAAGTATTGAGGAGGCGTCATGGTGACAAAGAGGTAATTTGTCCTTAAATGTAAACAAAACCTACAGAAAATAACCTACTTAATAGACATGGTTTTAGTGAAGAGAGCTGTTTTATAATATTTTAAACTATATATTACACGTAAATGAATAAAGAGTTGAGGAGGTGTGTATCTAGAGTGGACAAACAGTCCAGTTTGGTTTCCTGGCAGAAAATCTTGGAGGAGCAGCGGCGGCTGAAGCGGGAACAGGAAGAGGCCGACACGGCGTCGAGGCGACACACAAGCATTGTCCCGACGCACCACCAGTTCATCACCAACGAGCGCTTCGGAGACCTGCTTAACATCACAGATAACTCGGAGAAAAGGAAATCGGGCGTAGAGGTACAATACAGGGTCGTGTCTTATCCTTCTGTAAGCAGGAAGACAGACGGCAGATGCATTGTCAGTTTGTGTGTCAGGCTGAGGACGAGGGGTGGGAGGAGTGCCACGCTTGTCAGCAGGCTTTTCTGCACACACAGATGGCTCTCCCCTCTGAGTCCAAAGAGGGTGAGAGCAGGGACAGAATGCAAAACAGGAGCTGAGTTTGTCACTGAATATGAATACCACACTTACACTCCGACTTCACTTCCAGAGATCACACTAGTGTAGATGTGGTTTTAGTTGCCACCCTTCTGGTTTCGCCAGGGTATACTTGCTGTTTTAGCAGAACACTTATTGTAAACAACTCACGGTAGCTTGACACTGAGCATGCTCCAGAGGTGAAGTAATCCAGTCAGTCACAAGCACATCATTCCTGCCATTGCTTGAACATTTATGTTCACGGACACTGGAAGGACGACTCGGACGACACAGATTTACAGCTTACGACAAAGTCAGGAAATAACATAGGCCAGGGAGAGAATAATAGACAAAATGGAGCAGATGTAAGCACTTAAAAGTTTTAGAATCTTAGCCTTTTGCTTAGTAGACATGAATCAAAAATAAACCATGTTTGTTTTTATATCTGCACAGAAAACTCCAGCCATGGCTCGTTTTGACTTCAGAGCAGAAACCCTAAAGTAAGTGGCAATAAGAAAGTACCTTCAACAGTGAAGTAGTCCTTAATAGTACTTGTTTTGATTATAGAAAAGAAGATTACCAGCATCTAACAAAGTGTGTAACATTGATATTTTCTTTATTTCCTTTCTCTCGTCTCTCCAAAACATTTTTTTTAGGGAATTACCATTTCAGAAGGGAGACATTGTGTATATCTTACGGCAAGTAGATCAAAACTGGTATGAGGGCGAACATCACGGAAGAGTTGGTATTTTCCCAAGAAGCTACGTTGAGGTTGGTTTGCTTTGCACTCTAACTGTTAAATTGTAATTCTCATTTTCTCACACTGACTCAAAGAAAAATGTTTTTGTCATTTCTAACTTCATTTAAAAGGTTTTTTTTTTTTTTACATCATTGCAAGTCACCATGTCTTTTCTTGCTCTGTCAGATTTATAATTCCTACATGATCTTATTACACAGCTGCTCCCACCGACAGAAAAAGCACAGCCAAAGAAAAGTGCCCCAGTACAGGTACTGGAATATGGAGAGGCTGTGGCCCGCTTCAACTTCACAGGGGACACAGTGGTGGAAATGTCCTTCCGAAAGGTGCGGAGCTTCATTTAGTCATTTCAAAGTGGACATGAAGTCCAAACCAGATTTGGTAACTCTTATTCCAACAAGCTCTTTCTGAACCTGTCTTGTGATTGTGCAGGGAGAGAGGATCACACTGATTCGCAGAGTTGATGAGAACTGGTATGAAGGCAAAATCTCAGGCACCAATCGGCAAGGCATCTTCCCAGTCACCTACGTAGAAGTGCACAAACGGCCCCGCGTTAAGAACGGCTTGGACTACCCCGACCCTCCCATCAGCCAGTCGCCACAGCGCAGCACCAATGCTTCTCCTCAGGTAGGCTACACTCTGAAACAAAGTGATGTGTTAAACATGTATCCATGATCCTTGATGAGTCAGAAAGTCCCCCCCCCCATGTTTACCTCATACTTGTTTTTGTTTGGCAAATTTGTCTCATATTTCCTTTCCATTTCCTTCCTCTTATCTCCTCTTCCTCTCTCTCTATCTTCATCATCATGTTGCGCTAAAAAGCTGTATCGTAATCGTCTGACCACCTCCCCCCTGCCTCTCCCTCGCTCCCCCCGCCGCTCCGTGTCCCCCGAGGTCCATGCTGTCTCCTCTGAATGGATCTCCCTAACGGTGGGAGGTGGAAGTCCTCCTGCGGCGCCCACCCCTCCCCTGCCGCCACTGCCCACTGTGTCCTATCGTTGCGGCGAGTACCTGCCCCCGCCGTTCTCCGTCAGCCCTGTGCCTCCCATCACCGGCAGCCCATACTGCATCTCCCCTATGGCTTCACCATCTGCCTCCCCTCTGCCCCCTCCTTACCCACCTAGACCCAACTCAACCACCCCTTTCCTCACGTTCACCCCACCTCAGGGGGGGGACTTCCTCCTTTCCCCTCCTTCCCCACATCTGTCACGCAGTGTGAGCCCTAGTAGCGGGCCGGTGCTGGAGGGCTGGCTGAGGGGGGAGAAGGAGTTGACAGAGGGGGAAGGCGCTGAGGGGGACAGGGGCCGAGCAGCCCCGGGCAGCAGGCAGAATAGCCCTGCAGAGGTATCTTCTGCATGGTGTGTAGTGTTGCATCTCAGCCTCACTCTGGAACGTGGACTTTTGGTCACTGTGTGATTTTCTGGCGTAGCCATTCTGAAGCACTGAAGTGGATATTTATTTGTGCAACTAACTTGAAAATTTGACCTGAAGTTGGTTTTTAGCTCCACGGTCAGGAGGATTGGAGAAGCAGATTAAACTGGTCTCAGTTCTCACAGCTGCAAGTCTGCATGTTGTTGTGTGCACCACTAACACGCAACGGTTTTACAGTGTTCGTGTGTTTGTGCAGGAGTTCAGATTTCCACGTTGTGAAGGACTGTATGAGGAGCTATGGTAACACTATGAAGGGGTGGGCAAAAGATTGACAAGACACCATCAAAACCACGACATGACACCTGTCATGAACTTGAAGGCGTCTGCATGACTATTTATGACTGCTGTCATTAAGGGTCATTTGGTTACTTGGGTCATTTTAAAGCCAAGATGACATTATTTGAAATATCTTTGTTTTGACAACTTGATTGACCAAGACAGCGTGATCCTTTTTTTGAGAAGTTGACATTAGACAAAGGTTAGGGTTAGGCTATATGAAAAGGTTTTAATGGCACAACTATAGGTCAAGGAAGAGAATCAGTCAAAACAATACATAAATGACATCTTAAAATGAAATATTAACACATAAAACTTACTATTTTCTGTACATTTAATGACCAGGCCTGCTATAGTCAACCATTGAGTCATTGTGACATGGTTAACGTCAGGATTTCATAACTAAACCAAATCAAACAATGTCAACTTTACATTAAAATGATGTAGCTGATCAAACGACTACAGTCGTAAACATTCCCAAAGATTCTCTCATGTTTATGACCAGTGTAATGTCATGGCTAGGATGATGTGCAGGTCGTAAGCCTACCCCTTCACAAAAAGTATTACCAGTAATAGTATTCTTGCATTTTTAGAATTGATCAGAGATCTCAAGTTACTTTGTCTTTATAGTGCCCAGCATATGGTTGCATGATGTTGTTCTATGCAAAGGTGCGACAGCTTAGATGCCATCGAAGCCTGGCAGTTTATTTAAGACGGTGACATATTTATTAGTAAGTATTAATAGGTTTCACATGCTCGCCTAAGTTACAAGAGCTGCTGTGAAGTTGAAATTTCCTCCCACAGGGTAACGCAACCTGAATGGTTATGAAGAAACGTAACATTTATAACTAAAAATGTTCATTTTGAACTGTCCGTTCTGGTTTTTGTGTTGCAGTTTGTGAAGAACGAGGCTGACCATCATGGACGGAGCTCCAGAAGCCCTGTGATGCTTTTTGACATCCAGGATAACAACAATGTTAACTCATTTGCGGTAAGATGGAAGAAAGTTGCCATGTACAGAAGATTTGAAATGTTATGTGTAGTTAAAGTGAGATAATTGTTTGTTTAACACATTAAACCTATCATGCTCCGAGATCCATATAACTCACATCATCTTTAACTCCCATTAAGTTTATCTTTTGTGTCAGATGTGAGACAAGAGAGCTACTCTTCCTGTTGTTTGACATTTGGGGAAAATCTGAATTTGCCTTCTTGCTTAATAAAGTTCAGTGAGAGGGTCAATATCACTCCTTCCTCTCATTCTTGCTGTTTTTTGGCAGTTAGCAAACCAATATCAGTCCAAGGTTTTTTGGACATCAGTATGAAGCAGGAGCTGGTTAGCATAGCATAGCTTAGCTTAACTTAGCTTTGTTTTGCTTTGCTTAGTTTAGCTTAGCAAAAATTAGGCTATCAGGTAGCCAGCTAGTAAAATTCACCTCCACAGTTCAGCTTTTAATAAAGTACTGCACACTTAGACCTTTTTTTGAGTTGTAAAGCAATCATATTAATGTAGCTACTGTGATAAAACTTACCAATAATGATGTAAATACCAACAACATTACAAAACTACAAATTTAAGCCGTATTCCTTGGGTTTAATGTATTATTTGCAATACAAAGCCAAGGCTGGCTTGTAGAATTATGTGTTTATGTGTTTCCTTTATCATGAAGTCCATACTAACAAAGATGTGCGACCTTCTATTGGGAGCCTATCTTACCCAGCCTGCACCCCTGTGTAGGAGGCTGTGAACCAAAACACTTATTTTCATATTTATGCTTATTAAGACTCATCATTCAGTGGAGTTTGTGTTAGTTTTTGCCTCTCATCTACTGACTCTTTCTGTCATAATGGTTTAGAAACGGCATTTTGTGGTGGTTGTGTTCTCCACTTTACAATGTTCTGCGCAAAGTAGGTAAACGCGGCTCAAAAAGAGCTTCTGCTCCATATTAAACATACAGATATGAATATCGGTTGTCTGGATATGAACTAAGCAAGAAAGTGAATTACCTAAAATGTCAAGCTGTACCTGTTAAATTCCCTTCAATATTGCATGCTCATGCTGACTAATATCTTGTAAAAGTGAACTAATATTTCATATTTCCTGTCTACATGCTCCCTCTCTGGTATCCTGCCTTTTCATGCCTCTTCTCCTGGGCTCCAACACCTCTACTTTTTCTCCTGGCTTTTAATGGACCACTTCCTTTTCTTGCTACTTATTGGACCTACCTTCTTGTCTTGCCCCCCTTCCCCCTCTAACTCCTCACCTCACCCCCCCCAACAACATCATCTTGACCCTCATCTGGGACTTTTGGTGGGCCCACTGTCTGTCCTTCTTCTACTACTAGGAGGCAGTGTGTAATGAGATCTTGAATATAGCTGAGACCTCGGTGAGGTACTGCAGCACGCTGTCCCACCACCATAATGACTCTGTCCATAGACTGCACCCCCACCCCAGTAAACAATCTCTCATCATTTCCCAGCAACCCCAGTCCCACAGCAGCAGCCCAGAGCCAAGCCGTCTCAGCTGTGGAATGTGAGTGAGATCTGTTTTAGTTTTCTTGCTGATTTTGGTTGTTTTATTTTTTCATCTGTAGATTTTATGCAAACCCACCCCCTTTAATTATTACTCAACTCACACTTGTTGTCCTCTTCGCTTTGCACATTTACTGAGTTCTCCTTGTGTGCCGCTCCAGTTTCCAGGCTTTATACAGTTATGTGCCGCAAAACGACGATGAGCTGGAGCTGCAGGAGGGAGATCTCGTCAGCGTCATGGAGAAGTGTGACGACGGCTGGTTTGTCGGTACGGCGGATAAACTTCTCAGAGATTCCTTCACACTCACTGTGTCACATTAATCCATATAGGGTTTCTGTAGAACGACAGCAGAGGTCTGCATGCATGCAATGTGCATACTAAGGACTCCTGGAGAATTAGAACCATCGTCACTGTGTCACATCCCTCCATATAGGGTTTCTAAAGAATGACAGCAGAGCATTGAGGGCAACATGCATGCACAAGCCTTGTCAGCTATTTTTGTCTAAAATGGAGGTCATGTTAGCCTAAAGACTTAAACAGAATCATTTGACATATTTTTCAATATTTGTCTTTCTTTTTCCTCTGCAGGTACATCCAAGAGGACGAAGCAGTTTGGGACTTTCCCTGGGAATTACGTGAAAGAAGTAAAAAATGTCTAATACGGCTGTAACAGATGGTTGCCTGTCAAGCTTGGGAAGTCATTGCTACCGCGCATGGCTGTTGGTTAGGATAGTCATTTAGCCAGGCGGATATAACTTGTCTGGGAAAGTGATCAGTTCAGCCTGGGGTATGTCAAACTGCACGAGGCGAAGATGGGGACAGCTCACTGCCCAAAACCTCAGCACGGTGTGCATCGTGATCACATATTACTCACTTTGTTTTGACAGAATTCGTCCATCTCCACACGTGGAATTACTCTGTGACAACGTCCTACAAATTAGCTTGTGTTGCACAAATGATAGCTTCTGGTTTGTCCGTGTAATTCAACAGTACACAAGTGTTTACGTAGCACCTCAGTCTGGAGGCAGGCAGCAGAGCAGCATATGGATCAAAGAGTGGATCTTATTACCTGAAGTGAACTTTTGCAAGAGTGGAATGTAATTTAATGTGATGTGGAGTTGGAGCTGTTTGTCATGAGCTACCTTTCAGGACCAGAGGTGTTAACAACGATTGGCAAAAAGTGACGCAAACAATGCATCTATGATATATTTAGGGGGGGAGAAAATCCCTCCCTTTTGATTTTGCATCTAAAATTAAATTCTTTATTCTTTAAATCTGTCAAACAGATTATCTCCCAGAGTTTAGATATAAAAAAGACTGCTTATAGTCCTTCGGAAGTTTAAATATTTTCAGCCTTATGTAAAAGAAGACCATCAGAAACCGGTCTGACATAGATGTTTTGCTTTCTTTTGGGTTTTTTTTTTTTTAAAGTCATGAACTCAGTGTTGCCTGCTTTTGATGAACATCACAGCTTTCATGCTTCAGTGTAATCCAGATGTTCTAGATACCGCTTCAGTATTGCCTTCATTTTCTATCCAAAAGTTGTTCTGCAGTTATCAACACAGTCATGTGTATATCTACATACAGTTTGTGCTATTAACTTCTCTTTTTCAGAACACATGGATTGCATTTTATATCTCACATATAAAAGTGAAGCAAAACTATGTTTGTGCACATCCTTTTCCTTTTAGAAACAAAGTAGTTTTCCTTTTATACCTGTTTGTTCCTGAAATATAAGTAAACTGTGTTAAGGTAGTTGGTGGTAAACGCCCGACTTCAGCGTAACCATTAGACAGGCGTGGTAGCACTTAACTTCCTGTTTGGTCATTTAGGGAGATCCCACCGAACAGAAAGCCAACAAGGTTTCTTGTAATATGATAAAACTGATTTTAGATGCATAGTGAGATTTTAAACAGGCCCTTACTGACAAGATTGTACATATACATGTAAATGCCTACAGAAAACTTTATGAGGCCCTACAAAATAAGGCCGTGTATTTTCATATGTAATGACTGCAAGTGTAAGGTCAGCATTAGTACAGCATGCACTGTAAAACCAGTGAGAGACAGACTAATCAAACTGGAGCATGACCCCCCCCCCCATCTCAACCTCCTCAGTATTTGCACCTTTAGCTTAAAGCAAGCAGTCATGAGTTTACACTGCTTATTAAGCCACTTTGAATTTACGCTTTCAAAGCATCAGAGGCGTCTTCCTGCGAGTACAAAAGCTCCCGCATCTCCAGTACCGGCATATCCCCGTAACAAACACCACATGTAAGAGTAGATGGTCTGGCACAGATACACACCCAGAAAAAAATGATAGCTATAATTTTTCTTTGCTTTTTTTTTTTTTTTTTCTTCATAAAATTCCTTGTTGTCATCAGTATCTGCTCTGTGCTCATTAGTCATGAGCAAAGCCGTCATGTAGCGCTTGTTATGACCTGCTCAGAGCAGCGCATGAGTGTAGTTTGTGGGGCAATAGCTAAACAAGTATTATCAAGTAAGTTTAGTTAATATCCGGTTGGCGGATGCAGTGAGCTCTCTGGGCAAAGATTATCATCAAAATATCCTCGTCAATACAAGTTTAATCAAGTATCAGACTATCAGTGGTTCTACCTTTTAGCAGAGCTTGTTATGATTACACGAACTCTTTTAAGGCATAATGTGAAAACAGAACTATAAGAGAATAACTAATTAGATCTGGAAGCAAATGGGACTTTTTTTTCACCTGAAGAGTTATGAAGTAATGATCATTGTTGATTTGATGAAGACAAGTCATATATGAAGTTTAACAATCCGTGCAGTACTTTCAGTCAAATTCAATCTGTGTTTCATCCTCTGTGGATCTTTGCTGTTTAATCTGGATTTTTCATCTTGCTCAAATCACCTCGATTTTGCCAACATCAGCAGGGGAAGTATTTTCCCAGCAGGACAACACACACACTGCGCTGTGGGTTCGGCTGCACAGCGCTGATACAGTGTTCATGTGTTTTGTTTAATCACAGAAACCTCCAGGTCTGGCTAAACATGTTTGTTCCTCTGTAACTCCAGTTCCTCACCAATATGTTGACAGGTTGGGATCTTTTTTTTTGTTTCTTCCATGGGCAGATTTTAAAAGCACTAAACGGAGGGCAAATAATCACTAACTCATTTTGTCCACATACGGCTCGCAGTATAGATGGTTTCTGTGTTTATTGTGCTCCATAAAACATCAGGGGATGTGCGAATGTATGAATATATCAATGTCTTGCGGGCAGTGTACACTAATATGTAAAAAAAAAATAAAAATAATGTCTGAATTTCATCATGGAAGAACGACACAGGAAGGATTGTAAATATGTAAAATAGAAAATAGGCTGCAAGTGAGGGGAGTGTCAGATTGGGCTCTCTGTCGCTTGCAGTGGTTTATTCGCCTGAAGGATTTTCATTTTATTTTTTTGGCAAAGCACAGAGTGGAGCGTTACTCAGCACAGAAAGTTTGAAATATATGAAGATTACGCTGCCATTTGTGAGGATCATAATGCCTTATGTTAGATTCAAAATTGTGCCTCATTGTCTTTTATTTTGTTTTTTGTTTTTTCTGGGGGTATCACTGAAATGTATTCATAACATTATTTAATGTAACCATGGTTTCCCAATTAGTCCTAGTCTCCCTAATGGGAGGACATTTACTAAGAACTTGCCTTTTTCTGTACAAGTACCTAAGAGTGTGTCACAGTGCTTCATAATGATTAATAATCATAAGAATGGACTAGTTTGATGATACGCACAACCTGCAACAGGTTTGGATTGTTTGCTTCTATTTGCAGTGATGTTACATTGACAATATTAAAACAAAAAATACTATACACTGATGTGACTATTATGCAATATTTAATAAACAATTTAAAGCATCTTGTGTGTTACCTGTTTTGATTTCTTAAGAAAAAGTGTTGACTCTCCATTTTTTTCCCCTTTTCCAGCAGGTAACATTAGTTATCTTTAATTATTTAACATAACAAAAGAGACGTTTAAACTTTGGCTCACTATCTGAGCCAAAGGTGAAGTGGTTTGTTTCCAAACAGGTGAAATGAGTTTTATTTGTTATTGAAGCTACTGGGATAACTGTGGAGCCACAACGTGTTCATCTAGACAAATCAAATCCCATTGAGGTGACGATGTTGACAGATGTGTTTTTGCAGAGGCCTAAAAAGCAGCAGCACTTTCACTTTCCACTAAAGCTGGTCCCTTACACTGGAACGGCTGCACATTAACACAAGGTCTTGGAAGGATAGATGTAAATCCCACAAGAATGGGCGTGTTTCATTGAGTGAGTGTGGCCAGACTTTCTTTTTTTTTTTCCTTCACTCTCTTCTTTCAGCAGAAAGCTCCTGCCAGGAATTCAGGTTTTGGGAGCGGCGCATTCCACATCCTGGGATTTAACTCTACCATAAATGGTAAGCTTGCACATAACACGGTGACGTAAAGGCATGCCGACGTCCCTAAAACAAACGGTGGAGCTCAGAGGAGATGGGCTAAATGTGAAGAGGGGCTCCTCTGCTTCGCTTTCTGAGAATTGTTTACTTTACTCCATAACGAACGTGCCCAAAAAGTATCATTCATCAGATATTTTGAGTTGCGTTTGCCTGGTATTTTTATGTGTACTCACAATAAACTTTTTCAGTTTGAAAAAAAAGACAGGAGCAAATGGTGTTTAGAGCAATTTCTGTACTTTTTGTAAATTAGCTGTGACTATTCTTTCTTTTTTTCTTTCTATATATGTGACTGACTTGGGAAAATTAAATGTAAAAATTGCTCATGTTTTAATTTAATCTAGGAAGAATAGCAAAAGAAAAACTAAATATGTAAAAGAAAAACGTTGTTTTGTTGTATTTTAAATATTTTTGTTTGTTTATTTTACTTTGTCTATATGAATTTTTCTTTCTTAAACAAAGGTTGATGATGATGATGATGAGGACAAAGTCAGGATCTGTTCTTAGAAAATACTCTTTAGAGATGCTGATAAACTAAGAGTGAGTGAGAATTTACAGAAACATTTACAAAAAAGTTTATA
>JBBBVU010000017.1:6951729-6962049 GCA_037177055.1 Atherinosoma microstoma
CTAATGCTAGTTGTGGATCCAGGGGGGGGAATTTTCTCCACCTTTCAGCGTATCCACACTGCAATGTTCTCCCCTGGCCCCCCTTCTGTCTTTGCTTTTGTAAAGTCTAGTTTCTCCACAAACCTTCATTTCTAAATTAGACAGAGCAGGACAAAGTGTAACTGTGCCCTTAAGTTAATGCATGTAACCAACCTTAATTCCAATGTTGAATCTAAAAAAGAAATGCTGTTCATCTTTTTATTTAAAATCAGCAAAATCAGCGATTTGAGATAAGCTCCCAAAACACTGGTTGATGTCTTTACAAATGTCTGGTGTGGATATTATAGTAATGGGTTTGAACCTTGCCTGGAGCCTTTCTGTGTAGAGTTTGCATGTTCTCCTGATGCAGGTTCTCCCACAGGTACTCTGGTTTGACAGTCATGCTCTTTGGGTCAAGTCAAAGTCAACATGCTTACCTCTAACAACCTTTGGATATTTTCATCCTGTAACTCCTCCTTGCCTTTCGGCTTTTCCCGAAAGGAGTCGCCACAGCGAATCATCCCAGGATGTATTCGCACGAGTATTTTTGGCACGTTTTACGCCGGATTCCTGACACACTAACATTAACCATGTTTTTGCAGAGCTCCATCAGACCCGTCAGCGGCAGGAAAGCTGCCGCCTGTGGTAGCAGATTCAGAAGTTTACAAGATGCTACAGGAGAACCAAGAGTCCGATGAGCCACCAAGACAGTCTGCATCATTCAAGGTGCTTCAGGAAATCCTCGAGACAGGTACACTGGCATTTAATGTCTGCAGCTTCATTAGTTTATCACTGTGAGCATAATGGTGTAATTCACTTTCAGTTAGAAGGAAATATTATTACAGATGTGAATCAAGCAAGTTCAGCAAAAACAGAAATGTTTTTGTTTGTAGGGGACTCGGATAAACCGTCAGGCTTCAGGAGTGTGAAAGCACCCACGACAAAGATCGGCTCATCAGTGGGGAACACAGAGAAATTACCCACCTGTGACAAATGCGGATCTGGGATTGTGTAAGTATTTCACTTCTGCAACTCGGATGTTTTGCAGAGTTTTTGTTTTGCTTTGTACATTAGAAATAGATCTGGGTCATTAATGTCTTCATGTTTCATATGAATCTACATTAGTGACCCTGATCTTATCTAAGGTGCGATCTTCCCTTTTGTTCTTAGACTCAGGACAAACTAAACATTGAACGTCATTGAACACAGGATGAATATTTTTTCCTGGTTGTGATTTGTCACCTCCTTGTGGCTGAATGTAGAAGGTTCCCCCGGGACAAACTTGGATCGTGAAGACCCAATTGAATCATTTGAGTCTGGCCTTTTATCGAATTGACTGTTTTTCTTAAATGTTCTTGGCTATTTCTGTTAAGTCTCAGCATCCTGTCATTCAATGACACAATTTAGAAAATAATGGGAAAAAACAGAATCATTGCTTAATTTTAAAATTGTCTGTCTGTAGCAGAGAGAAAAGCACAAAACTAAAGTTTTTAACTTTCTGCTAATTTTACTGGGATCTTTGTGTTTTTAGGGGGATGCTGGTGAAGCTGAGGGACAAGTTCCGTCACCCTGAGTGCTACACCTGTACAGACTGCGACGTCAACCTGAAACAGAAGGGACATTTCTTTGTGGAGGACCAGATTTATTGCGAGAAACATGCACGCGAACGTGTGACCCCACCTGAGGGCTATGATGTGGTTACTGTCTTCCCCAAGTAGAGCGCTTATTGAACCTGGCCTCGGACTGCACGCCCCTATAGTACACAATGACAACATTTCGCTCAAGATACTTGTGAGACTATGGTTCTCAGCCACATTATGCTTCAGTATTGTCACTGGTAGGCAGGAGAGTAAAGAGCTACATGCTTGAAAATGTTGATTTGCACATTAACTTTGATCCAAATATTCCAAAAGAACTGTTTTTTCTCTCTGAAAACATAATTGCCACTAGCGTTACAGCCAGTCATGTCGTTCTTTGTACATTCTCGGTGTGTTCTCAATCATGGAAACGGTGAAAAGGATACTTGTCAACCCCCTGAAAAGAACTCAACTTTTTTTTACATTTTTTATTAAATAAATACAGTTTTATACAGCAAAATAGTACAAAACACACTAGAATATCATTGCCAAATAAATATTTTAGCTTTAACAATTCATCTCTTGTCTTTATTGATCATGATTCACGGTCCTTTTGAAACATGGTGACGTAAGATTGCAAATGTTTGATTTATTATAGTATAACCAGTTTAAGTGCTTTAGAATGAAAAACTAAAGACTGAAAATGCTGCTGTAGTGGTCCAGATGGGCTGAAGCCTGAAGCTACTTTTCTAAGAATCCTAATTAGTCACGTGGCTGCAGGTGTTTCGGCTTAATTGCTGATGGAAAACACCTGTTGTGACAAGTACAGTCTGTCTAAATCTCTTACGAACACTTCTTTGTTTTTACCAGAAAAACAACTAATAAAGTGTCAGTGTTGCCAAGTATTCATGATGTCATCTTCACCACATAGTGGCTTGAAATAAAAAGTAACGGGGAAAGCGCTGGACTGGTCTCTGCTGAAAGTTTTACAGCTCATTTCATTAACAGAAACGTAAGAGTCAGCAGGGGTCCCATAACGCGACTCTGGTGGTGATGCTGAGTCCCACTCCGCGGATGAGACGCTCCCCGGACTGCTCAGGTGTGATACCGCCGGTAGGAAGTCCGCCGCAGTGTGGCCGTGCTGGTCGGGCATGCTTAGAGTCTCGGTCAGAGCCCAGATGTAGTTGCAGGCGAAGCGCAGCGTTTCAATCTTGGTCAGCTTCGCGTCCTCCGGCAGTTTCGGCAGGATGCTTCTCAGGGCGTCCAGAGCCGAGTTCAGGTTGTGCATCCTGTGGCGCTCTCTGTCGTTTGCCTTCATCCTGCGTCTGCCGCGCTGCCCACAAACCTCACCGATGGGCTTTGTGGGTTGCACCGAGGACTCTTCTCTTCCATAAACTTTCAGTGACTTTCGCTGCAAACTGTCGCTGAAATCCCTTAAAGTGGCCTCAGTTTCTTTTACAAGGCTGTGGAGTGTTGGAGAAAGAGTCTGCGGGTCGTTAGGCGCGTACCTTCCTTTGGGGGACATCCTGAGCAGATGCGCACATTTTGATTAGAATAAACTTTTCCATGACACTCAAGCAGCAGGCTTCATAAATACGTTGAGAATCTGTTTCTTAAGTTAATACCTCGAAATAACTTAATTGATTTAAAAGAATTAACATCTGATCAACTGTCAATTAAAAAAAAAAAATCTTTTTGGAAAACACTAAACTGGTAAAAGCTTCAGCTGGATGGGTTTATTTGCACTTACGTATCAGTGACAGGTGAAGCGAGGATGAAGAGACAGGCGGTCTTCTCTTGTAGCCGGAGGCAGCAGACAGAGTAAATGTGCAGCTGACAGTGAGGGATGGGTGCGCATCTCTGTCATTTTATATGGCCTTTATCTTATCTCTTTGGGTCGTGGTCGCCTGAATCAACAGCGCCTGTCATATGGCCAATCAGCTTCCAGGCGGCGTGTCTCCCCCTCCACTCCCTGCTTCCTTCGTCCTCATTCTTCATAGAGCTTTGTAATATTCAATAAAATGCATGTATGGTGAAGCACCACAAGTGTACCGCAGGTTAACAATAATGATGTTTTAATTGCTATGTGAAATTCAAAATCCTGTTTTATTGAAGAGAGTGAACTGAACATGGAGCATCCACTCCCAAATGTTTGCTTGGAGGCAATATTTCCAAATAAGGGAACATTCAGGACCACATTTGGGAATCCTGACAGGCATGGCCACTTTCTGGGTCTTGCAAATGTAAACTCTAAAATTAATCCAAGACAAAAATAAATGTTAAATGGTTCATGCTTTCAAGGCCGGCAGTAGGCTAATATCTCTGTATATTGTTTTTTTTTTTTTTTTTTTATTATTAATCATAATGTGTCTTTGTTAATGGGTTAATGAACAGACGCTGGAAAGGCCTTTCATACTGTATACCTTACTTTGACGCACAAGCGCTTTAGTAACGGCTATCCAATACAACATTTCATTTCTTTACAGAAAGACTTTTTTAGCATCACGTGCAAGTTTCCTTTAAACAAATGTTATCAGATCTCTATATCTTTAAGAGGTACTTATCATGCCACATTTTACGCACTTAAAATATGGACACACATACACTGCTTTACTAGGTGACCATGGTAACTGGGCACACAGAGTTAGACATGGACTCAAAAGTCTGAAAACCCCTTAAACCTCAAGTTTAAAAAAAAGACTTGGTTAATTTTGAATAATGTGTCGTTGTAAAGCACCGTGCTGCATGCGTATTTGTGATTGTGCGCATTCCTGACTTGTAAGCTTAACTATTTAAAAGATTTGAACTGCCACAAGTCGTTCCTTTTTTGTCTTTCTAGATATTTGAAAAGAGCGGATTGAATTTTTATTTGCTTAGAAAATCTGATTTATATCTGAGTTTTTTCTTGTCTAATGGCATATACACATTTGGACAAACGTTTTGTTTACTGCGTTAAAGCGCAAATGATATTTGGACAAAGACAATTACGCATGGGTTAAGCTAACAATGAGGATTAAACAGGGCAAAACCTGCTGTGTGAGTTGAAAGTACAAAGGCTCCTTTTATGTGTCGCATCAATACATGCTCGATTTCTTTATCTAATTTGAGCAAATATCTGCGCGCTATGACATCTCCAAAAACTTGTCCATTATCGCCACAACTCTATTGCGCATTCACTTTTAATAACATATCTTGACTTTTAGGGAGTTAAAGATTAGTTAAATGGGTCAACAAGACGCAGACTCGTTTTGGCTTTGATGAGGGGAGAGGGGGGGGGTGGAGTGTGCCCGGGCTCAAACGTGATTTACAATTGCCAACAAAGGATCTCACACACACGCACACACAAAAACTCTCCTTAACTTTCTGTCTAAATATGTGTTTTGGGAGCAATGTGATAACCATATGCTTTCCATAAACTGGACAAATATAATTGTGAGATAGGAGATGGTGGCTTGCTGTTATAAAAAAAAAGGCCGAAAAAGTCTAAAGTAAACTGGATATTACCACTTTACAAATATTCATCGACGCCAAATCCACTTGCGGATACCGTGGACAGGTGTGGATTTGAAGTTGTCAGTCTCCCTTGATTTTTTATCAGCGTGCTTGTTATGCAAAGTGTGGGCAAACATAAGCAGCCAGTTGCTGTGGAAATGGTAGATATGAGAGCAGACTCGGTACGAAAAGTGATTTAACAATATTTAACAATAAACTGAGCAAGCTCCAGAGCAGGTGATACCTGCCCGATGCTCCTGATTAATACTTCCTCTCCTACTTCACTTTACAGTCTCTTTTGCTTATTTATTATACGAAACCTATTTATTATTACTTTAGCAAACAGAGGTACCAGGTGGGGCTTTATTTTCGTCTTCAGCTTTTTGTTTGAAGGACGTTTTGAGGGGGACAATCAAAGTCCGACAACTCGCTGACCAGATTGTTGTCATCCCAAACTAGCAGCGAAGCCATTCAATGTGCCCCCCCTCCTCTTGTTCTGTCTGGCAAAGAGCTGCTGGGAGAGAAATAAAGAAAAGGGAAACTTCTTCAGGAAAGGAAAAACATCTTAAAAAACATTTAATTGCAACCCGAATGCCATATGTACACCTCTTGTAAGACCCCCCAACAATGTGACTGCCTTTTAGAAAGTATAGAGTGCGCCTTTGGAGACGTGTGCGTCTTTGGAGAGGTGCGCGTATCGTGACCAGCTTGACCCTGAACACATTTTACACAAGAAGTAATTCACTTTTAATGTGCTTTAGAGTTTCCTTTCACAGGCAACGCATTGTAGCTCTCACCCCAGCTTTTGAAGAAAGTGTACACCAATTACACAATTGGAATCGCTGGGCTTTGGAGACGGCTCGTGTTTTTGTAAAGATTGAAGATTTCAAGAACAAATAGGGCTGTTGCGGCAAGTTGCTTCCTTTCTCCTCTTGAATATATTTTTATTAGCTTTTAATCAATTATTTAGGAGGCAAAAACGTCTCCTAATTAGTGGCACTTTATAGATAAAAAGTGAATGGGAAACTTTACCCACAATGTCATAAAATTTATCAGCTTTGACTTGAAAGGCAAATTAATTGATAACTCTTTTATTAAATGAGTAATTGATTATCATATTTTCTATATAATCAACACTGAAAGTATGTGCTGTCAAATTTTTTCTTTTCTTTTTTCCTTTTAATTTAGCACACTAACTTTGTCACAATAGCAACCAATAAGTATTTTTTAATAATCTAATCACAAAATGCGTCTCACAATTCTTGATTTTAAAGCAGATAAAACAGAGATGGGAATGAAGTAATGTCTTCTAAATTAAAATCTCAAACATTTGTAGCTAATTAGTCTAACTGTTGGTTATAGTTTTTAGAGAAAGATTGCACTTCTGAAAGATGTTTTGCAAGTGTGAATATAGAACATGATCATCTCTGAAATTATTTCACTACTGTGGACATCCTTTCTCTGTGAGCACAAGAGATAATTATCTGTTGTCGCATACAGCTAATCATCGAAAAGAAAGTGTCTTATAAGTTTTAGGTTTTAAGTAACAAAAATGAACAAAAAGACCTGATTTAATCTTCTGGATGTGAAACTAAGTAAAGCTATGCTTATAGATCCTATTTGACCTGATATAACTTGAAATAATCAATTTTGATGCTCTAAGTCTCACATACTTTTAAAGTCTTTTTTACATTGTTGCTTCACTTCATTAATATTTGAAATCATTCATTTCTGCACATCTCTCTTTGGGTCCCAAATGGTCAGCAAGTCATTGTAACGCCTTGATTCTTCTCTTTACATAACTGAATTGAATAATTCATGATTAATCCATAAAAAGATGTCATATTTTTGCTGCATACATTATTGCGAAGTCAACTGCAGCCATTCTGTTAAATGTTTCCTGTGAAGCTTGGGATGATTGTCCTGCTGCAGGACCCATCGTTTCATCTTTAGTTGTCTAAAAGATAGATTCAATTAATTTAACTGTCATTTCTCCTGAGTGCATAGCCTACACAAAGAAACGAAAGAATAAAAGTTTAAATGTTTTAGAAAAGTTTAAAGTTCAAAATTCACAGGAACACCATTTAGACACACTAAATAACGTAGGAAGAAACGTGTGGTGCATGTGACCAGTTAAGTGCATATAGTCCAGTTCATTGCTGATAGTCTGAGTATAAGGGTGAGTATATGGAAGGGGGGGACAGGCCATTGACCAGCCTAACAACCTGTGAAAAGAAGCTAGTCAACTTTCTGGAAGATTTTGCAGCTGATGCTTGGTTAACTTCATCCTGAAGGAAGTAGGGAGAAGATATGATGGGAGGGGCGGTGTGGGTCCATAATGATGGAGACAGGTTATCTGATGCAGCACTTCTCTTAAAACTTCATTGAGCAGAAAAGTGGGACAATGATTCTGCTGGCTGCCTTACCATTCTGGTCAGCTGCTTTCTTTCCTCTGCACTGTGGCCCCCGAACCTACAGGTAGATGAGGAAGCTTTCTAGTACCTCAGTAGAAGGTGATGACATGAAAGATGGCCTCATATTTGACTCCAACATACTTTGGTTTACAGATGAGTTCATGGTCAACTCAATCATTTCAAGGTGTCCAGGTCATGTGGTTGCAGAACAAGCCCACGTCATCAACACTCCACCACCATGATTGAGAGTTGATATGAAGGGTTTGGACATCATTCCAAATGTCTTTTTAGATGCAATCTTCCAAGCTGTTCTGACTCGTTCGTTTTAGAGACAAAAGATTTTTCCCTGATGACCTTTCCAAACAGGTCATTATTATTCAGTTTTTTGTTTATTATTTTTAATTGTACAGTCCTAAACTTAACATTTAGATTGCATTAAGCACATATTTTCATTATATATATATATATATCAACTTGATGCGATGTCCACTCCTGGGAAGTCTGGCAGCAGTCTGGATGTTTTCCACTTTAGAAAAGTCTTTCTGACTATAGAGTAATGGACTCCAAATTGTTTTGAAATTGTCTTGTAACCTTTCACAGACTGATGGGCAGCAAATATCGCTTCTCTAATATCACAGCTGATGTCTTTCCATCTCGGCATTATGTTGATTCCCACCAGAATACTCAATAATATTATTTTTTATAATTATTATTATCATATTTAAAATCTTAGGATTGAAAGAGGTTATTTCTTACATGAGCGTAAATTATGCACAACAACATAATTGCCTTGGTGTTTGTTTCAGTCTGCAAATATAGGAACAAAATCTGTTACAGGCAGAAATATTATTAGAGGTGGGCTATTACTCCATCGCCTTGCCGGATGTGTAGTTTCAGTACTCGGCAGCACTGAGGTGCTGTTCTCACACCCAAAAACAAAACAACTTTTCGACCGATTACAAAACTACCATGGGGCGATGCCTTCAGTAGATGTGGAAAATTTGAGAATCTACCACTTACCACGATGAATTTGCCACGAAATTCTCACCATTTCCAAGACTAAGGAGCACAAACACATCACTTTCAGTTCAGTTTCTGATACATAAGGGACATTTTGTTTTTTATATTTGTTTTAAATAATGAGCTTTAGCTTCTTGGTCAACAATACGATTAAGAGTAATGAATTATTTTTAATGTTATAACTATAAAGTGAGTGAAGAAGTAATTACTTTCCCTGTGTAACCTGAATCTGACTTGCAATTTTAATACAAGCCTTGTTTTGTTTTTTTGTTTTTTTTCCTGTTACATATAGATTTCATACTCAAATTTCCTTTCTGGTCAAGAAAATGCTTCTTAAATTACATCAACAATTTTCCTATTACTTAAATAAAACAAACCGCTGTCACAAATGATTAAAATGAGTTTAGTGGTCAATAAGAGTTTGTAGCATCAGCTTGGTCAGTTGTGGGTGTGAAACAGTGCGGCTCTCCTGTCGTTTAACCCGCAGATCTACAAATCACGCGGCGCTGTGCAGTCAGCGGGCTTTCAACTCATCATGCGCACGCAGAGCATTGTCAGATCAGCACATGCGCAGAGTAGGCGCAGCTGTGTCAGACCTTTAGTTACTTCCTGAATCAGGGTTAGCTTGCTGCTGGGTTTCATAGTAGCATGTAAATGTGAGCTGAGGACTCAAAGCGAGCAGCGAGAGGTGATTTTTCCGGAGAAACAAACTAAAAGAAGACTTTCGGTGACTTTTTGCCTCGGCAACATGGATTACTGGGTTGGTGTCCTTTCACTTTATTTCGTTTTGTCCTATTATTTACAAAGTGGAACACGGACAGGACAATAACAGTGTTGTTACAAGACGCTTTGAGGAGACTTGTTTATCAGTTGTGAAGTGAGCTAATGACCAGACCGCTTGTTCTTATGGATGCAGCGGGGATACAAACAGTGGGTTTTGACAGTGACCTTTGTTATCATCTTGTTTTACATCTTTATTGTCATGTTTGAAGATACACTTAAACCTACACTGATAGTTTTGACCCTTTACTAGGACACTTTACACGAGACAGTCATGATGATGGCCTGAGATAATAGATATTGAGACATAGTTCCTGATTATGGCTTCTATTAAAGCAAAATCTTATTTGTTTTGATGAGATACTTCCTCTGTAGAAGGTTTTACTCTCCTTCCTATTGTTTAGTGTTGTAAACACAGAGTAAAATGGGAGATCCTGTTCAACAAGAACCTGCAGGAAGTTTTAAACAATGTATTATTCTTAGTAATACCACCAGAGAGTCGTTAACATTTGTGGGGCTTTCCTTATAAGTGCCCCCCCCCTTCGATAACAGCAGATAGACAGAAGCACTGGAAGGCAGATCCTCTGACACAGATCTGCTGTCACTGCAAGTTTTCTGTCTGAACTCCTCCAGATCAATTCAAAGACGAGAAAGAAATAACTTAAAAAGCTTATCTTGATTTAAGGTCTAAATGTGAGTTCAAGCCCTGGGGCTTTGTAGACAGTTAAAGGAAACTTTCCAGACACCACAGCTGTAATTATTTCCCCTTTAATGATCCCTGAATCCCTCTTTGACTAAAAGCCAGTGGATGTGTTGTGCAAGCAGTGTGTTTTCCCTTGATGCACTCAGAAGCAGCCACCTCACGTTTCCATGAGAACATGACCTCCCGGGAGACTACAAAAGGTTCGATTCCAGACCAGTCAGATGTTGAATTGGGAAAAGGGGGGGGGGGGGGGGGGGGGGGGAAAAAGAAGTGTGCCCCCCCCCTCCCCCAAGTAGACACACCCGGTTTTGGGGGT
>JBBBVU010000017.1:6966027-6983249 GCA_037177055.1 Atherinosoma microstoma
AAATGACCGACGGCCTTCAGATTTTTCCGTCATTGTTTTAAAAAACCGGTCAATGACGGAAAATATCCGGTTAACGCCAGCCCTGCTCCACATGAGGAGAAGGTTTTGCTTTATTTGACATATATGTCCTCTCCCGCCTTGTCCAGGTCACTTCAGGAGGAACTGAGAGTATACTGATGGCCTGCAAAGCATACAGAGACATGGCATATGAACGCGGTGTCAAATACCCTGAAATGTAAGATGAGCTTCATAAAAAAAAAAAAAAACATAAATCCATGATGGCACATCTTGAACTTTAACCAGAGAAAGTTGTAAAAATGATTTTTGTTTCATCTTCTGCAGTCTTGCACCTGTGAGCGTCCACGCAGCTTTTGACAAAGCGGCGCATTACTTCGGGATGAAGCTTGTTCACATTCCTCTCGACAAGAAAACCATGAAAGTAGACGTGAAGGTGAGAACACGAGCTGTACGGCCGGTCTGAGGGACTGACTGCTACCGTCAGATGCTAGTTAGAATAATCTCATGCGTTTGTTATGTGTCAAGGCTATGAAGAGAGCCATCGGCAAGAACACAGCCATGCTCGTCTGCTCAGCACCTCAGTTTCCTCATGGGATCATGGATCCTGTGGAGGAAGTAGCGAAGGTAAGAAAGACATTCCCCCCCCCCCCCCCATAGAAAGGATCAAAAAAAAAAAAAAAAAGAGTAAAGTCAAATCTTTGGCCCTTTCCATTCCTTGTGTTGCAGCTGGCTGTCAGCTACAATCTCCCACTGCATGTGGATGCCTGTCTCGGTGGTTTTCTCATCGTATTCATGGCCAAGGCTGGTTACACACTCGCTCCATTTGACTTCAGGGTAAAGGGTGTTACTAGCATCTCTGCAGACACCCACAAGGTAAGAAGCGGTGATTTATTTTCATGAGAATTAGCATTAGTCTTCTACATTATTCTTGATTTGTCCCATTTCTTATGTAGAATTACAAAACACAAATCAGTAAATGTTATAACAACCCTCATTCTATTATGTATAAGTATGATAAATAGTGGAATTAGTTTAATCCTGTATGGTATGAAGCTATGCTTCATAATAATTGCATTAATACTGGATTATACATTTTTCTCCAGTATGGCTACGCCCCCAAAGGCTCCTCCGTGATCCTCTATAGTGATAAAAAGTACCGTCAGTACCAGTACTTTGTAGCTCCAGACTGGCAGGGGGGGATTTATGCCTCACCCTCCGTAGCGGGCTCCAGGCCTGGAGGGATCATCGCCGCCTGCTGGGCAACCATGATGCACATGGGAGAGAGTGGATATGTAAATGCAACGAGGAAGATCGTCAGCACTGCACGCAAGATCAAAACAGAGTAAGACACAAAATGCATGTTTCAATAACACCATAGCCCCCCCCTCCCCCTCCCTCCTTCTATCTCTTTGCCTCTAATATTCATTCCATTTTCATTGTCTTTGGCAGCATCCGCAAGATAAAGGGAGTGTTTGTGTTTGGGGATCCAGAAGTGTCCGTGGTGGCAATCGGCTCAGATGTTTTTGATATTTTCCGCCTCTCAAATGCACTGACGTCAAAGGGCTGGAATCTGAACACGCTGCAGTACCCGTCAAGGTAGGTGTTAAAAACTGTCATTAATCTGATGGATTTATTGGTGTGACAAGTGTTCACAACCGCATGACTTTTGTCTTCCACAGCATCCACATATGTTGCACGTTTTTGCACACCCAGCCCGGCGTTGCCGAGCGCTTCATTCGTGACGTCAAAGAGCAGGTCGCCGTCATCATGAAGAATCCCAAAGAGAAAACCACGGGAATGGTGAGCCGGCCTTGTGTGTGGATCTGATGAAGTTTATTAATGCAGTGTGTTGCATTACAGAGGTTCACACTTACAGAACAGCAGACGGCACATTAGCATGCTGGCTAAAGTTTAGCAACACTCATAGCTAAATTCCCCCTTTCAGCTTGGGAGTTTTGACCTTTTTTTATGCATTTTGGATATTCTGCATAGTTTTTTTTTTTTTTTGCAAATAAGATGCTTGCTGTCTGTTTTTAGTAACTCTGCTGTAAGCTTCTTCAGCCCTGGTCAGAGACTGTGGAGCATGGACAGAGCACATAGGCCACTTTGAGCATACACATGCTGTTTATGGAGGGAGTTCTACAACCCTGACCTCATTATCTATGTGGAGAATTCAGCTTTAAAAAATTTGAGTCAGGCCAACATGTTTCCGTGTGTTTTTAAAAAGTTTAGTTTTAGTCAGACTAATGAAATAATAATTATTATCATTATTTTTTCCTTTGAACAACCACGGTGTTGATTTCAAAACAGGTTTTGTTGTCAGTTCAAGTTCATTTTTAAGAACCTTTATCCTCCCCTGGGGGACAATTAGTTTTACAGCCAGAAGAACAACATGCATAATAAAACAACAATCACATCACGACGGATCATGTATAAAACCTAAGTGCTGCAACATGTGCAACCGGAAGGAAGCAATCTGAACTGGTCATGTAGTGGGTGGTCTGGATCTGACCATCTGTGAATATTCCCATTTTAGTTTTCACTGTTTTGTTGAATTTTAATATTTGTAAAGTGTGTCCAAAAATGTCCGTTATTGTATCTTTGCCTCAATTATCTGTGTTGGTGCAAATTGCTTTATGTTTACTTCAGTTCAAGTGAACACAAGCTGCTGTTTTTTGTGTCAGTTTTTAAGTATAAGGTAAAGGATCCACCTGGCACAACCACAGCTGGGGCACATCTGTTTGCAGTTGAAGTCGCATTAAGACTTGTGGAAACTGAATGAGGTCATGATTTGCAAGTCAGAAGTGGAAAAAACTAAAGCTACAGTCACCGTCATCCAGCCTCAGGGGGAAGAAAGTCCCTGAAAACACAGAGGAAAACAGATGATTGTGATGTCAGATTAAATGAACGTTAATGTTTGTTACTCAGCATTTGGCTGTGTTACGTTAGAGCTGTGTGATGATTAGCTCCACCTCATGCACATTGCCCTCAGCTGTTGAGTCGGCTTTGCTATGTCAACACGGATGATAACATTTTCATCGTTGAGGTAGCAAGAGAAACTTCCATTAAAGGAGTTAATAATTTGACAGAAGCGATTGTATCGAAAAGAAAACACAAAACCAAATATTTCCTTTTCAAAACTACCCAAGTTAACTCACATCTTCCTGTTGTTTTCAGGGAGCCATCTACGGCATGGCCCAGTCCATCCCGGACAGATCCATGGTGACTGAGATCTCCCGAGGTTTCCTGGACTGCCTCTATAGCACCGAGGTGCCCAAGTCAGACACCAGCCATATGAATGGCAACGGCAAAGCCCATTGAAAAGGTCTATGGCCTTATTTACCCGAACCCCCTGCAGGGAAACACGCTCGCTGCCTCCCCCCCCCTCCCCCGAGCTCCAACGGTTGCCTTATCTCACATACTGTATGGGAAACATCTGCAAAGCTCTTAAAAGCACAAGCCATCATCATCACTACCGGCTGTGCCTGCATGGCAGAGAGGAAGTGACTGGGTCCAAACCAGTTTTAATCATGCGTTTTGATTTAATGATGTCACTAGTGTGTGTGTGTGTGTGTGTGTGTGTGTGTGTGTGTGTGTGTGTGTGTGTGTGTGTGTGTGTGTGTGTGTGTGTTTGTGAGTTATTTTGATGTTCATTTCAACCTTCGCTTTTAATACTTCCTATCATGATCTCTTACTGATATTACATAACAAAACCATTCTTTTTTTCTTTTCTTTTCCCTTGTCAGATCATTTCAGCTCATAGTAATCACTGCCTCATTGTCTGTGATGTCATTGTGTCTGACAATATGTGTGATGATGCAAAAAAAAACAAAAACACAAACCACTGAGAACTTGTCACTGTGCTGCCCTCTAGCATGAAAGCTGGTGTAATGCTCCGGACTGGCTGCACATTTCTGCTGAAGGTATCCTGCAGCACTTCTCCAAAAAAAACATCATTTTTTTTCTATATTTCTTTCTTTTATTTGCAAAAGCACTGCAGCGCCCTGACAGAAACGTATCAGGTCAATCTGAAAATCACTTGAAACAACCGTTTTAATGTTATCTGTGAACATGACATTCATTTAGTTTCTTTGTGTCTACAGTGGGAGAATGATTGGAAAACAGGAGATTTTCATGTCAATGAAACTCTTTAAATTAAAATAAGGGAGAACAAGGGCATTAATATTTAGAAAAGCCTCACGGAGATGTCCTCTTAAGTAATGAGATTATTTATCTTTACCAAATAGACTGAAGGTTTTTCTACTTCTGGTCTACTATATTATCAACAACTCAGTATTTTTCATTTTTAGTATGCATACTCACCAGTCTCCTAATTCAATCTACCTCAGTTTCCAATCAATGCAAGTGACATTTACTCATCCACTCCGCAGGGTGACTGCATTCCACGTCTAACAATAACTTCACATCTGAGGCAGTTAAAGTGTAATCTGATTTTTTTTTTTCTCTAAAATACACTGACTCTGAAATGTGACGGATAGAGTTGTTTTTATCATGGGAGAAACTTTCTGCTTGTGGATGCATTATTTTCTGATAACTATCCATTCAGCAGGACACGGAGACGCTTACTAAAAGATTGGTAACAATGCATACTGTAACACCAAAAGGACCTTTGTTTTCTTCTAATATTGTTGGACTTGTTCTCATGTTTGTGCAATACATGTTTTCCTTTTATGAAGTGAAATAAAGTGGGATGCTCTGTTAGAGGCCAAGTTGTGAATGACGGCTCATCAGCCTTGATCGTGTTATTCGAGCATTTATGTGTGACCACTGGGAATTCATTAATCACTTTTTAAGTCTTTTTTTTTTATTAATCACATACTACTTGGATTTTTTTCACATACTGAGGAGTTTTAAAGAGGTTAGACTGTTTTTTTTTGTTGTTTTTTTTGCCTTCGCCTGGTTAAAATACTGGTTATTTATCCCTGTTAATGATTTAATCATATCTTCATTCCGTCTGAAACACATGGATGGTAGCGGTTTTTCGAAATGAGTCATTTCGTTTTGCTCTGGAGAAGTAACTTGGTAAGTTGAGTTGGTTGAATGGCCACAAAGATTCTTTTTAAATAAAGACTTTATATGGTAAATTTCTCTCTAAAACAGTAACATTTATTCTCCCATTACAGATTTTTCCACATAAAAATATACAAATCAGACTTTTACTCCTGTTTGGGGACGACTTGTAGCATTTAGTGTTTGGATTCAAGACGGTTTTCTTTCAGAGTGATGAGTGATTGGCTTCTGAATAACTTTAAGTTTAACATTAAGTCCTTTTTTTCTTTTTCTTTTAAAGAGTACTGGATCTCCGATCTGTTTCCGACATTTGCCCTGCCCTGTTCAGGACATGGTTCTGAATGTATCAAATCTAAAGATTCTGTTTGTAATAAATGCCCTGATTGTAGGTAAAGACACATCTGATGGTTTTTGTCTTACGTCCGCAGCGTACACTGTTAACCCAAACAGAGCCTGGTTGGCCTCAGCTTATGGCTGTTCTGTGTTTTTCAATAAAACTTGCTCAGTCTGATTTGAATCATTTCCTGGTTATTATTCAGCTACAAGAACAGTTTGACACAGAAAATAACATTTTTACTAACAGTACAAAAAAACATTTGGCACATTAAGACACTCATTGGTACAGGACAAACATTACGCTTGGTAAGCACTCCTGGAATGGTTGCTGGGGAAATTTCTCAATCTCTTAAAATCTTACATTTGTAAACATTTTATCCTTTTTCCTTATTTATTTCTTTTACATTTACACAATGGCAATATTGTTCTCTGAGAGTAATTGGTTCATATTCTTTGGATTTTGTAAGTTTCATGTTAAGGTTTCTCAGTTGAATTGGTGTTTGAAGAACTTGGTCTCACACCAGAGAAGCCTGGTCGATGAAGGTGGCCAAAGTGATGTCTCTCTGGGACAATCCTCCGCAGTCATGTGTGCTGAGAGTGATCTGGACCTGAGGGAACACAAGTAGAAACCATAACTAATGTTCATGTACAGCGGGTGAATGTGTTCAGCTTTACCAGACAAAGTCATCGCCATGATTTCATTGCACACTTGGACTTTTTCTGCTTCTATAAATTAAACCCAAAACTGAATAAAATCTGAAACTGTAAAAAAAAAAAAAAGTAAATTTGAAAGTTTACTTCATGACTGTAGTAAATGTAAAACTTTTATATGCAGTTATCGGTTTTTAATACCTTATTATAGACATTGAACCACTCGGGATGATGGTCCATCTTCTCTGCTTGTAAGGCCACTCTGGACATGAAACCAAAAGCCTAAAAAAGGAAGAAAAAAAAACATGATGTAGCTACAGAAGCTAGTTATGTGAATTGTGTGAGTTCAGCAAAAATAAGATGAATGATAACCATCCATCTACCTGATTAAAGTCTTTGAAAATGAACTCTTTGTAAATGGCGTCCCGTCCCACAACCTCCACCCACTGAGCATTGCGCAGCAGGGGGAGTAGGTGGGCCCTCTCCTCCTCGGTCAGACTCTGGATCTTGCCGGCCTGCAGGGGACAGACCAGAGAGCAGCAGCAGTTTTCAGAGGGGCAGTTTCACAAACACAAACTGTGATTGGTTGCACCGGCTCCCATCTGGAAACAATGAGAGGCTGCATTCCTGATTAAAAACTTGCTGGTTCAAAGGTATGCGATGGTTGTGGAGGGAGTAAGGGAGTGGGGTGTTTGTGTAGTGGTGGTGGTAGGAGTCTTCCTACTGCTTCCTAATCTAGACACATGATGCAGTCACATGGCTCAACACATTCAGCCTTCATGACCACTGCCTCCAAAATCTGAACTGTTTACGATTTCACAATCTAGGGGCCACATGTGAAGGCTTTGTCCCCAGATGAACAGTGAACCAACAGAACAAACAGATGTCTCCACGACAGCCCGAATCAGAGCAGTGACATCAACAGGTATCATAGCAACGCTGTAATCTGCTCTATCTTGAGGCGCTGATGAGCAGCACACAAACAAGTCACACTGGCTTAAACCTGTCAATGCATGCGACTACACAATTCATGGGTGCACAGGGACACAGAAAAGGTTCTGATTTCCCATTAAATACATTTATATTTATCTATCTGAACACATTTAGTTGTCAGTCTGCAATAAAACCTTTTTACCTGAGAGTAAATATCAACAGGTGTGTGTGAGGACATAAGCAGCCCCGTGTGTGATATATGTAATGAGATTGTATACTCACCATGTCCAAAAAGTGCTTTGTTTTTAAAACACAGGGGGAGGTTCAGCTCCTGCTCCCTGCTGCACAGAGGTAAATCTGCTGTGGAAGCCTGTGAGAGCAGCTGGAATGAATCCATCCAACACATGAGCCGTGGGTCCTGCTTGTAGTGGCCTCCACAGAAGCCTGAGCAGAAATCCTTCCGGCTGAAATGCCATTCAGCTGCTTGTCGGCATGGGTTTAATCATAAACAGTCATCTGCTGCACAAGGCATGCATGAGGACAGCTATTGTTGCAGGATTCAACTCAAAGGCCAGCACAGCAGTGTTTGCTGTGTAATGAAAGAGGGAAGATACACTCCCCCTTTTCCATACTCTTTAATAATCTGTTTGATCTTATACAAACACACAGGATATAAACATGAACTTAAACCCCGTAGTCAGAGCGTATATCCATAATAATGTCTCTGCTAAACAGGAGAGCAGATTTAAAAGGATGGTCTGCTGGAGTTCATGTCAAAGGTTAATGAGCTGCCCTGTGAGATTGCCCTGGTGATTTCATCCGTCACAGTGAGCGCTCAGGTAAATGAACAAGTTAATGAAATGAATGCAGGAAGAGGGGGTGATCAGCATTTAACAGTTGACTGGATGTGAAAATGAGAATGGGGCTTCGGACAGGAAGGACAGTATTCTGTAATTCAGAACGAAAGCTATTAGATTTAGAGTTAGAAAGATCAAAAGTTACCTGTTTGACTTCTGCAATGTCACACTTTTAATTTCTATTAAACTCGTTTTAACCAATGTCTTCCTCCATGAATTATGGTGGGTCATTATCATATTTGCCCCAAATGTATTCATCACAAACCAGTTAAAAGGAACCACATGAGTACTGACCTTTGACCACTTTTTATACTGGTGTGAGTTATAAAAATGAGCAGTCGGAGAGGCTGTTTTTAAGAAGCAACATGGAATTCAGTAGACTTCTATATAAAACTCTTCCCGTCTTATTCCTCGTTACCAGTGGACATGGAGAGCACATCAAAAATGGTGAGCTTCATTATTAATTTGTTATGGATGATGATGATTATTATGTAAAGTTTGATACAGGCATAGCAGGGGAAGAATGTTCCTATCATAGTGCTGTGACTCGCAGTGCCAGTGAAGAGGACTTATGCTATATTGATCCAAAAAATAATTATAATCGTACTCTATTTAGCTTGATTGGTCCCCTATAATTAAGAAACAGTTATAACTTCGAGTATGAGCATTAACTCAGTCAATAATATTGAGTGTGTGTTATGATCCTGATGGTGATAGTTATCTGTTACACCCTTCTGTTATCATGTATTTATGATGTACAAGATGATTTGTGTATCAGCCATAAATCAGGGGTGTTTGGAATCTATGCAGGACTTGCTCTGAAAATGGATCAGGCTTTGCTCACATTTCATAACCAGCTGTCAGAAGAAGTGCAGGTTTTCTACACATCAGATTACTGCTACAAGGTAAGGACTCCAGGTTTAAGACACAAAAACAGTAGAAGCAAAATCCCCTTTAGTTTGAAATAAAAGGAATAAATACATACACACAGATAACAGCAAAAAGCCATGAACATCGCCTGCTTGTAACTATGACAGTATTCATGTTACTGTTCTAAATATAGTTGCATGTGAGAGTTTCGGGCTTCCATGTTTAAACATGTTACTCCTGTCAATGGCTCAGTGAGAACAAGAGGATCTGATTTCCAGAAGGTATTAGAGAAATTACTTATTTACATTTACAACAAAAAGGAGAAAGATCCAGAAGTATAACTTTGGAAACCACGTTTGGTCTTTGTAGCCAAAAGGCTTCAAGTCAGACTTATGGTTTGTCTTCTATATACTTTTTGAGGTAATTGACCAATTTAAGATGTGTTATGGCTGAGAGACAATAAAGGACATGGGACAACCTTCAGCGTGGGCTTTCAAAGGGATTTTCTTCCATAATTTGTTGATATCGTATTGATTCCTAAATGCAACACAAGCCCAAAGCATGATCAACCCACCACCATGCTTAATAGTAGGAGAGATGTTCTTTTTGCTTATTGAGGCCAGAATATTTTATTACAACTTCATTAGCCCCCGGAAACGTGTTTCTAAAATACACCAGGTTTGTTTAGATGTTAATTTGCACATCTTTGACTTTACTAGTGATGTTTATTTATTTAATTGATATTTGAGCTTTTTCTCTTTTCAGTGCGTATTCCAGCCTCTGGTCTCTGTAAAGCCCAACAACAACAATGCATCTGCAAAAATCAGCTCTAAATTCACTCTGACGATTCGGGTGGAATCTCAAACCAGGAATAAAACTCTGTGCAGGTAACAAGTTTCATCCTCAAACCAGATGATAAGTCCCCAGAAGCAAAACAAAGAACCTGATTTCCATTATGTTTACCTATATTAACTGAGGGGGAGTGGATCTCTCTTGTCTTTAAACATAATATAGTGTGATGGCATCCGATGATTGCATCAGCAGTCTGTAAGATTATTTACAAGGCAGGGGGAGTCATCATGACCTGCTTTCTGGACCTGAGTGATGCCCTCCCTTAAACCATCTCGCCGGGTATCGATCAGGAGCCTTTTTGGGGTTAATAAGACCTGACATTCTGATATTGATGAAAAGGGCTCATTAAAACTTGAAAGCCACATGTCCTCCAGAAGCATCACTGGAAATGTTAACAGGAGGAGACAGTTACAGTTTTTATGAATACTCAGATCTGACATAGCAGAGCTTTCCATTCACCTGTAAACATGGTATCAGGGATTTTGCTGCAACATGACAAGCCTCTGTTGCTGTCTTTGCCCTCTCAGAGGTCCAGTCTTTGTCCTTTTAAATCAATGCTGAGGTCTCTAACCAGGCTGTGCAGGTATTGATTTCCTTTTCCTCTGAAAAAAACACTTAGAGTGATAGCTAGTATGTCATCCCAACTCGGGATCAATATGTGCGTGTAATGCATGTTTTTTTGGGTCTGAAACTGGAGATGATGAGGACAAAGGCATGCACTTTAAGTCTGCGGGCACTAGGTGGTGCTCCTGAACTTTACAGTGAAGTAGAAGACCTTAAGGTCTTTTTTTCATAACTGTGAGGTTATGAGAAAAACAGCCCCTTGCCTCTAAGGAAATAGAGGATCAAATAGTATTTTTCTAAGAGAAATGTGTCTGAATATTTCACTACTGTTGACGCAGGTGGAACCAGACATATGTGGAAGGCGGTCATTACTCCATTTGGATCATGCCAGTGGCCTTCTATGATCCGATCTGCAGTCTTTCTGTGGATAAAAGGCCAGAGAATCCACACCTCCGTAAGTAGAAAGCATGTAAATACATTCATATATGTTTAAATTTCCTTTATTGTCAAAGAACCAGTGGCCACACTCAGTCCAAGCCTTTGATCCATTCTTTCCTCAACCGAGCCCACACCGAGGAGCATCTCCTCCCTCATCCACATCCACATCCACTGAGCTGTAATTCTCATCCATCTCATGGGACATGATGTGTATTGATCAGATAAGACTTGCTTTCTTAAAAAGGGATAAAAGAAAAGCTTTTTTGCTTGTTTTGAAGGTCTGGCTCTGTGCGTCGAGGGATGCTGCTAATACATTAGGGAGTGTGGAAGGATTAGGGCGTAATGGGATTTTGAAAGCGTCTCTCTCCATAATGTACACTCTACTTAACAATATTGCAGATTATGTTGTAGATCAGACTTTTAGGGCCAAGTAGCCATTATCTGTTATGGTCAGTGTGACTGCACCTCTCACAGTATGATGAGCTTCCATTAGCTCCACAGACTGGTGATTATACAAACTCCCCATAGGACTTGCTCAACTTAAGTAATGGTCTGGTCAGCAGCTCAAAAGACAGGTAAGAGATGCCCTGCTGGGGAATTTCAAAGTTTGCTCTGGTGGCTCAGATTGATTGGCTGCAGGGCTTTATAAGGTCATTCACTGGGTTCTTCAAGCATGTGTTTCAGTGCTGCTGCTCTCAGATGCACCCTTTAATCAAGTTAGTATTGTATTCTGCTTTGTACCACGTACCACACGTCACCTGCTGGGCCCCTTAATTCAGATACACAAACCCACAGTATTAATAGTATGAAGTGTTTAAATTTACTATATACATTCATACATACATGGCTTAATTGAATCATTTTAAATGCCCCCATTTACAGAAACTGAGAGAGCAGGCACTTCATACACCGAGAGCTTTACTTTATGAATGGATGTCAGACATGCCGGGACTTTTCAGAGGCGATTAAGTGGCTTCTCTTTGTTCAGAGTGGATGACCCAGTGTGGTTTCAGCTGTTTAAAAATGGCTTCTTTTTGTTTGTTTTTCCACTAAAGACAAACACTGCACGTACTGTCCCCGTATTACCTGTGCTTTGACGCAAGGAGACCATTCAGATAACTTGAGCCTTTCTGTTATTGCTTTATAATCAGAGGCTGAGCTGTAAAATGATTCATCGGTTTCCCAATACTGTTTCTGATGAGACATTCGGAATACATGACACTAAACATTTAATTTACATTTCAGTCTAGTTATTCATTTATTTATTTTTTGCCAAGATGTTTTGCTATTTGGTCTGTGTAACTGTATTTTTTTTGGCAAATAAAATAAATCCAGGACCTCTTCCACTGAAAACTTGTACTGTGACCCTTCTTCTCTTGCAGTCAGGCTTGTATTTGTTTTACTTTCTCTATTGTAGCCTTACATTTTCCTCTTTGGATGCCTGTAGGGTCAGATTACCCAGACTGATTGCTCTTTGATGGATCAACCAGGATTTGTTTTGTTTGTCACTTGAGGGATCCCCTTTGACATGAGTTGACTGACAGAGAGTCACATGAGAGTCCAGAAGTAATAAAGCAGACAGTTTGGGCTGTCAGTCAGTGCTTTTATCCTCATTCAGATCTAACTCTGAGGTAGATGTACAGTAAAAAGCTCTTGACTAGACATTGAGTGGTACAGATTGATTACACAGCTCCCATTTGCAAATGTTTCCTTATCTTGTGTTTTTTCAGCTCTTCTGGTGGCAGCTCTCCTTCTGGCTATAATTGCTCTCTTATTTGTTTTGGTGCCTTACATCTGCAGGTACACACACATTTTATACATCATCCTTGAGAAAAATTCCTCCCAGCTCTGATTACTCTTCCTCTCTTTTTTACAGGAAGCACTGTACATCGAAGCTTATTAAAACTATTTGCTGCCAAGGCCAAAAGTACTCTGTGGATAATGTAAGTAGCATACTTCTTCTAATAAATGCACTGGATTCATATTTTGATAAATGGAATTGGATGGCACAGATATTGAATTTGCTTAGTTTTAGATTAATCATAAATCAATCAGAGAACTCAAAATGCCTGGAGAAAGTTAAAAGTTTGGATTTGTTCATATTGAAAAAGCTGTTGAAATTTACCTGCTCAGATGTGTAAAAGATGCTTATTAATTAATTCGTTTTTATTTTTTACGTTGCACAAAAAGATCGACTGTATGTTCTTTTGTAATCAGAAGCATAGCTTTGATCCAAAAGTTTTCACTGGACTACTACACAGCCTGAGATGCATACCGAAATTGTTCTGAGACTCCAGTCATCAAGACGTTTGGGAGACACTAATGGAATGATTGATACAAATGTTAGCAGAGCCAGTTGTACAGCAGACTTACATGGAAGCAGTAGAGCGCCGTATCCACCCAATCATCTCGCTCCATGGCAAGAGCTGCTGTGTATTTTTGGTGAACATGAATAGCTCCTCTTATTCTCTGTCTCTGGCTTCCATATGCTGTCTGGGTGGCACACAGATCCATCATGACATATTAGTGCTGGTGTCTTCCTGCTCTGGCGCTTTAAACTGCTTCATGGAGGCCAGCAAGTCAGGCTAATCCAACAGAGAGGGCAGCAGGCCAGAGTCATCAAAATACTGCCTTCAGAGAGAGGGAGAGAGAAGGAGCCAGGAAAGAAATGATTTTGAGAAGTTTTTACCCAGGCAACATTTTAGATCTTTTGGTTTTATCAGTACTCTTACATGTCATTAGAATTGCAATTATATAAACACTTCAAATAGCTGAGTTTGCTTTTCAAATAAGTTTCCTGGTTCTTTTTAAGTTTAACAATATCCAAACCCAAATGTTACACAAGAAACCTCAAATTGCCACTTCATGGAGAAAGAACTTTCATCTTAATTATAATCAATCACTCCTACAGTGAAGGGTCATTTTAAATCTAATGCCAATTAACAAAATTTCTCAGCAATTAAAAGGGGACTTATAATCAACACTTTGATTGTGGATTTTGAGGCAATAGGTGAGAATTATCCTAAATTACCAAAAAAAAATTCAAAGCTTCTTTAATCCTTTTTAATATCAGAGTATGATCAGATGACTACATGCAAACTGAGAAGGTCATTTACAGCATTGATCCAGAGTGTACTTTCCACCTGCAACTCCACAGTTCTTCTTCAGATTAACAGATCCTGTCAGTGTCTCCCAGCGATGTGCCTATCGGGGGTATGAATGAGTATAGAAGCACCAAGTATGTACCAAAATGGGTGCTGTATGAATGTGTGTGTGAATGGGTGAATTAACATGTAGTGTCAAAGCGCTTTGAGTGGTTACATGACTAGAAAAGCGTGAAATGGTCAAATGAAAGTTGTTGTTTTTTTGTTTGTTTCTTTTTTTTAAAAAACCAGTAGAGTACCAGGTATCTGATTTTATGTTCCAGGTGCACTAAACTAGATCAGAAGAGGGTGCTCCATGTTACAAGGTGATGTAGGCTATGATTGTAATATTCTTAGATAATAACTAATCCATGTTTCCCATGAAAACCAATTAAATAGGTCTCCTCACTGTTGTAGCTTGAATGCAAATATCTAAAAAGAGGCATTTTAGCATGCCCATGTTTATCATTAAAACTGAACAACTAAAGTTTCAAATACTATTAGGCAGAAAAAAGACTATCTAATCAACATTTGAAAGGACTGGGGTGATTATTTGCCCTTCATTTGTTCCAAAAAGATAGAAAAATGACATTAATAAGATGTAGATGTGAACAAACTGCATTGCCTGATGGTCCACATCAACTGATGTAGTGTACAGCTTCTGTACATGTTATGTATCACACAAAGCGTGTAGCACACTACATAGTGAATAAAAAGTTTCAGCTGATGTTTTGACTAGCAAGTACAAAATGGCCGACTCATAGTGGACATAGTTAAAGTTGAGATGATTCAAACACAGATGTAGATTGTTAGGGTAGGGCTGGGCAATCCGATACCAAGTAAATGGCACTGGCACTGCCCTTCACTGGTGTCACTCCTACCGCACCAACAGGACCGAGTACGTGGCCTTGGGAGATGCAAAACAGACCTCACACTGTCACCTGTGGGGTCCCCCAAGGCTCCGTACTTGGTCCTACCCTCTTCACTCTGTACATGCTCCCCCTCGGCCGTGTCGTCACCAAGCATGGAATTAACTTCCACTACTATGCTGATGACACACAACTCTACATAAAGGTCACTCCCGCCAGCTCCCCCTTTCCTCTGTCACCCGCCTCAGCTCCTGCCTGGAGGAGGTTAAGATGTGGATGAGTCAAAACTTCCTGCAGCTAAATGGTTCAAAAACAGAAGCCATTCAAACTGGAACCCCTAACAAACTCCGCTCCTCTCCTCTCACATCCATTTCATTCTTTGGTCACATCATTCCCCTCTCTCCCTCCGTTACAAACCTTGGGGTCAAGTTTGACCCCACCTCTCCTTTGACAATCATTTCACCTCCATCTGAAAAACTTCTCATTGCGCTGGTATAGAACGATACCGATACTAGCCTTGGTATCGATACTATTGATATTTGTATTGATCTGACTAGCCCTAGTTAAGGGAAGAAAAGCTTGATCATGAAGGTGATCCGGCAGTTCAGGTACTCTGCTGAAAAGTTAAAGAAAAACTTCTTAGTTTTGCTTCATCATTACATCATTACATTTTGATTGTTACATCTACATATTGTTATGTTACTCAAGTTAACAAGGAGTGTATGCCTTAACCGTGACATTACAACAGCATAAGAATGGTTTAAACCTGTTCCCCATCAGTGCTGATTTATTTACTCTCCCTGCTGTTGTTTCTCCAGGAAGATGCACATGCTTGTGAAACTGCGCACGATACCGGTAAAGCTAAACCACCACGTCTGCTCTCCCTGGACACTTTCCGAGGGTATGTGCACCATCAACAACCATCTTGTTTATCAGTCTATCACCACATGCTGCTTATTCACATGCTAATTCTTTTTAGAGCTGTCTGAGGCATGATGAAGATCTACAGGCCCAATGTAATGAATAATTATAAAGGGTTCACAGTCTGGCCACATGCTCCCTCAAGCTTTTGTTATCAGGCGGTATAGCTTTGGGCATGATTTCTGATATCAGTACGTCTTGGGTTTGGAACAGAGTGTTTCTGTTGGACAGGAGTGATGCATGTGATTGAATCTGGGCTCCCTGCTAGCCTTAATTGTGGCCTGGGGGGTAGACACAAAGCACGCCTCTCTGGAAACAGGATGCTGGTGTGGCTTTGACCTCCCCCTTGCCAAATAATTGATGTAATAATACCGTCAACATATCAGCACACATCCCCATGGCCACAGATCTCCTGCCAGAGCAGAGAGCAAGAGGAAATCCAGCAGAACACAGACAGCATCCAGCAGACGATTGGCATCCTTTCCAATCTGTGGCTCCGATTTGGATGAAAAACCACCTGAAACCACTGAGCAGATGTTCTGCATTCAGAAGGCTACATTTCTGTATAGTTTGAGGTTTTAATACATTTTCATTAGAATGAGAAAGGCTCACAGAACAGACACATTTCGATTTAATCTGTCTCACTTCCACTTCTTGCCGCAGCTCCGCTCAGTCTTGTTTTCTGAAATGTCACTCTCGGGTTACAGATACTCGTCATATATTAATGTCCTGTTTGGTGATACTGGAAAATTCTCATGCCTTGCGACACGCTTAATCAAACTGTGACTCAGCGCACAAGATTAACGCTGCAGGTGCCTCCTCAGCTGCGTGACTTATGATCCATACCCCTGATAAGTAACAACTTTCTACAGAGAACAGACACATCAGTCATCTGCCATAAATGCTGAGGCATTTCTGAAGGGAAAAGGCTTTCCTTCTCAGCTGAAAGGTTTTTCTGATCATTGCTCAGGCTCCGCTGACATGATATACAGAGAACTGTGGGGTACAGTTGCACGTTAATTTTTCTAAAAGGATTTGAATTTTAATCTTGTGAAGGAGTGCTAAAAGCTTTTCACCAGTTTCCCCACTGTTGAAAATCACACTGCCAGTTGTTAGTGGTGCCGTACAGCAGACGGAACAACCATTACAGCGAAACCAAGGATTGTAAGTTGCATATAACACCAGGTGGCTGAATCATTCTGTGCCTTATTTTGACCGGGGTCCAGGTTTTCCTCCGATGCAGACTTTAGATGTGCTCTGATGTTTGACCACAAGAAAGAAGAAATCAAACCTCGGCATTTCCGCTGACGTTATAATCCATTCTGACTAGATCAAGTGTCCATAAACTTTGCTTTCGCTACCAATGTCCATTTGCAAAGGCGTAAAGTTCCAAGCTGATCCTCTAATTAGTAATGCATGAATGACGATTCAAATCAAAGAAGGCCATGAGTGTCTATCAGTGGGTCATGAGCAGCTGCCACCTCTGCATCAAAGACAAGTCTTTCTGTAACAGTCTGTTCTCTATTAATCAAAGATACTGATTTCCAGACATGAATTAAGTCTATTGGTAAAGTGGGAAATGTTCAGTGGAGAGTGTGGCAGGGATACGAACAACTTAAATTTAATTAGCAACCAAGAAAAAAGTCTGCAGCACTTCTGCAGTTTGGCAAGGCAAGGCAAGGCAAGTTTATTTGTATAGCACATTTCATGTACAGGACAATTCAAGGTGCTTTACATAC
>JBBBVU010000017.1:6989445-7002627 GCA_037177055.1 Atherinosoma microstoma
TTTGAAGTCGATTCTTTGACAAACAGGAAGCCAGTGTAAAGATCTGAGGACTGGTGTTATATGATCCACTTTCCTGGGCTTAGTGAACAATAATAATCACTACAAGGAACAACACTGTAAAACAAAGAGACTTAAAAGCAAACAAACAAAAAAACTTGAATTATATTACCATTACAAGCAGTATAGTTCTGTGAAGAAGTCTTAAAATGAGGTTAATACAAGTTCAGATGAACAACAACATATGACATATACTACCATGTCATTATTTATTAAAAATTGTACTAAAATGTGGAACTTGTGAGTAAACTAAGTCCATACTTACTGTTTCCATTGTAAGTAGGAGAATAAGCAGCAGCCAGCTGCAGCAGGTCAAATGCACTTGATTAACTGATCACCAGCGAGTGTGAGCACCTCTATAAAAGCAGAGGATTTGACAGTTTGCTGGTCTGAAGCATTCAGGTAAATACACCATACCGTGGAAGAAAGGCATCAACAATGATCTGAGAGGAAATTTGGAAAGGATATAAGCCCGTTTCCAAACAAGTTTTATGTCCATCATTCAGTGAGAAAGCTCTGAGCCCATCTGGTGACATGGAAACCAGATGGGTATAAGTTGTGGAAACAAGATATTTAAGTCCCCATGCGTGGGAAGTAATAATGAAACTGTGGCCACCTTATAATGGGTGAGCTCCTTTATGGCTATAGGATGCCAAGAGACATTGGTTGAATTCAAATTTTATCCTGTGATCTCTTGCAACTAAAAACACTGTCACAATTATAAAGAGATGCTTAATTTGAATACTTAAGGTGCACAATAACAATAAACAGTGTAAAATGAAAACATCGGGCAAGTAAGTTAATAACATGTGACCATGACTTATTCATCTTGTTGATGCACATCAGTAATCCACAATGATGTATATATTTCTTTGATGTCAGCAGATGGCTCCATAAGAAAGAGTAGAATTGGAAAAATATTCCTATTTGAGTCAACCATGAACTCCTCTGTATGACAAGGTATTCTAGAGTTAGATGTGACGCCATCTCTTTCTGACATCTGAAGCTTGGCTGAGGGGGGTCACGCAACACGACAATGATCCCAAACACAGCAGCAAATGTACAACAGAATGACTGAAACAGACAAAGATCAGGATGGTCCAATCAAAGTCCAGACTTCAGGCTGTTTCAAAAGCTTGCTTGTAAACTTCAGCGAAGTGAAGCAACTTTATAAAAGTGGACCAAGATTCCTCCACAACAATGTGAGACACTGATCACATTATACAGAAAATGATCACAGCGAGTTATTGCCACAGAATCTGGTTCTTCAAGCTATTTGATCATGATGTGTACTTTTTCACACAGTGCTTCTTATCTTGGCCTTATTTTTGTTAAATATACATTATAATAAGAGTGTGCTATGCAGGATGTTTTATTGGTCATTGGAGGTTGCAGCTACCTACATTTTGGCCAATTTGCAATAAAAGTTGTGGCGTCTTCCCGTCTTCCCTTTACAACAATAAAATTGACAAGCAAACCCTTTTAATTCTCAGCTATTACGACCGCCAGCTATTAAGAATAATTACTGGAAAAACAGTTAAGAAACACGGCTAACTGAAAAGAAACTGTGTGTTTTTTACTGTATGTGGACTGATGTGTCAGAGATTGGGTAAAACATAGTCTCATCAGACCAGGCAAGGTTTTTCCATCTTCTGTTATCCGATTTTGGTGAGTCTGTGTGAAGTGTAGCCTCAGTTTCCTGTTCTTAGCTAACAGGAGCGGCAGCCGGTGTGGTCTGCTTCTGTAGTCCATCTGCTTCAAGTTTCAACACATTGCGCTAAATGCATTGAATTGCTACCATGTGATTGGCTGATTAGCTATTTGTGTAAACAATTAACCAGGTGTGCCTAATAAAGTGGCCTGTGAGTGGAGTGGAATGAACTGACCCCCCCCCCATGTCATCGCAGCACTGATTGGTTCATTTCAAGAGTAGCAGCTTCTTTTATCCCTTGTCCAGTTGATCCTTTACTGTGGAAATAATAGACAGAATATAATTCTTGTCTAAAATAATAAATTCCTTTATTAAAACGTTAATAAAACATTCCACTTTGTGTTTAGTAAATGTGAAATTCCCTGCCTCTCTATAACTGCACAGCTGTCCTCCTTTGTCAACATAATTTAGTTAGAAAGCGAGCAGAGAGCTTTGGACCTGAGTCTGATGGCCACAGTGTCACTTATAACCATTTGGGTTGTGGGAAGTTGCCATGCAAAAGCAGCCACATTGCTTAATTCCCGGTGGGCGTTTAGCTGTGAACCCTTCAGTCAGCAGGTCTCAGACGACACGCCAGGTGCCCGCTGCCCTCCCCTGTGTTCATCCATGCTAATGTTGTCAGCTGAAACACATTCATCATCACCAAATTAATCAGAGGCTGCAGATGACTCACATGCCACATCTGGCAGCACGGGATAGGAGAAATGTGACCGCCACATCAGGGACACGCCATCGACAGATACATCCCAGGACTATTTGGTTACCCAAGGCCAAATACCCAGGCACACCGGGTGTTGGTGTTTGTGTGGTTTTTCTCATTAACTGTATGAGAGAATTCAGTTGTCACTTCTGTGATAATTCCTACTTGTTTTTCCACAGGCGGGGAAAATTCTCATTTTCTACAAGAGGAAGAGCGTCCACATCCTCGGTCGATTCCTTGTGTGGGCCGTCATCCTGGTATGTTGCACCACGTCCATTGATCATTTAAATCCAAGACAGCAAACCACTTAAAACATTGTCTTACCTCTACGACTCAGACCTGAGAGCTGTTTTACTCCACCTTGCAGGTGTAGACACTGCTTTGTGTTTTCAAGCCAATCGAAACATTTTATTAGCAGGACATAGCAGAGAGCATGTGTGTAATCTCAGTACGATTAAACAGCATCCATGTGTGGCTGTGTTTCCGGGAAGACATGGGTATCCAGCTCCTCAGGGGGATACACATTGTCTCTCATTGCCTCTCTGTGCCTCACATGTGGTTTTAGATTATGAGTTAGGCATATTATTTACAGTCTTGTGCAAGAAGAGCACGATCAGTTCAGGTACCTGTAAGCAAAAAAGTCAGGAAACAGACCGAACACATGCAGGTTTGGATTAGATAAAAAGTTAATTCACATATTGGATAATAAGTTAAATCTGTTTGGATGAAGCTTTTACGGTTGTATCAGTTTCTGGGTGGTCTGAAAACACAAAAAGAGCCAAGCCGGACTCTTGTTTCATTTAGAGGGGGAATATGTCCCCCAGGGAGAAGGCAAGTGTTACAGGAGATGGCGTGTTATGCGTTTCTAAACCTGTGACAGGAGGCTGCTAGTTGGTTCTAACAAGACAAGGAGGCAGCCATGTAGAAAGGCCAGGCTGTGCAGAACTGTGCTCGGCTACTGTTTTCATCTACATTTACTGTGATGCTCGTTTGTGAAACGGGGTTAGTAGGAGCGTGTTTGCTGTGGAGGGAGACATCCTGAACTGGCGGCCCTATGACCTGGAGCGATGATGGAGCTGGAGGAGCTGTCTTCATCACCCAGCCTTTGAAATCAAACTGTGCGGGATGAAAAGAAGGGGAGACTCAGATAGAGAGGGGAAAAAAGAGGCAGGAATAGGTTGGCCTCGTGTAGTCTGTGTGTAATTGTGTGCTTTTTGTAAAGCTTTGGATATCCGGTTGTAGAGTCTAAACTGTTATGTTTAACTGAATATGGTTTATTTATCTGGTCTGTGTTGAAACCAGACTGAAGGTTCTTCATTTAAGGAAGGTTGGAGAAGTCAAGAGGCTTTTTATAAAATCTAATATCAGGTATGAAATCCCAGAGGGATTTAACAGTCCACAAAATTAATGTTTTTACAGCTGGTCCAGACTATCTAAAAACCATCTAAAAACCTAAGCATGCGAAGAATCAGAATTTCATACCGCACCAGCATCTCTTTAAGGTTGTATTTGGCAGCTTAAAAGCCACACATGTGTAGAATCACAACATTTCTCCTCCTTTCTGTCCCTTCTTCTTGCATCTTAGCAATATGCTAAATTTTTGTAATGTCATATATTACACCAAACCCCAGTCTTTCCCTAATCCTGGCCATAGTGTTTTGGTACCTAAACCTTGCCAATCAGTGAAAGCAAGCATAAGTAAATAAAAACGACAAAAATATTTTTATATATGATTCCAAGACACTAGAACTGTAATTTCTCTGGACAAGAAATTAAAGATGACATACAGATAATACTTGTTCTCACAGCAGAAATGTTGCTCTCAAAGAATCAAATAATCTAATATTACTATGCTTTCTGGCCTACAGAATTGTTATATGCCCGTGTCTGCCTTTAAAACTGTAAATTCTCCACATTTTGCATTTCATGAATCTACCAAGCACGCTCAAAAATGGTAAAGTTGTTACTTTTTAAAGGCAAAAAAAATGTTGCGTGATGTTGGTTTCCTTATCAGATTGTAACATAGTTATGTTTTGGATGAGGTGAATTTATCGTAAATGTGATAGTGCATAACATTCTGGGGTGGGTTGTCCCAGAGGAGAGAACCCACTTAACCAAATCCAGTCATTTTTGTCATTCACTGTTAGTTATTGTAAACCATAGAAAATACATGATTTATTTTACATGTTGATAAAAATATGGTTAGGGTGAAGGATGACAATATATATATATATATATATATATATATATAATTATTCATATCCTTCCATTAAAGAAGGAAAAAAATCAGCTTTCACTGAAATAAGTTGAAACTGACAAAAGTAATGATATATAAAAATTTAATGGAAATCATTACATTGTTATTCAATTGTGGTTCAATAGAAATCTTTTTCATAAACAAGCAAAAAATATGAGAAATTAATATCCGTTACGTCACTCATTAGCTAATATTGTGTTGAGCAATTCTTTGAGGCGATCAATGCAATCAGTTGTTTTCTGTAACTCTCCATCAGACGTCTACACCTGTCCACAGGTATTTTGGCCCACTGCTTATCAGCAAAGTGCTCTCATTGGTCCCAGACCATATTGTTTGTTTGTTTTTTATTATTTTTTTAGCTCAATTAAATTAACAAAAAAATGTCATATTTCACTAAATTATAATTGAACAAATTTATATTTATTATTACTTTTATCAGTCTCCAGTTATTTGAATTGCTATTAAGAATTTTGTCTTTTATTTAATGGAAAGGTATGAATCATTTTGTTTACTACTATATATATATATATATATATATATGTATATTATACTGTCGATATTTCTGGTTTCCAGAAAATGTAAAATAGTCATGTTTTATTCTGCTAACTGGGTTGACTTTAAGCCTAACTGTTTACATGAGCCTGGTAACATGCTGCTCTTTAATGTGTATGTTTATCATTCATAATGTGCTAAATTAAACGTGGGAGGTTCCTACAGCACAGAAAATGAGCAGTTTGAGTTTGTAAACTGGGATAAAATCCTGCTTATACGCAGAAGAATCAATTGAAATTCTGTTGTGAGAATTTAATGTCATTAACCTCAATTCTTAAATGACAAATCTCCTCCATTATGTCTCCTCGTGTTGAATCTTATTGACTATCATTGTGTAGTGAGTGGCTGGAGGGAGGTGAAATAAATTAGGTCCATTTGGCTTCTCCCAGAGGCACAGAGTGATAAAGTATCACACGATGAAATGAATAAAAATCAGTCTTTGATGTTTTTCCATTGTATGTCACGGTGTAGCAGTTAACAGACAGAGATGACATGGATGCTGCTCAAGATTATGATGTTGGAGGTGACATATTCAAGATACTACAGTGCTATGAGATGGATCAATACAAGGACATAAAATCCCAGTAAACTGAAATAGAGAATCACAATAAAATAGATTTTCTCACATTGCAACGGTTGACAGAGAGATCAGACCATTTTTATTGATTTTATGAAAAGATAAGAGCAAGAACAAAGAAGGAACGCAGCTTATAATCTTCCCATGAGCTCCTCACATACACAATTGCTTTGCTACTGTCATTTCAGTGGTTAAAACTATTTTTAGTGGGGTGTTGTTGTTTTTTTCACCAACACAGAAAACAAAATTAGTTGTAATGATTGGCCTGCTCTTGATATTGACTTCTCTAATACAATTTCAGCTCATATTGGAGGCCGGAAGCAGAGCTGAGCGGCCTCTTATTTCAGACATGTGTTCTTGACATTAGCAGTTCTCCTTGGTAAGGGGGGGGGGCTCTACGCTGCATGCACTTCACCACAGAGTGGGTCCGAAAAGAACAAGAGAGGGTTGATACCGTATAAGCGACAAGCTGGGTTTCACGTTTCCAAGTCGCACAGATATCGAGGCAGCCATGCATCTTCCTCATAATAAACAACAGCCCCAGTTAATTAAAGCTCAACGATCAGGCTCCAGACGTGTGAGATTGAAATTGAGCGATTGCCCCACATACCAGCCCAATCCCACATCCTGCTGCCTGGATAGCCTGGAGACTCAATCCAGCCCCAGCTAGGCTATTTCCACACCATCGATTCTGTCATCTATACACATGATGGATATCCACCTAACGAGCGCGTTTGGATTTTGATACGCTGCCCCGAGTTTCTCTCTGGTGCACAAAGTGTCTCATCACGCATCTAAATCACATGTAAAGGTGAATAAATGAGACAATGAATGATTAGATCATAAATTTGCCCTGTATGTTAGATTTAAAAAAAACACCAAAAAGCCCCGAGCCTCAACATGAGGTTAATTTAGCCCTTTTGCATTTTATTGTCTTTCAGCTGGTTGTTTTGGTGTGGATGATCAAACCGGCCTTTGTCGCCTGACTCCGTGTGCATGACTTTGCTGCACCTTTTTCTCATCTGATCCTCAGATAATCGGTTAATCTGCCGGACTTGCTATCTGTTGCCTCACGTTTTAGTAGCCAAACACAGATTGCTTTATCGCCCTCCATCGATTTGAAATCTGTTTCATTTCCACCCTCAGGGAATCTCTGCAGCCATCCTTTCTAAGTGCACACGAGACGGAGGATTTATACCTGTCAATAAAAACCTTTGGTAAGTGCTTCCTGACCCTCTAAATCCAGCCACTTTTCCTCACAAAAGAAAAGGATGAGCTTCCAACGGGCACAAATCAAGGCTGCTAAAACACACGTTTACTTACTTCTAACGGCTCCTATGACTGTAAATAATCACCCAGGCAGTCGGGGGTGTGACGTGGAGCGGTTATACATCCGCCCAACATGATCACTCCTCCAGCAAAATCCAGAATCCCGTATCCTCTTCACCTCAGAAGCACTTACTACATATTTTACCAGCTCTATGTGCTGGCAGGAGATTTAGCTCGGGGAAAAGTAACTGTATAGTTTTGGGATAACAAGACAAAGCCCCTTGATAAATGCTTATAATGATTTAACACAACGAAAGGTGCAATTTCTATCACAGATGTAGATTGCTTTCCGACTTCTGCATCTGTTCTTCCCCCCACATTCCCCATTAAAATGATGTGAATGGTTTTAACGTTGCAGCAGGAAGAATACCATTACATCTGTGATGTGTAAGCAAATTTCTTGTGATGTTCCTCAGGGGCCCGCACTAACACCATACTCATCCTTCGCTATTACTGTACCTGCCTGGCTTTTATAGGCAGTTCATCATGCACAGGTTATTGAGCTCTTGAGTACGAGTCCCTGCCTGGATGTCTAGAAGTAATTAACTCCCAGCCAAGAGTCCTTTTTTGGCCCCACTTCAGCTGAGATGAAAAAAAAAAAAAACGAAAAAAAGAAGCTCACTGCAAAGAGGCTCTGGGAGGCAGCCATTTTACATTAGATGATATTTCATCAAACATTCTTGCACTTAGGAACAGACAGGGACATGGCTGGCTGGCACAGATCCACGGGGCACATGCCAGAGATGCACTGCTGATGCTTCAGAGCAAACCGTCCAACAGTTTGCTGGATTGGCTCGAGACCCCTGGGTGTTATTTATCTGCAGCAGAGGATTGATGGACTGAGTGTTTACACCCTTGTTCACACCAAACTGTGAACATTTTAGTGATGCCTACACAGACTGAGTAAAATGTTGTTTTTTGGAAAGTGTTACTGATGCTCTGTTTCTGCAGGTCGTTGTCCTACGTGGTGTGTACGGGCTGTTTCTCTTTCCTGCTGCTCGGAGGCATGTACTTTGTCATTGATATCAAAGGCTGGTGGGGTGGACAGCCCTTCATATACCCAGGTACCGTTTATTTATCAGCAAAGATACTCGGTTTGGCTGGAATCAAAACCCTAATCTGCTTCCTCGCTAATGTGTTTTATTTTAAATCTGACCTATCTGGGGGAAAAAAGCTAATAAGGCAAGGCAAGGTCATTTTTATTGCACATTTTATGTTCAAGACAATTTAAAGTGTTTTACGTTAAACATTAAAAGCATTACAGTGGTGTGCAGAGGTCATTTAAAACCAAAAACTAGAGAAAGAGAGAAAGAAAGGAGACATTAGATAAAAAAAAATATAGTTTATAAATTCAAGCTTAAAAGAAACGATGTAAATGCAGCAGAAAACAGGAGGGTCTTTAACCTGGATTTAAATAAACTCAGAGTTTCAGCTGATCTGAGACTTTCTGGGAGATTGTTCCAGACATGTGGAGCATAGAAGCTGAATGCAGCTTCTCCATGTCTGGTTCTGACTCAGGGAACTGATAAGAGACCAGATCCAGATGATCTGAGTCGTCTGGTAGGTTCATACTGGGTCAAGAGGTCACTGATGTATTTTGGTCCTAAACCATTCAGAGCTTTATAGACCAGCAACAGAACTTTAAAGTCTATCCTGTGATGGGAGCCAGTAATAAGACAATTATTCCCAACAAGATCTGAACTCAGGAAAATGCTGATGGCCTAACACATAACAGTTCTTCAGGCTTTTGTTCTATTTATTTGTGGGTTCTTGTTTTTAATGTTTGTTTGTTTTTTGTCTTTTTTAACTTCACGGGTAAATTTGCAGTTTTGCTATAATCCAACATGTTTACATCATGTATGATGTTTATCAACTTGCACAGACTCAATTAAATCTCATTTACAAGAGAAAGAAAAATATATGTCAGAGACAATAAGCTCCATTCAAGTGGATCTGAGTCTTTTTCCACTGTTTTGACATGGACGTGTTTGTTTGCACATGTGCATGCTCAGTGCATGTCACTGGTCATGTGACACGTTTCCAGGTGTGTTACTGTTCTTAATTTTGTCCTTAAGCAGACCTTAGACACCTGGCTGGACAAAATGATATGCTATTTATTTTGAATTAGTTTTAATTCTGCACATTGTGGCACTTTTGGTCAACTTTGTTGTTTTTAAAGTGCTTTATAAAAAGGTAGCATTGTATTGCAAAATGAATTACACCAAACACATTATTGGATCTCAGTTTCTAAATTCAAACAGGGCGGCTATGATTTCAATATAACAGTATTAGTTACATTTTGTGTTTTGTCCCTCTTGATTTCAGCCATTTTGCTTTAAGCTAATTAAATTTATTAAAGAAATTCTACAGTCAGAAATGATGGTAATGTAGATATTAACAGAACAAGCCTCATGTTTGTTTAAATGCAACTTTTATATAGGGGCTAAGTGGCATTATATAAATAGTAAATTGAATTAAAGTAATAGTATATTGTCATGAGCACCTTTTAATGCTCATATGGAAAAGATCATAAAATACAGGATGTAGTATAACAATGGACCAGAAAAGCACCAGCAGTCATATTTAATTAATAGTGTTTTAAAACAGGGATTTAAAGTTACAGATGTGGATGTTTCCTTTGTTAAACTCACGTTACCTTTAGTTTTCTCTTCTCATGTCTTTTCCTCACCTCCCCCGATCATATCTCAGATGGGCGGAACTAAAGCATGAGGAGAGGAGCTAAGGATGCACAGATTGGGAAATGAGAAGAAGAAATGTTGTAAAGTTTTCCCCCTGTTGTTTTTTTGTCCAGTGATAAAATAAGATAAGATAAGATAAGATAAGATAAGATGAGATAAGATAAACTTCATTGTCTGTCACAGGTGACAGAAATTTGTCTTTGACAGGCTCCAGAAAAAAAACACACATTAAACATAGTCAACCCCCCCAAAAAAGAAAAAGAAAAGAAAGAATCAGACTGCAGGAGAAGCTTTTGGAGTTTTACTCAAAATAGTTGTTTAGTCAGTCGTTTTCAGCAGAAACAGGGAATGCTCTGAAAATAGCACCTGACTGAAAAAAGGATCAATATTTTGCATTAAAACTGAAAAATCCTTTCTCAACAACCTTCTTGTCTCCTTCTGCAGGGATGAACTCCATCTTTGTGTATGTTGGCCACTCTCTCCTTGGTTTCTACTTCCCTTTCAGCTGGGAAATGCGCTTCCAGGCGAGCCACTGGGAGTTTCTACTGCAAAGCCTATGGGGAACTTCTCTGTGGGTGCTCATCGCCTACTTTCTATACAGGAAGACATTTTTTCTCAAAATATAAACAGGATGAAGTGTTTGACCTTTATTCTCTAGATGCTGTTATATACAGTATATATATACATTTTTTATTTTATTTTTTTATTTTTACCAATATAAGAGTCATTAATAATGATTGCAGGTTATATAGATTATTCTAACAGCTGGAGTTTAGTTTATTGTTCTTGGCTTATGCAGCTTACCTACTGGTATTAAACAGTATGTTTGAATGAATTCAGTTACACTTTTGTCCAATTCATGTCATAAATCTAACAGTTCGGAGGAAGTGCTCAAAGTTTCTGTCCAAAATAAGCCGCAGCACACTGGAAAAAGCATGAAAAACCTTAATCCATGAAATCCATTAAGCCAGCAGCCCCATCTTTAAAGAAGACGTCTGCTCAGCTGTCAGCGTGGGCAGCTCATGATTTATTCGATGCCACTTGTTTTGCACACAGAATAGACTGATTAAATCAAATATACTGAGGTGGTACTTAACAAATTAGGCCAAGTGATTCCACTACACACCAGGACAATCATTATGAGTCCGTTGCCATGGCCACTCCTCCTCTTATTGTGTGTGTGCTTGCGTGTGTCTGTGTGTGCCATCTGCTGTCCAAGTCACAGAACTTTAACAGGGGTCAAGATGCACAGCTCACAAAGGAGTGAATTAATGGGACTGACACTTCTTGCACTCATTGTATGAGAAAATCAGGGAAATTACACAAATCCAATTCATCAGACGAGCCCCATCAAAGAGCACGAGTCATTAAGATGTTTTACATTTTACATGTTTAACACTAAAAGCTGCTTACTTACTGGATTAAAGTTTATTCCGTCTTAGATTATGAAACTTCCACTTCATTAACAATGTAATGATTTATACATAGTGATGTGATGAATCTATGACAGTATTGAACATACTGCATCAGGTCAGGTGGCGTGTATATCATGAAATGACCATCTAGTTAATGAAATGAAACATCAGGCTCTTCTTCCTGAGAGAAATCCCATTACGCCCTCCTCAGGTGTAATAACATTGCATAATATGCTGTAGTGGTTTTGTCTTCTGAGCTGAAATTGTTGTTTGAATCCCAGTAGGTGCACCCTGCCCTCTTGAGCAAGGCTCAAATCTGTAATTGCTTTTCCAAACGGCTTTGCCGGTAATGGAAATGCATAACTGATACTTCACGAGAGGAAAATGAAATCAATATGGACTCACCACAGAAGTCTAAAGATGTCGTTTGTGTATTTGCATGTGTTGATACGCTTTGTGTTATTACAAGGGCTGAGATGAGGCTGCAGTTCAAACACAAGCAGTCCTTAATGAAGATGAAAAGGCTTAAGATAAGAATGCCGAGACCGTCGAGGTGACAAATATTCTGCTCATGTTTCAGGATTAGATTCTGCTGAATCCATGCAACACTTTTCAAACCTCATGATCAGACAATAACTGTATGAAAAAAACTATTTGCGCCTGCATAAAGCATGTTCAAGCCTCTTTGCCATTATTGATTCTCAGTGAGTCTAATGATAACTATGGCTTGTCATATGGAAACTTTATCCCACATGCAATGTGCTCATGCCGCCTGCTTGGCTTCCAGTCTCATAGAACGATGCCCACAGTCTCCCATGATACAGCAAGGTGCTTCAACATAAAACAAAACATTTATTCCATAAGTTCATTTCTGGACATTTTTTAAACTGAACTTTTTTTAAATAAAGAATATACCAAATATCCATTAACATTTAGTGCCTTTATTAGTAAATCTTCCTTCATTTTTTTTTTTTTTGCATTAATTTAGAGGCACACAATTTTAACTCTACAAAGGAGCCACTGATCATACCAGGGAAGTGAGGAAGCCAATTTAAGTAGCAGTATCTAAGTAGCAATATGTTTTTCTCTAGTTGTTGAGAGCCCCTGAGAAGCCCTGTTATCTCCTCTCCAGCCCAGTGAGCCTCAGTGTTTTTGCTCCATGCAGAGAGATTGATTGGAAAACCACTGCTGTGTGAGTGACTGGTGTCCAGGCCTGAGGCAACAGCAGCAATGCATCACTCCACAATACCCAGTAAGACAGGGATCCCACTAACCCACATCTGAGAAGCCCAAGGTCCCACAGAGTTTAACCAGAGTGAATGCGGTCTCAGAGTGGTAAGGTAATAGAACTTTGGGGGGCATTTATGTGCAGAGACATTGCACAACTCTACAAGTCAGGAATGAAGTAATTAAACCATAAGGTGTTTTAGGTTGCAGCTCAGCAGCGTCATGATCAGTTTACCTAAAAATCAAAATGTGGTAAAAAATCACTTTTGCAACTTGTAGATTTAAAATTGTGATTTTGGATTAAATAATTAATAAAGAATTCATAAATAGGAAAATTAACAAACCAGTTTAAACGAGCGGGGGGGAAATCTGTACCTGCACCTTTAAAGTGAACCATTACACATCTAATGATAATTATTAATAATTCCCCCCCCCCGGAGCGTTAATGAGATGACTGACCTGCTGATAAATTATGCTCTTAAATTTCCTGTGGATGCTGCGCTGCCTGCTGCTGCGGAACCAGCGGGGCAGTGAAGCAGTGATCCTCCTCCTCCTCCTGCTGCTCTTCTAGGTCCTGGTGTTGGTGGGGGGGGGGGGGGGGGAGGGGGGGGGGGGGGGGGGGGGGGGGGGGGGGGGGGGGGGGGGGGGGGGGGGGGGG
>JBBBVU010000017.1:7009813-7025371 GCA_037177055.1 Atherinosoma microstoma
CTTTTATTATCATAAAAATACGAATACAAATCTTAAAATCATTCACACGCCTTTTTGACAGTTATCTTATCCGATAGCCTTCACTGTAAATGATCTGATCATGAAAATAAACCAGGCACAAACAGCTTATTTAACTGGTATTTTATTTCTTTTTGTAGAGAACTACAGCTCAACATATGTTGCATACATTTTCAGATTTAAAAAAAAAAGTTTACATGAATAAAGAAACAAACATGAGCTACAGTTTAGGCTAAATGCATCTTTCAAGCATTGATATGAATGAGTATGAATGGAGTTTATTGCAATGGGGGGAAAAAATCATCCCTGAGATGTTAGCATTGATGAAATAGACTCCTTTTTTCTCTGCAGGGCGAACAAACGAGTGGCCCTGTTGTTTGTTTTTGTCCCGGAACACTTATAATAAAAAGGTCTGTATCCTCATTGAGTGTATCTCCATCCTTCAGGAAGGGCGGCCACATTTTATCCATCAGCTCGGCCTCCTGTCATCTAAGCCTGGCAAAATTAAATCAATGCCTGAAACCAGAGCCGAGGCCTCAACTGCACCAACAGAAATAGAAAATCTAGTTTTGCTGTCTGGTAATGACATTAGTGCATTCCCTAAATGGTCGCCTACCGTCGTCAAAGAGGAGCATAACAAGGATATAATTACAGGAGGAACGCGTCTCCATTTTCCTGTAAAACACACAGTGTGCTACAGTGCTTTATAGATTACCCCAGCACACACACGCACACACTCCCTCTGGCAGGTAATGATTCATTTCTCAGCCCTATCATGTTATCCTTCGTAATTAAACTTCTCAAGGTGAACGCAAGGAGAATCGGAAACCACATGTTATTGACCACATGAGAAATTCATTAGAAAAGCTGCATTAAGTGTCATTTGAACCCTCCTTTCAATTTCCGCTTACAAGGGAGATAAAAGATGTACCAAGGCTGAGAAAAAAAATTGGACCTGTCATATTCCATATATGTATTAATTTCCATTCAGTGGCCAGACAGCATTGTCAGTGGGTATTGTTGCCACAGTTAATCATCCAGAGCAAGATCTCTAATAACAGCTGTTATCCTTCTGTAATAATCCAGGATCTCAGCGGTCACGTCAGGCCTTCACTTTCAGTTAAAACAATGTTATCTTTAGGAGGGATCGGATAGATTACCCTGTGTTTTACTTTATTAGCTGTTTTTTGACATCTGGTTATTTCTTGTCTTCTCTCTGTAGGAGTGACAGGACTCTACTTCCCTCAGAAAGAGTACACTGAGACGGTGTACATTGGCCAGCCAGCAGGAACGCCGATCCTCCAGGTCCACGCCATGCTGGACAGCCCCTCTGAGCGGCCACATTTCTACCTGTGTGGCAGACGTCAGCTCTATAGCTCCTGGTTCCACATGGACATCAATACTGGAGTACTGCTCTTGAACAAAACACTGGAGGAAACAGAGTTTGCTTCATTGTGTGAGTTGGATTCAAGCCTTTTGATGCTAATGCATGGTATCATTTCAGTGCCAGGTTCCTCTGCATATGAGAGTAAATCCTTGATGATTATGCTCTTTGCATACTAATAATGCTTTGGCTCTGTTCAGGTCTTTGCCTTCAGCAAGATAATGTAATTGCATACACTCAAGGAAGAGCCAAGTCATCAAAAAGAGCACTGTCTGAGATTAAAATGCCTCTTGTTTTTGTTTTGGCTTTGGGTTTCATCAGATCAAAATCCACGGCCTGTGAAGAAGTTGAACCTTCAAGTCATGGTTTTGAATAACTTCACCAAGAGGACCCAGTGCATCATGGAAAAACCTGTTCACATCACCCTGGACTTTGTCAATGCCACAATGCCACAGTGTGCTCAGACAGATTTGAAGGAACTTTGCTTCCCACACAGAGATACCTCCAACCCTCACATAACAGAAAACAGGTTCCCAGGGGCCGTCCGGCAACTGCGACGTCTCACAAGACTCAACGTCTGCCCCAACTACACCATCTCTTACAGTGTGGAATCAGGTGAGACGTAGATTTATCTCCTGGTTCCTTCTCACACAACCATAATCCCCAAAATGGATGCTATGTAAAATTTTGAATTTTGACTTTCTTATAAACCAATATTTTATTCACAGCTGATTACAGAAAGCATATCAAAAGCTGTGACAACTGGGAGTTTCATGTAAAATATTAGCTCATTTTGAATTTGATGGAGATAGCATGAAAAAATGTGATGGGTGCATGAAAAGTCTGGAAAAGTAACAAGCAGCTGGAGGAACGTGTTAATTAGGTTCATTGGCAAGAGGTCAGTGACATGGCTGGGTGAAAAAAGAGCACCTAGGAGAAGCAGAGACTCTGAGAAGGCTCTGTTATCTATAAATACAGTGTCTACATCTTGTGGAGAAATTTCAGAGACTCAATATTCCATCATCTAGTGAAGGGGTGGGGAACCTTGGTCCTCGAGGGCCGCATTCCTGCAAGTCTTCCATGCATCCCTACTCCAACACACCTGATTCAAATCAAATGGATCTGACAGCCTATCACAGTAGCTCATTAATTTTAATCAGGTGTGTTGGAGCAGGATGCATGGAAAGTGGTCTGTGTCAAAGTGGAAAACTCTTGGACATGTTTATAGAATTAGATTTTTTTGTTTGTTTTTAAATCAAGGTGCTGAAAAGTTTGTACTAAAGGGAAGAGGGATCATCCCTCTTGTTGTCAACGCTCAGTTCAAAATCCTCTAATGGTATGGGAGTGCATTGCCTTCAAAATCTGCACATCTGGAAATGCATCATTAGTGAAACAAATACTTCCATCCAGATTCTATCTTTTTTTCAAGGAAGCCTTTGCGTATTTCAGCACAACGATGTTAAACTGCATATGGCATCAATTACAACAACATGGCCTCATAGAGGAATAGTGCAGATGATGGTCTACCTGCACTCTGGACTTTTCACCAACTCAAAGCATTTGGTGCATCATGAAACAAAAAATGACAAAGAAGATGAGGATGGTTGAGCAGAAACCTATGTTGCTGAAAGTAGACTTGTAAACATAACTGTGTGCCCAACGTTTATGAGATGTGTTGCTTTAAGATCAGCTCATATTGTATAACGGAAAAGAAAATGTTCTAAAATGCTCTAAGTTATCAGTCTTGCTTGCTGTAGTCCTGCTTTAAACCCGACCCATTATACCATCCATACAGTGGCTCCAGACACATATACCTGTGTTTTCTGTTATCCCTGTCACCTGCAGATACTCCAGCACCTTTTGCTGTAAATGAGAACACCACAGAGCTGGTTGTGACCGCTCCGCTGGACCGAGAAGAAAGCGAATGCTACAGACTCATAACGGTTTGCACGGTTCGAACAGAAACCCGCATCACAAAGGTGGAAACCTCACTGGATGTTTTTGTTGACGATGAGGACGATAATGCACCGTATGTGAATGGAACTGACACCGCAGACATCGTCATCAGCTTCAATCGGACAAAAGTGAGAAGACTTTGGATTTAATTTGATTTTCAAATTGATCTTTACTTTGAAACTCAAATGTCTCATTTTGACTTTTATTTCAGGGTGGAACTTTTGGCACCTTGTTTGTCTTTGACAGGGATTTAACCACCATCTTTCCAAAGGATCAGAACCACAATAGGTATGTGGAGACTTTGCTCAACAACGACCCCTGGATAAAGGAAACGTTTGACATTAAAGGCACCTTCAATGAAAGGAGAGCTGCTCGTGGAGGCATTCGAGAGTCTGTCCATGACTACCGTAAGTCATCCAGAGGCCACAAAAACAGACCTTGCTCTGAGCCCATTAGTTAATAGAAAGATTTTTTTTTTCATGATCTTCCTGTTATTTCAGAGCTCATCCTGAAGAGGAACCTGTATGTGACAGAAAACCGGAGCGTGTATCTGGACTACCTGGTCAATGACACCACCTATCCTGGTCTGGAGGGAACCGTGTTGCTGCACTTCAACGTCACCATCTTACCGGTCCACATCGGCTTCGCCAACGTCACGCACATATTCACCCTGTCGCGCAGAGCTTCTATTTACGCACAGGTACTCCAAATATCCTTACCATATAAAAATCTTTAGCTTTTCTGTTTGGTTGTTTCAAATGACAACTGCTCTGATCATTTACAAAGAGTATAAGTAGAAGGTTGAAGGAGATATAAAGTCTATTTTCTAATGTAATTCAAGTTAAAGTGATTGTTTAAACCATGAATATTTTATCCCGCTACAAACACTGAATTTAGTTATTCAAAAAACTTTAAACCACAAAGACCCTCAGAGTATAAAAGATACCAAATGTGTTCAGAACATATCAGTCAGTAGAAAGTAAATAGTTCTATTTTTTAATCAATATTGTCCCCTTAAGAGAGGTCATTCAGTGGTTAGTCAATGAAAGGGACGAAGGGCAACATTTTTAAGCAAAGTTCAATGAACGCTAAGACTTGCTGGGGCGTGGTGTTGTATTGCTGGCATGAAATCAGGGTAAAGTAACTTTTGGACATTCCTGATTGCATTGAAGTGGTCAGAAGTTGTTTTAGTGTAATGCTTTTGAAAAAAGTATAAAGACACATCTTAAGTTTTATTATTATGTTTTTTGTTTTAATTCATTATATTTGCTATTATCTATTTGTTATTGTTTTGTTAGTATCTGTTATCTATTATCTTTTCTTATCTTATCTAATGATATGACATATTACGCTGCCTGGGCACCAGAATATATATATATATATATAGTTTTTTTTTGTCTTTTTTGGGCACCATAATATAATATGGCAGCCCACTGCTCCCAGTACAACTAGGATGGGTAAAATGGTTTCCCAATTTGGATTAATAAAGTATAGATTATTATTATTATCATTATTTTTTTTATTATTATTATTTTTACATCAGTTTTGTGGCTTCAATATTAAATAACCTCTATTATACTAATTTATAGGTTCATAATTTTAACAAGAGTTCACTTACACATACTTTAATCTTCATAAAACACTAATTTAATTTAGTATATAGCTGTAGCACATGTTGTAATCTTCTGCTTCGAGCTTTAAGACTGCTTTAAGTCCCGCCTCTGAAAATGACCTGTCTGGTCATTTGATGGCACAGTGCCAGGCCTCTACTCATTCTTTATTTAAGGTGTGCGTCTCGGCAGACATTATGGAAATGTGTTTCATGCGGATGTTGTTAAGCAAAGGAAGAAATAACCCGGCCCAGGTGCATAAATAATGTGTGCCCACAGAAAACAAAAAGCTTTTCCTCCACACATTGCACTCATAAGGCAAGATTGTGTGCACCTCGTGCTGTTTTATCATTAGTTCTAATGACTGTGGAAGACCTTTTTAATGAAGCTTTGAAAAGATAATGAGTACGAGTGGCTCGTTCTCATGGTGTCGGTTTCCAGAGGCTGTTTGAGAGAAAACACACTATCATCCATCTGTGAATCTATGTCTCCTTCATTCTCAACCAACCACGTATACTGTAGAGACTGTGTGTTTATTCATTGCTGGTAAACCAATGAGTGTCTCAGTTTTATATCTGATATAACATTTTCTTCTTTATTGCTGCTTTAATTATGCGTTGATCATTGCAGTGCAAATGTTGTTTTTATAGACAAATAACTAATTATGGGAGTGTCTGCACACATTTAAGGGCAAAAAATTGAAATCATGTTTGTGTCTGTGTGCATAGTTTCACAATGATTGTAATTTATAAGATATAACCAGTATGCTTTTAGAAATATGGTGTAAAGGATGAGTTTGCACTTTTTTCTGCACCTCTGTGAAGTTTAAGTCATAAATCTGCACACAGTTTTATGCATCTGGCCCCTGGATTATGAGGCGTATCAGCAGTTCAGAAGCAGCGTTTCTTTGTGTGGACTTACCAAAAAACAACCAGCTACTATAACAGTAAAAACAATAACTGGAATTTATCATCCTGCGCTTCATAAATCTTCCACTTATATCATCTTGTAATGGTCACATCTCCATCTACACCTCATCAGGTTGGCCGGATCTGTGTGGAAAACTGCCTGCAGTTTGATGGCTTCAGTGTCACTTATCAACTCGAGGTGCCAGACAGAAACATTTCTGCTGACTTGCTGTCCTGCTATACCGCCATAAGCATCACCCAGGCCCCAGAAGGGATCTGGGGACTGCTATATGTGGATGACTCTGAGGCACTGCGCAAGTCTGAGTGCCAGGACCTGCAGTACCTTGTTGTAGCTCAGGAGGGACACACACAACTGGAGGCCAGCACTCAAATCCACATAGTACTTGATGGTGAAGGTAAAGACCGTTACGGCCTGGCCTGTTTTGAAATGAAGATTGTTTAGTTCCTTCTATGATAATCTAATCTGTATTAGTTAATAACATGCCGCCGTTGAGCAGATCATTTGTGCTTTCTTTCCTAATTCCCATCAAACACATGTGCAGATGCTTTTCATTAGTTTACCCTCTCCCAAATATCCTTGAAAGATTTAGTTACATGTTCCTGTGGGTCTGTTTTGCGTAGCAAACAAGGCCAGCGAGGAGAGCCAGCAGTTGCTGTCCTGTGCAGAGAACAGACAGCGAGGGGACTGTGAGTCTTCCCGAGGCCTGGGGGTGACAACGGGGAGATGTCAGTGGAGGCAAGACACTGCGCAAGGTACGTTTTCTTTTACAAAACACTTCCAAATAATTCCAACCTGTGTTTTGTTAGAGAATCGTGTGACATTTTAACATCACCAAGTAATTATGAGACCTTGGACTAATCCACAAGAACCAAATGAAAACAGGTTTCCCTCAGCTGTGTAATGGAAGAAATGAAAGGCAACAAGCATCACAGAAAAATATGGGATTGATTTGGAAGGAAATTAATTTCAGCAACATCCTGTCATTTCTAAGAAGAAAAGGAAAGGGGAAAAAAGTAGACACGGATGTTCTTTTTTTTTCTTTAACTATTGAATATCTTTGGTTTCTGTTATTTTCCATCTATGGTGTCATCTGGATTCATCAAGATGTTTTCCTGCTCATGTTTTCCTTCTCCTTTGTGTTCATCTTCCAGGAATATCGGAAAATTATTCCACATGCTCGCCAAATTTGCAGACATGTCCGGATAGTATTTGCGATGCTGTGGAAAGCAAAGATAGGTCGATATGTCCCCAAGACTGCACGAGTAAGAAGCATGCGCTTTGCTTTTTCAAATACTGATACATGTCGTATTATAGCACTCTGCATGAAGGACATGTTTGTGTTTCAGGGGAAGCTGTGGTTGGAGGGTATGAGCCAGGCTTGAGTGGTAGCGGCATTAAGGCCTGCCATGGAACCTGCTACTGCTTTGTTGATAAATGCTACTGTGAAAAAAAAATTGCTGAGGGTGAGTTGACATAAATAAAATAGAATAAAACCCTGCTCCTAACAGTCTCTTGTTATTCCATCTGAATGATGGAACAGAAATGCTTTCCTTAAAAATAGCAGTCACAGTCCGACGTGCTTCTTCCCCAGAGGTGATATGTGACGACATGTGTAAGACCATCATCGCCACAGCTCTGCTCCTCTCCTTCATTGTGTCCATCCTCCTATCATCCTACTTCATCCACCGGTACCACAAGAACTCACCCAAAGCCCCGATAGCGTCTGCTGAGATGACTTTCCGCCGGCCGGCTCAGGCCTATCCCATCAGCTTCCCTGCTAATAATTTACGCAGGGGCTCTCAGGAATCAATTGAGACTGACACCTTTAAAATACCTGTAAGCTTCTTTCAGTCTGCAACATTTATCCCTTCAGTGATTTGGATCCTTTGAGAAGTCAAATGTCATTATGTTGTTTCAACAGGAGGATCCAAAGTGGGAGTTTCCTCGTAAAAACCTTGTGCTTGGCAAGACTTTAGGAGAAGGAGAGTTTGGGAAAGTTGTCAAGGCAACGGCATTCAGGCTGAAAGGAAAAGCTGGTTACACCACTGTGGCTGTAAAAATGCTTAAAGGTAAAAGTAGCCTTGCAAAGGCCAGACAAGCCTGAAAGAAAGTGTGATATATGAGGAGATGCTTCATCATAACAATCCGTTGCTTTCCTCTGTAACAGAGAACGCTTCGCACAGTGAGCTGCGGGACCTTCTGTCAGAATTCACTCTGCTGAAGCAGGTCAACCACCCACATGTCATAAAGATGTATGGAGCGTGCAGCCAAGATGGTAAGACCTCAGTCCTTCTGCCACCTCCTGTTGTGCCACGTGGGTTGCACACTGAGTCTCAGTGCTCTATTTCTCTCAATAGGTCCATTGTATCTTATCGTTGAGTATGCCAAGTACGGGTCGCTCCGTAATTTCCTGCGCGAGAGCCGGAAAGTTGGCCCGAGCTACATGGGCAGGGATGCAAACCGAAACTCAAGCTACCTGGAAAACCCAGATGACAGGGCACTGACCATGGGAGACCTGATCTCCTTTGCATGGCAGATTTCCAGAGGCATGCAATACTTGGCCGAAATGAAGGTATTTAACAGATCATTTATTAGGAGCTTTAGGGAAGAAAGTCAATGTGTGCTCGCTGCTTAAATCTTGCAGCTGAAACATTTAAAATGCTAAACAAAGTCAAGTACAAATAGGCTACATGTTTTGGTGAGAATAGCTTGAATTCAAGCTGATTTGGAAGATCGGAAAACATTTATATTCTGCATGCTGCAAGTACTTGAAACCATTTGGTTGTGAAGAGTTTTAAATGAGTTTTCTGGTCCAACAGCTTGTTCACAGAGACCTCGCTGCACGAAATGTTCTGGTAGCTGAAGGACGGAAGATGAAGATCTCTGACTTTGGCCTTTCGAGAGATGTTTATGAGGAGGACTCGTATGTGAAGAGGAGCAAGGTAGAGAAAAGTACTTATTCTGGCAGATTAATTACAGCATGTGGAATACAATTCTAACAAGGTTTCTCTCTACTCACCAGGGCCGTATACCTGTCAAGTGGATGGCAATAGAGTCCTTGTTTGATCACATTTACACAACCCAAAGTGACGTGTGAGTATGATTCATTTAAAGGAAACAGCTTAGTATTTTTGAGAGCTACATTCTTGCAGTTTTTGCAGTGTTTACAATCTAGACACGTGGACATAAAATATGGAGAAACAGTCTGACTGTCCAAATATAACACAAAGGAATGACTTACCAGCACCTATAAAGCTTATGTGTTGATGAAATTCTATATTAATAAAGGCTGGTATAATAACATATCTTTAAGTATATAGATATACAAGTTATATTATTCAGTAAGTGAGTAGTTGCATTTGGAAAGCAGAAACCTTTTTCAGGAACTAGGGACTTTTGGAGTGTTTTCTCTGAGCAGCCTGCTTGTTTTTACTGCATCTGTGCTTCCTTCTTTAACTACTCTGGCCATGTAGCGCTCTGACACTTATGCCAGGAGGAAAAATATTGTTTCTTCTCTCTTTAGCTGACTAATTTGCTTAATATTACCCATAGTTTAGTCTTCAGTGAAAAGGTAGAAAACCTATGTGGATAAACTCCCTCGTTGCTGAAGAGGAACCAGAACCAGCAACTATTTTTATAAACAAAATGTGTACATATGCAATGGCATTTTATGTCATAAATCTATATTTGTTTCAGGTGAAATGTATTTACCAATGCCCATTCTTATTTCCGTCTATTATATTCAAATAAAAGAATATGTTTAACTAATTATAAGCAGACAAAAAGGCTTCGATCACCCTGGAGCTATGTTGTTAGATTCCAGTTTATGCAGAGTGCAGCATACTGTACATTTCCATGTTAATGCAACTGGTCTCTTTTGTACCTTTTCTGCATGCTACAACAACCAAAAATATATTTGTGAGGCCATTTGGGAGATCAAATTGAGACACACAAACAACACTGAAATGGAAGTTATCCTTTGTGGAGGACATTCAGTTTTAGAAAATGGCAAAAAAAAATTCCAGCTTTTTGAAAAGACTGAGAAGGACAAGAAAAGCTAGATGGTTAGCTTTTGCAGTTTTAGCGGCTATTAGCAGTGCTGTAGTCTTCAGTCATGTTGCCTAGCGTCATAGTGATGTAATCAGACCTATGGCCACATACTAAAGTGAAACATATTAGATTTGAACTTGACTTGGATTTCTGTGTTCATACATCTCCTGATAATGTGAATATATCCCATGCAGCAGTGCTAGTAGCCTAAAGCTGAATCAGTCTATCATCAGGCCAGGGCACAACCCATAAACTTCTCCTGAAACCAAAGGTTTTTTTTAACATTTAAAGATAATATGCAGGTAGACTCACAGTTAGCCTGACACATGCACATAAAATAGTTTTTTTCTTTAACTTTCTGTCAGGGTTTGCCAGCATTTTAACCTGTTTCCAGCCTTTATGCTAAACTAAGCTAAGCTAACTACTCGCTTGCTATAACATCTAACATATGAGCTTCTGATCCAGCTCTCAGCAAGAAAGTGAATAAGAAAATTGACTAATTATGTGACAAAGAAGACAGTCACACTCTCTGTATATTGAATTGTTCTTATGGGATGTTGCACATTTTTCCCAGATGGTCCTTCGGTGTGCTGCTGTGGGAGATAGTGACACTGGGAGGGAATCCATACCCCGGTATCGCTCCTGAACGCCTGTTTAACCTCCTCAAGACGGGTTACAGGATGGAGAGACCCGAGAACTGCTCTGAGGAAATGTGAGCTCTACTTCTTTGGTTTCACCTCATTTCTTTTTGAGTGTTATAACTTCCCTTCACCACCTGAAGACACAGTCAGTCGTGGAAAACGACTCTTCTGGTTGGATTAAATAAAACCTACTGTGAAACTTTTTCCTCCGTAGGTATAATCTCATGCTTCGATGCTGGAAACAAGAACCAGAGAAGAGGCAAACATTCGCAGACATCAGCAAAGAACTGGAAAAGATGATGGTGAAAAGTCGGGTATGGCCATGAGATACTTTATGATACATTATTTTTTTACTTTTTGACTAATTGAACAAGCATTACTGGAACAGTTATGACAAAAAAAATATTGATGCATCACTGAGACCTGTCAATCAGAAATCTTTTAGCTTTTTCTCAGATTTGCAGCTGTCCCAAAAATCATTTCAGCTGTGCTCTGCTGGGTGAGCATTCACTCATCCCAAACACTTCAAATACTATAATTAGTCCTTGAAGAGCGATTTAAAATGTGACCTTGGGTAGTGTAATCACCGAGCATAGCAGTCAGGCTCCTGTTGTTGAAGTGAGGCTAAAAATAAGAGCATTTGAGGAGACAGGAATGCAGGCATCCCACAATCAGCAGTCCATTCTTTAATGTCATAAAGCACAGTGGGAAAGTCATGAGATGTAATAAAAGGGAGGTTTTTTTTTTTGGACCAGCGCCTGCAGGATCCAGCAGTCAGTGCATGTTTCTGGCCTTTAGCCGGAGTAGGCTCAGCCTTAGCGTGCAGTGACTCCGCTCCTTAATCAGCCTAATCGCCCCCTCATCTGCTCTTGCCAGGATTACCTGGACCTGGCGGCGTCCACCCCAGCTGATGCCCTGCTGTATGACGACGCCCTCTCTGAAGAAGACACACCACTAGTGGACTGTAATAACGCCCCTCTCCCTCGAACCCTCCCCTCCACATGGATTGAAAACAAGCTCTATGGTAGAATCTCCCATGTATTTACTCGATTTTAGAAACAGGACACACAACACAAGCTCTCTTTTTTGGCAAGCTGTGATTGGCTTTTCCGTAGTCAAGTGTGTGTGACTGTGATCTAGGCATGCCTTTTGCTGTTTAATGCTGACATATCTCCCATTTCATTGTAAATGAGAGGTTCAGTGAAAAAAGATCCTGTGTCTTGACGTTTTCTTTGTTTTCTTTGGACCTGCTTCTAATGTACATGAACGCTGACCAAAAAAAAAAAAAAGCAACATTTGTAAATATTGACTATATCCCCCTTCATTCTTATTTATATGCCATTACTCATACTCATACTCATCTGCATTTTGATTTGTAAAATAGCTCATTTTCCTACATCATCACATTTTAGTTGTCATCGTTTCATTATTTGTTTGCTCTGGAGGAAACAGTTTGTAACATTTGAAACAGGTCCTCACTGATTCAATCATTCATCGTGGTTTGAAGTCCAAATTGTCTTAAATGTCCTGACTTTCTTATGTGTATTAGTAATTGATCTCTTTTGATTACACAATGCTGATCAGAGGAACAGTAAGGCTTTTAAAGGCAACTCTTAGGTGCCATTGATTAAGAGTAAAGATCATTTTGGAGTAGTTTACTTGCATCTGCATTTCTCAACAGTTACTGGAAAGCAGCCCTTGGTAAAAATGCAAAGCCATGAATAAGATTATAGCCATGATACATTATGAAAAAAGCTAATAAATAATTAATTGTGTCGTACAAAGCCATAACTTTCTACCTCTGAGAGTCAAACCAGGGCTTGTTTCATAGAGAGACACCACAGAGTTTGATTTGAGAGCCTTACTGTCTGCACGCTGTTTACATTTCACTGAGTGCAGAAAAATGATATGTTCTCATTTTTAGGCATGTCATACCCGAACTGGCCTGAGACGAGCCCGGTACCGCTCAACAGACATGATGCCACTAATCCAGTCTTTACAAGATATGCCAATGATAGTGTTTATGCAAACTGGATGGCTTTGCCCTCACCCGCAAAAGCTGTGGACAAGCTTGATAGTTAAAGACAAAGCAACACTGTAGAAAAGATGACTAATTGGTAGATGTATATATTTCTGTAAGACTGTACATAAACAATCTGATGCTAAAGTTGGTTCCCTTTTATTTCTGTTGCACGGGTTTTCAACCTTTAAAACTGGGGTCTTTTTTTTTTTTTGCTGCAAAACTGTCTGGATCAACCGTGCTTCGTTCAGCTCTTCACTATGTTAATTATTACCTCACAGGTCATGTTGGCCAAGTTGTATCACTGCATGACTATTGTACCAGATTGTATGTCAGTGTCAGTGTCTTTTAAGTGCCTGTGCCGCTTCTACAATAGCCTCCAAATGTAAGTGTGCGACGTTGAAGATGTTATTCCAGTCCAGGAATTAAAGGGGACGTCTTTACCATCACCGATTGTAGAAAGCAGGGATTGAGTGGAAGAAACGCTGAACTGGTTCAGAAAATGTAAAGTTTCTACTTTAGAGGACTGAGCTCCTCAAAATGTCAAAGACCCTTGTTGTGTTTTTCTCCCACGAAATGTTTCAAAGCTGCCAAAGAAATGCAAACATGTTCCACAAGCTATTTTCTTATTTTTATTCTTGTTTGTTTTGGGTTTTTTTTTTTTTACATTATAAATATCATCTAGTGAGTGTTACTCCACCAAGAGGACACGAAGGTTAATGTAGATTTGTCAACATGTCATGTGTCAGACTACAGTTCACATTTCCATTCACTGTAATTATTATGTAAACCAATGAGTGTTATTGCTGTTATGTTGTTATTTGATTATGTTGCAATTAATAATAAACATTTAAAAAGTGTAGTTTGTCTGTTTAATTCCCATCTTTGTGGCAACATTGGAGATTTGCATCTGTGGATGACCACCATGGGTTTTCTTTTCTTTTTTTATCACAATGTAAGCAAAGCAAAGCTAATTTTGAATCAAAAAATAGTAGAGCTCAGACCGTAGCTTATGCCCATCATGTTAAATGACTGAACTTAGGTAAATTTTTTTCACTGAGGCACCCCCAAACGACTACCAATTTGGCATCCCTCTTGCGTCTTGCCTGTACTCAGCTCTCTCCAGCCAGTAAAAGCCAATCACATGTTGACTCCCTTCCTCTTTTTCTTTTCCTTCCTTCCTTCTATAATGTCCTCTTTTTCTTTAAAATGAATCAGCCAAGGTGCAAGTTCAAAATGGCCATTGTGTTGATATCCACTTGTACCGAGCTCCAGGAATCAATGTCAGTGTGCCATCAAAATGAGTCAGAAAGTTACATAATGCTACTTTAAATTTTATAACAATAAAATTTGAAAAAGAATGAGCCTATATGACTTGTTTGGAAGGGTTGCAAGAAGAAAGCTTCTCTCTAAAAACAGGGATTCTCAATTGTGGTTCTCGAGGACTGATGTCCTGCAGGTTTTAGAAGTTTCCCTGCTGCAACACACTCAGCTTGATGTCAAGCTCTCTGCACAAGGCTGCTAATTACCCATTGATTTGAATCAGGTGTGTTGAAACCCTCGAGGACCAAAATGGAGGATCCCTGCTCTAAAAGAACATGGCAGCATGGTTCAGGTTTACAAAGTTGTATCGGAGCAAATCACAAAACCTTTGGAGCAATGTCCTTTGGACTGCGCCATGTTTTGTGGAAACCAAACAAAGCATATCTGCATCAAAAACCTCATACTAGCCGTCAAGCACAGTGGTGGAAGAGTCATGAGGCTTATCCTGCAACCATAGAACTGGGACACTGGGACAAATCTACAACAGAAAAGCTGAGCAGGAAAGAGTCAAGGTCTTGGAAGAGTCCAGTGAAAGTCCAGACCTCACACTGACCGAAATGCTGCAGAAGGACCTTAAGAAATATGTGAAGAAACAAATGTTTATAAACCTTCAACTAAAGCAACATAAAGAAAAACTGGCCAAAATTCTTCTAAATGATGCAACAGACGGAGAGTTTCACACAGAAAATTATGAGTTTGCTTTATGTTTGTTTAAGGAAGTTCTACTATTTGTGAAACATGGGGCACAGTTAGTTTTAGTTTTCACTACCTTGCTTCTGCATTTTGGCTTAATTTCTGATGATAGATAACAGCATGTGTTGTTGTCACATTTGAGGTTACATTTACCTCATTTTCAGACCCGGTAAGGACTAGAAGATATTCATTTTAGTTTAAAGTGGAGGTACGTTCTTCTTCATATGACTATAACCATTATAATTTTTTATATCTCTTCCATTGTCAGAATTTTGACTGTACTCTGTTGATGAAAACAAAACTTCTATTTCCAAACACAGCCCAGTATCACTTTCTTTGTTGTGACTGAAATACAATATCTGGATCTGACATAAAAGAAGAAAAAAAAAGATTAAAGAAAATGTGTCTAAAGCATTAAATAGAATACCTCAGTGATGAACCAGTGACTTGTCCATGGTGCATGTTTGCTGGGACTTGATCCAGACTTCTGTCACCTTTAATGGGAATTAATAAAAGAAATGGATGAAAGAGTGACTAAATATAGAGCCTCCTGGAAACATTTCCTGATTTACTGTGTGAAGCGCAGTGATAACAGATGACAAGTTTGAAAATTATACATGTGATCTATTGCCAGTTAGATCCCACTTTTGTGTTAATTCAATCAGGAGTTGTCAGGTAGTGTATCATCACAGATAAGAGGCTTGCTTATTAGATAGAATAAATTAGACACAGGGAGGGAAAAAGTAATGTCTTGGTGGTTGAATTCATTTATGTTTAACCAACTAAATCTTAGAACAAATTGTAATTTTGTAGTATTAAAAAATAAGTTTTATATTTTGACGACGTCTTATCCTGAGACGCGACTCCCCCCATTCATTACGTCACTATATTTGCGGAAATAATCCAGAACTGTTGAGCTAACGAACGTTAGCT
>JBBBVU010000017.1:7037084-7050934 GCA_037177055.1 Atherinosoma microstoma
GCTTCCCTGCTCAAGCTGCTGCCCCCGCGACCCGACCCCGGATAAGCGGAAGAGGACGGTACGGTACGGTACGGTACATTCAGTGGGAAATTCAATTCTCTGTTCTAATTTGACAAGATTGAGCCGTTCACTTGATTAGTTTGGAAGCTGATGATTGGTTGACTGTGACAGAATATTTAAATCATTTCTAATTAGCTTGTGCGTGACCTGTTTGGTATCTCCATTAGCAGTGTGTATGGTTGGCATGGCCAGTGCAGAAGAGACCGTCTTCTGATTGGAAAGTAGATCGAAGAGAATCAAGGAGCCTGCGAGTAGAAAGGAGACCGATAAACAATAATAGAGGTAAAAGACAAAAACACTGAACCAGTTGTTTTGTAGACAATAAAACAGGTTTCGTACCCAGGCTGTGTCCAGCTACGGACACTCCTCCTCTGTAGTCTGGGTTCCTTTCCATAAACAAAGCGTAAAGTCTGTTCATCTCGAAAGCAACCGTGTCCATGATGGTCTGGCAGTAAGTTGGACTGTTGTAGAAAAGCACATCTAACAGAGTCTCATTTGTAAAGTGACGTAAACGTCCAGTGCTGGGTAAGGTAATCTTCTTTATTCTCCTAAAAAAGAAACACAAGAAATAAGTCTTGATTATTGCTGACCAGCACGACAGAATCCCTGAATCATTTCACAAGATCATGGTACGTCAGCTATAAACGTCCATGCTGCTTGTGTATGAAAGAGAAGAGCCAAAAAACTTGTTTTGCTATGAAAGATTAATGGTCACAAAGCTACAAGACGAGGCGTAGAGAAGAAAAATCAATAGGGCTCAATATGGAATCATTAAAAATGATCTCAGACAAACTAATAGAAGTTTTAAAGCTTAGATCTGGTGAACTTTATTTCCACTTTTGTTTAAAACTACTGAGTGAAAAAGAGGTTACAGTGTAAGACACAATGAATCTGTCATTGCTCCACTATTGTATCATATCTGTATCAAATATGTGGCACATATTATCTCTGTACCAAAAACATGCAGAGACGTCAAAAGAAACGGCATGTCAGCAAGAACAAGAAGGTGGAGTTGGACATTTTCACTAAAATACATACTTTTGATTTACAGAAATAAATCTAGTGATGCATGGGTTTTTTTCCCCCACATAAGCCAATGGTTCCCAGAGCTTTGATTAGGGGGGGGGGCAGCCATGCTGTGTAAAATTTATCGTTTTTTGCACTTCTAGCAAAACATGGACAAATTTGTGAAATGACTAATGAACAAATGATGATGAAACAACAACAGACATTTCAACAAGCAAAAAACAAATAAAACAAGAAAATATGATGGATTGGATCGAAGACAAGATTTGAGGCAGTCCGTTGGTTTCCTGAGCTAGGCTACTAATTCAGTATTTTATGAGATACATTAACACATTTTAAATGATCATCCATGTCATTGTTTGAATAAAGGCAACTGGGTTTGTTTTTTCAGTTCTTTAAGACATTTCACTTCCTATCCAAAATTCTTCTTCAGTTCATAGAAGAAGAAGAAAAAGAAGAAGAAGAAAAAAAAAAGAGTCCAGTTTTCTTTATTCAAGCTCTGAGGATTTTAAATGTGAATCTATTGGAGACAGCACCTAGTGGCCATCGGTGGTTTTTCACGTTAAGGTAATTTCCTCTTAAAAACATCATTGAGCCAAAGTCTAACAGTGATTAAAGTCTCAACCAAGAACTCTAACCAGAGTTTATTTTGGTCCAAACCAGACACCAGCCTGCTGCTGTAAATGCAGTCACTGGAACACCACACTGGTTTTAATCTCCAGCTTTAAATAACCCTGAACAAATGCTCTGTTTAGTCAAGCTGACTAATGAGATTTACAAATGACAGATAAGTGTATTGTTAGCTTCGGTATTTTCAGGATTAGTTAACAATAAAAAAGACTGAGTTAAGCCTGTTATTTTCGGTAATATTAGCTCCTTATGTACAAACAGACAAAGCAAATCTGGATGCCGTGATGTGGTTGTTTGACCGACATTTACACATACAGCATATTTAGTAATAAAGTGGAAACAACTCTTTAAGCAACTTTGAACTCAAGTTAATTTGACAAACAGTCATGCAGATTTTCGTTACAAGAAGCGCAACATTAGCACATTTCTGTGGATAAACATGACTCAAAATGTCCTCACCTGTCCACCCCTGTGGCATCTCCGTGTAAAGCCGTGTGCCACTGGACAGGTAGGAACTCCACTCGACTGACAGCATGGTCATCCAGCGATTTCTTAAAGTGGCTGTGCAGCAGCTTCAGAGACACACTACGGAAGTCATCCACTGAAAGCACAAAATGTTCCATTTATACAGCCGCTTTCATTAATGAAATAATCAGAGGACAATGTGCGGTACCCACCGCACTCGATCATGCTTCTAAACCTCAGATCGCAAACGGGGCCGATCCCATGAACCATAAACACAAGATGATCCACCGTGGTGAGCTCACCTGGAAGCAGAAGCACATAACCCAATATTATCATACTAACCAATAAACATGCGTGTTACCATCATAACTGAGCTACTTTTAAAGCTTATGTACATTTATTTCCATGACATTAAATGAATGGGAGTACAGAGGAATCAGTTTACCATCTGGCACTTCATCAAGGTCGTCATCGATCCCTCTCTTCACCACTCTGGGCCTGGTCTGCCCATCCTGAGTTGTGCCCCACTCGTCTGGCATTGAGGAGGGCTGAAACTGCACTATGACCTAAAGAAGCAAACAGGTTGATCTTTACCACCAATTAAACCAAATTAACCAAGGGTTAACACTTAACACTAGGGAGACATTGGCTTACTTTTGGATTGTGCATGACAATAGTTTCTCCTGATGGGAACTCAAGTCTGCGATGCCACTGGTTGGTAGAGACAGCTTTCTTATACTCTGCCTGACATGGACACATTTATAGTGTGTTATTTACCTTTATAACTTAGGTATATGTTCAAATCTAACACAAAGCAAAACATTAATGATGCAGTGGGTGAAGTAATTGATAAAAGATTGAAAACTTAATATAATGCAAGAAAAATGGCAAAATTGAATGGATTGTTTACATAAAAAGCTCTATTACTGGACAAACCTCCAGCTTTTCGCTAAACTCCTCAGAGTACGGAACAAAGCGACTATCCGTGTCCCCTTTGTAGAACCAGGAGCAGCGGCGGACCTCTGTAGGATCCTCATCCCAGAACACTGCAGAACGCACACGGTCATACAGCTGCACATCGTAACGCCCTCCGTCTGTGCGTACAATCACATTCTCTGGGTCTGGCTGAACTGGAAGATAAAAAAAAAAAAGAAACTTAAGTAGCAGCTGATTTTACAACGATGCGAGATGTTCAGTTCTTTGTGGATAAACGTTGTCACACCTGAATTATACGTCTCCTCAAGCTGAAGAGAGTCTATGATACTGAAAGGAAGCCAGACGCTCTTTGACTCCACTTGCTTGCAGTAAAACCAGTGAGGCTGAACTGGTTCATAGACGTTGTAGTTGAGCATCATGGGACCTGCAGGAACTATGGCTCCAGCAGTGGGGGGTGGAGGCAGAGGCCCTTGGTTATGCGTTGGAGGAGGCTGAGGAGAAAATATCGTGATGCATTTTTACATCCCGACTATAAATCCTTTCACCTTTTTTGGTGAAGATCAATTCATCTAAAACAAATGGGTCAGCGTTATCTACCTTTGTAAACATAGGTCCTGATGGAGGGAACATCTGTGGGGGGGAGCCGAGAGAGTAAGGATTCTGCTGAGGTGCATGTGTTGGTGGCAGGACCTCTGGAGCTGGAATGTAAGGACTGGCTCTGCTGCTGCTGGGGGTGTGTCGGTACGGATTATGACTCTGCAGCTGCATTTGGGGAGGTGGTGGTGTCATCGTGGTTGGGGGAGGAGTGTGATGCCCTATGGGGCTCTGGTAAACTGTATTGCCATACATCGAAGGAGCAGGGTTCATTTGTGAACCTGCAGATGGCGGTGACGCAGTCATGTTGATGCTGCTGGGAACAGAAACGGGTCCTGTTGTTGTCGGGGCCGCAGACAGTGCTGGTGGTGGGCATGGCGACTGGCCAATGGATGCAAATGGGTCAGAGGTGGTTGCGGGGCTGGAGAAGTAGCTAAATGTAGAGGAGGCTGAAGGTCCATTCCCAGAAGTTTGCCCAAGAAAACTGTCTTCCTCTCCAACATCAGTGGAATCATCTTGTAACAAACAAACAAGGAAAACCATTTTAATCAGAGTAACAGTTCACACATAAAAAAGAAATAACATAGGAGGATAAACCTATTGATAATCTCATAACATTTTGTCAAAAAGATGGGGGGAAATTAGATAAATGCTCCTTATACTTTCCCTGAGCACAAGGTCACATCAGGATGCAGGATGTAGCCACTAGCAGGAATTTACAAAAAAATGTTTTGAAATTTGATCCTCCAAAAAAAAAATCTCAAATAAATCACCACATAGTTGACAGCCCAGCCAAAACATACTCCAGTTAAATAGGCCAACATGCCTTACAAACGTCAAGCTACTCACATATTGTTTCTTCCTCTTTTACTCCTCATAACAGCTGACAGCAGCAAATGAGTCGGTTGGCTAGCTAGCTTAGCATGCTAACGACCTCACTAATGTTTGACACATTAACTCGGTCAGCATTTCAACTTACCTCCTGACAACACCGCCGGACCAGTGGCCTGACTCACTGGCATGAAAGGCAAATTGAAGTTAAACTCCGGAGCGCCACTGAACAATAAATTTGCACTGGTGTTGGGAACATTATTATTTTTTCTATCTGCCATTTTCCCCTAAAATTACACGTAGCCACAACCGGAGCAGGCTGGTAGTTCACGCTCAGCTGTCCAAACAGCGGTTTTTTCTGGGCTTACAGATTTTTACAGATCTATAAAACACCTACGCTGCTCGTTGAACCGTAAAACCGGTTAGCATATGACATATAGATCTATTTAAATAACGCAGGTAACTTGACCTCAGCTCTTTGGCTGTAAAAAAACAAACACTCTCTCTCACTACTGCCATCTACAGACCAGGAAGATTATTCTAAACTCTCTTGCGTCTTGTGTTTTTACATGTGAAAATAATTAAATTAAAATGTTGAATTTGAAAAATATTTTTCTTTTTTCTTCAAATAATAATAAATAAAATCAAAACTAGAATGCGATGCGCATGGCTAAACCTTAGTTTTGACTTGTAATAGCAATAGCTCCGCGCTCCGGTTTGTCCCCATACACAAAACAAACCAACTGCGCGCTTCTACCAGTGACGCAAGTTTCCCGCCCTCACGTCTGCGGTCCTGTGTGAGGAGGAAAGTCAACAAAATAGTGGATTTACACAGTTTTTACTTTAATACACTTGGCATTCTCCTGACTTTTCCCACGGGTTAACGATGCCTTCCACACACGACTGGATTAATGAGCCCCTGGGTGTTGTTGAAGGGATGTTTGGTAAGAAACACCGGAACTTTACTCTGTGACAGCTAACGTTAACGCGTGAAAGAAGCTAGTTAGCAGAGGCTACGTACCATGCCAACGGAGCACATCACATGTAGCTGTGATTTAAACTCTTGATAAGTTCCTTCTTGTTGTTACAGCCGTGGTTCACGACAGTGTGTACCATCTTCATTATTAGATTCGCGAAGATGCTGAGTACCTGCATTTAAACAGATAATCCAGATCTGTTGGAGTGAAGTTTGGTCAAACTCGCCAAGAAAATTAATCTTTAAAGTTTGGTTTTTAACAAAAAATCCTTTTCATAGCTTTATTAATTGATTTGTCTTCACTTTAAAAGCATTTAATGGGCTCATTTTAGTACTTTGTGATACACACTTAAACTCAACTCAACTTTATAAAGCACTTTAACACAACGTTGGTTGAAAACAAAAGTGTTGAACACATGATGGAAACACAACTTAAAGTTGACAATGATGAGTAAAAAGTTCGTTTTTTTACTGTGTAACAAGATTAATTTACAGGTTGGAGATAATTAAAGTTTTCAGGTTAACAACTTGGAAAGTAATTCCTTTTTTTGGTTTATTTTTTTTACATTGTAGTAGGTTGTTTTTTTCTCAATTTGACCCTGTCATAGTCAAAAATACTATAGATGCATACACATATGTGGGCATTTTAGGCCAATGCAAAGCTTTTTTAAAAATACATTTCCAGGTTCTTTGTAAAAACAATAAAATCCATGTTGCTTCCAGTTTAAATGAAAATATGTTTTCTTGATTATTATAGCTGCTTCCCAGAATAATCCGAGCTCTGAATGGGAGGTGAAAGCGGTTAATTTTTTTAAGGACCAGCTGAAAGAGAAGGATGCTCAGAGCATGGTAACCCAGCTTCTTTTAGCTTAAAAAAAATTACCTGGAGACACCTGTTTCAGCACATTTGCTCTTTACTAACGCTCACCTTTATTTGGACGCAGGTTCCGTCACTGAACGACGTCCCTCTGCATTACCTGAAGCCCAACAGCCTGGTCAAGTTTCGCTGTTTAATCCAAGACATGTTCGATCCGGAGTTCTTCATGGGAGTGTATGAGACGGTAGATCCTTCCACAAAGGCAAAAGTGTGTGCTTCCTTGTCCTCCCCTGTGCAGCTATTTGCATATGAACAACCCTGTCATGTGTCTGCTGCTTGTTCTTTTGCATATGGGAATGTGTTAGATGTCGTCTTATGTTGCTGTTTGACAACCCACAGATGCTGCGTTGTGGGAAATACAAAGACGTGACAGAATGCGGGGTGAGTATATTATCTGTTCACGGGTTCAGCTGGTGCAGAAATACCTCCAATATTTGAACATAGCCATCTTTTTTTTTTTCTACAGGTGGATTTTAACTCTCGAAACGCTGTTACTGCAGAGAGACAGACTTTCTACTGTGTGCCAATCCCAGGGGAGAATCAATGGATCAAGGAGATATCCTAATTTCATCACTAAAATCTAGCTGGTGCCCCAACATAAAGCAGTTCAATATTCATTTTTGTTGTATTTTGGAAAAAAAAAAGTTGTAGCTTTCCTTAATTCCACTGCACAGGTATGCTTGTGTTAACCAAGCACGAGTGGTCCCTTCTACCTCGTATGTGCCGAGCAGACAGAAGCGAAGCTACGAGGATGACGACGACATGGACACTCAGCCCCAGAAGCAGAGGGAACCACATGCTGGTATGAGCTGCTCTTTATATGAAGACGTCTTTACACAATGTTATTCCGGCTACAGTTCTTTGACTTTTTTTTCTTTTTGGCGTGTGTCTTGCCGCAGGTCCTCAGAGTCCAACAGAACAGCACGGCAACGGCGACTGTAAGCGGCAGGAGACAGAAGCTCCTTCCAGTCAGGTGGCGTCTGCTTCCCATCTCGATCTCAACTTCCCCCTGCCAGGAGAGAAGGGCCCCTCCTGCCTGGTTAAGGTACGGGATTTATCTGACACCATGTGTTAAACAGCTATTATCAGCAAGTGTGGAGCAGGTGCAACAAGGTGTGTGTGTGTGTGTGTTGGCAGGTGTACGAGGACTGGGAGAACTTTAAACTCAACGACACGTTAGAGGTCTACGGGATCCTCTCCGTCAGTCCTGCTCTCAGCGCTCTGGCGGATGAGAAGTAAGTTGCACGTTTTCCGTGTTATGTCACGCCGCCTGCTCGTTACTCATCCTTGGTTTTTTCCTCTCAGAGATGCCTCTTCATCCCTCTTGGATTCTACGGAGTGCATGGAGACCGCAGAGGAGCAGAGGGTGCACAGCCCGCCAGCCTCGCTCGTTCCTCGCCTCCACATGCTTTACGCCAAGCCGCTGCCACACAACAACCCCCTGCTGCCCTGCGCAACCTTAGAGAACAACAGTACCTGTAAGGAGACAACGTGGAGGGAAAATACTCTACTTTTCATTGTGAATGTGTGTGTGTGTGAGACTTCAAATAGGTAGAAATCCAGGGCACAGAATTGTTTATCACTGCAGTTTTTATACGTGTAGAACAAAGATGTGGCAGTCACCTGGCCTTGGATGGAATCAGCCATTTTTTCCTTTTATTTTAAGCTTGACAAGCCAGTAATAGTCTCATATTTAATTCTCTGCCTGTCACATTAACACGCTAGCTGCAGTGTGGTTCAGGCATGTACACAGCCACGTATATTTAGGGCTATGATTTCCATGATGTGGAAAACACTGATGGCGTTGTTGGAATTTGTTATTCCCACCAATTTAAGAGCTTTTCACAGTGTCTGAGCCAAATTTAAAAAAAGAAACTTAGATGGGAGGTGAATGTATTTTGGCCGCTGTAGCCTCCCGACTGTCTGACATCACCTGACAAGACGGGGCTCAAGAATCCTCGCAGGAGTTCAGCGGTGGCTAGAAAAATGAAAAGGCTGCATCCGTTTCTGGTGAGGCATTAGGCTGAGAATGTACTGGCTGACAAACAAGGAGGAGCATTGCCAGAAAATGAGAGTAGCCTCCATTAAACTCACCCCGTGTGTTTTGAGCTACACCTGGATGCTGCCCTGAAGAAGTTCCGCGGGGAAAGAAAAAAAAAATCAATCGTTGTCAACGAAACTACCGATACGAGACACAGCGGTGTAATTTTAAAGACCGCAACAAAAACACAGGATGTTTTGGGCTGGTTGAGGAGCCGGCTCATAAACGGATGCAACAGCTGGCACAGGTTCGATTCCTGGCCAAGGACCCTTTGCTGCATGTCACCTCCTCTTTTTCTGACCCCATTTCCTGTCAAGCAACTGTCCAATAAAGGCCCCGAGAGCCAAATTTAAAATCTTGATATAAATCATAAATTGGATATTTAGGATATTTTCCAATTGAACAGTTTACATTTTATACTCTCACACTATATGATTAGACGCATTCCCCTGGGAAAAAATGAGGTCAAAATTCAGGTCCTACATATTGTAGCCTCACATGCCTGCAGACAAGTCAGTTGCACTTTGTTTAGAAGTTTTTGCTCATTTTCTAAAGTTATAAATGTTTAAAAGATCATTAGATCAGCCTTAGTTTCTCCCCAGTGTATGAAATGCACTCCACTGGTTAAATCTTTCCAGATCAATAGTTCATCACCGGAGCCTTTATTGAAAGACAAATTCCATCTCCAGAAATAGATCCAACCTGATTTCCATCTGTACTTTTCACCGTCAGAGCTAGACAAGCAACGCCAGTCTCTTTATGCAACCAGCAGGGTCAAATGAAGCTCTGATTTTATTTGTACAAAAAGGCTCTTATCTGTATCCAAGTACAGATTTGATCATTTAGGATGTTTTATTTTGAGCAGACAGTAGAAGTTTCTGCTGCTAATTAATTATTTAAGATAATCGGAATTAGAAGTGGCCGTCCAAAGTTGCAGTCCGTGCATCTCAGATGGCTGCTGTTGGTTGAGGCCGAGTATACATGAGATCTAAATATAGCTCTTTGCAACATGCATGTGTGTACTTGCACCACTGATGTTTCCTTTCCTGATCAAAGAAAATAAAAACTAAGGTTGCAGCTGAAAAAGAAAAAAAAGCCTAAAAACAGACATTGATTATTATTAGATTATATAATTATATAATTATTAGATTATTATAATTATTAGATGTCATATCAGACTTGATTACTGTTAGAAGTGCCTCTGTGATACTGAACCTTTCCTCCATCCTCTCTGCTCTGTACTTTGCACCTCTAAGTGCAACAGAGAGTGCAAATGTGAACTAAAATTCCCCTAACTCAGCCTTTGCTGTGCCAGTAATTCAATCATTGATCTTAGTTTGTATTCCTTTGCTCCGCGTGGTGATTCCTGCCACTCCCATTTAAACCAGAAAGCAACATAAACTTTATTTACTGCCGCATTAAATGTGTCGCCCTTCAGCCGTGTGGGAGAACAGAGGGGGAAAAAAGTTTATTTGTAAATCTTTTAAAGAGTGGACATTCCTGTAGTTACCATGGAGACAGAGTTTAACGCTTTGTCCTCTCTCCTCAGTTTTATCATCGACTCTGAGCGAGATGGCCTCCGTCAGGGCGGAGCTGCTCTCCTACTTCACTCACGTCCTGCTGGGCGACGCTCTCGCTGCCGAGTACCTCATCCTGCATCTCATCTCAAACGTGTATGTTAACATTGAAGCTGCATTTTAAGCTGCTCGTCTTTTATCTTGTTTTCATTTCAGCGTTGTTTCTGTTGCAGGTACAGCAGGCGAGACGTGCTCCCTCTGGGCAAGTTTACCTTAAATCTGAGCGGCTGTCCCGTTGCCACCTCGTACACCGAGCGCCTCTATCAGATCATCCAGCAGCTGGTGCCGTCTGTGAGTCTAAAAACAGCTGCAAATTCATGTTTTTATTTTATTTCTTATTAAGTTTTTTTTTGTGGAACGTTTATTTTCTTGCAGTCGCATTATCTGGGCATGAGCCTGCAGAACATGAACCAGATGCGTTTAGTGCCTAAGAAGGACTACGTGGCAAACAGGCTAGTGAGTGGAGCCTTGCAGCTGGCCAGAAATACATCCCTCTTCCTGGATGAAACCCAGCTGGAGCAGGGACAGCTGGACACGACTGGTGAGGCTTGTAGGAACCACAAGGGGGCGACACTGAGGGACAGACTGCAATTTATACCTCCTGTACTGTCCGCTGACACCGCTGGCACTAACTAGTTTGGATCTTTGTCTGTGCCGTAGGTGTGCGTAACGTTGCGGCCCTTGGGAACCTGATCTCGTGGCAGAAGGTTGATTATGACTTTAACTACCACCAGATGGAATTCCCCTGCAATATTAACGTGCTCGTCGCGTCAGAGGGCCGCTCGCTGCTGCCGGTGAGGACAAAGACTGATAAGGCGGGCTGCTGCTGAGTGTAAACTCTACCCCACCCATCACTGATCCCTCCCAACGCCCCCCCCTCCCCAGCATAGCCAGGGAAGGCTTAGGTTTCTTCCTGTCACTCATTAGACAGACCCATGTCAGCCGCTGGAGGTTGTTTCCAGCCAGCGTCACAGCGTCACCTCAGCTGCCATTGGTCGGCTGCAGCGAGGCCGTCAGCGAGCGGCTTTAGCCCGGGTCTCGCTCTGTTGCGAACAGCCTGAGGAATGCGCTGTGTGCTATTCCTGTATGTTGGTCTAATGAGTTGCTATGGTGGCAGCTGTGTGCCACAGGAACAATCCTGGGAGAGGCGTCAGGCTCGGAAATCTATTAGTCCCGAAGTGAAGGGCAGCGAGCTGTAAACAACTCCCACGGTTGATTAGAAGTCAGAAGTACATGGCTGTGTTTACACAGAGCTGCTGTTGGCCGATGAGCAGCTGAGGGTCAGCCCCATCAGATGCTTCACTGTCAGCTCAGCAAGGCTTTCAGGAAGTTTGGAGAATATGTCAAAACTAAGTACACAACAGACAGAGCCTACTTTCACATACCAGCTAGACACTTCTTTAAGTTATTTCATGACATAGTTTCAGTGTTTCTTTTCCTTTTTGTCTCCACAGTCTGACTGTCAGATACACCTACAGCCACAAGTCGCTCCAACCAACATGGAGGAGTACCTGAGCAGCATCCACGTCCATCCGCAGGCCTCATCACAGCTGAACAAGTTCAGAATCTACCTGAGTGTGGCTCGGCTGCTCGACTACAGCATCTCAGATGAAGTGACTAAGGTGAGGTGCTCATCTCAAAACTTTTTCTTCATCTACTTTGCAGGTCTGTAATATTAGTTTACATCTAATTGTACTTTTACATGTTTTCAGTCTGTTGAAGATGATTTTGTAGATATGAGGAAGGATGACCCTCAGAGGATATCTGCTGAGGACCTCCACAGGATGCTTGTCGTGGCGAGGTGGGATTTAAAAAAAAGTTTATATCAGGTTTTATTTCCCATTTATCAGCCCCCAAAAACAGTGAATATATTTGAGAGTTACTTCATGGGTTAGTTTGTACACATTTAAGCAAAGACATTTAATTAATGTGTCTGACTGTAACTCTGTCTGCAGGCTGCTGTCTCTCAGCCTGGGACAGACGTCTCTGTCCAGAGACAGCTGGCTTAGAGCCAAACACACCGAGGCGCTGCGGAGGAGCCGGATGGAGCAGCACAGGAGCGTCAACGGCAACGAGCCCTGATCGTAGAAGCCAACGAGACGGCTTCAGCTTTTCTTTTTGATACCTTTAAAAAGTTTGTAATAAAGAGTTTTTTCATCTGCCATTTAGTTCAGGTGTTCCAACTTCTTAAAAATAAGATTTAGATACGTTTTCTCTGCTGTATGCGGTCATCGCTGTGCAGTTCATGCCAACAGTATAAACATTAGTGCTGCAAATCAAAGTTCCTGTTTACAAAAACCTTTATAACTTCAAAAATATATAAATATAAAATGGTGCATTTTTTTTCTTTTTGCTTGTTGCCAGGGTAAAAACAGTTTGACTTGTTATCTGCTGGCAGTGAGACTTCTGGACAAATGTTAAATCCTCTTCATTAAGTAACACTCCCAAAGAAGATAATAAATAGGATACTTTAATATACAATACAATCTCAATACACTGTGAAAAACGATGACAACAGTCAGTTGGTAAAAGAGAGATTTGACTACAGACATCCAGCTGAATGTCAGTGCTAGGAGAATGTGCTTTAACAGTGCAAATCAAATGCTTGAAGATCTCTATGCACAAGATAATGCGTCAAGATTTGGGGTCCTGATGAAAGAGGACAACAACCACAACAAATGAGGAGGTGGATGCAAATGCACTTGGTGTGAAAATGAATGGATAGAGACAAAAAAAAAAAAAAAATCTCACCCAGCATATATAAGCTCAAATATAACTGCAAGCTTTTTGCATATAAAACATCTCATCATGGTTTATCAGGAATGTTGAAGATTACTGCTCATTTTTAGCTTAACGCAGCCAGTTTAGGACTGAATAAGTGTATGCTCTGCTTGAAAACTGCTCCAGTGTTTGCAAACCTGAACAAAGTTTAAAAACACCTTTTACCCTTGACATTAAAACTTTGCATTACAGCTATTTCCTTAAAGCTTTGGCAGCACCACATACTAATCAGCAGCACCCACAAAGCAGCCAAGACTATAGTCTTATTTAACACAACCATAACCCGATAAATATACAACTCTCACACGTTTTACCTGCTGGTGAGCAAGCGGAGTGGAGAATACAAAAGAAGAAACATGCGCATCTTTATCTTGGGATATTTCAGCTTTTAACAAACCAATTTATCTAATGATAAACACCACTATATACAGCGGAATGAGGTGGCCATGGTTCACTAGAACTTCCTATAACAAGATCCTATGGGGGATTTTCAACAACAACTGTAAAGCTGAATGGAGGACAAACCTCACTCAGTGAGGTTATCTTAAAAAATAGACAACATTTACACCTTCATAGCATCTAAATACTACTAGGACTCCATGATAGAGCAGGAATGCACCAACAGACAAACTTGGACATACTATACAGTACACGCATGTAGCACATCGTCTACATCTAAATCCTGCTCATGTGCTGGTTTCTTAATGAAATATCCCAAGACAAAGCCTGATGACACAGTAACCCTGAACATGTTTTATACAGTACACCAAATGTAACATGAAAGAATGGACTTAAAAAGGTAGATTTTTGCCATAAATACCTGATATACATAATCCCACTTTAATTCCTTATTAAGGCAAATATGCTTTAAGTTTGGGGAGTGCATAAAGCGTCAGTGTTTCTAATAAATGGGTGGGTGCAACTGCATATATACTTGCTATATATGCTACACTCCGGTCCTAGTCAAACATGCAGTGTCAATGTACAACGCTGGCCAAGGATTCAATTCAAACAAACCCTCTTATATTAAATGGTACAACAGCAGAATGGTTATTT
>JBBBVU010000017.1:7052303-7091361 GCA_037177055.1 Atherinosoma microstoma
CCCCCCCCCCCCCCCCCCCCCCCCCCCCCCCCCCCCCCCCCCCCCCCCCCCCCCCCCCCCCCCCCCCCCAACAAACAACCATGTGCACATAAACAGAATTACTGCCATGTTGGATTTGGAGAATATAATTAGTCAATTCTGTACAAGAGTGGGCGAATTTAACTAAAGGGCACATTTCATGGCCGAATAGTGGCGCTCTGTGCGAGCCCTAGCTGCTGCTACCATAGAGGAAGTTACTTGATGACTAACAACTAGAAAAATCCTGCTACAATGAAAGCACTAGATCTGAATGATCCTGGTCTGGCACTGTGTAAACATTGCCTTCAGCTCGCTCTCTTGGGCTTCGTTGACAGCATCTGGCTCGGGGCTCTTCTGAACCTTTGCAACAGCGTAGTTGAGGCCTTGGGTCAGGCCGGCCTGGGTGAGGCTGGCCACCTGGACCATGGAACTCTTGATCTTGGCAAAAGGGGACACGACTCGGCTGCCGTTGCTGTCGGCCGGTGAAGGCCCGAGGCTGCCCTCCATCAGTGAAGACAGACTCCTCTGAGAGTCTCCTGATACTGCAGAGCTGGGCTTCTGGACAGAAAGGAGGTTGGAAGCGGAGGTAGAGGTTTGGACATCTAGCTGGGACGGCCTGGGGAGCTGGGACTCCTCAAGCAGATTCTGCGGCTCTGAGCTTGAGTCTGCTGGGGTCTTATTCTGCACAGGCACTAGGGGGTTAAGTGGAGGTACAGTAGCTGGTGGCTGCTCTCCAAACACCTCAACAGGTTTGGTCTGTGCATCTTGGACAAACTGGTGGCAGTAGGCATCAATGGGAGTCCCAAAATCTATAAGAATGGCTTCTTCAGCCACGGAGGCAGCCCCTGGTGACTTATCATCGCTTATTTGAGAGGAGCTTTCTTGGTTTCCGTCGCAGCCAGTGACCCGGACAACCGTGGGGATATTTAGCTCCACGCTACCGATGGACTGGGAGCGACTGCCAAGTCGTGGGTTTGATGCTACGATGCCACAGCTGGGCAGCACATAGTCCACTTTCTCTAGAGAACCGGAGCACGGATGTTCGGGGTCTGAGTTGTAAGAGTCTGAGTCCGAGTGGTCATAATGCTCACCAACGATGTCTTTTAGGGCTCCTGTGCCAGGATTGTTCTCCAATGTCTCCAGGCTGCTGTCCGACTTCCACAAGTTGACGTGCATAGTTGGTTTGAGGAAATTCACCGTCACGTCAGGCTTGGAGAAGTTGCCCAGATTGCCCAGAGGCTTGAAGGGGCCAATATTTACGTTCGTCTTGGTCTGTTTCACTTTCTGATTGAGAGAGGAGAATTTGTTGAGGAGGAAACTTTTGCCCTGTGCAAGGCCAGAGCTGCCCTGAACTTGGTCAGCAGGTTTGTTTTGGATCCCCTTTATGTCCTCGTGGGGTTTACTCTGCCGCCTGGAGCACAGATGCAAACAACATGCATTGTCATTATAATCATTTCACATTGTAACCATAGACTTTTTCACTACATTGAAATCATACAAGAAACAAATGAATGCTAATTATAGAAATATTCACAACTTAGGGCTCACCTCTCCAGCTTCTTCTCAACAACAAGTAGGTCCAGTCCGGTGGCCTGTTTAGTTATGCGGAGCATCTCAGCGATGCACTGCAATGTATCTGAAATATGTCTCAATGTTAGACAAGTATCTGCAGGATTCTTAGTTTAAAAAGTTCAATCTTTTGTTTGTTTCTTTGATTCTTTTTATGAATAATTACAACCTACCTTTTCCATCATCCTCTGGGTTTCGTGTGGCTGCTCTCAGCGTGTGGAAGTATCCACTTATTTCTTCATTCCTGTAGTGCAAACGCATACAGCAGAACTTTGGCTTTCCAAACAGAGTAGGCTCTGGACCTGTCAAAGATTACACAACTTTTAACATCCTGTTTTTTTTTTGCATGAATCATAAATTATAATGTTGCTTAAAGCTTGCTGAGAAACTGTAAGCACTTTTTTTGGGAAGTGATGAATGACTCAGTGTGTGTAAAAGAACTTCTCCTTTAGGTACAATTTCTTACCAATTTCTATCTTTTCCAAACCCTCTAAATTGAGTCGTTGGTATTGGTCGACTTTATCTGCCTCCTCGTCATAGCTAGAAAGAAACAAATACAAGCATAAGGGAATGAAAAATATGTATAAAATACTAACAAAGTACATGTGTGAAAGTCTGACTTACTAAGCAATGTAGTAGGCTTTGTCTGAGAGGAGCAGCAGCACATCCACATCTTTGTTGGTTGCATCAATAAGGCTGATAGGAAATGAAAAGACAGTTTAAAAGGTAAGAGCACTGGAAAAACTTATTAGATAATATAATTATATACTAGGCAGTGCAGCTTGCCACTAACCTCATGTCACAATTGATGAGAGCCCAACCTCCGTGAAACTTCTCATCATCTGGCAGCAGCAGCTGCATGTAGGTCTGCAACAGGAGGCTGACCTGCTCCTGGGCTCCTCTTTGGCTCTCCTTCTCTTTTTCTTCATGCTCCTTCTCTTTACTAAAGATGGAGTAGAGGTCCTCCGTCACTGGAAGGCCCATCATGAGATCTGCAAGGGGGGGATGCAGATTATTCAGAACGGTCAATCAAAGTCATATTTTTGGTAGAGATGTGGCATAAAGCCACATATAAAGCTGTAAAATCAGTCTTTTCATACCAATTACTGCTTGTCTGTAAGCATCTTTAAAACGGTTCAGGTAGTAGCGATTGGCAGAATTCACTCCATCCTTCATCACACCAGCCAGTTTTCTCTCCCCAGTCCGGGTGAAGTCTCCCTAAAACAGATTCAAGTGTGTGTTAAATAAACATTTTATATTACTCATGGCTTGCAACAGTGCAGTTTGTGAAAAGTAGCGACATCAAAGTGTTACGAGCTGTTCCGTTCGAGTCATTTTTCTCTTCAACAGGCAGATCTATGTGTAACATTAACTCTCAGCTCTATTTTGGCAAAACCTTTCCCTTTGTGTATACTAAATACTCTGTGTACTCTATATAACCTCTGACGCAGTGGTTTTTAATAGGGATGCACGATATATCAGCTTCAATATCGGTATCGCCAGATGTTGGTCAATTTTTAAAATATCGGTATCGGTCAGATAAGTAAAACTTGGCCGATATTAGGTACAGATATTTATTTATGTGTCGGGAGGAGGGGGTGTGGCCATGTGACATGTGACAGTGATAGCAAGGCAGCATTGTGGGGGTGTTTAACTGAAGCAGAGAATGTCAGCGGTGTGGTAGATTTTCATGGTATCGAAAGAAGATACTCGAAAAGCAGTATGCAGTACTTGCAATGTCAAAGTAATGTGAGGAGGATGTCGCATCAAATCATTCAACACCACCAGTTTGATACGTCATCTGAAAAACCACCAATCGGAGGTTCACAAACTTTGCCGGGAAGCTAACGCTGCTAACATTAACTTTAATATTTTACAGAATTTGATCACCTTAACTTAATTTTTTTTTTAAACAATATCGGTATATATTGGTTATCGGCCATTGCAAAAATATTAATATCGGTATCGGCCAAAATTTTCATATCGGTGCATCCGTAGTTTTTAAACCTGGGGTCGGGAACCCAATGGGTGTCACGAGATTCTTACTGTTTTAAAGCCTTACATTTAGAGGATGCTGCAAGATGACCCATCTGATATATCACACAATTGGGAGGAGGGGTCGTGGACACAGTATGTTATTTTGGGGGTCGTGGCTCAAAAGGTTTGGGAACCTCTGCTCTAACAGATGCTGTCTGCAGTTTGGAGCAGAACAGGTGTACTACGGCAGCATTATATTAGGAAAACCAAGTGGAATAGATCAGATCTGCTCAACGCTGAGTAAATGATTCTTGCACTAAAGATCTGCAAAGCTGATAGGCGCTACAGACTCAGTACGTGTAATGCCTTCATAGCTGCAGCTATCCAAAGCAATCTCCGAGTTATGTTACCTTGAGCGCTGCTGTGCCTGCGTACTGTCTGCTGATGGTGTCGCCATTGTTGGCCCACATGACTTGATAAATCCTGTAGCACTTGACAGGCAGAGGCTGCTCTGGAGGCATCACACCCAGTTTTTTCAGCTGCAGGAAGGAGAGTGGAACTTTAAAATTACATTTTAACTATGGAAAAAGCTTTTAACACTAACTCTATGCAGCAGTAATAGAACAAAAAACAATCATTTTAGGATAATATAACTGCATAGATGCATTTGTTGTGTATTGTTCTGAATACAGAATCCCTGTGCTGAAATTTGCAGGAACTAAAGCCCGAGCAGTTTGGTTAAAGAAAAATGTGACTCCGTCTAAAAAGTCACTGCAGCATATAACAGTAAAACTACATTAAAAAGGAACATCTGTGAGGAATAATGGACTAATGTGAAAAATGAATCCAGGAGAGATCTCACCTGCTGCTCCATCACAACCCGAGCAATAGCAGCTTGGACCACATTGGTCCTGTCGAGACAATCCATACAGTTGACTCTGAAGATTCCCTCCTGCTGGCAGATGACTCCTGCTTGGTCCACCCTGACGGCGGGAGATGCATTCAGAACCCAGTACATTCATGGAAATAAGATCCTTTATCCCACAATAATGATAATACTAACACACACTAAGAGCCAGTGGGGCTCTTAATGCTGATTTCTAACCAAACACAGCATGTCTTGTCATCACACCTCTTAAGCGATTACAAATAGAAAATACAAATAGAAATACAGGCATGACACTTACCAGGCCCACTTCATGTCAGTGATGATGTCAGAGATCGCATCTGTCAGTATTTGCACGTTTTCAAACTTCATACCACGGCTGAGAAGCAGGATATAAAACGCACAAAGTAAATACACTGTGGTATAAAAGTATAGTCATGTCTAACAGGCTGAGGACAGCGGGCCTCTTACCAATGCTCATGGAAGTCGAATGAGACATATGTGAGATTTGGGTTGTTAAAAAGCAGGACTTGCTTCAGATACGCATCACCGATTAGTTTCTCCCGTCCACCTTGGTCCACTAAGTTAATGATGACCTGTAGGACACAAAAAATTAGCTTTTAGGTGCCTTTATGTATAGAATCTAAACCCTTCTCACACTGCTAACACACAGGGTTGCTATATATCCGGGCAAACTTAACACTTTATGCAATTAGAAGAGTGCTAAGAGGTGACGGATCACACACTAAAACCTCAGTGAGAACACAGACACTACATGCAGCTGCCATAAATACAAAGTTTAAATGAGATCTTCTAACATAAGATTGATGCATGAAACTAATCCATCCTAATTCTAAGCACATACCCATGTATGCACACCTACCTGCTTCTTATAAAGTTCAAGCTGTTGTTCAAAATGAGCTGCAAAGAAAGACATGGTCTCCTTCTCTCCTGCAACACACACACACATTTTCACATTGACATGACCTTTTACAAGACAGTTGTTCAGCACAGAGTTTTACCCATTTTATCTATAAAAATGTCCAAATCCAAACAAAGCAGTACAACAAATAATGAAAAAAGCAAAATACAAACAAAATAACTACATTCTAACCAGTATACACCATAACAGAAAATTATTGCACGAGCCCATTATGTTTAAAGAATCTGAGAAACCCCGTTCTGTTATGCAAGAGAACGGAAATGACCTGACCTTTCTCCAATCGTGGCCGGGGGTTGTAACGATACCCCGCCTGGCTCCAGAAGACAGGCACGGAGCCTCGAGTCTGCACAAAAGACAAAGTGTGGCTGTGCACGTGGATCAACTGCTCTGTCTCCACATAGTTTGCCACATGACCGTCCGTGTCCACTCCTCTCCGTTTGTACCGCATCCCTTTGAAGAAGAACCATCGACACTAATCTGATTATTTCTAGAATTTATTTGTGAAAAGAAACGTAATCTGACCCTCTTATATAACCCAGCCCATTTATACACTGTAAACCAGAGTTCAGGCCTGGATTTCCCATCGATTCTACCTGCACGGTGGCGGCTGCGTCTGGAGATCAGGGCCACAGTGAAGCGAGGATGGATGTCATCTACACAGGTGATCTCCTTTGGTGGCGTTTCGGGGCTGCTCCGCTCTTCATCTGATGTCTCATTGTAGTTCACCACCAGTTCCTCCACCTGCACGAAACCCTGAATGATCGGTATCACCCAGAAGTCTACCTCTGGGACCTGGAAGATTTAAAATGCCAAAGAAAACAGAAGGAAAAAGAGATTAAGATAAGGACGTAATTTGCATCATAGGTCAGAGCAGCCAGCTTCATATTCCAGTTTACATTTTCATACTTCTCTGATAAAGTCCTGTAATTATAATGAACAGCTGCCAAACTAAAAACAGCATTACCAGCTAAGCTCTGTAAAGAAAAACTGACTGTGTGCCTCTGTTTCAGTGTGGAAACATCCATTACCTGAAGGTCAATAAGATCTTGGATCATGTGTTTGTTCCAGAAGAAACGGTCATCCACCTTTTTAAAAGATAAACACAGTCAGTCAAAATGAGGAATTTTTTTTTGCAAACAGCTCCAACTACATATTCACACATTTCTCTTCCAACCTGCTTCCATAGGGGTAAGTTGGACTTATCCGAGTCTCCCTGACGCTGCACGCTGTTTGTCAGGTCGTAGGTCATGCTGTAGTAGAAGGAGTCCGAGTCCATGAATATCTTGTAGAGATCATCCAGTAGCCGCCTCTCCAGACGCTCCTTCTCTTTATTTTCCTTGACCTGGAAGGCAGGGGAATACTGGATTGGGCAGGTGGAAAGAAAAAGCAGTAAGTTTAAGAAGCAGAGAAAGACCTTTCAAGGTATGAAAGATGGGGAAAAACAGCAGTTTAAAGGTGACGGAGCTTTTAACTATACCTTTTTCTTGATGGGCACGCCCACATTAGATTTGATCTGACTCAAGGTTTTCATCAACTTTGACTCATCCGGGGACTGGGCCAGTTTCTCTGGTTTGTCGATTCCAAAGTGATGCTTCTTGCAAAGCTGAAAAGGAAATTCATGCAACTTCACAAATCTCAGCACTACTGCCATATTCCGAACATCACTGTTCAGTTTGATGAGAAGATGATGAGGGAATCTCATTTTTTTACTAACTACAGTCTACTATATGATTCTACTTTTTAACAATCTAACATCTACAGGGTTTGTATTTACAAAGGGGGCAAAGGTCAATCTGTAGCACAGAGACAGGGTCTAAAAAACCTGTCCTCTAACAGTCATCCTTTATTACTCACTTGAAAATATTCTGTCTCACCATCCATGAAGCTTCCCTGAAAAACTGAAATCTTAGCAACATTCATCTTCCGTTGTCAGTCATTGCTACACTTTTACATCTGCATTTTGTTTTTCAACATAACCAGGAGAAAAAAAAAAAACTTCTACAAATCATATTCAGCCTCTTTCAGCTTATCTTAATAGATGAATCATGCAATGACTAATACTTAGTATACTACTTCCCTAGTAAATTAGCATACAAGTACTTCTCCAATGATTGCCACGGGGTACTCAATGGAATAATTACAGCTGAAAACGTGGACTTGTCATAAAGTATGCATACCTCCAAGTCGAGCTCCTGAGGATCTTCATCCGACAAAGGAATAACAGCGATCTTGGTGATCTTGTAAACTTTGTGGTTGCCTGGTAAGTTGCCTACAAGCGCTTTCTGGCGGATTAATACAAGGCCAAGTGGAAGGTCTGCCAAGAGGAGAAAGAAGACGAGGGAGTTGAGTCACTGGTGCAGAATTCCTCACATTCTGAAAGGTGTGAAGAGGGAAGCTGCACACCAATCATTAACTCCACATTTATTAATAAGGCTGTATAAGACATCTGGTAAATAAATATTTATATAATGTTAATCTATCTGATATAGTTTCCTTTAACGCTTTCCTTATGATCTCTAATGGTCGACTCTGAAGCCCACACAGACAAGCCAGGGATGAAAACCTGTGTATCAGTTGAATCATCACCATCAGCTCACTCCTCTTCTTCATTTGACACCTTTGTGTATAAGAAACAGACTAAGTACTGGTTGACTTTGTGTTTCAAGGTTCCAGTACAAATTGACAGAAATCAAGCTGTCTGCTCATTGCAAAAAAAATCAAAAACAACCGAGGGTAAAAACACTCAAATGTTGTTCATCGTCCACCTACCTGTGTGAAGCTGTATTTTTCCAATGACACCTTCCACCAAACCCAAACAAACTGGATTCCATGCCAACAACAGGTCTGTTGCTGAAACAAATATATGGAAATGAACATCAGAAAGGTGCTAAAAGATATGCTTTAAAGCTGATTAAAAACTACAAAAGAGTTATCTTCTTAAAGATATGAGCATGTGCACCTTCTCTGTCAGCAATAGCTAAGCAGTCACGCAGACTCAGCCTGAGTTAAACCAAACAGAAAGTAATTGAAGACAGTCATGGTTGGGTGATTTCCTGTACTCGCAGAAATGCAGTCAAATCACTGTAAACCTCAAAAGAGAGGACTCGGTCTATAAATTGTATTTGGGGTAAAGGAAGTGACCCACAAATGGTTAGACCAGATACGTGACACTCTTGTGGGTGTGTCATTTCTCGATCATATGTAATAAAATACAGTTATCAAACTAACAGAAAACCACAAGAAAGTGTAATTTGATGTATTTTCCATGTCTTTATATGCCAGTTATGTAAGGTTTCCGTGCATAAAAATAAACCTGGAATGCTCCACATTGGTTATGGATTAAAAAATGACATAGTAGGAAATTGGAAAAATGTGACGGGTGAGGCAAAGGGTGGAGAACATCAACTGTAAGCAGCCTCAGACAATGACTCTTCCTGTTACACATGCTGGAGAACTACATGCTGTGAGAGCCCCACAGGGGAAAGTCTAGCAGAATTAGAAACAAGCATACTACTACAACTTCACCCAGGGTGTGTAATATCGCTGAAATACTTAAGTGTCTGCTACAGAGTAGAGTGGAAACGCAGTGAGGAGTGGAAACCCTTTTTCCAATTAAATAATGAAACAGCGGTGCAACTAAAAACCTGTTCAGGATGGCTGCACAGCCACACATCTTCATCTGACACAGAGGACAGCATACACAGCCTTCTGGTGACTTTAATGAAACTTTTCCTGTTATTCAGCAGTTCTTCTTAAACAACTGGGAATAAATAATTCCCCACAGGCCCCTGTGTTCATTTAACCTGAAAGCTTGTAGTAGCTATGAGCTGAAGTAGCACTTCTCACTTCAACAAGACCTAAGAGTAGTATCAGGAGCTGCTTTACATTTTACACTTACCCTTGAGTTGATGGTATTGAAAACTAAAAACTATTTATTTTCAATACCATTATTCACTATTTCATTTAAAGAAGACTTAAGAAATCACATTTAATTCGGTTAGTAAGATGAGAAGCAAAGTAATAACTTTGAAGAGTGTTTGGGGTGTTGGCACTATGGGAATGAAAGCTGGAGAGAGGATCACTGCTTAGGAGTGGCGCATCCAAAACCAAATTCCCATACCTTCTTTGTCAATCGTCTTCTTTTGTTTAACAGATTGATCGAGTTGATTACATTAAATGATCACGTCTTTAGGAGATGTGGATGAATGACTGGTCTGAGATCAGACAAGACGAGGAATGAGACAAAAAACCATCTACAGAATATCGTGACAACTCCAGACAAGCGAACAAATGAGTAGCATGGATTTATTAAAAACGAGTCACGTTAATGCCAAGTGTTGGTTTCATGTCAGGGGCAGCAGAGAAAGCTGACATCCAGTACGTACCAGGTCTGACAGTCATGGTCCCGTCTTTTCGGCTGCACCACAGAGCACGATCCCCGCTCTGAAGAATATACTCGTCTTTTGCCTGAAATAGCTCCATTTTGTCCTTTTTCCCCCCCACGTTTCACTAAAACAAGTACCTATCTGGCTCCGCGACCAGGTACGGCGGCTCCACGTCTCGGAGGTTAACTGTAGCTAGCCTAGCCACGATTAGCTCGTTTCCCCCACGGGCTGGTAAGCTGCTACGCTGGCTAGCTGCCTCGCGCGCTAGCGGCAGCCTGGTGCGTATCAGATTTATTTATTCCACTTCCACGCATATTGATGCTCAAAGTCCCTTTATATTGGAGGACCAACCATTTTAACAGTCACGCTGGACTGAGTAAAGGCAAAGGGAGGGAGAAAGTGTCTCAAGCGGGAGCCGCTGTGCGCCGTGTTCCAGACGTAATCGACGTTTCCTGCTCTAAACAATGCCACGTGACGCGTCGTCATCATCACCGGTGTGCAGGTACTGTACATGGAAAGTACCATCACCGTCAATTAAGTAATCATTAACATGTCATTGTAACTTACTACAATGTTAAGCAAGTGATAATTAGTTAAATTAAAAATGTATGGGCTTAATTTGACTGGCTTTTAGAAGATTTATCTTTATTTATAATAATGTGTCATTTTATAGAAAAAAAACTGTGTAGTTAGCTTGAGGAGTTTTATGTTAAAAGTAGCCACTGAATACAGTTATCTAGTCTCTGTGATCATTTTCAAGTATAATCCCAACACAATCTTATTGTCCCCACCTAACTAGGAATAAGGAGCCAAAAATGTTCTCACTCATGACTCAGAAGGCCCTGAGGGGTGAAGGCAGGTAGCAGCTGACCTCAGACTGAGGCGTAACTATTATAACTGTTTGTCACAAAATTATCTTCAGAAGAAAACTATGGCATCTGATGACTTGGTCAGGGATGTATTTTCATTGGAAGTAAAGGACAAACATGCTCAAATCTAAAAATAAAATAAAAACTCAGATTTCTTTCAGAATCTTTGGGAACAAATATATTTCATACATTTTATTTTAAATAATACCACTGTGACTTTCATTCAGCAATGAATCAGTGAATTACTAATAGACCATGATCAGCTGGAAGCCATGATCCATAATTTGTGAAAAGTGTGTAAGGCTCTGACTCTACCTTGCCGATGGCTTACAATCTTGTTAGTGACATATTACTAAACAAACACTGTGGGTTATTATATAAGAGTTAAAATAGCTAGAGTAATTATAAAAGTCCATCTCAATTTTTTTGACTAACATATGAAAGTGTCCATGAATCGGGACTTTTCACACAGTTGGCCCTTTTTAAGGCATTGAGACCATGACTGTGTTAACATCATTACAGATTGTGGCTTTGGTAGTTACACAAGGACATTCTGACAGTCTTGAAATGCGACTCCTGTTAGCAGCAAGTGCTGATTGTCTGTAAAGATACACATCTCACCCCCCCATTTGTCATTACACATTCATAATTGTACCAAAATACTTTATATAAATACTGAAATCATGATTTGAAATAACAAGTAAACCAATTCACATACAACCACTCAAACACATCAATCAAAACGGCTTTAAATGATAAACTTCTGAAGTGCTGCAGATCTGCAGCGTGACACATTTCACTGATGGCAAAGTGCAAAGATGGCAAAATCATAATGCACCAAAAAGCAGCATCTAATAATCATGTCTACTGTGTTGTGTGACAAAGCAGCTTCAACGTGACCAGGTGGCCATAAAAGGGGAAATGCTTTTCTGATAACTTGGTTTTTGCCGTGAGTTCTGCTTTAAAGCCCCAAAGTTTGCGCAAATGCACAAACTGATGTGCTGATTGGATTAAGAAATGCTTCATACGATATTTAATCAGACAAAAGGCAACTAAACGTAACATTTTTTTATGAAAATACTTGTATTTCTCTTCCATTTACTAATAAAGGCCTCTTATTCTGACTTCAACTTGCCCTGCAACTGTTGTCAACATCTTGCTCATGACTGCAGTCATTATTATGAAGACATTGGCAAAAACATAGAAGGCAACAACAATGCCTTGAACGACATGATTGGAGTGAGATACCATCAATTATGTGCTGAATGGACATACCAACACTGTTAATCAATGCATGCAACTTCTACAAAGGCTGTAGTTAGAGGTGTGGGAGAGTTAGCCAGAGCAGATTTGTTCACTATCAAATATACAGCGAGTAACCCTTCCCTCTTCCCTAATATGAAGTGTGCAGTCATTATGAGATCTCCTTCGCCATCTCAACGTTCTCCTTGGTGATCATGCTGGGCTCTCCTTTCTGTGTCAGGTTGTCTCCCTCCATTGAAGTTTGGCTCGCAGGCCTGGCCGGCTGCTCTTCCAGTTGCTCTAGTCCTTCCAGTATGTTCTGAACCCGTCGGACTCCATCCCGTCTCGCCTGCCGCACATCTACGCGGCCTTCTGGGTCAACAGAGTCCAGCGCTAAGAGCTCTTTGGTTAACAGCTCCTCCAACAACAAGTATTTCTTATCATTTTTCTTTCCACTGAAGCATCTCACCTCCTGCTCCAGTTTAGCAACCCGTTCAATTATCTGCTGTACCTTAGTCAAACCTGGGTGGTCTGGGCACTGAGCAGCCGGATCAGCCTCTGCCTTTGCAGGTGAGACCTCAGGGGGTACGGTTGTCACGTCCTGGGCATCTGGCTTTGGAGGTATTTGAACTGTGATATCTGCAACATGATGTTGCGGTTGTTCTGGCTTCTGGGGCTGCTGAGGCGACGGTTCGGGCTGCTGGGGCTGTGTCTGAGGCGGTACCTGCTGGAACTGATTAGGCTGCTGGAACTGATGTGGCTGTTGAAGCTTTTGGACGTCAGCTTCTGTGTGTAGCGTCTGAGGAACCGGCGCGTTTTCCTGTTTGTGCTGCACGCTTTGTTGCTCCTGCTCCATTCTGTGTGGCAGGTCTCTTGTGAGAACATGCTGCTGAATCTAAGAAGTTGAAAAATAAAGAAAAAAAAAAAGTTATTGTCATCGGTTACAATCTAGATTACACTGACAGCGATATTTTAAACGTTTTAAAAACCTAGTGAAATTACCTGTGGTCTGTCTCCCAGCACCTGTGTTACAGTAGGTGACTGGCTTCTTATGTGAGGTGGGAGGTGAATGGAAGCAGTATCGCGATGTTGGGGAAATATTGTTGGAGAAGCCCTTTCTCTGGGAGGCTGCATGGCAGCAGAGTAGCCGGGCCATTCGTCTGTTTGAAGACGATGGAAGGGCTGTTGATGCTCTGGGTAGGGGACACGCTGGGAGTAGACGGAGGGATTTAACTGGGGAATTTGGCCTCCTCCACCCTCATGGATCACTGGGATAGCGATATACCCCGCCTGGAGACCAGGGAAAGGTTGGTGGGAAGATTGGTGATGGGGGATGGTGTAAACCTAGAAAAGCAAAAGATCAAACTGAATAAGTGAGATTTCAGTATTTTCTTGTTCTTATATGAATATTGATACATATTTACGCAGTATTTAGTGACACGCATTAACTCGAGCCTTACCTCTGCTGTTTGTGTAACAGGTGAGCTGGCCTTTACAGGCTCAGGGGAGCAGCTGTCTGAGGGTCCATGTAAAGGTGATCTAGGCCTGCCATGGAGCCCTGACGTCTGGGACGGCGTCTGTCCATCTGTCCGCACATTCTGTGCTGTGGTTGGTTGGATGTAAGAGTAACACGGATGCTGCTGTTGCTGCTGCCTCAGCTCCGCGCCCTCATGAAACACTGGGATGGGAACATAACCTGGGCGAAGAATCGGGTGCTTCATCTCCCTCACAAAGGTTTTCTGTGTCTCCTGAGGACTTGGTTCTGGTGGTATGTTGGGTCCATTTGCGGATACTTCTCGGTTCTGTAACACAACCAGCGGGTAAAAAGATCAATTAACAAATTATGGACATTTAGTGTTTTTTTCTTTTTTCTTATATTCCAGCAATTTCCCTGCTCAACAACACAACGTGGTGAAATGTTTTATTGTTAACACTGTACGCAAACTTTTAAACATGGCTAAAGATGTTGAGTGCAAATACTTATAAACGTATTACAGACAAATCAACACATACAGCTAACAGTTGTTAAAAAACCTTTATGATTTTTTCTAAGAAAAGTCTTCTCAGTCCTGAGATAATTACAAAGGCTATAGGATAAAATGTCGCATTTTTGCAGAGGGGTGCCAAAAGTATCACTGCTCTGTGTCTGATAAAACAACTTCTGATTAACGTGACTCTCATCAACATCGCTGCATTTCCAGTCAGACATCTGCTGTGTCTGCAGTGGATATTTTGCTCAACAATTTGAAAGACATCACCCTGATAAATTTCCACACAATAGTTTGACACACCCTCTATACTAACATGTTATTGACTACCAATCATTATGTCACACAGAGAAAGAATTGTTTTAATCCGGCCATGCATCAATTTCAGGAGGAGGGCAGAGTCTTTGTGTTGGACTTTTTTTGCATAAAGTTTAAATAACTTGCAGGATAAACTGCAAGTTTGGCTCTTTGTGATAGTTTATTATGACCACACCTATTCTATTTTGCTCTTTTAAAAAAGAAAACATATATTCCCTAGATAAAACTGTCTGTTTATTCAATATTCAAACCAAAAACTGACCCTATCTGGGGGCTTGAATGAAAACAATTTTAAAAAAGAAGTAATTTAACACATCACAAGGAGTAATATTGATTTTTATTGGTTAATGTAGAAAAATACTCCCCCAAAGTAAGTAGGAAAATATAAAGAGGTGTAAGCAACAGGTCTGATAGTCCAATGAACAATAATAAAACTGTAAAGTGAGCACAGTTCCACTTCTAGCTACTAAAAGCAAATCTAGGGGAACTAATATGTAAACCAGTGATTTTTCTCTTCCAATGCTAAAGTTGTGAAATAGCTGTGAACGACCCTTTGCCCTCTGCCTGTACGGGACACTGCACGCTGCCAGCACCAATGCACCAATTTTATCCCCCAACAGCTGTGTCTTTCTAGCAGATTCCTCTGGACACTAACTTTGGAAAACAGTGTCTGTCTCTGCGACGAAAGATTACCAGCTGGCAGGCTGTGAAGCTCGCTTCAGCCCACGGGTTTTCACTGCAGACCTGTATGTTTTCCATGTATGTAAGACAGTCCAATATGATAAAGCAAGGGCAGCCAAGCTACTCTTAGACACTATACATACACCACAGGCCGAAGAAAGCCCCGGGACCAGCCTCAAATCCTTGTAAGGGAAAAAGTTTATTAAGGAGCTGGACGTCGCCGTGTTTCCCCACCATGAAAAAAAAAAAACCCGCTGTAAACAACATTGGGAGCTCAACATAGGTAGCCTTAACAAACTGCAGGGTGAGTCATCGAGTAATAATAGTGTTAGATCATGACATGGGAATATTACGGGGCTTGATCAACCGTTATAACAGGCTCATGAGCTGTCCGTGAGGGGGAGGTGACGGTGCCAAACAAGGCCTTTAATCAACAAGATTCATATGCAACAATGATGTAGCCTAACGGGTTTGTTTTAAAAAAAAACTACATTAACGGCTAACGGAACCAAAGCGCGCGCTGTAACCGACGTAGTTCAGAATAAAAATACAGTTATACAGCCGTTAGCCGTTGACACTGGCAAACCAACTTTAACTCAGCGCGCGCTCTTACCTTCTTGTGGTCGTGTCTCGGGTCATTCCAGGTTGTGGTGCGGTTGTTGTGATCCACGAAGAAGGGCCATCCAGTGTGAGGGTCAATCTTTACTTCCCATCCGAGGGGGAGAGGTTCGTTGTCATTACTTGCCATTGTCAGAATAGGTGACCGTGTCTTCACCGCGTTCATGTTGCTGGCTGACGAGTACTGAGACATTTTTATACAGGCGACGGACGCTTTAAAGATTCCTTCAAGTGACGTGGGAAAGTGGGCTGGAAGTTTCTCGAAATAGCTGGGGTTAATGTTGGGGGCGGTGGACAGCGCCGGGTACGGCGGCACGGCTGCTCGTCATGTCGCAGACCCCTCGATAGACACATCAGCTCAGAATTTCTTTCATGTTAATTTGTTTTCCCAGAGAGACGCTATTTGGACCTTTCTGGAAAAATGAAAAAAAAAAAACTATTTATTTTACAGACAGGACAATCTTTAACCTATTATTTACCAGGGAACCCCCTGAAGTCTACCCAGGGACCCTTGTGTGTCCACAGACCTTAAATTTTCTGCCAATTAGAAAAGGGAATCCCGAAGCTTTTTTTATTATTATTGATAAAAAGTCTCCAATGTACTCAGACTCCCACTTGACAAACCCTGTCCAAGGAAACAGTCTGCAATAATTTGGTACACAATTATGTAATTTGTGGTGTGATATAGTGTAGGCACAGTCACACCTCTATTGACAATTTCTTTGTCAAACATAACTACTCTAATTCTGCCTTAAACGAGATGGAAACACTAGTAAATCTCTCTCATGGCTGGACTGACAGAAGCAACCACATGGGTTTCTAGAGTTCTCTGTAAAACTTTGGACATTTCAGTAAAAAGATTGCTTATTTATTCATTTTCGGATCCCCTGAAATTGTGAGAACATTTATAGTATCAGAATATAGTGCGTATTCAATGCTTTTAAATGATGCAAACAGGATCATATTTTTTAAAAAATGTTGTCATATAGTTGTTTGAAGGAGAATCCCACAGCTTCTTAAATATTTTTCTGAAAGAATATAACTTTTAGACATTAATTATGCAGAAAGACTAGATTCTAGTTTGACAAGACATATTTATATGAGTATCTGCAACTGTATTTGATGCATTAAGCCGGTGAAATCATCAGTAGTGGAGAAATTGTTATCAGATTCTTCATTCAGTGAAAATGTTTACAAAATATCCCAACTTTTTTTTGCATACTAGTATAAATTACTTTTCAAGTTTAGGTAAGCCCAAGATCCTGCCTTGCATTCGTGATCTGTGTGAGTGTAAATAGACATTGTTGTCAGGCAAAACTTAGAAACTGGAATAAAACTATAATTTCTAAGTTCTGATTTGTGGACCCTTTAAAACCCTTGGAAAAACTTGAAAATATGTATTGCTCATACGTTTTGTTATTATTCATTTATGAATAAATACATGAAATTAGTTGATCAAAGTATGTGAATTAAGTTTATGGAGAATGTACTGATTAACTTTTAATACTGTAAATAATTCCTTAAATTGAAACATAAATTCATAGTCAGTAGACTTTACCAGCGTTTGAAATATAGGAATAAATTAGCTATGAGACAGTACCAGATAAAAAAACGTGAATATGAAATTCAAAACATGTCAACACTTGTTTCACCTTATTCATGTTGACAACTGTTTCCAGAAACGTCCTCTCGGTTGGAGCACCTCCCTCAGCCGTCTAGCACCGGTACCTAAAACAAGCGTACCCTTGATTTGCAATTCGAAACCCCCGTACGGAACTTGGAAAATATTCATTAACTGTGTTTTGTGTTTTGGTTGTGTCACGCATACATTAACTAATAAGTCAATAGGAAAATATAAGAAAATTAACATTTTCGCAGCTGAAATAATCTTTTTATTTTCTCACACTGACCTATCGAGGCTCCTGACGCACAGGCGCACTCCCGACTCAGAGTGACGTAAGAGCAGTTGCCCGGTTAGCTAGCTTGTAAGCTAGTTAGCTAGTTGTTAACAGCGTACATCGTCAGTTAACGTCAGCTAACTGTCGAGTAGCTCACGTTTTCTGACTAAGTGAAAGTCAACATCAGCAATGGACGACGAAACTCACCCCAGGACCCTGTAAGTAGTTTTACCTTCCCAGCAGATGCGGGATGATCCGTTAGTTTTGCTAACGTTTGGAGCCGGTGGCTAGCTTAGCTACCTAATGCTATAACGCGGTGAAGAAAACGCCAACATAAACCTTTAATGCTTGACTTTAGTAAACTTGATGATTATTAGATTACATTTTTGTTTAAAATTATCACATTACACTGGAATGAGCTGACGATTTAAAATGCCCAACGCTAGCCCTTTGTTAACACTAGGCCAGAGGAGCTCATGTAAATCGCGTCACAATAATAATCCAACCTCTCTTATAGTCAAGTTAAATCCTTGAAGAAAAAAAAGATGTCAGTCACTAACTTCCACTGCTTTTTAATAGCTTGTGTAAACGTTTAAGTAATCTTTACACACGTTTTCCTCTCCAGATATGTGGGAAACCTCTCCAGGGATGTAACAGAGATTTTGATTTTACAACTCTTCACCCAGATAGGACCCTGCAAAAGCTGCAAAATGATCACAGAGGTAAGCATCTAAGATGGTTTTATTTTATGTAATTTCCTTGCCATCCACATGTCACCCCAAAATTTAGGAGGGCCAATTAGTGAATGCAATTTATGGCCCTATATTAGGGGAAATGTAACCCCACAATTTGAGTTGCATTTAGAAAACCGTGAAATCAGCCCTTTGAAGATGTGTCATATACTTGTCTTCTGCAGCATACAAGCAATGACCCATATTGCTTTGTGGAGTTTTTTGAGCACAGAGATGCTGCTGCAGCCCTTGCAGCTATGAATGGGAGGAAGATATTAGGAAAGGTAAGGAGGTCAATATGAGTGCTCTAAAATGATAAACAACTGTTGACTGCTTAGACTGACTTCCCTTTTGATTGTTGATTTTTTTTGTAAAGAAATTTTGAATTTATCTGGTTTTGCAGGAGGTTAAAGTTAATTGGGCCACCACACCAAGTAGCCAGAAGAAAGACACATCCAGTAAGTGTTGACTTGTAACTTGATTTACTTAACCGAAACCAAAGTGTACCTAATTAGTTTTTCCTTGTTTTTTTTTTTGTTTTTTTTGTATCATTTTAGATCACTTCCATGTTTTTGTGGGTGATTTGAATCCTGAGATTTCCACTGAAGATGTCAGGGCTGCTTTTGCACCTTTTGGGAAAATCTCGTAAGTTTTTACTTAAAAGTTGTTGTGTTTTTTTTATGTGAAATGCAAAGTTCAAACTATTTATTATTTGCAAACTGTTTGCGTAATGTTGTTGGTGTTGTTTTAAACTTGGAAATATTATTGCACTTAATGATACTGTTTGGCTCTTGTATACTCTGATACAGCCATCACTGACTATGTTTACATGCATACCGTAAGGTTACAGACTTTACTGTGAATATGAAATATTAAGTGTATACATATTTTGAATGGGAGGATAGTTTGCCAGATATCTAGTTTGCTATTTGTCATTACATTTATTGAAAGGTATTAAAAGCTACATTTTGAATAAAGGGACCTTTGACAGAAACATTTAGGGGGTCTTTTCTTTGGTTCTTTTTGTTTCAACACTTAGAAACCAGCTGCTAAACAAAGTTTAAGTTTAAATTTGAGCTTCAAAAAGAGTAGGGAGATAGTGTTTTTGAAACGACTTTGAACCTTCTGGGTGGAGCTTAAATCAACATTTGTGATTAGTTGAGTATTTCCAACTGCTTATTACCGCCTTTTTGTCTCAGTAATATCAGATGTTAGATCCACAATAGCTCATAAAATCTATTCGTTCTAAGCACGACAGATCACCATTCATAAACACAATGTTTGAACAATGTTTGAACTTTGTTAATCAGCTAAAAATAAACTGTTCATACTGCGAGCTGCAGAAAGAATGAAGAAACAGACCCTCAAATGTGCCAAGAAATAAGTGAAATTAGAACAATAAAATATTGCCCTTCAAATGTTTCACAGAGGCTGAGCAAATAAAAACATAAAACTGAGTAGAAATGGGTAACATGGACAACATGGATTTAGTAAGCTCCAGAATGAGAGAGCTATGATTGTGACAAGAAAGCTGTAAACTCAGAGCATTAAGATCTTAGTCTCTCATCTTTTGGAGTGGTTTCGCTCTAAAGTATGAATAAAAACACCCACAACCCAGCAAAAAAGTATAACGTTTGAGATTTGAACTGACTGGAGCTGAAGAGTACTTCCTCATGAGTTTCAACTTGTATAATGTAAACGGTGTTTGAATTAATACTTTCTGTAAACAGTTTCTGTATAGGCTGCTCCAACCAAAAGGGCGTTGGCTTCAGGAGACTTAATCTGACTAATTTAAACTGTACCATAGATCTCAGTGAAAATGCAAAGGCTGAAGAAATCTTTTATCCACTTGAAAAAAGCCTCTTTATGGACCGTTTATTTTCTGAGTGCATATGGTTGAAATGCACCTGACTGCATCCCTGCAGCCCCTTGCAAAATGAATAAAATGCTAATTAAACTCACCAAGGAACACAGAAGCATGAATATATTGTACAGACCTAATAAACTGTCAGAGGGACACAAAAATGTTATGAACTCAAGATGGATGCTATCCAAAAACGTTCACCTTCTATGAATTTCTTCAGATAACATCTAATCAAGCAAATATAAGCTTTTGTTTTCTTTTCCCCAAAACACCCTACATGTATGCATGTAAGCATAGCTTGTGACAGACCGACATGATTTAAAGTATTGGTGTATGGAGACTGCATTTGACTTTATCTATTTTCTAAAACACTTAACCAGATCAGAGCAACCTCTTTTTAAAAATGTATTTAAATTTAAAAAGTCCCAAAACAATTCCGGCAAACTTACTTTGAGTCTGTGTTTTATGACTTGCAGCATCAGCTTTTAGCATGTTCTTGCTTTTTGTATGCACATGTAGGGTGTGGTAAGTAAACTGTACAGTTTGTCAGCAAAATGTATGTAATTTTTGTGTATGAACCTGAACCACCTTTAGTTGTGCTTCTCAGTGGAGTAATAGCACTTTGGTTATTTTACAGAAATGCTCATAGGATTGGACAGGAGCTTGAAGGCTAACAGCAAGGAACTGTGCACTCTGGAGACTCAGATGTAGTTTTTTTTCTCTATTTATTCCATTTTTTCTAATGTCTTTATTTGTATTAACAATATATAGATTAGATTTAACAAATTCCAATATTTAGTGTATTCCTCTAAATCTGTGTTTTTAAATTGTCTCATTTTGATTTGCATAGTGTTGTTTGTAGTGTATTGATCCTATAGCAAAATTTCTGAAAATGTCAATTTCTCAAAATTTACAGCTCCCCAAACTCCATACTCCATATTGGTGGTAAAGAATTGACCAGGAAAAATAAAGAAATCTTTTAACAGGCCATGTATGCCATTTAATTCCTTTTTTTCTCTTCTGATATTTTCTATATATTTCTATCTGTAGGAAGAGCACCCACAGCAGATTTTAAGAATGCATGGTAATCCATATCCGTTCCATTTTGAATTTTTATCACTAGCCTTACAGTTGTGAGGATTGAGGTGAGGATTGAGCAAAGGATGGTGCTCTAGTGGTAAAGATCCATTAATACACATGAAATAATTTAAATAGTACTCTAGGCTGCATGTATATGTAGTTGTTTTTTTTATTTTTTTATCTCTTTTTTTATTTTCAAGTGTTGCTTTCAAGTTATATATTGAGTCAGTGCTCAGTACAAGGCCACCATAGCTAATCTACCTTAATGTAGGACAGAGTTGAGGATTCACAGTTCAGTGTGTTTTGCGTGGTTCCTTTTTAGTTTTGAAGTCTTTAGTTGTCAAGTGCGCTGAAGTTGTTTTCATGTTTCCTTCCAGTGATGCTCGTGTTGTGAAGGACATGACGACCGGCAAATCAAAGGGGTATGGATTTGTGTCCTTCTACAACAAACTGGTAAGGCTCCAGTGCAAGAACACAGACTGAAGGTTATGTGTATTTTTTTTTATTATTCTACATAATTGCTTTTAATATAAGAAAAACAAGATAAGTGTAGTCATATAAACATTATCTAGAGCAGCCATTCCCAAACTGGGGGTCCCGACCCTCACAAGGGTCCCTAGATAATTTCAGAGGGTCGCCAGATCATGGTTTGAAAAAAAAAAAAAAAAAAAAGAGGAAAAAAAGGCTGCATTTATCAGATGAATTTTGGATTTTTTTTTATTAAGGCTGTCAATTGATGCATAAACAACATAGTTATTACTCATGCCCTCTTAAAAATCTGGCTTAGCCCTATCTCATCGAGAGAAACTGATTTTGGGCATGTCTGTGTTTTGCTACGGCGGTGAACCGAATCCACAAAAAAACACTTTATCCTCCTTATTTATGAAGTTTCTGTTATTTTTCAAGCCTTACATTTAAATATTTTATCATCAAGTGTCCAGAAACAAAGTTATTACAGGCGCTATTTTACAAATCCGAATTTGTCCTCATCTCAGCGAGAGAAGCTGATTTTCAGCATATGGGTGCTTCAACATGATCCACCAAAAAAACACTTTATTTTCATTATTAATGAAGAGTCTGACAGTTTTCAAGCCTTACATTTACAGGATGGCCGCAAGATAACCCATCGCTTACACCAACGTCTGTTATTTTGGGGGTCGTGGCTCAAAAAGTTTGGGAACCACTGATCTAGAGTACCATATTATAATACTCATCTCAATATTAGATTATAAACGGTGGTGCATGTTTTTCTGCAAATGATCGATAAACAAAGTGATCAAATCCAGAAGGGTGACTGTGATCTATTTGGATTTATAGGATGCAGAAAATGCCATTGTTCACATGGCGGGACAGTGGCTCGGAGGGCGCCAAATCAGGACTAACTGGGCAACACGTAAACCTCCAGCTCCTAAAAGTGCTCTGGACAGTGAGTATTGACAAATAATGGAGTATTAAAATGGACTTACTTTAATGAGTGAGATCTGATTGTTATTTTTTCGTCAACAAAAGTGGTGTTTAAATGAACGCAAGGCAGTGGCATAAGTTCAGAAACTTGCATAGCCTGGCAGACTCTACAAGACTCATTTTTGTAGATGGGAAATTTTGTACTGAAGGGGATTGTTTTTAGATGGGTCATAAATCAGTTTTGTTATGGATTTTATACCAGAACATGAAAATATAAAGATCTGTTAACTTATGTGTTGTATGTTGTTTCTGCCTCAGATGGTTCAAAGCAGCTGAGGTTTGATGACGTTGTGACTCAGTCCAGTCCACAGAACTGTACTGTGTACTGCGGTGGGATCCAGTCAGGACTGTCTGGCAAGTGTCATGCTTACTGTACACCTTTCTCAGAAAGAGCTCAAAACTAACCAGATTAACCATTTTCTTTCCTGTTTGATTCCTTTAGAACATCTAATGCGACAGACCTTCTCGCCATTTGGTCAAATTATGGAAGTCCGGGTTTTCCCAGAAAAAGGATATTCTTTCATCAGGTACTGTCAGTCTGTTGCATCAGTTGGCCTCTAGATGTCAACATGTGCACATCAGAAGACTTTTATAGACCAGCTAATATCTCACTCACTGTCAGTCAAATGTACCATAAGATCTGTCTTTACATCAAAGTTTTTTATTCTCCTCACTGATCTCATTTTTTAGGACTCCGTATTTCCTGAATAGTCTGACTGAAATTTTGATTTCTGGTCTGCTCTTTTAAGGTTTTCCTCCCATGACAGTGCTGCACATGCCATTGTATCAGTAAACGGCACCGCCATCGAGGGACACATGGTGAAGTGCTACTGGGGCAAAGAGTCTCCCGACATGACAAAAAATCCACAGCAGGTAGAGAGAACGCACAACTGCAGCAAAAGTGATCAGATTTAGATCTAAAACAGGAAACTGAGGTTTAATGAACAGGCAGAAATGCCAGCTTCAGTCTCACCAATCACTAGAGATGAAAATGTGTTTAACTTTTACATAAGATATTTATAACGCATATCTTTTGTTTCAGATTGAACAGAGAGCTGAAATCTAATTTTTTTTTTCTTCTTTTTTCTCTCCTGTAACTAGGTTGAGTACAGTCAGTGGGGTCAGTGGAACCAGGTCTATGGGAATCCACAGCAGCAGTATGGGCAGTATGTGGCAAACGGGTGGCAAGTTCCTTCCTACAGCATGTACGGCCAATCGTGGAACCAGCAAGGATTTGGAGTAGAGTGAGTTTTTCCTCTGTAGCATGTACTCAGTGGAACGTTTACTTAATAATTGAAGGCCTGTAGGGATTTGATAGTTCCTAACTTCAAAAACTTCCTGTAAGATGGAAAAAAAAGTTCCATTTTTGCACGACTGATATGTGACACACTAACTTGGTTTCTGTGGGATCTTTGCAGGCAGTCTCAGTCAACAGCCTGGATGGGCAATTTTGGATCTCCATCAGCTCAGGCAGCAGCCCCTCCTGGTACAGTCATGTCCAACATGGGCAATTTCAGCATGGCAGGCTATCAAACGCAGTGAGATGCCCCCCGACATAAGCAAAACGTGGAGAGAACACAGCATTCTTTCTTCTGGACAGCTGCTGTGGTAACAGGAGGGTAGGGGACATATTCACAAAGCCTTTATATCTAGTCGCTCCCACACAACTAGTCCAAAAGTTGTGTTGTAAACTACAGTCAATTTGTGTCAGAAGTTTTAAGTTCATTTGATGTCACATCATGGGAAAGTGCTCATGGACTTCTGAAGGACAGGCAAACTAACAGTCTGTCTCAGCGTCATTTTGAGTGTTTGGCCCTTTTAAACCCACCTAGCATCTGACAGGAGGACATCCATCTTAACATCGGATTCCTTTTGTGTCATCACAAGTTCAGTTGACAGATGGGTCAAACTATTAAAGAAAAAAACTCAGTTTAGTTCTTCAAAAGCTATTATGAACATCTCAGCTTCCAAACTAGAGGGAAAAATGCACAAATAACCTATTTACTAGTCATGCAGGTGCATTTTTCTGCCATTTTCTATAACGGGACAAACCTCTACTGGAGTTTTCATGCAGGTTCATTTTTGTAACAAAGGTCAGTTTTTAAAATTCACAGGTAATTGTACAAATCGAGCTGTTATTAGTCGCCATGAATTTATACAAATTGCACTGAACTAGAAGGATGACCTGATACATGCTGGTCTGGACCTTCAGTTCATGAACCAACTTGGTTGAATTGTGATTCATATAATGGGAGAAAAAAAAAAAGCTTTGTGAATAGAGGCCCTGGAGCAGAGTTTACCTTTCCAGTATACGTGAAGAGACTATTTGTATAAACAAATGTGGCTTTAAAGGGGACTTACCTGGGATGTGGAATCTTCTGGATAGTTTGTGTATCAGTAAATTTGACCAACACCTCTCTTAGAGCAAAAAATTTAAAAAGAAATAAATCTGAATTTTCATGTTTTGTATCGCAGTGATACGCACGTCATTGACAGTTTTTGATAAATTTTCATTTACCCCTTTACCGTAGCCTAGGAAAAAAACACTGCTCAGCCCCTGATCTAGGTAAAGGTAACTAAAGAAAGGGAGATACAATTTTAGATGTTTTCCTTCTCCTCCCCTCTTGCTAACCTCAGCTAGTATAAAAACATTTCTTTCTAACAACTATGAGGGTATTGTGCTTAAAATCTTTAACTTAATTTTGAACCAAAACGGCCCCTAATTTATATGAAATTTAGTCAACAATTCACATAAGTTTGTCATTGTTTTGGTAAGACGCCCCTTTAGATCTTTGTTTGTTTGTTTGTTTGTTTTTTATTTCAAGATTATTGAAAAAGATTCATCACGGACAAATTGTGACACAAAGGATTTGCTTTAGAAATCCAGCCGTTTGGGTTTGATTTGTGTTTGTGCCATTCTGTACAGTATATTACACACCTTGGAAGCTCTCTGCTTTTTGGTTCATCTAGAGTCTGTTTTGGTTTGTTTTATTTGAGTGGGGAGTGTTCAAGAAATAAAACAGGGTCATGGTTGTCGAGAGTGTAAATATAAACCTTGATCGTGACCCTCTATGAAACTTAGATAATGTACATACTGTAGGTAGAATGATATGAAATTAAATTCCATCATTGAATTTCAGCAATATAATTTATGAATAAGCCTTAATGGATTTGTCGGTAACTTCAAACGTTTGGATTTAAAGAAGCTCCATTTTTAATTGAAATTCTTTTCAGCTGCATTTCCCCCCATTTTTACGTTTGTGTGCCATTTTTCAGGGCGTAGCAGGAAGCAGCTGTTGTGTCGGCTCAAACTGCACGCTAATAACATGTCGCTTAAAATATTGAATGTAATGGCAATTTGCTTTTATGTCAATAAGTTGAACTACAGAAGTGATGTTTAATAATAAATGAATAAATCAATTTTCCGTTTACTGGAAAAAAATTCAACGGGTCACTTCAAATAAAGAAACATTTGTACCCCGTTGTTCAGTACGTTTATTAGATGGTGATTAATGGTGCAGAAGTTCAGACAGCAAAGCATACATTCACTGTAAAACTCGTGTATATATGACACCTACCAGACACATTAAACAACTTTCTTTTTTTCTTTTTTTTTTAACCAGCTTTTGAAGTTTTGTCTTAATGTTAAATACACTAGACAGCAGGTCTAAAGCATTTTTCATCTTTTTGTTTTGCAGTATTATCAGAAAGGACAAACATTGATCACAGTTGCAATACTCAGCAAAAAGTGTGGAGTCTTGTTTTTTTCCAACACATCCTGCATCCAAGACGAGTTTTCTTGTAATTTCTTTAAGAAGTATTCAGGAATAGTTCTCTAGGCTTCATTTCAAAGCTCTTCTCTGGATCTCGGCTGCCTTTTGTTCCCTTTATCTGCCAAGATGACCCCACGCTGCGTCAGTGATCACTGATGTTGACGTACAGGCTCCGGGGAGGATCCTTCAGACCTGTCGCCACTGACCTTTTCACCCAGTTTCACTTTCTCAAGAATGGCTTCTTGACTTCCACGAAAACCATTTCTGATGAGGACACACTTCACACCATATTTTATCTTGGATAATGTGTTTTTTAGTTAATGGTCAATAGAAAAAGTGCTATTTTATGTTTATCAAACTTTCAATTTTGGCAACATTAAGTGACTTCTGAAACAAAAACAAACAAAAAAACATTCCTTTAAAAGTAGTAGGAGCAAGTACTGGACTGAAAATGATGGAAAAACCAGCCGATTCCAAAGAAAAACCTTGAAAGATCTTCATAAGACTAGAGAGAAGTTGCTTATGTGCATTTAAAATTAAAAAAATAATTCCAAGAACATGTAGTTTGTTATAAGAACTGAGGGGAAGCTCAAGCACTGATGGATCAATAATATCTGCTTTGATTATCGTGTCCCGGATCCAATTATTTGGTATCTGTGAATGAATTTTCACAAACATAGAGCTGCCCACGCTGTCATGTTTGCTCTGTTCCTGCGTGGGATTTTTTTTTTTTGGCATCCCGGGCATGATAATTAACATCTGAACTACTTCACTAAACATTACAAACTCAGCTGGTAGATTTTGAGCAGCTGTGAATGAAATGAAACATTGATCGACATTAACGATGGAAGCAAAGCAACATGAGTCTGATGTTAGCTGGCATTTGCATTGCATGATGTTGGATTATATTGCATTGATAATAATTTAGCTTATTTTGCTTCTACTTTTGAATATACTGTGTTTATATATATATTACAATTCTAATAGTACATAGATTTACATTAGGATCTCACAGCATTAGCCTAGATGTCTATATGTTAGATTCACCGTAGTGCAGCCTGGCACCTACTAAGCAAATAATTCAAAATCATTTATACAGTATTTACATATTTCCATGAGAAGAGTGTGATGCTGAATGCTACCATGTTATCCTGTTGCTGGTTTATTATTATTATTATTATTATTATCATCAAGCCAGATGATTTGAATAAGGGAAGGTTGTGAGACTTAAATAATTGTGTGTCAGCTTATTTCAAGATCATCCACGACTGTTTCTTAAAGTAATCACATGCGAGACTGGAGTGTGGAGTTGGTGCCGCCCCCTGGTTTTCTGGATGACACCTCAGCCTTCGTTGCTCGGTCAACATGAACGAGGACACGCCCATCTGAAGCTGATTCAGTACCCTGGAAAGGGGCAATTAAAAATGAGTCATTCTGTATTTATATAAATAGAAATAATAAACTCCGGTGTAACTTGTGGATGCAGGATTTTCCTCGGTACATTCCTTCACTATGCAGCATCACACCAAATCTTTTAGAGAGTTTTACTACTGATATGTCTAAAATGAAGCCTCTACATTGATAAAGATTTGATGCATACAACATAAGACCTGTTGCTATACTTACATCACTGTTGACGGCGAGTTTATCTGCTGTTTCCTTCCCTGCAGCTTTCTCCCGTAATCCTAGTTTGTCCATAATCAGCTCAATCCTGGCTGTGATGCCTGCGATAGAGCTTTCAATGAGGAGAACCTGTCGGGACAGTCTTTCATGGAGAGGCAAACGGTAACAGGAAAGTTTTATTTTACTCCATTGTAGTTAAATAAAATGTTTTACATTTCTTAAGTGAAATATAAAATCTTGGCCCACCTCAGGAACTGTTCCTGATCCACATGGTTTTCACTGGAGTGGTTCTTGTGCTCGTTTGATGTGACTGGAGGATTCTCTGGTAATTCTTTCCCATAATTCTTACCAAGATTGTTGAGTTCAGCATTGAGAGCATCCTGATGGAAGCAGAAATATTGCAGTCAAAACACAAGTTTGTCTCTTGAGTATAATTCTGAAGAAGGAAGACCTGATATTTATGAGATTTACAGGAAATGACTGTATTTATCTTTTTTACTTGGAGCACTGACCCTCTTTTCTTCAAGCTCCGTTTTCATCCTCTCTTGTTCATCTGCGTCAAGAATCTGGTTCCCATCGCGGTCAAACTTTGAGAAGGCTGCAGATATTTCATGGTCAGCGTGTCCCATCCTGCAAAAAACCATCAGAGCAGTGCATGTTAGATTTATTATTACTTAAGCTGTCACATGTGCTTCCTTTTGCAATCACATATCTTACTCCTGAAGGGTTTTTCTGAAGTCTTTGAATTCAATTTCTTCAGATCCAGACTGTAGAGCCCTCTGAACATCTGATATTTTCTCTTTTTTTAGTTTCAACCTCATGAACGTCTTCATGTAGCTCTGTGCGGCAAGAAGCAAAACATTTTATTTCATTGAAGTCTTGTAAAATATCCGTGAATGCCTCTACTTTTGCATAAATTTAATCGGCTTTTACCTGCTTGATGATGTCAGTAAGTTGCAGTTCATCTTTCTGGGATGACAGTTCCTCCTTAACCTCTGAATATGTGTCATTTATGATAGCCAGAAACATGTTCTGAGGGAGGGAAAGTATATGTATATGTATTTATCCTTTTGACATCTTTAACTTCTTGTTGCAGAATGACCTACCAGCAGAACAAAGAACACGAAGAACACATAGGTGACAAAGTAGATCGGTCCGAGAACTCTGTTAGCACGGTCGATGGCGTCATAATCAAAGTCTCCGAGAATGATCCTGAACTGTGTGAAGCTGCAGGAAAAACATGAATAACAAAGGTTAAAAGATGCCCCCGGGAAGGAAAACGCTTCCTGTTTGCAGCTCTCAATATCGCTTACATGCACTTTACGAAGGTGCTGAAAGATTCAACCTCTGTTCCAAACAGTAAATATCCAAGTTGAGCGTAAGCGAAGAAGACGATGAAAAACATGATGGCGAATCCCAAGATGTCTTTGGCACATCGACCCAGCGTGGTGGACAGCTGCGACATCGTCTTGTTAAAACTGATGTACTTAAAAATCTGCAAAGGGAAGAAGAAGAAGAAGGTGAACTTGGCTCAGCATCCGTCCAGTAAGACCACTGGTCATGTGTTGGGAGTGAAAGATGTCAGTGCTTTTACCTTGATCCAGGCGAAGAACAAGTTCACTGCATTCATGTTGTTATACTGCATTTGCCAAAATGCCAGAAATTCAAAATCTGCATAGATGTCTGGCTGTTCTAGCAGCTTCCCCAGCAAGTTGTCTACTTTTAACGTTCGGAAAATATTAAAGATGATGGCAACGACGGCGAGCTGGAGGGGAAAATGAATGTCACCTCCTCAAAACTGACAAAAATCTTATAAAAATGTCAGATTTGTGTTAAAGAGAGATTTTCTTACCAATATGACCACAATATCCAGTATGTTCCAGATGCTTGTTAAATAGGCAAACTTATGTATCCGCAGCTCAAGTATCTCCTCCACAATGTAGTAGAGGATGAACACACAGAAGACCAGCTCACAGCCCAGGATGAAGTAGTCCCAGTAGGTGATGTAGCGAATCAGTTTAACCGTTCTGATCTGGTAGGAAGGGATCGCGCCACCAGTTGCTGGGAATTCAACCACCAACCTGAAATGGGTCATGTTCTGGGTGAGTACCAACAGCCTGAAGGCATAGGTGCTGCTATGAGTGATGCTCCTCACCTGATCACACAGAACATGTTGATGTTTGCGTTGTAGGTGGAAAAGTCAATGAAGACTGCTCTGGTCCCTCGGTCCAGCCAAAGGTTGTCCTTCAGCTCCATCAGGATGTCGCCGCTCTCCTCTTTGGTGCGACTCAGGTCTTGATAGTATCCAGATCCACTGTAGGTGGTCAGCAGGCCCCAGTAAGTGGAACCCTGGATCTCTTTCTCTGTATGGTAGGTCCACCTGTAAAAGAAGAAGAGATCAAGATGTTTCCTGCTGCAAGTCCTGCATGTTCTGTAATAACTAAGGTTCTTTTTTGTTTTTATTTTTTAAAACTGAGCAGCTTACGCAGTGCCGTTAATGAGACCAAAGCGAAGGTCTTCCTCCTTCTTCTCATCGTAAACGTCAAAGCATCCTATGATCTCTTCATTGAAGTCCTTGTGGACCTTGCAGGAGTTGTTCTTCATCTTGATCTGCCTCATCCGGGGAACACCCAGCAGCATGTTCTCATAGTAGATGAAAGACTTGTTTCCGCTGTCAAGGGACTGGTTATTGTACCATTTTGTCCAGTAGAGGCCATCCACTAGGGGACCCTGGGCGTACTGCTCATATACAGAGAGAGTGGATGTAGTTTGATTTGCACTTTAAAAAAAACAAAAAAACAACTTCACTTTTCTTTTGGATGCAAAACCAAAACATTAACTCACAGTCCAGAAGTCAGCCATGGTGCTAATGGACTGAAACGTGACCCCATCTTCACTGGCTGAACTCACAAACAGGTCCGTCATGGCTTTAGTGAAATAGAAGGTGCTTGAGCTGGTCATGCCGTATGTCACTGAAAGCACGGAAACGCAATCACATTGTTAACGTCTGGTCAATGGCTCCTATCTGGCTTTGCTCAGTGGCAACTTTGAATGTTGCTCCATTCAGAGGTCCAAGATAAGACAACCTCACAGGCAGACACGCAAGGCCGCATTGAATCAAACGGCTTTGTTAGTGTCTGCTGCAGTCAAATGGATCCTGGATGGAGGGGGGGGGGCTGTAATTTGTTTGAAGAGAGAGCGAGCTGGTCTGACGCAAACAGTCTCATCAAACAATGTAAATCTAACCCTGACAAAGCAACAAAAGATGTGGCCAAATGCTCTTATCGCTAAAAGCCAAAAAAAGAGCAGCGCTTCGTGTTCCTTTCAGTCCTAAATGCTCAGCTGGACAATGGCTGGGAGGCAGAGATGAGAGGAGCATTTGTGGTAGATATTAAAGCAAAGAGGAAAGTTTTTAGGAGTAGATCAGCAATCCAGACTCCTCTCATGTCCCATCTACTAGAACTTCAAAGGTTCTTTCAGATTTATTCAATTATTATTATTAGATTAAAATACTATTTGGGGAAAAAAAAAAAAACTTTCGTATATTTAGTGTTTCATGAAAGTCAGAAACTCGGGTGAATTATCTTTATCCTTTCTGTGAAGTTTAGTTATGAAAGCTAACACTGAGGTCATTTCTGTGCTTCTGTTTTGTAATGTAAACCTCCACAACAGCAGGTTTTATAGGTCTGCTGGGAGGCTGGAGAGCAGATAAACTTATCTAATAGCAGCTTAATTGAAAATACTATGACTGAGAAATTGTATTGTTGATTTCAAAACTAAGTTCTTCAGGAATTTCATGCCAGCAACATCTTTCAAAGAGTCTGGTACAGGGTTCAACAAAAGGCTAACATAGTCTTTGTGATGCAGGAAAACATAAATAAGTTATTAAATAAAATCAACCGGTCGAGGCAGATGGCCGCCCTCCCTGAGCCGGGTTCTGCTGGAGGTCTTTCCTTCCGGTTAAAAGGGAGTTTTTCCTCTCCACCGTCACCTCGAGCATGCTCAGGATGGGGGATCTGATCGAAGACAAGTTTCGATGCAGTCTGTTGGTTTCCTTAGCTAGGCTATTTGTTATGAATTGGCTCGTATGAATACTGACTGATGACAACAGATTGGCTCACACTGATTGGCTGTGAAGTGCCTTAAGATGATAATGTCGTGAATTGGCGCTATACAAATAAAGCTGAATTGAATTGAATAAACCTTTAGAACTGATTAGTTGATCAGCAACAGGTCGGAAATATAATTAGTTATGAAAGTGACCTCCTAGAGAGGCTGAATCTTTCAGAAAAGGGTTAGAAATTCTGTGAAAGACTGGGTGGGCAAATGGTTTAACAATTTATAGTATTTGTGTTAGATAATTATTATATCCTTAGAAGATCTAAATATCATTTATCATCATTTAAATATTTAAACATTTGAATATAATTGTAATATATAAAACCTTTTACAGTGAAAATGTATTCACTTAATCTAAATTGTTAGTTGTATGTTTTTACATAAAGCACTTTGTGCTACTTATTGTATGAAAAGTGCTCTATAAATAACTAGATTTGAATTGGAATTTAAAGGGAACATATTTTTACATTTAAAAACAGTAACGGAATCATTTCTTTCCTGAGTAATTAGTTATCACCTCCCCCAAGGCACAGAGGTTCGGTTTTCTGCAGTGTACCTTTGTCTGTCTGTCTGTCTGCCTGTCTGTTAGCAACATAAATCAAAAAGTAACCTGGTGTTATTCTGTAGGGGGCGTTTTGAGTCATTTTTTATCTAAAAAATCCCGATTTTTAAAGAAATGTAACAAATACAAACTTTAACAACAGTAGGCTATAGATGGTTTTTATCACAATAAAGTAATAGTATGTTGTTCACAGATCAAAAAACACATTTTAGGGTGCATTACCCCTTTAATTGCTTTTTTAAATGCCCAACACTGCACCACACACACAATAATAACTAAACAGTTAAATCTGCTCCTCAATTCAATCCCTCTTCCTGAGCATGCATGGGGCAACAGTAGAGAGGAAAAAACTCTCCCCCTTACGGTCACCTCCAGTTTTTCCCCTTTGTTGATGTTTGTAGGCATGAAACTGATCTACTTCTGATAAAATATATTTAAAATCCAATTTTGGGCCACAGGATCAGAGCTCAGAAACACTTCAGAAAACTATTATCAGTGAACACAGCTCCTTGATTCATCCAGAAATACAAGTTTAAACATTTGTGAAGAAGCTTCAGACAAAAAGTTGAAACAGCTTCTACAGTTAGAGGTTAAATGTAACCTGCCTAGTTTAACATTTAACATTGTTTTGTCAGAGGACTGAATGTATTCATTAAAAATTCCCATCTTGAAATCTCCGCTAATAAAAACATAAACACTTACAGAGGCAAATGTCCATCAGGAACACTATGTAGACCAGTAACTCCCTCATAGTGGTGCGGATAAACTTCTCTCTGTTGTTGGAGGTGTTTTCGGTCAGCGCCGTGCTCCACAACCCTACAGAAAACATCAAGGGAAGTCATGAGGGACTCAGTTGTGGAACAGATGTATTTTTTTTATCATCATAACACTTTTTAAGCATAAGGTAGCGTTTATCTCTGAGTTTAAAGAAAGTAGAAGCCTAAATTCTAATGCTGACAAGAAAGTGGACAGATATTTTAGACAGGGATGATGAAAAATATAATTGAATTTACAGCATAGTAAAAAAAATTGATTAGTAATGGTTTTATGCTTGGCTATAAGTTCTTCAGACTCATGTAGCTGGTTGTAGAGAGGATGTTCATCACAGAAACGATGCTCTTACCTTTAATAAAAGAACAGCAACCTCGTCTTTTCCTCGTCACCTTTTGGCCTGGCGACGATGGTTCCTCTGGGAACCTGTCTGGGGCGTCTAGTTTGTATATGCTATCCATGGAGCCCTGGAAAAGAGGCTGAGGGCTAAAGATGGTGCTGACAACCTGGGGTAAGGGTGGAGGGGACTCACAGTAGCCGTGGTTCACCCAAGCCCCGTTACCCATGCTGTCCAGCTCACTGTCCACCTGCCCGGTGAGGTGGCTCTCGGCCCGGTTGTTCAAGCACTTCATGCCGCTGGATGCAAGTGTCTCTATGTGTGAACTGCTGGGGTTGAGATCAGAGAGGAAAGTGAATCTGAGGAGGACCAGCAGCTTTTGAGCACCTGCTTTAGAGATGTTTATAAAGAGGGGATGACATAAGCTTTGTTGAGGGAGGAGCTGCTGGTCCAGTGTTGCAGCTCTTGTAGTCTGGAGGCTGAAACAAGTTAATGTGATACCATAGTTTAACACATCCCTGACATACCTGTTTCCTGTTGCAGATTACTGGACAACTGGCCACTAACAGCACATTTACAATTTAGAGATTGTGCATCTAATCAAATAATGAGCAATCTTGATGGCAACGTCCTCTTTTTCTCCCATAATTCTCCTTCCAACAGGCAGCAAAAAGCACGAGCAACCCAAAATACCCGATCAAATTGAAGGGAAATTCATCCTTTATCCAGTTTATGTTCTCTATCTACAATTTCCTCCTATAAGTTTCTTTTTAAATCAATTTTATGGCTTAATAATTCAGCTGTTGAAAGACATTCCAGTTAGTTTGAGCCTCTCAGTTACTTCCACGCTGAGCATTGTGTTGTCGCTATTGATTAACAACTCATCCGATAACGTGACCCTATTGAGGAAATCAATTAATTGCCGGTCGATTATATTCCCTGCCACCAACTGTTCACTTGTGTCTGAATTAATGAGGAGCGTAATTGGAGTGTCACTGACTGGCTCTGCCTCATTATCATTACGCACTTTTGACATTGTCATCTATTCGTTTCTGGCATGCCAACCGTCAGAGTGGTTAGTGGGTATGCAGCATGTGGTTTATGAACCATTAGTATCCATTAGTCTCGACTCTTATGTAACACAAACATCTTTAAGTACTGATTTGTTTAGGAGACAAAATAGAATAGGCCTCTTTTTTTCTTTATATATTATATCTTTTATATCAATATCAACTCATGCATCACCTTTTTATGTTCTGTTAGATAAATTTGACTAAACATAGGGGTAAACGTATTTATGCACACCTAATTCCAAGCTCTTCCTGTCAAATTAACTGCAGGCTAATAAAAAAAAAAGTGTATTTTGGGTTGGACGTTATAAAGTTAATGTACTGCTGTGGATGTCGTCTTTACCGCACACTGAGTTTGGGCGTTCATGCTTCATCGGCTCTGAACAGAGCGATTACATACAGCCATCAGAACACAATGGAGTTTAATTTCTGCTCCCCCTGCTGAAGCCATGCTGGGATCTGGCACACAGGCTTCCTTAATGTGCTGCGGCTTGTGCCACCTTTCAAACTTACTCAAATCAGTAGCAGTCACTTTTCTGTGGCCATTTAAACATGTAGTCGCTCAAACAGTCATATGGCCTCCTGGTTTGCCCTGGCTTGCACTGGACTTTAACTTTTTAGTGTTATTTGCACTATAAACCAGTCCACTGACAGGATTTTAGTCCCAAAATAATCTGTTTTAAATGAAGGAATATTTTTTGCCCCATCAATGACGTAGAAGTGTCTTATCTCAAAGCACAGGAACTCTGGACAAAAGGATGATTTATTGTTCAGAGACAGGGCGAGGCCGTACGAACAACCTGACTCACACAAAGCAAATGATGCTCCGAGTTATCCGTTTTCCCTAATATGTCTCTTTTAACCACGAAATATCAGAGCCTTTTATAAGTATCTGATTCTTTTTCTTCTCAACGAAGGATGTGATGCTGTTTAACATACTCATATGCTTTAAAATAGATGGAAATTATAGTGTTTTAGTCAACATATATGTAGATTTAGATGGGGGGGGCGGGGGGGGGGGGAAGCACAAGAAGACAATAAATCAGAAAAAATAGGTTTCATACAAAATAATTTTATTTCCGATGAAAAACTATCATTAAACAAAATAGAAGTCTGAGGAAATAACATCTATTTTCTTAAAACTCTACAATCATGCACTTACATTTTGACAAAATAGTTGCATCTTGACTTTAACTAAGCAGCTAACAACACAATGTTTTTCACAGAATCCATTGAGCATTGCACATTTTTTGGGCCATATCAAAATAACTGATAAAAGTACATCATTGCCTGTATCTTCAGCACAATCTAACGGTCATTGTAATGACACTACAGGGTCTCTCACCGCTATATTTCGAACAAAAATTTGCTCAACATTGCTGGGTTTTTTCTAGAAAAAACAAAATCAAACTGGATCGGACATCTCTCTGATGGTCATCCATAGACTAAATAAATCCAAAATGAAAATAAAGCAATACAAATGTATTTACCGTCTCCAAGATTGGAGTAAAAACATATTCACATTGTCACCCACATCTAACAACATGATTATCTACCGAACAGCAGCAGGTTATGCGTGGACCTGATAGCCGTCGTACTGGTAGGAGAACGGTGAGTGGACGTACTCCTGGTCTGGAGGATGCTCGTACCTCATGACGCAGGAGTAGTTTTCAGGCTGCACTACGTCAAACTGCAGGTCCAGCCACTGCCTGTGAGGAGCGTTGTGCCTCCTGGGGTCTGTCAGGATCCGGTTGAGGGCCATGATGTAGCTGAGTGCCATCTGTAGGGTCTCATACTTGGACAGTTTTTTGTCCTGGCCCCACTGGGGCACCACTTTACGTAAGCGATCAAAGGCTGTGTTCAGGCCCTGCATCCTCTTCCTCTCTCTGGCGTTGGCAGCCATCCGCCTCCTCGTGGCAGTCTCGTACTTCTCTGGGCTTTTGGAGTCTGGCTCCGAGGACTCGGATCCAGAGTCGGTGCAGCTGGGTCGACGAGACTTCATGTTTGTTTTGGTCTGAAGGATCAAACCAGTGTGAGATGTGAGATCAGACAAGTTCCCAGTTTCAGCTTCAAAGTGTCCTGATTTGGTCCAAGCTGAGTGTCCTTTTGTCCTGTTTCTCCTGTAACTCCAGCAAGAAGACAGTCTGAAGAGTCCAAAGTGTCTGTGATCCCAGAGACAGTGAGGGAGCAGCTTTTATAAGATAGAGAAGATGGAACAGGTGGCAGCAGGTGGAGTCCCCCCCGGCCCGTCCCCCCCCCCCCCCAGCAGCAGCCTCTGGAAGGTCAGAGGAGGTCGTTGCCGTCGGTAACACAAGTTAGCCGACATGTCGGTGCATGTTAGGAGCAGCCGGGTCTGCTGTCAGCTCCGTGTTGGACTGTTTGTTTGATATGTTCTGGGGGGGGCGCACAGCGTTGAGGCCACGGCTCCAAAAGGTCGCTTGTCCCCCCCACCATAGACAAACACACTCCCTCGCCATCTATAGGGGAGAAGCATTGAAGCATCCCGTTGGCCACGGCGAGGTTACCCAGAGTTCTCTGGGGCCACGGCGAGGTTACCCAGAGTTCTGTGTGGCCGCGGCAAGGTTACCCAGAGTTCTCTGTGGCCGCGGCGAGGTTACCCAGAGTTCTCTGCGGCCGCGGCGAGGTTACCCAGAGTTCTCTGGGGCCACAGCGAGGTTACCCAGAGTTCTCTGCGGCCGCGGCGAGGTTACCCAGAGTTCTCTGCGGCCGCGGCGAGGTTACCCAGAGTTCTCTGTGGCCGCGGCGAGGTTACCCAGAGTTCTCTGTGGCCACAGCGAGGTTACCCAGAGTTTTTTGCGGTCGCGGCGAGGTTACCCAGAGTTCTCTGGGGCCACGGCGAGGTTACCCAGAGTTCTCTGTGGCCGCGGCGAGGTTACCCAGAGTTCTCTGTGGCCGCGGCGAGGTTACCCAGAGTTCTCTGGGGCCGCGGCGAGGTTACCCAGAGTTCTCTGGGGCCACGGAAGGACATTATCCCGTTTATACCAGGGTCACTCATGAAGGAAATTAATATTAAATCAATTAGTAATACGTTAATGTTGTTTTTACCTTAACAATATATATATATCATATATATAATAATGGTGATTATTATCATTGTTGCTGTAGTCGAGGAGCTCTACTTAAAAAGAAACATTCCTGTGTTTCTGAGGAAGAGGTCCACACCCCCCCACACCCCCCCCAGGCATGCCGAGCCATCAACATGTCCGACATCGGGCCTTAAAATAAACACCTTCCTTTTTTAAACAGACTCCCCGTGGAACCCGATATCTCCGGGTCTCTCCGTCCGCGTCTAAATTTAACGCTGCGTTACGTCAACAAGCAGATTCATCGCATCAGATTTGGTGTATTTGTGTAGTTTGATTCAATAACCGGGGGGGATGTTTACAGGTCGGCAGAGTGATTGGCGGCTGTCAGAGTCCTCGGGTTATTTATATAGGCTTGAACGATGAGCCCCCGTGTGTCCGTGTGTCCACGCACACGCTTCCCGTGTGTCCGTGTGTCCACGCACACGCTTCCCGAGGGTCCGTGGAAGCCCTTCCTGAAGCCGCTTGTCAGCGACTCCTCAGTGTTTGTTGTCGTAGAGAAGCTGGATGGGCCCATCTGTCAGCTGGGTAGGGGGGGTGGGGAGGGGGGGGGCGTATAGAGGGAAACAAACATGTGTAATCTAATCTCAGAGTCGTGTGATGAAACGCAGACGTTCTGGTCTCAACGCGCCCGGCAATGTGTCGGAACTCCGGCGCGACTCAACCTCATCCTCCCCGTCCGGTTGCTATGGCGACGGCGTTGCGAAAGACATCCGACACAACCGCGGCTCGTTCGCGACCGAATTAACACTCATACCGTTTCTAATACGTGAGAATAAAGCTGTCAACCCCCCCCCCACACACACACACACACCGACACTCTAACACCCCGTTTAGACCATATCTTTTTATTGCCCTCATGCGACACGGATCCGATATTTTCTTGGCCAAACCGCTTCAAACCAGATTTTTTTTCCCCCCATCAGATTCGGGCCACATCGGGAGGGATGTAGTCTAAATCCGATCCATATCCGATCTTTTTCAGATGCGACCCCCCCCACCCCCAGTCTAAACAGCCGTGCAACTCGATCGGATGATGCAGCAACTCAGATCAATGTGAGCGGTTCCACCGGGCGCAGCGTCACAGAAGCTCCGTCATCCATCCATCCATCCATCCATCCATCCATCCATCCATCCATCCATCCATCCATCCATCCATCCATCCATC
>JBBBVU010000017.1:7093728-7121161 GCA_037177055.1 Atherinosoma microstoma
ACACACACACACACACACACACACACACACACACACACACACACACACACACACACACACACACACACACAGAGCACCCTGTCAACAGAGTATGTCTGGCAGCTGGTCAGATGAGGCTCTGAGTCTAATTAGGTCACGTAAGGTGAATGTAATTTTATGCCTATTTGAACTCTCATCCGCTGTAATTGGACTGATTAGCAATGCGTAATTGGCCTCTGAGCTTTCCTATTTGTTCTGAATTTGGGATCAGTTTAAGATAAAAGGACTCTGATTGCAGCACGGTCAAAATAAACTTAATAATTATGGCAGAAATGAAGATTTTAGGTATTATTCTAAAATCCTGGATTCTAATCAAACAGGATGGATCTGTGAATATGATGCAGGAGGATCTGAGGTGCGGTGCAAGCCATCTGTTCTAGGAAATCAGGAATACCACTCGTTTGAATAAATATAACTTTATTCTGAGACAGACGAAACTATTTTACAGTGTGCAACTTTACATCAGATATATGCTTTTAAACCTGTTTGCTATGGGTTTACAAACAGACTTGAATTCATTAAATCAAATCTGATGCGCAGTTATAACTTCTGTGTGAAATATATGAAAAAGAAAAACAACTCTATCTTTTTCACAGGTTTTTAAGTCTAATTTGACTTTTTTTTCCCACTTTGATAAGTTTTTGTACATGTGTTTAAGTAGACATATTTCTTAATACAAAGATTGATGAACTCGCAAGAAAACAAGAAATCAAAGACTGTACTTTTATCTTTTCAAATACAAACCTTTAGTTACACATAAATCACAGATCTGTTGTGTTTTGACTGCGAGACGACACGATGTGTTCAGTCATATCAACATTTTTTTTTTTCTAAAATCAGCCACAGGCATGCATGCATATGAAAAACATGGTGCAAAAATGTGACCCAGTGATGAAGTTCGAGAAATCATTTCGTTAAATACAGAAAGAATCCCACCCTGTTTAAATACGATGAGCTAAATTGCACATTAATGTCTTTTAATCTAAGATCTGAGGAACTCCTCCGGACGTGTTGTGTCAGATCTTAACAGGTTAAAAGGGCGTGATTGGAAAGTCTTCAGACACTAAAAAAAAATCCCATTTTAATCAAAGTGCATCTGAAAATGGACTCAAAGGCAAACAAAACCAGGTTTTTGGAGTGTTTTTTCTTCTTCTTTGAAGTTAAAATTTTTAAATATCCACAAGCCTCTGTGCTCCCTGTCGGGTTTTAACTTCCTGACGTGGGTCATCCTGAGCCCACAACATCAAGAGAAGTGTTTGCAGATCTATGAAACAGGATTATGTCAATGTGCAGATTTGGGAAAGTTACAAATATGGAGAGAAAAATGAAAGCCTTTCTAGATCGGTCTATCCAGTGCTTCATCCACAGCTCATCTGTTAAGGAGGGAAAACATTATAAAGAGACAACTTTCACAGAAGCAAGATTTCAATTTTAAGTTTTTATCAGAGGTTTTTCCTCACTCAGAACACATCCCAGCCCTCTGGGAAGTTGCCGAAAACCAACAAAATTACCACAAAGTGAAATAAATTCAATTATTCAGCTACTATTTATATCATATAAATTATGCATCAACCCCTTGACGCCTGTTGTCACACTTCTGGCCTTTACTCATTTATTTTTATCTATCTTTTTTATTTGCTTACATTCCATCCTATTTATGTATTTATTTTTACATTATTTATAATCTATATCTTTACTCATTCTTAATAATCTATTTAATATTTAATTGCATTTTATTTTATTCCAGTCTTTTTCTGTTTTGTTACTGAATTTTTTTCCCTGTATTCATTTTTGTTTTTATATAATAGCAAATAAAGCCCATAAGAACAAATTGCCATCACATATTCAGAAAAGTATCTTTATATATATATATATATATATATATATATATATACACGTATTTAGGGTCAAATGAAGAGTGCCTTGACAGGTAGATGTGAGAGGATACATCAGCCTTATTTCATTTTATATTTCATTTTGTATGAGTTTTGTATAAATTATGTAAAAAAGGGTTTATTTATAAGATTTTTCTTCTTTCTGCTCCTTTTCACTCCTTTGCACTTCTTATTTGTTTCCACAATGATATAAATAAAAACTAAACTAAACTTTTTCCAGTGGTGTGTGTAGTAATGATTGATAATAATTAATACCCCCGTACAGTCAGACACGTGGTGGCAGCATCGTTCTGTGGGGGGGATTTTCTGTGAAGAGGTTGGAGAGACTAGTGAGGACAGGTAGACGTAGAACAAGAGCACTTCAGAGGGAAAACTTTTCCAGATTTTAACAAGATAGTGACCTTGCACACTGCCAAGAAAACACAAATAATTTTGTTGTAAATAATTGCAATGACAATAAAGTTCCCTTGAACCTTGAATGAGTGTTTTGAGGAAAACTGCAGGAGAGATGCCTACAAATTGGTGCTGACTGACAATCCCATCATCAAAAGAAAAGTTTAAAGCTGCCATTGTTGAAAAAAAGCAAATAAAAGGTGCATTAGGCATAATGTCAAGGGTCTGATTACGCATGGAAATGGTATATTTCAGTGTTTTATTTTAATTTAATCAACAAAAACTTGGTTTTGTTTGTCTTTATGGAGAAAAATGTGGAAAACCTTAGTGTCTGATAACTTTCTGTTCATACAGCATGTTCTAAACTACTTCTGATCATTAATAAAAATAACTTCTATCTTTGTGTAAAGTTTAACCAGTGCAGTTATACGTGATTTGCAGTCAAAATAAGTGGTGCTACAACCACTATTAGAACAGGACGAAGAGTTAAGAGCAGATATTATCACCACCGTTCAGCAACCTCACCATCCCGTCCCAATACGACGCTGAAAATAAACGTGAATCATTAAAACCAATGAGAAAACATTATCCAACTTTAACTGTGGCTCATGTGCTAAGACTTAAGGCAAATTTTGTTTCCATTTTTTTTCTTTTTTTGTCTGTAAAACACTCTTTATATGACTTGAGTAAATAGGAATGGTGACAAACCAACTGTCAGTGCTGACAGCTTCAACGTAAATCTTTGCCGTTCTAATCTGAATGTAACACTTCAAATGCACCACACAAAATCTGCTCTGTTGCACGTTCCCCCTTTCAGCCCTCTAGGGTTTTTAACCTCAGGGGAGGTCACACAGAATGTGCTGGAACGCTGCAGACCGCTCACAGCTCCTCGCTCTCCAGCCTGGCCTCGGGAGGGGAGCTGGCGTACAGGATGGGGCTGGTGTCTGACGTCGGGAAAGCCGACTTAATGTCGAGTCCCTGGCCTGTCAGAGCGGCGTATCGGCTGCCTGCTCGTGGAGCTTTCCTCATGGGTGCAGGGATACTCTGATGCCACTGTGCTGAAGATGCAGCAGTAAGCTAATATTACTACACAAGGCGACAAAGTATTTCGTAATAAAGCTGACAGTCACGTGACTATACAGAGTATTTACCATATATATCAAGTCTGCAGGTGCAAGACACTACTCCAGCGTCATTTTTTGCTGACACTGTGTACCAGCCAGCATCATCTTTTGTTGTTGGCTGGATAAGGAGACACACATATCCTGTGGCATCCTGGCTCATGCTGAAATGAAGAGATGATGGAAAACTAAGTCTTAAGGCAGGATATAAGCAGTAAAGAACTTTATGGTAGATGTTAACACAGTTAAGTTTGGATGCAGAAGTTATGGCTGCTCACCTGATTCTGTCCTTAGTTTTTGAAATGGTTTCATTGTCTTTCTTCCAGAAGATGGCTGGAGGGGGCATACCCAGCACACGACACTCCAGCCTCACAGGGGTCCCCTCAGGAATACCCATGTTCTGCAGCTTCTCCACAAAATTGGGCGGGTGCTTCATCTCTTTCTCTAAAGAGAAAAACCTCACATTAGTTGCTCTGAATCATATTAACCTGTATGCAAACCCCTGATTCCTATTTAGCCATTGCTAAAAAAAAAAAAAAAAAAAAGTCATTGTCTCCAGTCCTCACCTACAACATTCAGTTCAAGACTAAAGGAGCTTTGCCCCGCTTTGTTGCTGGCAATGCAGGTGTAAGTGCCTGCATCGTTCTGCGTGACGGGGTCGATGACCAAGGAATGGATGCCGTTCTCCCGCACCAACATTTTGTGGCAAAGATCTGGATAGATCGGCCTCCCGTTCACCAGCCACATCAGCTCTGGGTTGGGTAGACCACTCACCTGCAAAAAGAAAAGTTTTAGGTTGATGATACGGTGGGGTGAAATGACCGACTGTGTCTAGCTGTAGATCCCACTACCTACTTTGCAGTCTAGTCTGCACAGTCGTCCCTCGTGAGCCATCATGTCCCCCGGAGCCTGGAGGAAGTGGGGTTGAAAGAAGCGCTCCTGGGTCTGCTCGCCTTCAACCTCCTGTATGCGGGCTCTCACTCTGACAACGAAAGGAGGTGCAAGCATGTTAAAGGATGATCAGCTGGTAATAAACCTTTTTAAATATTTATGACTTCATACAACTTTGAGTCCTTCTGCATGTGTGAAAAGTCACAACTTCTAGTCAGAAGTTGTCTTGATAAAATGTATAAATGTCTTCAGAGATAGCTGCAGGGGTGTTGTGATGTTTTCGTACAAACTCAAAATACTGAATGAGGGGATTTTGGTTCAAGGAAGACTCGCTCTACTCATCACATTTTACAGTCCGGCCTGCTCACCTCTGAGAGTGAATAGGAGTCAGTCGGCTCCGTGGAGGTCCGGTTTGGACTATCAAATGACCAGAGCAGCTGATTCGTCCCTGATGAGAGCAAATCACAAATCAGCTCCAGCCTCCAGATAGAAAGTGATGACAGCATGTACAGAAAACTGAAGCTGAAGTATTACCTGTGGATTAGATACCATGATGGTGTAGTTGCCATCATCGTCACTGGTTGTGGACTCTATGTGTAGAGCACAGGTCCCATCCCCCTCTCTTATCTTCTTGTAGTGGACATTCTTCCTCAAGATCTGCTTGCCATCTTTGAACCAGTAAACCTGATGGAAGACAGGTGGACGTGATAAGATAAAGACTGCACCGTCGTTTATAAAGCAAAGCTGTTAACAACTCACCTTTGGAGGGGGGACTCCTACTACTTTACACGAGAAAGTCACAGGCACGCCCTCTATCGCCTTGAAGTTCTTCAGTTTCTTGTCAAATATGGGTGCAATGCATTTTCCAGAGGGGACATCATCGTGCTGCACCTCATCATCCGACTCCTCCACTGGCGTTCGCTCCAAGCGGAACTCAATCTCGCTCATTAGTCTTTGCTCAAAACTGGACACTTTGTACTCCTGGAGGAAGAAAAAACTACTACAGTACATAAAAGTAGTCGCAACACACACACACATTTCTGCATGCGTCGTATGCGCGCTTACATCAAATCTGCCTGAAAACTGGAAACTGCAGTAACATGCAGGTATGCAGGATTTACATGAAACAACGTGCATCTTTTAAAAATAAAAGGTTCAGATTTGAGCGACTTTACAACCCAAAACTGTTGGGATGTTTTTTAAAGTGTAAATAAAAACAGAAAAAGGAGGCGCAGTTTAAATTATTTGCAAATTATTTAATCTCTGGATTTTACTGAAAGAAGTTTAATCATTTTAAATCTGGGAATTGTTTTCAAAAATTGACAGGGCTGAAAAAAAAATTAACAAAATCTCACTAGCAACTGACAAGTCTCCTCAACTATCATCACTATAAAACACACTTGTATAATCTGCGGAGTAGTTTGGTACACAGCTGCCTTGCACAATGTCATTTTTCTCCAAGAAGGTGGATCTTGAAGAGACAGAAGCTACAACGACGTGAGCTTAGAGCGGCAGCAGCAGCTTACACAAGAAACTAATGTTCTAAAATTACATTAAAACCGATTAAAATAATGAGAAACAAAGCTTTCTTCTCCATAACTTAACTAATTTAAGACTAACAGAGATGAAACGGAAAACTTCCCCATGCTCCGACACATAGAACTTTTAAATTCTTTTTTGGAAAATCATGAAAGCAGCTTCTTTTGGACTTTAAAAAAAAAAAGAGAAAAAGGGATCATCCAACTTTTTATCAATGAACAGTAATAACATCCACGTCCATGACGTTATTGCAGGTGGAATGAGTAACTTCCAGGTTTGTGAAAGCGAACAGTATAAAGGTGGGGCAACTACAATTATAGATGGTGGTGGGGCGACTGTAATATAGATGAGGTCTTTTTCTGGGAATGTCTTGCTTATTTCAGCAAGATTATGCTTGTATTAAAACAGCATGGCTCTGGAGTGAAAGACTTTTTGGTTGCTGCCAGGTGTAGAGACATTTCACCTTCTAAAATATTATAAAACAAACAAAATAAAAAACAATCATTGAATGGCTGAAATTCTGTATAAAACTAGTCTCCCCTAGCTCAGAGTTTAGTATTTATCTCTTCGTTTTTACAGCTATGATATCTTTGCATGATTTCCAATTAAATTTAGGCTTTAAATAATTTGCAAATCAATTTAATCTGTTTTTATTTAGGTTTTCCACAGTTGCCCAAGTTTTCTGTGAACGGAGTTGTAAACCACTTGATGATAATCCTCATGCAGTGACATCTGCCGACAGTGTCGCTCCTGGTAGGCGAGAGATTTTCTTTCATCCAAACAAACCGCATAAAGCTCAGGGTAAAACAAAGAACAGAGGGTGAATAAAAGTTTAGATGCTTCTCATTTTTACTGTCACTGATATTAAGAAGAAAACAGGCTTAGTTGCATCTTTTCTTCTTTTCTAAAATAAATAAAATATAATTAGCTACTTACCCTTTTTGGAAAAAAAAATTAAATAAAAAAAACAGGGCTGCAAGCTTCATTGGGAAAGTTGTGAGATACAATAACTGAAACCTAATCAACTAAAATAATATAGTAGACAATTCAACAAACAGTAGGGTCATTACTTTTCATTAGTTTAATGAATTTCATCCCTTAAATTTGTTTCAACTGATCGTGCAGGTTATAGATTAGATAACAAAAGCTTGAATGCTTGATTAGAGATTTTACTTAACCATAGTATTTCAATTTTGTCTTGACACATTGAAATAACCCATTCAGCCTTGAGCAAAGCAGTGCTTGGGACGGGAAGAACCTTGTACCTCGTCATAGTTAATGACGGTAGCAGGAATGTTTGGTCCAAGGGGTCTGCTCGCTGTTTTCCCCTTAATACTCAGCTTCTATGAGAGGATAGGGATGGATGATGAACATCAAAGACACACAAACTGTACATACAAGCATATACGGATGGGATAACACACAGGCTGCTGTTATTTCCATGCATGCTGTATGTTGTTATGCTAACATGGACATTGGACACAATGATGAATGACCATGAATACGGCTTGAAGAGGCAACAATTAAAGCGAGTTCATCATCGCGTCTGAGTGACTGTGCGTGTCTATAAGCGTACATTTTTAAACATTTGTCTGGAGACATGTTCAGGCAAGTTTCTGAAGAAGTTGTGATGCTGTGTGGAATGTAAATAAAACAGGATGCAACAATGTGCAAATCAACCAGAAACATATTAAAACTTTATTTTGTTTGGTTTTTATTGTCCTTATTTTTTTCATTTGATGCCAAAAACATAGTTTAACAGGGGTATATTTACCACTGTGTTTACAAAACATTTCTTATAAAATGACTATTTAATATCTCTTGTTAAGACGCGTTGCCAAGGTAACCGGCTCGGCTGCAGCTGTTATATTATTGCATGAAATTGCAGAAATGTGATAGAGATACTGGCTTGTCCATCATAGAGGCATCTGAAGGACAGAGGTTTAACGTTATTGGACTCTGACCACTGCTGGTCGGGACGTTGAGGGACGACAAAATGTTGCTCCATCCTCGTCTCTCCTGGACTGACGGAGCCCAGTCAGGCTGCTTTCCCAGCGCTGCATCACAGCTCAGGTTCCCCATTAGTGGGTAAACATACAACGCTTAGCGTGGTATGTTGACTTTCTGTTGCCACGGTTACCAACTGGCATTTTAGGCTGCGCAATAATTTAGAAAAATCTGGTTATTTGACCAGAACTTTTTTTAACTGGTGTCTTACATCACTTTTTAATGTACACCCTGTAGCCAATCAGAATCGAGTATTCACCCAGACCATGGTATAAAACCGTGTAATGCACGGGTCCCCATTGTTTTATCCTTACAAAATACCTGAATAATCTGGTTTGGTATTATCTTGTGGACCTAATTGAGGCTTTCCCTGAAAGGTTGTTGCAGTTATATCACATGCTCTGCCAAAAACTTTGCATACTTTTAGAATTAACAGTGCCTTTACAAAAATATGTTACTCCACTGGATTTCTCATAAAGCCCCCCAAAAATAATACCAGTACAGGATAATCATGTGAATAGTTATCATCAGATGATCATTTTATTTATATATTTATTATTTATAATAATATCCATCTCAGTGTGAATGTATCTAAAAAGGTTTTTGTTTTTTTCAACTATGTATTCATTTATTTATTCCTTAAGTCTGAGGGGCTCAGAGACCATCTATCCATGCTGTGATGACTTTATTATACCTGGTGTTTAATGTTTGTGTTGGTCCCTTTCGCTTTGATTTATTTAAAGCTAATTGAATAGAAAAATAATAGCCAGGTTGTCCACTTTGCCCGAGTTCATTTTAAAAGATCTCAAACCCGGAGGAGGCAGCATCACTCATCCTTATGCTGTAGTCATTGCTGCTGAAAGTTTTTAAATGTCTGGTTGTAACAGAACTGCATAAGGGCCTGGTCATGGTTGAAGAATACTGGTTGTCCAATGCAAAAACAGTCTTTGCAGAGGTTTCTTAAAATTTTCTGAATATTTAGCAATATATTGTATCTTATGTCTGATGATGAGGATTTTTTAACTCAAATGACGTCATTGACTCATTGATAACTAACATAACAGATATTCCTCTATGTGATCTTCATCAGTTTTATGCAACTTTTCCCCATCATAGCTTTTTTTTAACCCCGTTGTTGGCATCAAATTCCAAATGAGAATTTTTTTTTGTTTCTTTCATTGTGGGGTTTAAATATTTTGCATATTGTTGCATTATCAGTTTATTTACATCTTACCCACAGTTCCAACTTATTTAGACACGTGATTGTTCATGTCTGCATGTAGACAGCTGGAGGTGAGTAAGAATGCAACACAATCACTGGTTAACGCACAGTTGCGTCTCAAAGAACAATAGAAAACTAATTTGCAGCTTTTAACCAACAGCTGGTTAGTTAAAAAGTAGAGATTGCAAACTAATATCTCACACCGATATTACTGACATTCATAATCACACAGCCGTCTAACATCTAAGTGGGCCGGGACGTAACAGAGGTTGAAACCAACGAATGAATCCAGTCGACCCACCTCTTGAAACAAATCTTGTGGAAGATTTTTTTTGTACAAGTACTTGTTTTTGTTATTATCTTTATAACCCACTCCATCCCCGCAGCCAAAATAAGAATCTGCAGAGACTCTCTCATACCTGTTGATGTAAAAACTTTGGAGCATCATCTTTAAACTGAAGCTTCCTCTCGATGTCCTGGAGGAGAATTTCTTTACTTTCGCGGATGTTTTCAGCTGATGGGAGGCGCATCTTCGGTACCTTCTTTTGAGCCCTGCAGAGACAAGACGGTGGAAATGTGGTCAAACCTGTCAAACGCAGCCTGCATGAACGTCTCGTCTCTCAGGGAAGGCGTACCCTAACGGAGCTCGTCTGGGGAGGCCCATGGAGTTGGTGGGGTGGCTTGGGGTCAGCGACGGCAGGACGGAGCTGAGGAAGGCCACCGGGTTCTGAATGGGGCTGGGGGTGGAGCTGCTGGAGGTGGGAGAAGAGGCTTGCGGAGGCGACTGGGCGCGCAGGGCGAACATGCTGTTCAGGAATGATGCTGACCCCGGTGTGGGCGACGACACGAGGGACGGAGGGCTGGTGGGGGACTTGAGCACCCTGGTGGGAGAGAAACTTGGCGGAGGGGAGAACGGTGGGAGAGTAGGGGAGCTAGCTGCTGAAGAGTTTAACTCAGCTGCCAGCTCATGGAGCAAAGGCACCGGGGATTCTGTCGGGGATGGACTCCTGACCGGGGAGAAGGTCTGAGCTGCTATGAACTCCTTGGGCCGGGCGTAGTTGAAGGTGTGGGAGATGGCGGTGAGGTTCATGAGGGAGGCGTGGGTGCTTCTCAGCAGAGGAGTCGGGGATATGATCTGCTGTGAGGCCGGGGTTGGATGTGCGGTGACTGTGCTGAGCTTTGGCACAGGGGGGGAGGAAAAGTGGGACGTGGGTGCAGTTCTGGCAAGAGCTGCAGGGGAAAGGTTGAGGTGGGAGGCGTGGATGGTGTTGATCTGGCTTACAGGTGCTGCACTGAAAGCAAGAGCTGTGTTCAGCTGTGGGGGAGGTGGAGGGGAGGTCACCAAGGAGGAAGTCTTAAGCTGAGGAACAGCTGGACGGGAGCTCAGAGAGGTCTTGGGAAGAGGTGAAAAGGTGGCGGCGGAGGTCAGTGAGGGAGCAGGAGGGGCAGAGGTGAGAGGAGGTGCAGAGTGAAGAACCTGCTGCGGGACCGTTGTCGTGTTCAGGTACGACTGGAAAGGCTGAGCTTGGGGTTCGCGGTGGATTCTGGGAGACCACAGCGCACTTTCATGGGAGCTCTGGACCTCAGGCTGGATCTGGATCTGGAATGGGGGCTTGGATTGAGGCTGAGTGTGGGTTTGGGGCTGAGGTTCAGCGTCCTGCTGCTGCTCCATGAGGACCTGGTCGTGCAGGAGCCGGAGTTGAGCCGGGTCCCTGCCGATCGAGGGAAGGCAAAATAAAAGAACAAGAAATTATACATGGTGAAGATCAGAGAGGGTCAGTGCACCGTTCTCATAAATCCAGTCCATGAAGTAAACCCCCGCAGCAATGATCCCGAGCCAGCATGAAGAACACTCTGCCCTTTTATGGACTACCAAAAGTAGCCCACAAACATCGATGTCTAAGCTTTAAACACATTAGGTTTTCAATATAAACAGGATTATACTTTCATTTACCATCAAATGAATGCAGATACACCTACAGTCGCCTTTATTAGATTAAACGTCAGATTAATCAGATTTATTTTAACCTCATTATATCAAATTACAAATAAACAAAATCAGCAAACCATTAAATACAATTTAATAACAACATTGTTTGAAATAGAAGCAAACTTACAAATAAAAAATGCCATCCTTTGTTTTAGAAAGAGGGAAGACCCACATTTGCAGTCCGCATGCGTTCAGGAATTAATTGAAATGATCGCAGCTGCTATCTGAGGCAGAGCAGGAAGAAACGCCAGCCTCCTCTGTTCTCAACACAGCCCATCAACTTCAAAACAGTCCAAAGTTAGGATGCAGTCTGGGTTACTAATATGCAAAATCACACCGATTTTTCCCCTCATCAAAACATCTTCTTTTCTAAATAAATAAAAAGACACTTTGCTATATGTTTTTTTTTTTTTGCTTTACTCACAGTTTGGGTTTAGCCCGCACTGGTGGCGGCTCTTTGAGGATCGATGCCAGACTGATGTCTTCGTCAGAATAACTGAACGCTTCGCTCGGTTCATCCTCTTCATCCTCTGGAAGTTTGAAGTGCACACGCAGCCCGACTCTGGACCCGGAGCGGGAGTCTTTGTGGTGCGTCAGTGTGCCTGTTTTTAGGCAGGAGTTAGGAGGAGGGTCCGGGAGGGGCACCACGATGGGGCTCCCATCCTGGTGGTTCGGGGTCCCCTTGACTTTTGGGCTCGTTTCAGGGGATATTTTCAAAGGTCTGGGAACTTCCTGCTCGGTTGCAGTCCCGGCTGCAGGGGAAGCGATGAAGGGTTTGTGGTATGGGAAGATCTGTCTGTGGCTACTCTGTGGTTCAGGATGTGCACCGCTGGATCCATGAGTGTCCTGGTGGAGGGAGAGGGGATCTAAGTTTGGCGTGCTGTTGCTGCAGGAGTTCAGGCTGGAGCTGCCGGTGAGATTGGAAGGTTCCAGATTGGGCAGGCTGGTGCGGAAGGTGTCTGGACGCAACATGCTGGAGGTGTGGGGTTCCAGACGGAGAGTGCTGGTGTTTACTGGTTCCAGGCGTAACGTGCTGGAGATGAGCGGGTCGAGGCGAATGGTGCTGGAATGGGGCTTGATGCTGCTGGTTACGGCAGCCTCAGGTTGAGGGTTTACAGCAGGAGCTGATGGGGAAGGCTCGTGGATTCGATTGGGCTCCACCAGTAAACCACTAAAAGGCCTCACGTGGCTGCTGTTGCTACCATTGCCTTCGGATAACCGAAAAGACGGATAGCAATTTCAGTTTAAGAATAAAAACATGATTTTTTTTTTTGTTTTTGTAAAATAAAAGAGAAGTATTACCTTTCACCTTCAGAGCAGCAGTACTTGACACAATCCCATACTTATTATTTGCCGTGCAGGTAAACATCCCCGAATCCTCAGGAAAGACCTCAGCGATGACCAAGGTGCATATTTCCTCTACAAGCAAAGGCAGGAGAAATGATCCTCAGTCCATCTGATATCCTTCAGTGATGTTAAAAGTCATCATGTTTTCAATGACCAGCTATAAGTTTTCTTTGAATCATTAAGGCTGAGAGTCTGTGTGCAGCTGGTACAGCTTGAATCGATCTGCAATAGCGGTTTGACACAAGTAGGGAGAATACCTTATATGGTCCAGAGTCTGGGAAAAGCAGCCCTGGCTTATGTACAGAAGAAGAGCAGAAGCCCTGGCCAAGGACTATAAACACTTCAACAGAGTAGCATGTACACACTGCAGAGAGCCGCTTTGCTACAGTCAACGTGGAGGATTAAATAAAATATGTACCTGATTCAGCCGGAGACCTGGGCTCTGAAACAGACACAGAAATTTGGATCAGCTTTTTATTTACATTTATGATCACTGGTGATGTTTGTTCAAGATTTACTTGATATAAGGTGACTTTTATTGGCCATTTTTGTCATTTTTTCCCCATCTGTTGTTGTTTGTTAGTTAGTTAACAGGATTACTTAGAAATAATAAACAAATTTACTTTTAACCAGAAGTGGAGCACAACCCAGATTGGAGATAACTAACCTTTGGTGTGGATGTGGTTCCAAGAGATTTTTTTTTTACATTGAATTTTTCCACATGTACGGAGGATCAATGTTATTTTATATATATGAGCAAAATGATCATAAATTTATTCTAAAAATGCATAAAAGGCTTTAATGTACCGTCTTACAAAATGATACCAGACAGCAACATTTAAGCTGTAAAAAGTAACTCGTTTCAAAGAAAAAACTTCAGGTTTTTAAGAGTCAAGTAATCCCAAGTGACCTTTCAATAGAAAGTACGACAATGTTTTTAAAAAGTATAAATCTTAAAACCTCACTAACAAAACAGGGAGCCTTTTTTCTGCACATGTGCATTCATCAAATAATACATAAACTTGTTTTTATGAGACCACATGAGAATTTCCCTCTTGGAGAATAAATATCCATCAAGCTTCTGAACATAACAACAGTGGTGGGACTTTTATAAAAACATACTTTTCTGCAGGATCCTGAAATCAGGAGAGTCCTCGATCAGTTTTCCTTCTCTGTACCAGTCCACGCGAGGCGATGGCACTCCTTTCACGCGACACTCCAGCACCACCAGCTGGCCTTCTGATGCAGTGAGGTCCTGCAGGCTCTGGTGGGACAAGACAGGCTGTATGTTGCACCTGCATGCTTACATTATACTGCGTTAGCCAGCACAGGTACGTGCACTACCTTTGTGAATACCGGGGCAGCCATGATGGGTTGCCCGTTTAGTCCTTGTGAATAGATGTGGTTGGAAGTTTGACTCTGAATTGGAAAAAAAAAAAGAAAATGCAGGAGATGTTGATCAAAATCAAACTATTTCGAGGAAACATTCGAGTTATACTACCTGAAGTTGGAGTGTTTGTGTTGTAGCTGAGAGGTCGGGCAACATGGATGTGTTTACAGGCAGCGACGTAGCCGCTGTCGTCTGCTCCTGCTGCGGCTCTGAGATGACAGGGATGGATGCTGGCACCTCCTCGGCTTCTATAAGCTCTAAAGAAGTTGGAAAAATTGTCGTCTCCTCCTGAGCAGGATGGGCCACGGACACTTTAGAGAGTTCTGGAACTGGGAGGATAGTGGCAGATGTCCGGACTGGTGGAGGAAGCTCTGGGACTACTTGGCTAGTTGTTGGAGATGAAAACTCCTCCACTGGTTCCTCGGTGGCTTCTTCAGGCTGAGACGACACAGAGTCGACCTCCTCCTCAGGAAAAGCTTGGCTTGATGAAGGTAAAGATGGGGATGACTCAGACTCTGTCCTCTGCAGCCTTTGAAAAGCAGAAAAAAAAAAGAGTCGTTCAGTGTTGGTTCGGTCCGTTTTCTTATCTTATAGTGGATGTTAAGAATTAAAATAGGTTAAAAAAACTCACTGGGCTACATTTTCAAATTGCTGTTCCCCCTCCGACTCTGAAGAGGAGGCACCTTTAAAGATTGAACAAAGAAAGTTTGCATAATCAGTCGCCGAAGGCTGGGATTGTGTTCCCGCATAGAAAAACAAGACAGAATCACCTTCAACGTAGATCTCAGCTGACGTGGAGTCTGAACCGTAGAAATTAGATGCAAAGCAGGAATAGCGGCCGGTGTCTTCCTCAAAGGCCTCAGCGATGATCAGAGAGTGCAGCTCGCCGTTGGTGATGATCTGGATGTCGGGGCTGTTCTCCAGCTCCTTGCCCTCACAGAACCACCTGCAAGCCAACAGACAGCAAACTCTGCTTAGAAGGTTTCTGCTGTTATTAATGTTGGACACGTAAATCCTTTATTCTAATGTTTGTTTTAACCAAGCACCACTCATGAACGCCTCCCCCCCCCACTCCACTTTATCAACAGTAACCTTACTTCTCCTATTTCAGGAGGATGTTTTAAGATTCTCCCACTAAGTTATGTATTCTTTTTCCTCCTATTAACCTTCTGACTCTGTTTCTATGAGGCTGTTGCCATGTGGTGTCATTCCTGGTTCTGCAAGTATGTTTCTAATCGAGTGCCAAATCAGAAAACACGTTTAGATGAGCATGCCCTGTCCCATTTCCTGTAAGATAAGAAGCACTAAATTCCCATGTTGGCAAGCTGGTGATTTTTTCTTCTTCTTTTAAGCTAATGGCAATAAAACAGGCTCAAATCAAGTCACCATCCTACAATCAATGAATCTCTAACTTCATTCAGAGTAAAAGATAAATACATGTGCACAAATTCAATAAAAAACTGAAGAAATGGCCGAAAAATCTCAGCCTTGGCTAATATGACATACTGTACAAGTAACATGTAGTATACTACAGTATAGTTGGCAGCAGTATGTTTTTTCAATGTAGAAATGTAGTAAAGCTCTAACTTCTTTCTCCATCCTGACCAGCAACATATGCACAGCCTCTACATCAACTCAAATCTATTTTAAGCAGATGAGGCTGTGAGACTTTCTAAAATCCAGCCAATGAGCAAGCAAGAATGAGGTGATGTGTTACTCGCTGGCACGGAGTCATCCCGCAGACATAAACCTGTCTTCGCAAAGTGATTCCCTGAGCCATTCACACCAAAACACGCTGAGATGATCTAAAAGTCGTCTCAGATTTTGGTATTCCTGTTGCAGCTTCTCCACGGCGCCGATAAAAACCCAACACTTGGATAGAAAACAGTCGACGCCGCTGGAATGTGCTGCCGGTGTCCCGTCCAAGCCGAGCTGTGTCACCGCTCATGAGTAAGGGTCTAACTTGAAAAGCATGAGTAGCAAAGGAGGTGAGAGGCTCATGAGGCAGAGACCCTGCCCCCTTGCACCTGTCCAGGCTATTTTCCCTCCAGAGATCAGAACCAGAGAGGAGATTCCCTCTGGAGCCCGGGATCTCTGACTGACTGACCCAACCTTACGCACAAAGCTAAACATAGGATACACACACAATGCTATACACCAGAGACAGCACACTTCATAGTAAAATAACAACCTCTAGTTTAACTCCTCGAAGTCAGATTCATTAAAAGCTGCATTCATGCAAACATCAAACATCATTAGAAAATGTTTTGGTGTTGATTATAGATACTAGCCATGTGAAACAGAGCTCAGATCATCAGACATTTCACTTTATAGGACTCTAAAGTCACACCAAGTCATTTAAAGATATTAGCTGAGCAAAACAAACGCTCTAAATGATCTTACCGAGCTCCTCAGGCTTCTGTCGAGAGCTCAGGCGGTTCCATTATCAGACACGACCACGGCTCGCATTGCCAGTCCAGTCTAAAAATGGCCGAGAGCTACATTCTCTCCGGACAAGTATAAGTTAGTGGCTCAACAATGTTCAGAAGGACTAACAAGCCCATGCCCCCCCCCCCCTATAGTCTGACACCTCAGCTGCTCTCTTTCAAGTGACCTGCGAGGGAATTTAAAAGACCAACTTTTGCTTTGAAATATGTCTCACAAAACAGCCACAAAGGAAGCAGAAGATGAGCATTAACACGAGAGATTTAACGTTTCTTTTCTGATACTAAAAGCTGTGACAGCTTTTAAAATCCAGCCAATAAATTGTCTCATGTTTGAATATTTTGACAGTAGATGATGAGAAATTAGGAAAAGAGGTCGTTTTAACAGAGAGCCCTTAATGCTGTTATGATTTACTCCCCTACCACACACACACACACACCAACCCACACCAACACTAACACACACTCGCACTATTCTGAATCACCTGTTGGCTATCATCACATGTCACTTCTGTCAGCGATGCCGGAGAAAACACGCCATCATCCTCCCTAACTTCCACTCCCTCGTGTGCTTTTCTACTTGTTCAGTGTTACCTTTGCTCCAGACACAAAACATCTCAATATTTAAAGCTGAATTATCATCAGAACACTTGCAGACACGGATATCCGTAGAAATATTTCAAACTTTGACTGCAGCAAATTGACCAAAATAGACAAGAATGGGTTGCATTTGGTTACTCGGCGGTACTGATGATGATTTTTCTCTGATCAGGACATCACAAACCTGTCGACACTTCCCCGCGACACGGTGTTTAAATGCCTCATCTGTAATTTACAGCTGAATATCAGAGATTACATGATTTGAATACTATAAAGCTATTTTGTGTCTTTAAATTTACCTATGACGGAAAATCTTTTATTAAGCTGGAGTCACTTTAACAGAAGATGTGCCAAATCACAGTTTTTCATCTAAATTATTAAGCAGGTTTAGGGGTTCAAATATGCTATTTAGACACATTGTTTACACATAATTTTTTCTGGACAGATATGTACTCAGTCCACAGGGTTTTAGGCAGCTTGGCACATTTTAATGTGAGTGCTGTCAAAGAACAGGCATCCAAAAATTGGTTTTAAACGCTTTGTTCAAAAGCTAATTGATCTATTTAATGATATATAAATATAATTTGGATTTTTAATTGCTCAAAAATGACTAAATATATCAAGGTTTGAAGGCCAATATCATGTTTATTATAATTTATAAAAGCTGAAGATTTAAACATTTCAATAAATTCCTTAAAATCTTCTCTTGGCTAAAATAAACTGCTTATTAAAATCAGAATTTTACATATGAAAAACTACGGAAGGAAAAATCTCCTGAAAATAAAATAGTTGGGTTTAAATTGCAACTAATATTCAAATAAGACATCATTTGATTAAATATGGACTTTAGACTACTTAATTACTACTTAATTACTACTTACTACTTAATTATGACTACTTTTACTATTAAAATGTCTGAACTACTCCACCTGTTTACAGCCGTCAGAGGAAGCTCGTTCCTCAGTGTGTATCTGTGATCTTGTTCTTTCGGTCGTGACTCACAGCTGATGATAAGAAGTGAAGCCATCGACAGATTTGCCTCGTGGCTCAGTTCTCTCTTCACCACAACAAACCAGTTTAGAGTTCACAACCCTGCAGACACTGCACCGATCCACCTTTCAGCCTCCTAATCCGACCTTTTACTGGTGAAAAATCCTCCACACGAGGCACCAAATAAACCATTTTCTGATTGAACTGCCTCAGTACGAGCTGGAGGTCAGCCAATAAGACCGCATCACCTCCAAAACACAATGAGAAAGAAAAGGACATCCTTAGATCTTTGGCTATGCCTATAAATTGTGGTCAGTTCATATTGCCAGTAATAAGCCAGCAGGTGCTGCAGACTTTGCTACGAAGTCTCTGTAGAAGTTATTCAAAGTTCTTCCTCAAGCTGTACAGGAACCAAATGGCTTGTAGTTGCTGGGCCGATACTCCACATTCCCAAAGCATTTCCAAAGGTAATCCTAAGGGAATCAGGCTTTCATAAGCCTATATCAAGTTTAAGAGCTACTGAACAAACTCCTACACATCCACTAGTATATGTTAAGAGTAGAAGGTTCATCCAGTGTCCCAACACAAGGACAAAAACTGAATTGCTCCTCCTGCATCTGAGTTACTACCAGAAGGATTCTCCTCTCCAGAATCCCGGCAAAAACCCCTAATGGGCAAACCTGACAAAATATGGTTAAGTATGTTATTTGTTCCTGAAAAGAGGTGACACACAACTATCTTATCTCCAAGAGATAATCAAGATCATCCTGGCAGATGAGATCTTTAATGCACTATAGAGTCTGGTGGAGCTCCACTAATGATACAAACTGACAACTAAATGATGAAAACGACAGTTTCTCTCTTCTTCTGCAACATAAAGGCAACTCAAAGAGTTTAGAACTGGTTTGGGATTTCTTACCGGACTTCAGGCATAGGACATCCTCTTACAATGCAGTCTAACTGGACCTTGCTACCCTCGGCAACCTCCCTGCTTTTCAGTTTCTGAATGAATTGGGGAGGTTCGCATACAGGCTCTGCAGAGTACGGCGTTTCTGTTAAGGAAAAACTTTCAGCCTGGTCCCCTTCCTCTTTGGACATAGAATCAAACTGTTCCCCCTCAGTAATGTTGAAGTCCTGAAACTCAGGAAGGTCCCTCTTAGACTCCTGCTGGACCACTGGGTGGTGGCTAACGGCAGGACTGGGCCTCTCCTTCTCCACCTCCACAGGTATGACGGCACGCTCCCTGTTTTCAGAGCTGAGGGGATAAACCAACTCATCATTCTGGCTCTTGTTCTGGTTCCTACTCCTGTGGGCTTTGCAGGTTCTCGGTCGTATCCGTTTTGAGCTGTTGGCCTTGAAGAGAGAAGAGAGCTCCTCAATGAAGTCCGCTGCCTTGTTGAGGAACTCCTTCTTGGACTGGGTCTCAAAACCGTATGGGGTGTTTTTAGCTGGCCTGTTGTAGTCATCAAACCCTTCATCGGCGTCCTTACTGTTCCTGGTCGTGTTGTCTTGCCGTGAGGACGCTTTGTGTATCTTTCTGTCAGATGTAAACGTGTGCGCTGCTGGTTTTTTAACCTCGGGGGCCGGCTGAGAGACAGTGGTCGGGGCAGTAAAAGGAGCAGGTGAGGGGTTGGAGAACGGAACAGAAGGGAGTATGGACATGGAAACTGAGGGGATGCTGGAGGCGGTTAATGGCGTCACGGCTGCCTTGACCTCTGCCCTCTCATCACGAGGCTCGTGTCCGATGGCCTGGCGGGCCAGATTCACGCTCTTATCCAGCTCCTCTTGGCTGAGGAAGGCCGACAGGTCTGGCAATTGGGTGTCGTTGTGGCCCACAGTGTCCTCACCCTTGCCTTTGAGCGTGTTGTAGATCTGAAAGCGCGAGGAAGAGGCATCCGAGCGGCTCATCTCGCTGTGTCGCTGCTGGGCTCGGGCTTCGGCCAAGTAGCTTTCCCTTAAGAGCTGAGACAGAGACGGTGGCTGGTCAATGTTGTTCTGTTGCATGTTCCTGAAATAAACACAAAGTTCAACATTAGATTAAATGTAAAGGATCAGGTCTGCTTCACATACAGGTGTTTCCTCCATTACATGTGTGTTTCTGGTCATTACTGTAGATCATTTGGACTTTGTTCATTTATTTCAAATACTCAGACATATACAAATATATGAAAACATAAGGACTGAAATGTCATAAATGTAGAAAATACAAGCAATAAACATCAATCTGTAACCAGTTATCCAGCAAATGATACATTTTTTAAAGAACATTGGGAATTTGCTGCCTTCTTGTATTAAAAAATGAGCTACTTCACAGTCAACAGCCTATTATCACAACTTAACATATAACTAAAAAAAGACAAGTTTTTCCTTTTCGAAAACACATTTTCAAAAAACAACTACAGCAATGTGTGTGTGAAAAAACTGCCGTCTGATGCATTAAAATCACATTCTTATCATCATTATTATTGTGAATCACAAATATTGTAATTTCCTCTGGGATTATTAAAGTCATTTTCATTTCATTCATTATATTTAATTCAATTTCTCTGGATAAAGAGGAGCGATAGACTCTGACCACCATACTGGTAAAAAGCCAGGATCTGTGATGCATTTGTGGATGGCACGGGTAACTTTCTTATCCCGCCATCCAGACAGTTTTTTTTTTTTTTTCAAAGAAAAGCCTCAATCATTTCATCAAGATGATGACAAACCCCTTTCAGATGCTGCAGGTCAACCTGCAGTACGGACTGGGCGTCCACTGAAAATATTACATGATCAAATCTTAGATTAAAAAAAACAAACAATATACAAAAGGGCCTTAGAATTTAAGGGTTTCAGTGGTAAACACACTCTGGTCCAAAATTCTTTCAAATGTGTTGCTGGCATCAAATTCAAACAGAGTTTCGATAAAAAAAACTCTTTGTTTCAAGATTAATTATCTTGACTTTTAACTTTTTCAAAGACAGGAATTAAATGATTGGTAAACAGGACTGCACAAAGCTATCGCATTCCGCCGTCTCAATGACTTCCCACCATTCACCTGTTGATCCTGTTACTTTGCAACCTACAATGGAGGAGTCAAGAAATCTATTCAGCTTAATATTAATATGAATTACGTTATGTTGCAACAATCCCGTGTGAAATAAAGGAGGAGATATATAGTAAAAATAGATTTTTATTTGAGCCTAAATGCAACCTTCCTTGGACCGTGACAGGGTATTGAGTACATGTGCTGACACCAGATCAGATGGGTCAACGGGCAGGCTTTTTTACCCCCCGTCCACCTCTGACTAACACGTAAATGACGTTTAGACTTTGCACAGGTTTTTTGACGCAAGGCATGAGCAAGTTATTGAATACAGACATGAGATAGGGCACACATATGTTGCTGACACTCAGATCAGTGCAATTAAGAGACGTGGCGATGCCCTTCCAACGGACCCGGAGCTGCAGCTGTTGTGTACATTAATACTTTGCAAACAGGCTCCTAGCCCACCGAGTCACATCTAATAATAGCAAGGGGGTCGGTTTACATGAAGAAAATCAACACACACGCACACATACAAAAAAAAAAAAAAAAAAAAAGCAATGCATCTTATCCTGCAGGCCTGATTTTGACCAGTCACATCATGCATTGATCTAGTTATACTAATAGAATTAAAATGATCAGAAATGGGATGCAACCCACTGAGATGAACAGGGACCCCTGACCAAACAAACACAGCGCACATCCTGGCAAGTCAAGATCATTTGATTACAAGAGAGCATAACAGTCAACCAAAAATAGAGTCAAGAGTGTCTGAGACTCCATGTCAGAGATTTTCGGAGGCAACACACACAAATATGAGGCCATCGCTAAAAAGATAGTCACCAGGACAGTGAACTGTGTTAAATTAGGGGGGTGGGGGGGTGGTTTGTTTTACCTTTAGAGTAAACCCAGCTGGCTCTCTGTGAAGGACCGGAGTGCACCTGTCCTGAAAGGGGGGGAAGATTCCCGTCTTTCCTGTTGCAGCCACCTGGGGGAAATCTTGGACACGGGCAGCTGCTTCGGCCTTCCTCCGATCCTGTCGCACTGAGTTAACCTTGAATTTTACAGGAAAATGTGCAGCCGAGTAGCCACGGTAACCTGTCACCAGTAAAAGTAGCAACATTTGTCAGCACGGTGGTTGCAGGTTATTTTGGGGTAGGCCTGACCCATGTGTCTGGGTGGCGTCCCACCTCATTGGCCAGGGGGGGCGTGCTGAAAAGGGACTCCAACGTCCTGCGGTCCGTCACAGACCTCCGTCCTACAGAATTAGAACCCCCCCCCCCTCCCCTTCAACCCTGCTGAGCCTCTTACACCCACTGGTAACACTGTAGATTAATGGCAATAGTTGATTTCATGACATGAGTTTGATTTCAAAGACGTGATTTTTTTTTTAAAATAAATTTAAAAAAATTAAAAAGAAATCTCTGCAACCGATTACTGAAACAGCTTTTGTGCCAAGTGGAATTTTATTCACAGTTTTGAAAAGTTATGAAAAGTTTTACGTTAAAGAGAACTGATAAGTAGCTTCGTGGATCCAGTGTTAAGCATTTGCAATAATTCTGTTCGTCTCCTTCTCGCCAAACAATTATTACTCACCCACTAGATCAACGTTTGAACCTGAACCATGTTCGTGTTTCAGGTCCTATGACAGCTCCATTTTTTTAGTTTATTTTAAAGAAACGGCTTCAAACCTCAACGGTGAAAACAAGAAGCAAGCCTGAGCATCTTATTACACTTACAACAGTGTAAGACCTTGCATCGAATATGTCTATTCAATCGAAGTATTTAACAGAAAAGCACCGGTGGTAAAGCTGGGATGCACAAACCGCTACGCAGGGACTAATTATTTACATTATGAACAGTCTACATTATGAACATTTAATGCTCTGGTGCAGCAGAGACAAACACTTGCATACCACCTGCTAAATCTATTAATAATTGGGTTTGATATCAAGAGGCAACAAAGACATTTTATAACACTGTTCTGTAGTTTTTTTTAAATTTTCTGGCACTTTAAGGCAAGCTCAGCCCATCTGACATGCAAAGCTTGAAAAAAAAAAAAAAAACTATTATTTTTTTAAAGGGAAAAGTTGACATGAACCGCACAAATGAACCATTTCAAAGCTGGTAATATGAAAAATAAATGGCTCAGTGAAATGGACAGCACACATTAACAATTTCATCTTGAGTCCAATACATGTACAAAGACGTAAACAAACATGTTCTACAATCCTCTTTGGCATAACTGGGAAACACAATCTGATTTACCAACACAGTGAAGGCAACAGGAAGGCGGGGGGGGGAGGGGGGTCATATTTTCTCCACATTCGTCTGTGTTGACTCTAAGCATTGGCTTCCACACGCCAAAAAACCAAGAGATTTTGTTTCGATTAACACACGGACAGCGTTAATAGCAGCAATAGAAAGTCTTTGATTAGCCCCGTCTATTAAAACAATACGGAACACTTCCAGGTTAAAGGTTAGGAATGAAACGTACATCATCAGCCGATCCCTCCGAAGGATAACCGATCGATCAGACGCATTAAGGCTATCTTCACAAAGTAGAACACGAAGAGGTCCGTCTCAGTCAGCTGGATGCATGTTGACAGAGGAAAGCACCCACGCTGGAAATCTTGTGTGCTTTTCTTTTTTTAAGTACAGCAGGATTAAACGCTCTGCTCAGCAGTTCTCTTCAGTTCACAGTGTTTTGTCTTCAGTCAAGAGATATGGAACCGACGAGTCGTTAACTTTGTACCAAGTGCATGGAGACGGCGTGTGATCGAGACGGAGGAGGAGGCACAGTAACAAGTCCGGAGACGCCGGCCCCCCGTTATCAGGAGTCTTCGCTGGCTCGTTTACGGGACTGATCGCCTCTGCAAAAACAAGCACAATATCCGTGACTGCGACAGCTGTGCGGCGGCTTCGTGTCATCGAATTATATATCGGGAACTGACCGTGGAAAGCCGTTCAGAGACAGCTCCATTTGCAGCTTCTGGTCGTGAGCGGCGTAATCGGGCAGGCGGGACTCCACGGCGGGGGGGTGGATTTGCGGAATGAAGCTGGAAAAAAGATCCGGGGCGAGCTGCGCCCACTCTGAAAGAGGAAAACCATAGAGCATTTAACAAACTATGATGCCTCACTCGTTTCAGTCTTTTAACAGCATAAGTCACCTGGTCGTAGGGTGTAGAGGCCTTTAACCACACTGGCCATAGTCGACGGCTGCACTTGGAAAGGCCTGGAGTGAGCTTTGATGAGCAGAGCTGAAAAGAAAGAGACAGAAATCATCCAGGAATTAGCTCTTAGCTTTAACAGCGTGCTACATGCTTTCCAGGTTTTAAGACTCCAGCACACTGGACAGGACAGGAAAGACTTCCATTGGTAAAGGTGACGTCTCAAGGTGACATTTACAAATAAGAAACTGCAATAGGTGTCAGATAGAGGAAGGGATGGATTGATGCACTTACGCATCAGTGCGTCCAAATGTTTTTCTGCTACATGGTCAGCAAACAGCTTCATCAGATCCTCTTTTAGGTCTCTGTTCAGTTTTGACTCAATGTAGAACTTGTTCTGAAAAATGTCACAGATGGGGGAAAAAAATAAGAAAAAGAGGGCAAAAGCCCCAAAATAGGAGTCAGTAAATCTTTAATTACATACTTGTGCTGCAATTATGACTCATGATCTGACAAAAAAAAAAAAAGAGGGATACCTACCAAGTATATAAATACTGGAACTATACACTGAAGAGAAACTGTGTATTGTGTCAGAGCCACGTTGAAGTTCTCAATTAAGTTCTCAGATGGGCTGGCCTGTAAATCAGTAATTAAGAGGTAATAGGATACTTTTCCGGACGTTGATCAAAGTCTCTGTGTTTGTATCTTTCCTTACCTGCAGCTGAGTGGTCACCTGCTGCAGGTGATTTGTTATTTTGGATGTCAGGTCACCGTAGAGCAGCTCAGAGTGCTGCTGGCAAACACACTTGTAGATGTAGCTAGAAAAAACCAAAAGTAGAGTGATTTATGATGACCAGCAAAAAAAAACACGCGAGACCTTCAAATTACAAAAAATCACACACTGCACTAAACACCTGGCCCAGCTCAGGTGTGTGACAAGGTAGCATCCTGTTTACCCGTCTGCTCCCGTCTTACCCGTAAATCTGAGCGTAGGAGACCGAGATTTGATCCGTGGAGTTCTGGATGAGCAGACGGTCGATTGCCTTCTCCAGGTTGGGCCAGTGGTTTTTACGGTAGTCTTCTACAGCCATAGCATTCAGAACTGAAAGGGGGGGGGGGAGATAACGAGACGAGGGGGGTGTAAATGAGAACCAGGATCATCACTTTCTACTTTAAATCAGCAGTATTAAGCAGAACTTTATACCAATGGACTGCTTCGGGTCAACTTACGGAACTTGGAAGTAGAATCGAGAGTGAATTTTCCCTCGACATTAGCAGGCGCAGCCGTGCAGTCGGTCTCGCTCACTTCGCTGCTTTCGCTGCCAGTATCCGAGTCCATAAACTTTGACCCGCCGGTACCACCGAACCAGTGGCCGGTACCCGGGTCTCCAGCACAGACGGGCTGCGGGACCGTCGTTACGTCCGACAGCTGGCTGCTAAGATACGTGCGGACTTTACTATCGCCGCTCCCACAATAGTTGTGATTATGGTCGTCTTTAATGCTCAAGCTGTCGTCCTCCATCGCCTCCATTTCCACACCTGCTCCCTGCGGGACGAAGGCTGGCGGCGCTAGATAAACATTTCAGGTGAACAAGTCAAACTAAAGGCGAAAAACTGTCAGACGGCTTCGATGGTGTGTATATTTCTAGGTTCTGCTCCCAACTGGATCTTTACGACACGTCGTATCACAGGACTGCGGAGAGCATGCTGGGAAATGTAGTTGTAAACGGTTTCCGCTTAAAAGACGTCCTCAGCACCAAATGCACGTGAACTTTAATTATCCAGGCGTTTAAATAAATATCTGTAGACTAAGATGTTTCTATTATAATCTTGAAACTCTCTTGAGATGCGAACTCGAGTTTGAAATCACCCGTAGTTACTTTAAAGTGGACTACATGGTGAATTTACCATTTAGCAGTAATCTCCAAATAAAATGAAAAATACTTAATTAATTAATCCCAGAGGGAAATTGTAATGCTGGAGTAGTTGCTGTTTTTTTTTGTTTTGTTTTTAAATTTAAATTAAATGTTTTTAATGAGACTCAATTAAAATGAGATACGTTTAAAATATACAAAGCTAATGAGATTTTATATAACACATAGCATTCCCAAAGTACCCCATAATGCACGTGAGACGTGTAGAACTGATGGTAACAAAGAAAATAAAAGAAAATAAATTTGTGTTAGGCTGATATTTCCCCCCTAATAACCACTGATTATATCTTTGAGAAGCTTGATTTACAGTGAGGTATAACTTGTAGGGATGGATATTTGTGGAGTGTGCAACACAACTAAACATGTGGGTAGTGCTGCCAGGTCTGTACCGGTCACAGATACATGACTGGCACCTGATTGCACCGTGATTGATAGACATGCGTATCAGAATGAGATTCTGGAGTCAGCGGTGATCCCATGTCTTCAGAATCTTGGACCTAACTCCATCCTGGATGACAACACTCTCACCGACACAGCCGGGATAATCACAGAGTAGGAAACCTCCAGAATTTAGGAGTGGAGAGGATGGAATGGCCTGCCATGAGTCCAGACCTCAACCCAGTTTAACGCTCGCTGGATGAGCTTGTGCTGTAGGCCAAGAGTGACCGACACTTTTGACTGTGTGGATTTGTGTTTCTCATTCCACAGAAGCACAATCCTTACAAGTTATAGCTACCTTGTTATGAAGGTGACTAGTCATGCTTTCCAACAACGTATAATACAACATCAGTTGGTATGATTAAAAAGGAAAAATAATCCAAAAGTCTATTAACTGGCTCCAGATTTTGCAGAACTAAGAAAAAAGAGCATATTTACTCTGGTTTCAGCTTCATTGCACTAGCTTTCAGTATGTTTTAGAATGGACTTTAAGATACTATTGATAAGCTTTTCATGTCTAATTTATCAGAACTTTTTAAACCATGTGAACCTGCAAATAGATCCTCTAGCAGAAGACTTTTACTTGTTCTACCGGCACAGTTTAAGACCCGAGATGACAGAGGATTTGTCTTCAAAGCCCCTAAACTCTGGTATGTACTGCCCAAAGAGATCATATTTCTACTTAGAACATTTGATCAGAGAGCCTTTCCTGGTTCTTTTTCCTTAACAATTGATTAATTAAAATACTGCCTTAAATTTGACGCATTTTATATTGTATTGTTTTGGTTTAAAGTTATTTTAATTCCTTTTAATTTAGCCTCTGGCTGTGTGAAGGACTTTGTAACATTTGTTTAGAGAAGTATTTTATGATTAAAGTTTATCGCAACAAAGACAGATATCCCTTGAACACCAGGTCTTGCAAGCGGCGATGGAGGCCCTCGCACCTCTGGCGCCGCTTGGCCTATTGCACCGCCTCGTCCCCACGAGACCTCCCT
>JBBBVU010000017.1:7141516-7163986 GCA_037177055.1 Atherinosoma microstoma
ACCTATTAAACCTAAAATGTTTTTTTGTACCAGGCTGTAAACATGTTTATTTCTGCTGTGAAGTTGGTCTTTTTAACTTGGGAGTCAATGGGGATCTGCTCTGTTTTGCAGCCAGCACCTGGCGGAGGAGGGGGGAACTGCAAGTTTTGCCACTTCTGCATAGGCTTCACGTTTCTAAGCCAGAGGTTGCCCCTTGCGTAGCACGCATTCAGAATGGCCAGTGTGTTGATATCCAGTTGCTGGTGTGTGAGGCAGTGCTGTAAAGCCAAACACAGCTGGCATGTGATGCCGGGTGGAAAGTTTCCCAGCCTCAGGATGCTGCAGGGTAATGACGGCTCCAGGAATGCACATAATGAATGCCACTGTGCCATCAAAAGGCGTCAGAAACACAGGATTTGAGGCCAGAAACGTATGTAGCTTTGCTTTAAGACTACTTAAAGAAATTATAAGAAGGCTTGTCTAACATGGTTCAGTCTGTGTTAAATAATAAAGAGGTTCCAACCAAATACTGACTCATAACTGTACAAACTAAATTGTACTGACAAATTTTCATTAATGGCAGCCAAAGGTAGGATTTTTAAATAGCAATCCTAATGTGACTTCAAGTCAACCTTTCAGCATACAGTACTCAGAAAGACTCAAAAGACAACACTTTACCCCCAGAGTAACATATTTATTTCAGTGGCTGCAGTTTTGATTTTATTTGTGGATTGCTTCAAGCGTACAGCCATGAAAATCAACTTGGCATCCAAAGCTAATGTTTCACTCTGCTCTCAATCAAATGTTACAACAGTGCTCATTGGAAACATGAAGAGTCTGTTTACACTGTTTAGAAACAAACATTTCATCTACAGGGGTCGGACATAACTCTTGTAAAATAGGGACTGCAGTTGCCATGCAGATACTGATACCAGAGAGCAGCTTCATACGTTTCATTTTTGTTGAGAAACTATAAGACCTTAAAATTTTCAACCAACAAACATTTCAGCGTTGCATCATGTTTTAAGCTTTGAATAGGTGGTGCTGCTGCATGTCACTGTGTCTTACAAGAGTTATGCTGTTGTATACAATCCCCTCTGCTGTGTATACCAGTAGTCTGCTTCATCGTACTCGTCATGTCCAAACATGGATAAAAGCATATCTACATGAGCAATATCAAATGTGAATCAACTCGTAATAGGGCATCAAATACTGCGATGGCAAGGAAAAAGTTGGAAAATCAAAATCAACTTTTAATGTGATACTCTTAATCCAACTTAATCGTTTATAGTGTTGCATGGATCAATCAAGCGTCCCTTCATCAACTGATATTAAAAAGTCTGAAAAAAAAAAAACTTTTGGGAATGTTTGCCATCGACAGTCTAGACAAGGGGCACTTCCCTCTAATATCAAACGAGATTAAAGCCCTGATTGTGTTCTATCGCTTGTAAAAGCTTCTCACGGAGTGTTTCTATGCTCATGTACTTGGGAAGATCCAGGAGGTTGAAGCAGGTGTGGGCTACAGGTAAGTAGTCCTCCCCTCCACCAGTAGGCTGGATCACCAGTTTCAGGCTTTTCATGCCCAAGATTGGTATGCGGTCGCTTCCTGTGAGGAACACTGAAGAGAAGGCATGAGATAAATTTAGCTTGTTGAGACACTTGTGGCGTTTTTAAAAAAATAACACGTCATTCGTACATATTCGGGATCACTTACAGAGGAACTGTTTTTTCTTCTCTAATGGAAGATTGTGGAAAACCTCCCAGAAGAGCCTGATGGTCGGATGGTCAGCCCAGTACTCTCCTTTGTATTCAGTACCCTGAGGAGTAAACCAAGATTATCTACACAATAACGTATTATTTATTTTGTTTTTTTGGTCAAACAAGTTGATGAAATGACACATTTTACTGAATCATGATTGAAATAAGACCTTTTCAAGCTCCGTCCAGTCATAGTTGGTGTTGCCGATGACCATGGCTTGCAGTTCGCTTGGCTGGAACAGCTCTAAAACTTTTCCACCGCACACTTTGTGGAAGCCTGCGTAGAAGCACTCGAACAGCGGAGCTATTGAGGAGTTGAAAATGTAGTCTACATAGGCATTGACAAAGTCCTGCCTAGAAGAAAGAAAGCCAGCATAGAAGTGAAGTGAAAATGGGAGGATGTCACCCTGTTCCTTGTTGGCTACAAGTAAACACCATCAGCTGTTGGTTAACTACCAGGACAATGCAGAAGAATCTACCTGTTTGATTTATTGACATTGATGTTTTCGCCATTTGGCACTAGTTCCAAGACCTCAGTGGCGCCGTAGTTTTCCTCTGTGACCTAAAGAGGAAATATATCGGTTTAGTTTTGATCATGACAGCATTTGTTTTTAACACTTGATTCACCCCAGAAAATACTGACTAAAAATCATCTTACCGTGAAGTTCAAGCAGAAGGTTTCCTCAATGTCGTCTTCGGCGTAGTCCAGTAAGTGCTGCAGACTCCTAGTTGAAAGACATTGTAGAATATTTCACAAGTTCTGGTTGACAACATTTTACAATTGGCATAATGCACATTAAAAAACTCCGAACTGACCTTCCCACATCTGGCATGAGCTCTTTCAGATCATCTAACGTTGGCTTCTTCTTCAGAAGTTTTTTGTAAAGGGCCAAAGGGAAGTTGAGCTCCACTATGGTGATATTGTAGATGGCCAGACCACAGATGACTCCAATGAGGTTGAACAAGTCAATGTCCTCAAAAGTCTGCAAAAGACACGGTTTACTGTAAACAGCGTGTGGCATCACATGTGCCTATTTGTCTGAGAGAGCACATAATGCTGGTACCTTGTTTGAAAACCAGATGAGCCTGGATTCCTCGTGGTAACGAAACATGCCATACTTTGGATCCAGCAGCTCTTTCATGATCAGGAGGAAGAACTCTTTTCTCACACCTCCTGCATCAACTGCCTCTTCTCCCACAAAGATCACCTGCCATGAATGTTGCAAAGCAGTCAGTAACATCAAAGCAACTAGCTGAAAGACATGAACACATTTCAGAGAGGAGAGGGAACTACAGTCACTTTCTGTGGGTTGTGAGTTGAGCTCTTCCTTTACATTCCCACAAAACTCATTAGTGTAAAGTTTGCACATGGGCTAGCAGCTGCCTTGCATTCATTTAAAAAACAATCAGTACAGGCCTTTTGGGAGAGGAGCCTGAAAGGGACTAGAGCTAGTCAAGTTTATTTATGAAGCACAGCTACCGGTTGAGTTAAGAGCTGTACATTAAAAAGGAATTGACTAATCACAAGTGGTGCCATGAGAGAAAAACACTTCAACAAAATCTAAACAAAAAAACAACAACATATAAATAAAAACGATGAAATATGTGAAAATAAAACAAATAAACAATGAACCCTAATAAAGACTTCAAAGCCAAAGAACAAAAATGTGTTAACCTTTTAAAGCCTGCCGCAAGAAACAATTACGAGAAAGGTACGTCTTTATTTTGGCCTAGAAAAAAACTGTAAAAAATAATTTAAAACTATTTTTTTATATTTACAATTTATTACTGTGTTTGTGTGATATGGCAAAATCATTGTAGTGAGGTTAGTTGCATCAGATTGTGTACTGCGGGGTTTTGAGCAAAGTTTTTACAATAAAGTGATGCAAAAGGTCCCAGAAACTGTACATCAAATATGATATATACGGCATTATAGTGTTAAGATAAGATTTAAAAGCTGGAAGTGATAAGGAATGCTGAACATGCAGGGGGAGAAGGCTCTATAATTCTGGAGCTACAACACTAAAGGCACAGGCTCATCCGTGCATCAAACTCAATCTCAGAACAACTAAAAGCAACTTATTTGTGGACCTGAAGGATCTAGACAACACATGTGGTTCCAAGAGGCCAGAGATATAGAAGCTAGCACATTAAGGGACTTATAAATTAGTAATAAAACCCTAAAATATATCCTGAAGGGGGGCCAATGAAAAGAAGAAAGAACTGATGTATGAGATTGTGATCGGCTGGAGATATGAAAGGGAGGCTTGGCCAGCACCAAGGCATATAAAGGCATTGCAACAGTTCAGCTGGGACGTTTTTCAATATTACTTTACCTTAAAAAGATTTTTCTTTGGATAGCTGCTTCAGTTTAAAGAAACCATTTTTGACCACTGAAAATATCTGTTTCTCTAAAGAAATGAAGCACTATGAACACCACTGGGCCCAAATGTCATAACTTCAGCTTTATCCATAGTAAAATTTTAAAAGGTTTAAGTAAAGTAAAACAGTGCCGTCAGGTAAATCTAAGTATTATCAGCATAACTATGGAAAGAACCAAGGGGGAGCATGTAGAGGCAAAATAACAGTGGCCCCAGAATAGAACCTGGGGGGACTCCACATAAAAAGGAAACTAAAGAAAACTTAGACTGAGAGCAAAGTTTCTGTCAGACAAATAAGACTTAAACCATTCAAATGCAGCCTTTTTTATAGGCTACTGTCACATTGTTACATGTGAGGCAAAACCACGTAATAAAAGATGATTAGGGCATATTTGATATTAGGGCTGGGTATCATCGTAGTAGTAACAAGCTGAGTAAGATTAAAAGAATCAATGCATGCAGAAAGTCTTTGACCAAAGGGTTAGGACAACATGCATGAATATCAAAATTGATATCACATTTTGGCATAATTCCAGCCAGAACAATGTGAAAAACCATTGATAAAATCCTTGTTGCATTTGGATGGACAGTGTGTTACAGGACAGAGAGCTGGGTGTGGTTGATCCAACTCATACAGAAGAAGTTCAAAACGCGAGTATGAATCAGCTGAAAGTCCTCTGCAGTCAAGCTAGAATGAGGCATTTCAATAGTAGGTGATGACAGAGTGTGCAGTGCTGTAGTTTGAGATAAATAACATTAAATCAGGAGAACCCATTCATGTTGGCTCAATTATGCACCTATAAATGAACTTAATAGGAGCAATTCATTTTCTAAGTATTGATTTTAAAAGCGTTTACCTTGAGTGGTTTCTTGTAGTCGACATTCTTGGATTTCCTGAGGACTTCCATGGTGTCTCCGACAATATTTTCCCTCCGAACGATGAGGATAAGACACGGGTTTACAGATTCCACTGCTGGCATGAACATGGAGCTGAAGTTCTGCATCTGAGCCTGATCCACCGCCATCTACTTATAAAATGCAGAACGATTAATGACTGACTACACGACTGCAGAATGAGCCGTTTTACACAGTGAAACTAGTCTAATGGAGCGTGAAAATGACCTGCATCTGTATGACAGCATCAGTTTGAAGCAGGGTGGTTTTTGCTTGGGCATCAAATACAAACGGATACTTGCACAGAGTCACGACACCATCATGACCCTGATGATGTAGAGAAAGACAGAGTCACTGATGCTTAAACGCAGTCACACGATAAAGTTAGCTGTGGATGTGACTCCAGCAGTGGACTCACCAGTGGGTACATCTGCTTCTGAATCCAGGTGACGTAGTCATTTCTGATGTCTACCAGGTCATCCAGCTCTTGAATGTAAAATCTATCGTACTGAATGATGTGTCCTGCTCTCTCGTTCACCTGAAGTGGAAGGGATGTCATGAATGAGCGTTGAAAGCAAGTTATGAAAAAGAGTTGGAATTCGACAAATGATGCAACGCAAATCCAGGATTTTTTTTCTTCTTCATTTCTTACCTTGTGCAGGATTTCCAGGAATCTGAAGGACGTGTCCAAGAAGCAGCTGAAAATTCTCTGCTCTGCTGCTGGAATGCCCATCTTCTGCATCTGGAGCAGATACACCACCACCTCCTTGTACAAATCAACCAACCGCTGGAAGAGTGGGGGCTCAAATGTGGACCACCAGTTTCCTGATGCAAATGCAAGGTAAAACGTTTAGTTACAGACCTGAGTTGATTAGATTTAAAACAGAAAACTGTTTGATATCACACTGTCTGCACAAGTGAATATTTTCACCATATTGTCATTTCAATGCAAATTTTCCAACTGCAAGTTGTATAAACTTGACTGCCTATTGGATTTCAGCAAGGTGACATGCATTTGTGTACTGAGGGAGGGTGTGGCCATAGGAGACTAAAACCCTATATCAGGTATGCACAATTATTAGGCAGCTTCTTTTCCTCAGGCAAAATGGGCCAGAAAATAGATTTAACATAAAAAAAAATCTGGGGATGCAAAACTCTTAAAGGTGCCAAGACATTATGACGTGACCACAGAACAAATCCCCAAAAGGGTCGCAAGAAACGTTTTCAGGGAAAAAGATGCATATTAACTTCTAAGCTTTTAGAAGGATCTACCATAACGCTGCCAGGAAGCCATTATCCTCCAGTGCTGTCCTATTTCAAAACTGCAACCTGAAATTCCCGAAGTTCGAGGTGTTCAGTGCTCAGAGACACGACCAGGGTAAGAAAAGCTGAAACCCAACCACCACCGAACAAATGCCAAGACTGGGCCAGAAATATTTGAGGACTGATTTTACAAAGGTTTTATTGGATGGATGAGATGAGAGGGACTCTTGATGGACCCGCTGCTGGATCAGCAATGAACATAGAGCTCCACTCTGACTCAGACGGCAGCAAAGTGGAGGTGGGGACACTAATATGGGCTGGAATTATCAAAGATGACCTTGTTGGACCATTTCGGGTGGAGGATGGACTCAGCCTGAACTCCCAAACCTACTGTCAGTTTCTAGAAGAAACTCTGGTTAAACAGTAGAACAGGAAAGTCTGCATCTTTAAGAAGACCATAATTTTTATGCAGGACAATGCTCCATCTCGTGCATTGAAGTACTCCACTTCTTGGCTAGCCAGTAAAAGCCTTAAAGATGAAAGAATAATGACATGGCCTTCCTCACCTGACCTAAAGCCTATTGAGAACCTATGGGTCTTTCTTAAATGTGAGATTTACAGTGAAATAAAAAAAACAATACACCTCTCTGAACGCTGTCTGGGAGGCTGAGGCTGCTGCACAAAAAGCTGATGATCAAGAAACTGACAGACTCCATGGATGCAAGACTTTTGAGGGGTGACTATAATGGTTACTGATTTATTCATTTAAATGTCAAAAATATTTATTTACATTGACAGATGAAAATAAACAAGTGAGATGTAATTCTTTTCCTTATTTTGCACAATATTTCTGCATATTGATAGTTGCCTAATAATTGTGCACACACACGTATTCTTGTGCAAAAGCCAAATCCTTACTTTCACTTCCTTAACTATTCAGGTTTGAAGTTTATAAGCATTTTAGATTGAACAAGAGTGCTGTTGTTGTTGAATGATAAATCTAATCCTCCTAAATTCAACCTTCCTAATAATCATGCACACAGTATAGTAACAGAAAAGACACACCATCTTACCAAGCACTTTTAGTGGAGCCTCCTTCAGGCTAATGACACATTTGGCAAACGGGATAGTGATGGTCACATAGTTGCTTCTATCGATGAATAGAGGGCATTCAGGAAGAGTGAGGTAGAGTCTCAGTGCTTCGATGTCTGGAGGAGAGTTGTTTAACCTGGGAATCAGATTCTTCTCCAGACTGGCAGCAACCTGGAGCATGGAGGAGGAAACACATAGATCTGTTAAAATTCATGCATTATTCTCTGAATAACCCTCCTCTGACTCTCATGATGCAAACGTTGTATTGATAAGGTCAGGTATGGGGCCAGGCGGACCAATATCGCATGAATATGGGATTAAGTGTTCGGACAGAATAAAGCTTCATGGTGGGAAATTATACTCCCTCCCTCCCTCCATCTGTTGCAACCACTTTATTCTGTATGAGAGGAGAGGTTGTCAGTCCATCCCAGGGCCACATAGACACAGCCAACATAACAGACTCACACTCAAATTTACAGTCACATATTAGCCCACCCCGCACAGGAAGACCCAGAAGTTTCAAACGTGGAACAACGCTGACACAACACTGCATCATTGTGTTGGTTCAGTTACAGCCCATCTAAATATAAATACAAAGCACTGTTTCTCAAAAAAAAGGTATCTAATCGAAATTAAAAAAGCAGCGGTGTCAAGATTTAAAGACGCACTACATAACGCATGCCATTTTCTCAGTGACGCGACCCCCCACCCCCATCTCTGTGATTCATCTTTTTTTGTTTTTTAAGCTAAATGATGGCTTGTGTCATGAGAACAGATTCTTTGCACCACATATTGAGAATTTCCATAACCAGCTCTGAAAAAACTAATTCACCAAATGGAATAAACTCCAGATCTTTTATCTCTTTAATGCATCATAATTAAGTGAAACAGCAGCCGATCAGGAAATTACTCAGTTAATTATCAAATGAATGATTAAAAGAGGAAAATTGTGAAAACTGAAACTTTCACTAAGAACTTTTGGACCTGCCTGGACGTGGCAAACAGAAAGGCTTGATGTGGAGCCACTGACCTGCTGAGCGATCTCAGGGTGATCTTGCTGCACGACTCTGTGCAACAGTATGCGAGCCATGTTCATATCCACGCCTGAACATTTGCTGCTGGTACTGTAGTGATCTGGATGACTATGTGAAAGAAACAAGCTTCAGTCAAACATGCCGAGTTACACGCACAGAGAAGTGGTGACAATTCAATACATTTCAGTAAGTTAGCTTCCCAACTGGGATTTAACTGATTTAATCTCTAATTAAAACAAAACTAAACATCATGCACTTTAAAAACTTGTCATAATACATTTGGTGGATTAGCTTGCAGCAGCTGCCTCCCTGCTGTTTGCAAACTGACTTGCAAAGACAAATAAGGTGAGAAGCTGTTGTAAAATATAACATGATTACCTTGTTGACAGGAAAGATCCATTGAGGCAGCTTGCTGAGGAGAATATGAGGTCAATCTCACTAAAGGAATCACAAAAAGCAAATAATTGGTGTGTTGAATTTTCACAACCAAATCTCAGAAATGATAGAATCGGAAGTTCATGGTAAAAAAACAAAAAACCTGTTTAAAGCAAACTAAACTAGCAGTAACAGCAATACGCCAGAGTTCTTCTGAAGTGAGGACTTTACTTGGAGATTTCTGGTGGTAGTCGTCCTGGGGAGTGATTCAACCAGTTCTGTATGATATTCCCATTTAAGGTGCAAATCTTTCTTTGAAGATCTTGTTCCCTCTTGACATGTTTGTTCTGATGTTTCTATAATAATAAAGAAAAAAAAAAGGAACATTAAACAACATTCATATATGAATTTATGCAACTCATTTGGAATAAAAAAAATCTATTTAATTTACATAATTACACCAAACATCTATAAGCATCACTGAGGCTGCAAAATCTAAGAAGATCTGTGTCCACAGAATGCTAAAAGCACCCATGATGCTCTGAGCACTTATCTTCAGTGCTTATAGTTGCTTAATTACACCAATCATTTTCCTACTTTTTAATATAATTTCAAAGTGAGCATAGAGTCTTTAGAAATAACATCAGAAGCAATATCCTTGAATGCTTTTGATCTCCAATATTTGAGACTGGGTTGTTACAGTCAAGATTCATTTCTACCCCACAGCTCGAATCATTGATCTGCCCACTCCTTCCTGATTATGATTGGAGGGTGAGAGCATTTCAAATATTGAACTATCTTCAACTGAGAGCACAGTGAACACAGTGGGAGGAAAACAGTTGTAAACAGAGGATGATTAGCACTTTCAACCCTGAGGTATCTGTTTCAGAAACAGAAGATAAATGCATACTTACATTGGCAGTGCAATAGTGAGCAAAGCTCTGATCTCCTCCAGCATAAATCCTTTTGACAAAACAGCTTTGCTCCAGGTCTGTAATGTAAATTGATACAGCAGGTTATTGACATTATTCAATAAGTAATGAGTTTGATATAAAAATCATTTACTTCTTTTTATGCAAGTGATGTTTAGAAAAAAAAAAAAAAGTCTGAGGCCCCGATTTACTAAGATCCCCATTAGAGCACAAATTCATGTGCCCCAGATTAACACCACATGAGATTAATAGGAGATGGAAAGATATTAAATGAAGAACATAAGAAAAAATAATAATAAAACCTCGGCAAATAAGACAAGTGGGGGGCCGACAGAAGAGATTCCTCTGACCAATATTGAGCAACAGGTGCAGCTCACTTCTGCGAGGAGCAGATAACTGGAATACGCTAGAGCCGGTTGTAGAACAGGGTGTGTGGACAAACTGAAACATATTCTCTCAATGATGACACCACAGATGTTATTTATATAACAAAACTGAACGTGCCTCCTTTTGGCAGTTGTGATTTTAACATTCAAACAAAATATCTGTTTTTATGTAAAGTTTTTGTCCCCACTGCTCATGAGAAAATACTGTGAATCAGACTGATGCTCTTCTGCAATCTTGCAGGATTTAACACACGCAAACCTTTAGTAAATCAGGGCCTAAGAGAGCAAAGAAAATTCCAATGAACACATTCATAGTCCCTAGTCTTCAGAAATCACTAGATGTTGTATTGAAGGAGTCTCACCCATGCCTGTTGGATCACTGGAAACTACCCAGGGGCTTTTAACAGGTGCAGGGCTTTTTCTGTTGCATGTGGAGCGTGTACCGAGCTGCCCGTTGCCTCCGAGCCCAAATGAATCCATCTTCTCAGAAGAAGGTGTGAAAGCCAACGTGTGTTGCCTGTCAATAACAGTCATTTAAAAAAATGTCCAGCAGTTTTGGGACATTTAGATAAAGTTCAATTGCACTCATTCACCTAACCGTTCACGTTTGAGATTAAATGCGTGAAAGTATGCAGTAAATTTACCTTCCACATGCAATCTGTGTGACTACATTTCCCATGAGCTCGAAGACTTTCCTCGGGTTGATTTCATGATTTGTGCTGTTGTGACCGAGCTGTCCGTATCCCCCCGCTCCAAATGTAAACACACCCCCTTCCTGTAAAATCAGCCGTGAGATTGGAACAGATAAAGAAAACGTACAAGATGCGGTGATGTTAAAGCTTTCAGTCCAGCCCTTCCACGTATCCTATAGCAACACACCCTCAGGAAAATGTTTAGACCTGCAAGTCTGAAGACAAGGACCCTCCTTTACAGATTCATCGCACCAATGAAACACAAAACTACCATGTTCTGGGATCTTGGATGTGAAATATGCATTTTCATCCACAATTATTTAAAATGTCCAATTTAACATCTTAATCTAAACAATGTTTCTATTGGACTTTTCAAGCTCCTAACCAACACAAGGTGGCAAGGATTGTCTGCTCATGGAAATGAAACATTACTGGTTCATCAAAATTCATGTATCCATCTTTACAAATTATTAATATCAGTAAGTTATCCTGAATGTACCAGCACGTCTTCCGGGCTTAATTACTTATTATCAAATAATAACTAATTAAGTAATTATTTTTTTTTTATTACTTATTTAAAAAACTGTTAAAAAATCAAAACAGTAATCAAAGTAAAAACATTTAAAATCAAGATCTTCTGCAGACAAATCTGCAGGTTTATTACATAATTATCTGCATATAACTTAACTTGGTAAGTGCTGCCGTGTGATCCTCTCCACAGGAGATGTAAATCACTCTCTGTGATCTCAGAGACTTCAGGAGGGTTGGGAAACACCGATCTGAAAAAGACGTCGTGAGAATGAGCCTGTGATCGTGGCTTCAATACTCAGAAGACGTTCAGGGGTTTTGACCACCCACCATTGCAGTCATTGAGACCCAGCTGGCCGAACTTGTTGCAGCCCCACCCAAACACCGCTCCGGAGAGCGTGAGGGAAAAGCTGTGAGAGCCACCTGCAGAGATCTGGGCAAAAGGAATCCCCTGTAGAGACTGAATGATCTGAGGTGTGGAAATACTCTGTCCTATTTTCCCCAAGCCGAGTTGACCGTACCGATTCTGGCCCCAGGAGAAGACTTGGCCACCTATTTAAAAACACAGGTATAATTCAAATGGATTCACATGACGAAAGCTTTGTAAGCTGACTAAACGTGTTATGAGTAAAAATCATCCTCACCTCTTGAAACTGCAAGGGAGTGCCAAGATCCACAGGCTACCTGAGCAATTTGTACATCTGACAAACTCTTGATGTTTCTGGCATTTTTGTAGAATTAGACAAAAAAAAAGAAAGAAAAAAAAATGGCGTTAAATAACATTATGAACATCAGAATTGAAATATAAAGGGAACATTTTAGACTGAACTAGTTAAAAATAAATTTTTTAAAAAGTGTCTATAGTAAAAAATAGAAATAGTGCAATGTGTCAAACAAGCAAGAGACTCATTTGAATCAATAATTTGCTGAAATACCTAGGCACACGAATACATTCTTCAAAGTTATTTAAGCCCAGTTGTCCATCTGAACTGAGACCCCACGAGAAAACCTGCCCTTTGTCATTCAGGGCAAGTGTATGGGACTCTCCACATGACACCGCCACAATAATCTGAGCATCCAAGGCCACTACCTGTTCTGATAAACCACAAAGATAAACACCTGTATGAGTCACGAGTGATTTCTCCAACTGCTGTGGGAGGATTAAAAGATAAAACATCACTAACCTGGTTTCTTTCTGGACTTCTCATGTCCCAGCTGCCCCAAGTCATTGCAGCCACAGGTATACACAGTCCCATCCTCCAGTAAGAAAGCTGTGTGTCTGCGGCCACAGCCCACATCTGCCACTTGCTTTCCGTGAAAGAATTCGCATTTTCGTGGCTCGACCACAACCTCTTCATCAATCCCACCCAAGCCTAGCTGCCCATAGGAAGCATTTCCCCAGCACAGCATGGTAACTCTCACCTCTGGCTATACACTCTAGCAGGATCCCCGCCTCTGTGAAAAGATCATTCATAATCTTAAGAAACACATACACACATAATTTCAGTTACTAGTTATAATAAACTGGGATTACATTTGGAATAACGTCTAATTATATCATTTATGTATGTTTAAGGATAACTTAATGCCTTTAGTAAACAAAAAAGTTAAACCAAAGAAACAATATAAAACATCTACAGTGTTTATACCAGAATGTTTTAAGTAATTTACTAGTAAGCAACCTACACATTATGTTATATATTGTGCAACATTGAATGCCTAATTACCCTATGTCAGTAGTTACTTTGACAGAAACTTGATGCGACTTGCTGCATGATCAGTATCACGTACGGGGGGAAAGTTTGAAGACCCAGCTATGTAACATGCACATTGTCAGTGTGTTACAACCCCTGTTCCCAAAGTGTGGATGCTGCATAAAATGTAGATAAACACAGATTTCAAATATTTGCAAATCTTATAAACTCACATTTCCTTTGCGATAGAACATAAACAACATATTGGATGTTGAAACAGAGATATAAAAGTCATTTTGAATTTGATTTGGTAGCAACATGTCTCTAGAAAGTTGAGCAGGATTCTAGCTCTTCAACAGTCCCGGGTCTTCTCTACAGGATTTTTTGTCTTATGATGCTATGAATGTTTTCTATTGGCAAAAAGTGTGGACTGCAGCCAGGCAGGTCAGCTCAGCCCCCTGAACTCTTCTCCTGCAGAGCCATGCTGTTGTGATGGATGCAGGTTGTGGTTTCAGATTGTCTGGCTGAAACGTGTACATCCTTCCCTGAAAGAGACAGTATTTGGATGGAAGCAGATGTTGCTGAGCATCAAGTTTTGACTTATGTTCTTGTCCCATGAACACAGAGACTCCTTCTGATTCTCTGAATCCTTTGACATTATACGCTGTACATGATGGGATCTTCAAAGTCTTTGCAATTTTACATTTTTTCTAAAATTGAAGAGTTAATTTCCAAGACACTACAAAAGCCAAATTTATTTTAAAAAATGAGTTTGTCATGCCATTTTGCTGTGTAGTGAACCTATTCACTGCTCTATTAATGTATGTTGTCAAAGACTGATGACCCTTTACCCATTTTTAAATCTCCTTATATACTCAATCATATTACTGACCTGTTGCCAATTAAACCAATTAGTGGTCAAATTCTCCTCTAGTTGTTTTTGAGCCAATTTTCAGTCTTCTGTCGCCCCTGTATCCAACTTTTCTGAGATGTGTTTCTGCCATCAAATTCAAAATGAGCTCATCCTTTTTCATGAAATGCTTAAATGTCTCAGTTTCAACATCTGATATTTTGTTTGTGTTCTTTTGGGAATAAAATATCGGTTAATGATATTTGTAAATCATTGAATTTTGTCTTTGATTGACATTTGACAGCGTCCCAACTTTTTTGGAATTGTAGTAGTTTTCCAAAGTAATCCTATAGTATTCAAATAAGATATTTCATGCTATACTGTAGATTATATTACCCATGTCAAAAATTACCATGTAATTTGTATCCAGAATTCGATAATGCCAAATTAATCCGACACAACTCCGCCTGGTTATAATGTAAACCGATTAGCCAAGCTTATCAGCCACAATTAGCCTATCATCAGTTTAGGTAAACTTCACTCATCTCATACACAAAACTTCCGTTTGCACTTAAAATAAATTCATAGCGGGAATTACATGAAAATACTGCCAAGCAATATTCTGACTCCATACTAATAGTTTAATTCAGCGATCACAAATGACCGAGCATGTTTCCTGAGCTACACGGGAATGCGTTTGTAGTATTTTGAACATCAGTGTAGACAGCTAGCATGTTGACGTACCCTTAGCATGGTGATTACAAGCTAGGCAGATCAGCCATGACTGATGCAACCAAACCAACTCCATTTGTGACTATCTCGTGCCTGTCACCGCACTTGGTGATGACGTTCAGCGATTTGAGGATAATATTAATAAACGTGCTCATCACTTGGTGACACTAATAGGTTAAGTGGTTATTTTTCCAACCCAGTAATGCAGTTAGCAAGCTGTCACGTTTAAATATGGCTGAGAGTTACTGGTGTCATTTTAAACCATCGCGTGAAAGAACATGTCAAAGACTTAGTGCCTCTTTTCACTTGCTTAAAATCATTAGTTTATCCAGTTTGAGGTCAGGTTTCAGTAATGGTTCCGTTAAAGGCAAGCAGCAAATCTTACCACACCACCCAAGCACCAAAAATCGTTCCTGGCTTCCAGTGTTTTTGCTCGGTGACCCGCCCAAATGTTAAACATGTATGCGCCGGCACATTTTCAGTATTTAATACCAAAAGCCAAATATTAGCTTGCTGCTGGAATAAATGCTACTCATTTCTTCCACCTCAAAACTCAGTCAACAACTGCTAAACGGTGCCGTTAGGGGAGATATCAAGCTCACTGTGCTAAACTCCAGTTTCCGGTTTAGGTTTTAAGAAATAAAAGTGGTTTCCTAGTGGCGGAGGGATTGGTAGAAAACAACAAAGCAAATATGCATCCCATTTATATTTTATAGATACAAAAGTAGATGAGGATTATATGTATCGTCTTGAAATAAAAGCTATATGTATATAAATAACAATAAAATGTGAAAATGATTCACTTCAAATTGAATGCGCTAGCAATTAACCGGAAGTCCTACTACATTTCTGTGATTTTACTTCACGTCGGTGAAATGTCGCGAATCCTCCAACATGTTCTAGACGGAAAGCGCGCGCATGCGTACTGCTGCGGTTGTACAGTACTGTACGTAGGTATGCATACATATATATGTAATAACAAACAACCACACATTGCCCATCTGCCTCCCCCATCCACTCCACTTTTCGCAAGCACGTTTTTTAAATAAGAGAATATAACCTTTATACATGTCACATACAATTACAGTGTGTAAGCAGAAGTGAGAATAGATGAAAGTGAAAGGATACATTTTGAGTGTGCTTTTCTTCCTGAGAACATAGAAAAATCTGTGAAATTGTGCATACATTAATAGAATAAACGCGTAAAATAAATGAAATATTTTCAAAAGCTGTTGTAGCCTTCTCAAATATAAATATATATATATATAAACGTGTGTACATTTAATATGTATGCTGTACAATTATATGCTGGATATCTAAATGTGTGTACTTACGGAAGAGTGTATGTGCACCATATATAGTATAGTAAGTTCAAATACAAATGTTGAAATTTGAGAGTTAGAGTAAATTAATATCATTAGAGCATTCTGTATTGAAAAACTGAAGCTTTGTTTACCTTATGCAACGAGGCGTTTACCAGAAGGATCTGGAAATGACTTGTTTGCCATCTTATCTGTGTTTTATCTAAACAGGTAAGTCAACCTGAGTAAATGGCAAGTAAGGTGAAGTAGTCAAATATCTGGCTCCCTCTGGTGGAATGGAGACAGAGAAATGTACTTGTATAACCATCAAACTCATAATTTTTATTTTATTGCTTCTGCGACAGATTATTTCAATCCAGAGAGACATAAAACTCCTCAAGATGTTTCACTGTCAAACCCATCAAGCTTGGTAGATTTTCTTTTTTCTTTGCAAAACTATTCAAACAGCCAGAGGGTAAAACCTAAATCTCTGAATATCAGGATAAAAGTGTCAGGAATGAGATTGCAGAAGTATATGAGTGAAGGTTCCTCAAACACAAAATTTGCTCCTAAGATCACTTTGATGTTGCTATCAAATGTCAATTTATTGTCCATGATAGTAACTATTTGGATTCTACTTTTTTTTTTTTTAACGTGAATCTGCCATTGCTTCCAGTTAAATGGGTGGGATAAATACAATGAAACTTTAACATTTCCTTGTCATTTAGTTCCTCAGAAGGTTTTAATGATTACGTAAAAGCCTCAGTTTAAAAGTCCTTATAGAAATGGAGGCAGCTGACCTGGAGGATGGCCCTAGATGTGTTTGGCCAGTGCTGGGTTACTGGAAAAAGTTGACAAACCAACAAAACTGGTATTCAAACCACATGACCCAGTTGTGACTGCACCAGATTGTGAGATATGAAAAGCAGATGATCGCATTTTAAAAGCATTTAATCATCATTGAAGCCAGGTTTAGTTAGGCTTAGTTTCACACTGAATATAGTTGTTCATACTTGTGAACTTGAAAGTTTTTTTTATATGATTGTGTAGTAATACTGGATTGTGTTGTACTTAAAATATATTGGTTTTCATAGTCTTCCAGTTTTCATTAATGATCTCTTAACAGGGCTAGAGTAAGGTTTAAGGGTTAATTTGACGTTGATAACAACCTAGATGGTACATCATTGTCTTTATCTCACAGGATACACAGTGTTTGTGACAATGTCAGTTCAGAATAATTAGTCAACAGGACAGTTTTCCCCCTTTAGCTGTAGCCATTAGAAAAGCTCAGGTCCAGACAAGACTGGATCTTTTTTACCCCCATTTGTGTTTTTCTTTGCATAGTAGAGATTTAACTTGCGTTTGTGGATACAGTAAGAAAATGTGTTGACTAATAATGATTTTCAAAGCTGTGTCTAATCTTTGTATTTGGATTTATTTATTTAAAAAAAGGGACAGTGTGTGTTAATATACACGAATCATGTAAACACACAGGATTATAGCAACACTAATTTCCATCCTTTGTCCCTTATGCAGCAAGTCCCATTTATTCCTGTTTAATGCAGTCCTGTCTGAGGGCATACGCCGTAGATAACAACCATTTAGTATTAGTTGTCAGCATTGACTCTCATATGGAAAGATTTCCTCTGACTCTATATGTCTATAATTATATTGTGTTCTACATATGAGCCCCGTGTTGCAGCATGAATGCAGAATTAGTATCTCAAGGCTTTCTGGCATCTTTTTAACTGGGTTTCTTGCGTTTCAAACCAGTTTCCCTCCAGGGGTTGTCAAAGCTGCCCTGATCTCTAAAGTATTTTAAATGAGTAATTCTACCTCTGTTTAGGTGCTTCATGCAATCATCCGTTTGAATTTGAATGGACAGCCTCTCCCACAAGAGGATTAAAAGTGTTATTAAGTGGAGAAGACTGTCTCAGAGGAATTCAGGGTTTAACATATGCCAGAGAACATATTTTATGTGAAGAAATGAGTCCGTATCATGCAACTGTAAGTTGCCACTGACCCCCATGCGACCAAGATCTGTCTGGATTTCATATTTAGTAAGCTTATGTGAAGCTGCTCCAGTCGTTAGAGGGAGTGGGGCCAACTTATCAGAGTTGGTCATCAGGAACAGTTTATGTAACAGTAACATTTAGCTCGGTGGGAAGGATCTAAACCACTGTAGGTGTTTTCTCTGTGCCTGGTACGCTGTCTGGAGGACCCCTGTCTATGAGCCGCCCTCGATGTAATGTGTGTTTTTCTGCATGACTCTGCTCTGACCACACTAGTTGACCGAAACAGACACATGTGCAGCAAAGCGAGGATACTACTTATCATTTTACAGCAAATCCAATAAAAGCTAGTCTCTCTAGTTAAAACATGTGTTAATCGGCTGGAACTGAGCTGTATAAACTAATCATTCACAAACTTTGCCCTGAATTTTTCTCTGTCCTCTTGAAAAATGATTCTTCCTACTCAGAACAGCAGACAGGAACTTTTTTTGGCAAGCAGGGGCGATCAAATGAAGCTAAACAGAGTTACTTTTAAAGAATTTTAGTATGGAATTATTTCTTAAAGGGGAAAAGCTTCTTAACGTCTCATGAACAGATATGTGTTCTTGGAGGTTGACCAGGGGAAAAACACAGGCTCATGTTTCCATGACTTCCAACTTTATCTTTGACCTCAACAATTGATTGCTTCAGAAATAAGAAGAGACTTCGTCAGACGACGGTATCAGGCTTTCAAAGTATGTAAGACGTATTTGGAATTCACAGACGACCAAGGTGGTGACTTTTTAAAGTGTTTCTCAATGCTGGCATAAAAAATATGACGTTATTCATCCCTGGTGAATATGTGTGATGTGACTCTTTTGTCTTTTGTTGTTGTTTGCATGTGGTGAGTCTAAAAGCACTGCGTTAACACTTAAAGCCAATTATATGTCTCACATCACAGCCACGGCTTCCTTTACGTAACAGAACATTTGACTGATGATTATCTGTTTATTTTTGAGAGGCAAGTGCAGGTGTTTCTTTTAAAATGCAGTGTTTCCTGTAGAACTGGTTCTGTCTGGGAGTTTTCTACCTTGTGACTTACCCACTGTGACTCAATGTCCCAGGACAGAAGGAATCTATATAGCTCAAATGAAGCGATGCCTCACTGATCAACCAGGACAGAGACGAGAGAAGCAAACATGTTGCATTTGTTGGGAGTAAGTCACAACCTTTTTTTCATGTTTCATGTCTTTTAGCCAAGCATTATTGTCAAAAGTCTTCTCATAAAAGCACTACTGATTGTTTTTTGTGGGGGGTTTGTGTTCAGATCGTTGCTGGACTTCTCTTCATCGTAATTTGCTTTTCAAAAGGTCTCACAGAGGTAAGTAGTCTTTTAGTTTTGTGCACAAGATGGAAGATTTTCTCATTTCAAAATGGATTTTAAGAGAAAGGAAGACAGAAAGAAATAAAAAGTGCACTATGTCTGACATGATTATTATCACTTACAGGGAAAGAAACCTCCAAAAACCCAGCTCCCTGAATCCTCAGCAAACAACAAAAAGGTGAGCAGCTACCCAATGTTGAAACACTGAGGATGATTCTGACCATTGGGGTCAAATATTTGACATCTATCTCTTCAGCAGAAGGATCTGAGTGAAGAAGATCTGCATTTACTGGCAAAGATCCTTTCGGTTGGATTGGTGGATGCGGATCCAAACTACCTGCAGCATCTGAAAGGCTACAGAGATCTGAGGGGGGGGTGATTTTTCTTTTGGGAAACAAAAAGAAACCCGTTCACATGACTTGGCTGATGGATGCAAAAATACTGGAGCATTTCCTGGAGAAGTCCAAATTAATGATGGTGTCAAATCCATGGCATTAAACACTGTGTTTTGGACTACAAGTTCTCCTTGCAACCCCTCCAGAAGTTCCACAATCAGCGGAAAAATCTATGAATCTCTATCTGTTCCACTGGATCCGGACTACATTATTCTTGGCTATATAACTAAAAATGTAGCTGTTTATTTAGTTTGATATCTGCCAATTTGTCTGTTAAAGAAAAGAAGAGGAATGTGATAGTCAACAAGAAGATCTTCAAGGACGTGATCAAGTTGAACAGAAGACACAGCTCTGCTGTTGTGTGCGGAAAGCTGCTTTATTGTGCTCGCTTTATGTTTCTGATACACAGTACAATAATAAAAACCCTTTTCTTTAGCTTTAAAAGCAAACAGTAGCTGTATATCGTAGGTAGAATTGGTTCAAAATGTTGTTGATGTGTCCAGTTTCAGCACAGCTTTAGTGGTAGAAACTTGACTACTTTGTTTTTTCCTTTCCTAAAGGGAAGGAGACAAAGAAACAGATAATGGTGATCAGATAAAGCGACAGCACTTCAACAAGTAACTTTCAGATTATTTGACATAAACATGTGTCTTACTCCAGACACGGCTGTTCAGCTTGTCCCCAAGCAGGTAGAGCAAGGTCACCACAGACATGTTAAAAAAGAAGAAACCGACCAAACCAGGAGTGCTGAAGTGACCGAGAAGAGGATACACCCAAATTCCCACTGACAAATACACCCATATAATCCTGCAGGAAATGCATAAAGGAGAGGGAAAAAAAGGAGTTTTCAGACTCATATGGAGCTATTGGTTGGGTCTTGCCCTGTCTTGTCTAAAAGAAAGAATATGAGTCATGTTTTTCACCGCTTATACCTGCTGTATATTAATGAATGTAACAGAAAAACAGCAGCATAGATGAATAAAGTCAGTCTTATCAGGAACGGTCTGTATGTTTGTGGTTTGTTCTGTCTAACACACAGAAAGAGCCTCAGGCTGTATTACTCTATGAACTATGACAGCTTAACCCCTTAAGCTGTCTGCATTTTGTTAACTTCTGCACGTTGGTAGATGGGACGAGTCTGAACAAGTTACAACAGTGACACATTTACACCCTGCTGCACTTCCATTAACATTAACATTAACATCAGTATCTATATAAGTCTGCTTCTTATTTTTCTAATTTAATCAAGACTGCTGTTAGCTTTGTATATGAGATATATGCCCATCATAGTTTGCACAAGCTTCTGACATATTTGCTGACTCAACACTTACCAGGACAGATAGCTGAAGCCCACAACTCCTAATGCTGCCAGTGCATGTTTAGTCTTTGGGTAGGTGTGAGGCTGCACCAGCATTTCTCCCAGTAAAATAGGGAAGACAAAAGTGTGCTGAGAAAGCAAATTGAAACATCATAGCTCATAAGAGTTAGGTTTGGTTTAATTCTAATGAAGGTTAGAATAAAAAAAAGAAGGAAAAACAACAGGAAAAAAATGAGTGCAGACCATAGCGTGGTTTATCCAAGGAGGGAAGAAGGCATCAATAGTAGCAGGGTAGACTAATTCTCTGTCATAGGCAAAGATCGTCCAGAAAAGTACAACAACAAACTAAAAAAACAAACAAAGAGCAAAGCATGATAAATGTTTTGTGATATGAAATGTACAATATTTGTTAAATACATTGCTCACCATGCCAACAGGGAAACCAAAAATAGAAAAGAGGAGGTCTTTGCATCTATTCAGAGAGCTCTCTGCCTTTTTCTCCGGCTGAAGATCATTCACGGCTGCCAGTCCAAAGAAGACCATTTGCAGTAACTGAAATGTGACCAGCATCGTCATTTATTCACTTCTACAACAAACAACACAATATCTCACCGCAGTTTTTCCCCTTTTAATGTCCTCACCAAGTTCAGAAAAGTGAGATACTTCCACGGTCCTCCATACACAAAGATCCCTGCAGGTAATTCCTCGCCATCCTTTGCAGCAAGAGATTGAACAATAAAAGCATACCAGCTGAATGCAGAGATGTGGTAAACTATCGCAAGGGCTGAAGCCATTTTTGATGATCCCTATTAAGCAATAAAAATAAACTCAAGAGAAAAACTAATCTTTCCAAACGTAGCCCAAGTTTTCCCTTCAGATGTGAGCTACTTCAGGCAGTGCAGCTCTTTGGAGATTAGCGATTCAGTGCAAGCTTATTAAGATATTTGTAAGCAGTGGAGGGAAAATGACATTTCTAGACAAGAGGGCCACTGTTTCTTATGAAACATAGGAGATCTTCTTTCATAATCAACACACTGTGGCATGTGAGCGCGTAGGGAATTCATTCACAGTGGGGGTTTAATCTGTTTCATGGTGTTTTGTAAGAGAAGCTACAGGTAATTGGGTTCGTGTAGTCACTCTGGACTTATAATACAGCGTTCACAGGGTGAATTCGAATTCATGAACATTATACATCTCAGTTGTACAATTTTCCTTTTGAAGTTTATTGAAATAATTATCGTAATGCATAAAAAAAATGCGTGACAGCCAGAATACAGCTCTGTCGACAAAAGTGTTTGGAGTCTGTGTAAAACATCAGTCCAAACAGACTTAAACCAGACATTGAAACTGTTAAAAGAAAAAAAGAGAAAATATATAGATAGTAGAAAAATAATAAACAGAAAAACAAAGTAATTGTGATCTTTCCTGCTGCACAGACCGATTCAATTCAGTTTATTTCAAATCTGTAAGTTTGTTATTTACACATCCTGT
>JBBBVU010000017.1:7177546-7202086 GCA_037177055.1 Atherinosoma microstoma
GGTTAGGCGTGTGCTCTTTCGATCTATTTTCAAAGACTTTGTGGCACATCGCTGTTACTGACATCATAACTGCTGCCTGAAAGGAAAAAAAAAAAAAAAAAAAAAAACAACAACCAAGGAGCAGCATCTGTGTCTGCTTGCCTGTTATTTCCAGCTCTATTGTATTGTGTCCTGTGGCATGTCCTGCATCTGAGCTTCATGCTGGAATATCCTGCAGTAAGTCAAGGACTCGCGTCCTGTCGGAGCATCTTTGATGCAAAGATTCAACAATAGCAATTTCCTTCAGTTTCAAGTGAGAGGTGGAACAACTTCAACAAGAACCTGATTGTCCCAGGAGTTATTTACAGCAAACATCTGGAACATATTAAAACATTAATAGAGGAGGCTGTGCTTGACATCATCTTGATGTCATTGCGCTCAGTCTGAGCGATCCCAGAGGTTTAGCTACAGAGTAAAGTCTGCAGAGTGATGAACAAGTGGATTGCTGACTGCGATAAAGTTACATGTTTCCCATTGTTACTCACTGCCAAACTGGCTTCCTTTCATACTTCCAGTGACCTTTCAGGTTGTGCAGTCTTTTGTGACCTGTGTTTGCCTGTGGATAACTGGTTTATGGCACTGAGGTCATGTTGGCAATGACTCAACAAGCAGCACAATAAGAAGTTACTGAAGTTAACTCTCAGGGCTGCATAGTGTTGCATTTGTTGGAAATATGGTGTTTACTTAGAAACACCCAGGTCCAGATGCTGACCTAGAAGGTGGGATTTACAAGATCAAGAAGGATAACATGTCACAAATGTTATGATACTGTACAAGAATAAGCTCAGCCTGTTTTTTTTTTGTATTTTAGACAAATTTACTGTGGAATGTTAAAAAAAAAAAAATCAAACAACTTGAATAGCTTGTATCTGTTTGCATGCTTACAATCCAGTAATGAATGGAAACCAATTAATATCTTATTTGTTTTTCCCTACCAGTGACTGAAGATAGTGATCTCCTCTAATGAATCTCATTACACTGATTGGAGCAACACTGAGACACTCTGTCTGGTCACAGTATCCAAACAGCGCCACTCCCCGGACAGCCTCAACTCATAGCATACTATTTAACTGAGGTCATCCTCCCCGAGGCCAAAATGTAGCAACCAAGCAACATAGTATTGGCACCGACTGTAATAACTGCAGACAAATGTGGCATATACCCGTTTCCATTTAAGCACAATGGCCTTGTGTGCATAACACATGAGTACAAATACTATCAGCAGGGAATCCTACAGAACCTGACCAGCTGGGCCTTTACTTCACTAACCACTCCTTTTCCCTCTCAAACACATTTCTTATGTGTCTTCGCTGATCTGATCTAAATTAAGGCAATAAAAGCCTGAAACATAAATCTTAGAAAGATAAAGGCCATAAAGATAAACACCCTCTGTATTAGTATTTCTGCATAGTAGGAACTACCAAGTGTGTGTTGATAAAAAATGTTCCCCCCAAAAGACGTGTGCCTCTGTGAGGAATGCAGACAAGTACCGAATGTGATCTGGCCAGCTATGTACACGGTTGTATATTAGGATCATGAACTTATTATGAATTTGCCAAAGAGAGACAAGACTAAATGTTTTTCATTTTTTCCTGACAGTTTTTTTTACAACAGTTTTACAAGCTAAAACATGGAATTTAGTTATCCATTTACTGTCCACGCTCATTGCATTGTAGACTTTAAAAATCCTGGGTTATGGGTTTAGTGTTCTTGCAGGAATTAATCCACTTAACATACATATTTGTTGGCTCAAATGTTGTGTAAAACTCTAAGTGAAAGAGTGGATTGATATAGTTATGAAACTGAACTACTATGACGAATAACCCGAAACATTTAAAGTGCTGTACAGATCCACTAAACCTTTGTGACCATAAATTTTTGACAGTTGTAGAGAATGGTGATGTGTTAGGGATTCTGGCCTCTTGGAGCTTTGGAAAGCAAACATGAGACACTTTCCTCAGGTGGTATAATTCCTTTACATCATTATGGTCTGGCCTTTAGGATACTTGTACTCTCTATAACCTTAAGGTCTAAGAAACAACTTACAATTTGTACATTCCACATGCTGCAGACAACACACCTGTCACTGTTAGATCAGAAGGAAAATAAACTCCTATGGTAAAATAGCCTATTTTGTTATAAGTGATAAAAGATTTTTTACAAAGGTTTTTTTTAATTTTAATTAACACCAAAACATGGAGACTATGTAGCTGTGTCGAAAAACCAGTGAACATATTGGTAAAAAAAATAAAATGAACCTTTAACCACTTTATTTCTGGCGCTATGGTACAATGTTTAGTAAATATTTACCAACGAAGAAGAGGTTGAGCATTGATGTAATGACGTTCAATCCTGTACCCGCCCCTTTTAGTTTTTTCCCTAACCCGCGCTATCTCAAAGATTGTCTATTCTAAGATGATGCATTAGTTGATCAGAAGAATGGCTATTCACACGTATAACCATTATCATCTGCCATGGGTCAGTGCAGTTATTAAAAGGGGAAATTTAATACAAGCTCAATGAATATTCATTTTCTTAAAATAAAACATCTAATGCTATCGTTGTTTGGATAAAATGGCAAAACAACTAAGTTTTAACCAACGACTGTATAATAGAGAGAGTGAGACGTTTGTTTTTCTTCCCTCTCTGGTCACACGTGAGCTCTTGTTGCTTCGTTGTGTTGCTGGTACGAAAAAGCGATACTATGATTTGGCATCATTATATTCCTTCTGTCAAATAATTCTGTGTAGTCACGGCAACTAGATGCAGTTTTTTTATATTTATAAACTACACAAGGAACACTACAAACATGGCGGGAGTTATCCGGAGGCTCGACGAGACTGTTGTCAACCGGATTGCCGCGGGAGAAGTTATCCAGCGTCCTGCTAACGCCGTCAAAGAATTGATTGAAAACTGGTATAAATCATATTATTATAACATAAGCGAATAAATGTGGATAGCTTGAATAACAACAGGTTCGCCAGTAAAGCTAAGTTGGTGAGATGAGGCATTAACCGCCAATGTTTATATCACGTCCCTTTACGCGTGTTGCTCCCAACTGGTTGGATACTTCCACCGAGACTTTTTTGTAACTGCACTTTGTTTTGTTTTTTATGTTCCAGTTTGGATGCCAAGTCAACAAACATTCAGGTAACAGTGAAGGATGGTGGACTGAAGCTGCTTCAGATTCAGGACAATGGCACCGGCATAAGGGTAAGGTGACAAGGGTGCCATTTATTCCCTCTCTGATAATCATCTAACCACAAACATGAAGCATGACGGTGACTCCTTATTCATTTCCTTGCATTAAGACAGTGTTTTATATGCAGCTGACCTGCTGAAGAGATACAGAGATTACAGACCTTTTGCTCTCTCTTGCAGAAAGATGATATGGACATCGTTTGTGAAAGGTTTACCACCAGCAAACTCCAGACTTTTGAGGATCTTTCAGCTATTGCAACTTATGGATTCAGAGGAGAGGTGATGGACTTTTCTAACTCAATCTTTGGGGTTTTAAATCTGGGCTTTCATCACATCACATCACATCTGCTGACTGTGTTCTTATATGCAGGCCCTTGCTAGTATAAGCCACGTGGCCCATGTAACCATAACTACCAAGACCGCTGATGCCAAGTGTGCTTACAGGTATCATCACGGTATAAACTGTCTGCTTTAAAGTAACCAGTAAGTCTGAACCTTCTCCTAGTATTGATTATCCTCTGGTTATTGAACAGAGCCTGCTACAGTGATGGCAAACTAAAAAGCCCCCCTAAGCCATGTGCTGGAAACCAGGGGACGCAGATCCTTGTGAGTTTCTGTTGCATATCAGCAAAAACACTTTGAACTATGTGGATGCAGAGAAATAAGTTTTCCTATCACATGCAGGTGGAGGATCTTTTCTACAACGTGTCCACAAGGAGGAAAGCTCTGAAGAGCCCCAGTGATGAGTACTCCAGGATTGTAGATGTGGTCAGCAGGTCTGCGCTTTACCCCTCTGGCTCCATGATTTTTTTTGCTTTTTGTAATACATTTTTTGGGCTCTTTTAAACTAATTCATATTTATTGTCCTCTTTGTGTCTTTAAAGGTACGCCATACACAATTCAGGAAAAAGTTTCTCTGTTAAAAAGGTGAGAGGAACTTTTGTTTTGCATTTAATGTGAGACTCGATCTCAAATCAGCTGCTGGATGCTTTAAGGAAGAAAGCCGAGCACGATTAATCACTGTTGGTCTATACTCTGATGCGTGCCTACCTTGTGTGTGTTTTTGAGCGCACATTATCTGTTTTTGTCTCCTCTTTTGTTCTCCAGCAAGGAGAGACCGTGGCAGATGTGAGGACGCTGCCCAATGCATCCGTCGTAGACAACATCCGAAGTGTGTTTGGCAATGCCGTCAGCAGGTAGTTCTGGATCATAAAGTCACATCAAACAGAGAATACAACCTGCTTCAATTAAAAAAAGGAAGAAAAAAGAAAAAAAGCCTCTCCAAGGTCACAAAATTACGTAAATACACCTTCATATAGACAACACATAACATATTACAGTTGAATTATTTATGTAACAAAATTAGGCCCAAATGCAGGAGCAGTGTGTGAAAAACAAAGTACATCCCATGATTCATCAGCAAAACCATGAAATAATTGTTTTCTATACGACGTTGTCGTCCTCTCATTCCTCCCATTGTGGAGGAATTTTGACCCACTCTTATTTACACCATTGCTCCGGTTCAAATAGGTTTGCAGCATTATTTCATGCCCAGGATTACATGATTTGAACATGTGGGGATGTACAATCCTGGAAAGATTGGAGACTGAATCAGATGTTGTCCCCTTGTAAATAATCTTTGTTCATGCAGAATGACTCCAGATTGTTTGGACATGACTTTATAATCCTCCCCAGACTGATGGGCAGCTAATGGTATTTTAAAGTGTGTTGCAACACACCTGAATGCTCACAGAGGTGCTCACACATACTGATGATCAATTATTCAAGTGCATTTGGTCATTATCATCATCACTTTGCTGCTGCTTACTCTCTTTATTCCTGTAGAAGCCGTTATGGTATACTTATTTAATCACACACTGCTTCTGCATTTTGACTTAGTTCTTATGTAACTAATGACATGCTTCATCTGAGGTATTTTGAGATCTGTCTTTTAATGTCCTGATAGTTAAAAAAGAACATATTTTTCCCATGACCGTCTGTCTTCGATGCCCTCTGCTTTCATGTGACCCCTTCTCGCCTCAGCCCTGCCTGCATGACTGGCTTTTTGGTATGTTCCCAGAGAGCTGATCGAAGTTGGCTGTGAAGATCAGAAGCTGGCTTTCAAGATGAAAGGCTACATCACGAACGCAAACTACTCGGTGAAGAAATGCATCCTGGTCCTGTTCATCAACCGTATGTAACTAATGGAAACTAGCAGGAAGTTAAACCCTGTTGTGCACCGTGTCAAGCCGAGGTCGCTGTCTGTGATGTTTCAGATCGTCTGGTGGAGTCGAGCGCTTTGAAGAAAGCGGCTGAGACTGTTTACGCGGCGTACCTTCCCAAGAACACTCACCCCTTTCTGTACCTCAGGTAACTCCCTTGGGTATGTGTCCATTTCCTGCAGCGGACTCTGTTTCAGTTAAATTGATGTCGTATGGGCTTCTGCTTTCAGCCTGGAGATCGCTCCGCACAACGTGGACGTTAATGTTCATCCAACCAAACACGAGGTGCATTTCTTGCACGAAGACAGCGTCATTGAGAGCGTTCAGAAGCACATCGAGAGCAAACTTCTGGGCTCAAACTCCTCACGCACGTATTTCACTCAGGTATAATGACGTTCTTTAACTAAACATGCACCTTTTATCACAGATCATCTTGTTTACGTGTGTCCAATGTGTGCCGGTGCTTTGTTTCCAGACGCTGCTGCCAGGGCTGTCGGTCTCAGGCGGGACAGAGGTAAAGGCCTCCAGCACCACAGCAGAGTCCACTGAGCGCGTCTACGCGCACCAGATGGTGAGGACCGACTCCCGCGCCCAGAAGTTGGATGCCTTCCTCCAGCCGAAAGAGAGGCCGCCACCCCCTCATCCCGATCCCGATCCTGAGCCAGCCGGTCCTAGCGGCAGGAAGACGGAGAATGAGACCGAGACCACCCAGCCGGATGATGCAGAAATGGATGATACAGATGATGCAGACTTGTTGGAGGTCCTGGCTGCACAGGAAGCACAGGCGTCCACAGGCGAGGAAGGATGCGGTGGCCCTGCTCAGGATGCTCAGAGGTGATGAGACGAGCCAGTACGTCTGGCCTGCTGCAATTTAGACACAAAAAGCTGAAAGGAAACAGAAAATGAACAAAAAATACAAATAAAATCCCAACCTTTCACAAGTGTTCACGGATCCTACCCTCACTGATGGTCGTGAGCTGTGGGTGGTGAAAGAACAAGATCACAAATACAAGCGACTGAAATGAGTTTCCTCCACAGGGTGTCTGGGTTCTCCCTTACAGATAGGGTGAGATGCTCGGTCATCTGGGAGGGGCTCAGACTAGAGCCGCTACTCCTTCGCATCAAAAGGAGCCAGATAAGCCATGTCCCTCTTGAGAGGAGGTCCTGGGGAAGACCAGGGACATGCTGGAGGGACTATATGTCTCTCGGCTGGCCTGGGAATTCCTCAAGATTTCCCCCGGGGGACCTCGAGGAAGTGGCTGGGAAGAGGGTAGTGAGAGCTTCTCTGCCTAGGCTACTGCCCCCTGTGACCCTGACCCAGAATGAGAGGTGGAAAATGGATGGATGGAAAAATAAAACCATGAAATATTGCAAGTTTTTAAATTTGAAAGTATCAGTGAAATTTAATGGGATTAAGTTCAATAATAGAAACAAATTCAGCAAATAACATCCAGACCCAATTATCTGTGAAACGTAGTTTACATTCGTTGACCCATTTTTGTGGAATTCCAGCTTTAATGAGACTAATACTCTCTGAGAGTCAGATCAGTGCAGATTTTAGTGTCTGATCGATTCTACTGCAATCCTGAGCAGTTTTTCAGTTTTTATATAATGCGATTATCTTTGACCCTTATTTGTACTCATACTTGTACCTATATTTAGAGGTTACAAATGATATTGTCATCCAGTTAAAATCATCAAATGGTGGATTTCTTCTGCCCCCTTGTGGCTGAGCGTGTTAACAACTCGTCAAGTTGGCTGTAAATTTGTGCTGCCGTCACATCGTGCTGTGTGCAGTAGTTGTGACAACACTGTTGTGTTTTCTTGCACGGCAGGAAGCGACCGAGGACGGAGCAGAAGGAGGAAACGGACGAGGACCTGACGGCCGCTGCCACGCCCAAGAGACGAGCGATTAAACTGAACAGCATCAAAGACCTGAGAGCAGAAATCACTGAGAACGCACACAAAGGTACCACCAAAGCAAACATATGTTTCTGAGATCACACACTAAAGTTTCATATCATTTGCATCCTACAACCTGCACAGACAGATCCCCCCTCTGTCTGCATTTTCCACTGATTTGACTCTCGGCTTCGGGGCGCAGCTCATTTCCCTAACTCGCTCAACACAACCTCCGGCGCTGTCACATTGCGCTCTCATAACAGGGAAAAAAAGAAAGAAAAAAAAAGACATATCATTCTGTTGCCATGTGAACATAACTGGGGTAAACAAACAGTCCGGTGCTCTTGGCACTGAAAGTGGTGCTTCCTGTGACATGTTTACAAACCATAAATTCAGTCAAATGCAGTTCCCTTTTGGTTGTGTCCACTTTTTTTTCCTCCAGGTCTGCAGGAGATGCTGCAGAACCACTCATTTGTGGGCTGCGTCACTCCTCAGTGGACGTTGATCCAGCATCACACCAAACTGTACCTGCTCAACGCCACCAAACTCAGGTCTGAGTTACACCAAACACACACACACACACACACACCAGCTCACTTGTTCCCAAGCTGCTGATTTACATCTCATCTTTTTCTTTTTTTCTCTTCTAGCCAGGAGCTTTTCTATCAAATACTCATTTATGACTTTGGGAACTTCGGCGTACTCAGACTCTCTGTAAGTAGACGGTGCTGTGTGAATAAATTGACTTGAAACTGCACCGGTTTTAAAAGGCAGATCGTGTGTTTTCAGACACCAGCTCCTCTTTATGACCTGGCCATGTTGGCTTTGGAATCTGAAGAGAGTGGCTGGACCGAAGAGGACGGACCTAAAGAGGGGCTGGCTCTGTACATAGTGGATTTTCTGAAAAAGAAAGCTGAAATGCTTGGGGACTACTTTTCCATGGAGATAGACCAGGTCAGTTTAGACTGGATTATTCAATTTACTACCTTTTTTGTTGAACTTTAGTACTTGTTATATTACCATAACTGTGTCCACCACAGGAAGGAAATGTCACAGGACTACCACTCCTCCTTGACAAGTACACTCCTGTCATGGAGGGTCTCCCCATGTTCATCCTGCGCCTTGCCACGGAGGTGAGATCCCCGGTAGTCCCGAATCACTTAGAACTAGATTAAAAAGAAAAAAAGAAGTGTTTTAAGGATTTTGCATGTTGAACAGGTGAACTGGGACAATGAAAAGGACTGCTTCAGAGACTTCAGCAAGGAGTGCAGCGTGTTCTACTCCATCAGGAAGCAGTACATCTTGGAAGCTGAGCCAAGGGAGGAACAGGTGAGGAGACTAAACTTTGTTACTTATTAATGATGAAACTGAAGGTTTGATGTGTGTGGCTGTTGTGTTTCAGGAAACTGAGGCGAATTCTTGGCGTTGGAAAGTCGAGCACATCATCTTCAAAGCTTTTCGAACTCTTTTTAGTCCACCAAAGAACTTCAGTGAAGATGGCACCGTGCTGCAGATCGCCAACCTGCCGGACCTCTATAAAGTGTTCGAGAGGTGCTGAATCCATCAGATCTGATTGAAAAACCCCTACATGCTGCTCTTTGTACCTCATTAATTTACTGTAAATAAATACTTTGTACTAAAATCGACTGAAAATGTTTCTCTTAAGAAAAAAGTTTTCTGTACAAAAGACTCTGTCACAGGAAACAGTTTCTGAATGACCTATTTTAAAAGAGCCAAGACTCCACATGGTTTTCTAAAAGTAAAAACAGGGACACGCAGCCAGGAAAAATGTAACTGGGTCACAAGTCCCCTAACGATACTCAAAATGTGCCAGCACATGAGCTAGACTTTTATTACTTCTGCATCCCCCCCCCCCATCAGCCTGAGATGTGGAGAGATCTGCACTCTACAGCTCCATTCTCTCCAAATACCCCGACACACAGAACCTGTAGGAAACTACTGAGTAAAGACCTGCAGCACTCTAGTTTTTGTCTTTTATGGAGTAAGGCATAACTATGTCTATGTTCTAGCTAGGAAAATAGATTTGTCTTCTACTTATTTTAACACTATTTTGACAAATTTATCTTGTTTTTGCCAGCTTGTTTTAAATTTGACCACAAGATGGCGCTGCACTATGTGGAGTAACCAATGGGAGTAACAGCAAGTCCCGTTGGTACCAAAGTTTTTTTTTTAAATTTTTATAACCGAGTGATGTATCCATTCATCCAATAAGATGGCTCCTATGATATTTGAAACAGCACACTATCTGGCTCCGATGAAACATGCTCAACATCTTGCAGAATCAACACAATCACGCAACACTGAATAAAAAAAGCAAAGAGAAAAACAGATTTTATACACATTTCTGTAAATTACACATTTATTTCCCAAGAAATACTTTAAATATTTGAAAAATTTCAATTAAACCGCAGGAGACACAGTTGGTTTCATATAATTTCAAATAAAGACTGCACCTTTTTTTGTCTTTTCTTTTTAAAATACATTGTATTGTACCTGTTAAAACATTTACTCTTTCGTTGAGCGGTGCAGACTCCCAGTCTCCTAGTGTGAAAAGGCACTTCACTGTGTGAGGGGAAGCTGGGAAGGTGCGGGGCTCAGAGCAGCCACAGAGGTTTAATAGTTTAAAAGCATTGTAATACCCATTCATGCAACTTATAAAAAAAAGAAAAAGAAAAAAAAAAATATAGCCAAGCACCCACTCGGAAGGAAATGAAGTCTCCTTGAGATCATGATGTAGTAGAAAGGTCTGAAAATCTTAGAAGTGACAAGAGAAAATGTCCTCAGATGGATCTCCCAGCAACTTTAATATTAGTCTTAGCTTGGTTTCTGAGTCATTCCTCCAAAAAAAGCGCCAGACAAAACAAATGTTTCCGGTTGGAGAAACAAAAACAAAAAAAAAGGGTGCAGTTCAATTTTAACCTGTGCTACGAGTTTTTTTTTGTTGTTGGTTTTTTTGTGTTTTTGGTTAGCTACAAATCTTAAAGTGTTACAGCTGAAGACGGAAATGAGCTCCCAACGCGGTATGGCAGTCAGAGGTCTGAGGTGCGAGTTTAAGGGCTTCTGTGGTGATGCTGCCTGGCCTCACTGCTGAGACAGAAGGGCGTTCCTATTGGCCTTCATCTTCTCCAGGCGCTTTACTAGATGGTTGTTGGTCATCTCCATCTCTTCTATCTTATCTAAAGCCGTGCGCAGCTGCAGGAGAACAAGAAGAAAGGCATGAATCATCAGGTTGAATGTATACCATTTAAGAAAAAGTGACTTATTGAGTGTCATTACCTCTCTCTGAAGTTTACGCTTTTCTGCTTTGAGTTCGTCTTCTATTTTTTCAGAGTTATCAGCTGATGCCTTGTACCTGGACACTTGCCCTTCAAGTCTGTTAATCTGTAAAAAAAAAAAAAAAGTAAAGTTAATATTTATCTTTCACATTTCTATAAATAAATGTGAACTCTTGTATGTAACTTACATTTTGTTCCATTGTACCAATTTCCTGTTCTGCCTTCGAAAGCTTGAATTTATATTCACTAATCTGTCTGTTGGCATCTCCTACAGAGAAATAACCTATGGTGAGTTTTTACAAAAAATAAAACAAAAAGCTGATTGCATAATTTACAATTACTTAGGGTAGGTAGGGAAGTTAACTTACTCTGCATCTCAATAAAGTGCAGGTCCGTACCGTTCTCCATCCTCTCCCCATCTGTATAAACACTGTCCACCTTTGAGTGTTTCTGTCTCTCCTCCTCCAGCTGATTCTTCAGCTTCCTGATCTGAGCCAGCAGTTCGTCTTTCTCCTCTGCCAACTTCCGTAGCCTGACATCTACAAAACACAAAGAAAATGCATTAAACTGATGGCTTACATTGCAACACCCACTTACTAATTTGACTTGCATGAACACGTAGAAGACGTCTGACTCACCCAGTGGGCCCTCCCCTGCAGACTCCAGCACCTGGGCGGCCTCCTGGGAAACCAGAGTTATCCCTGAGGAAAGAGGCTCGTGGTCGACGTCTCCGTTTGGCGTGCCGTCTGGGATGATGACCAGCCCGTGTTTCTGTGGTGAAAAGACACGCATATCATTGAGCCATGGCCTTGCTCAGTTTTTCTACAGAGCTTTACAGAACATAGAGACGGCTCACAACGTATCACCCCCTGGCAGCGATCCTAACAGAACAAAACAGAGCTGCTGCAACAACAGGACCAAAACATACCCGGGAGGAAAAATAATGAAATCACAAGATAACAATGTGTGCTGTACAACATAGAACACTGAACAGTCAGAATGAAGGTTTCTGACGCATCTATTGATGCCGTGTTAAGTCTGACACATGGGAACCAACACTGCACTACTCTAAGGCTGAAAGCTTAAACCAAAGATTGAAGCAGAATTTGTCTGGTAAAAAAAAATAATGAATGCATCAGACAAAAACCGTTTATGTTCAGACTGCAATAAGCATCTTATTTCAGGAAACCCTGTACTATGAGTCAGCTCCCTACTGCCCATTAAATATTGGCAATCTGAAAGGAATGGAATACCATCTGTATCTGTGGTGCAGCCATCTGCATGATTTCTACTGAGCTTCTTGTATTTTTACTGATCCATTTGAATACACAATAACTGCTATTGTTGGCTGTTGAGTGTTTATAATTGTTACATTCCCATGGAGACATCTGTGTACAGTAGCAACACTATCTGCCTTCCCCCTGTAAGCAGTAATTTGATATGGTGAACTGTAGGCATGGTCATATGCAGATTCACTTTGTAACATGTAGACAAATAGCGGAAGAAAGTTGGCAGAAATCAGAAAATTGGGAAGAAATTCAAGAGAAAAACAAACAAAAGAGGTATAAAAAGCATTTTGTGTTTTGCCAGGCATGTCTTTCCTCTAACCTTCTTTTATCCTCTAGGACTCGGTGGACCTACCTCTCCTGCTTTGGACTTCTCCTTGATGTCAGCGAGCTCATCTCTGAGCTCATCTCTTTCATTCCTAATGCAATCAAAGTATTCTTTCTGCCTCTCTAGGGCCTGGCCACACATGAGAGAAGACAAGAAAGGAGAAGGGGAGAAATTGGAAAGACTCTGGACAGTCATGCAACACTACATGCCATACAGCATTACGTGTTGCATGCACAAACATGCACCGTGCACTTCAAGCCGACAAGAAGAATGGAGAGTGAGTGAGAGAAAGTATGAAGACATGGGTAAGATGCTAATAGATAATGTTAAAGAGAAAAGGTAAGAAGAAAGGTAGACAATAGGGACTGGTAGATTGTGAGGAGGGACATCATTTTTTCTGATTGTGTACTATTAAAAAACAACATAAAAAGTACACAACTGCTTCAAACTCTTCATGATCTAACAAACTAATCCAAATGATGGTGCATGCATGCCATGCTAGATTATATATAGTTCTATATAAGCTTGCATGGTAATTTTGAACAAAAATAAATTCATGTGGAAGGCTGATCACTGCAGACTTTAACACAGTGTCAGTTAGCAGATATTACAGGATCCAAACTGTTATTTTTTTACATGCAAAAACCAAAAACTGTGTATGTGACTGGGTCCATTTATGTGCTAATGCCTACGGGTCTCCATCATGCAGAGACAGCATGAGAGGCAAGAGGAAAAACACAACCACCCTTTGCCTCTCATATTCTGTCAGAGCACCGGCGTGGGACCTCCTACCCCAATCTTTTTGTCCTTCCAGTTTATCGTTTCCTGAAGATCAAACACCTCTCTGGTGAGGGCATCTAACTTAGTCTGCATTCGCTGGCTCTCCTGGAGTGGCATTGAGCATGACCGAGACGACACGGTAGAGGACAAAAATCGCATGGAACAAAGAAAAGACGTGAAAATGACCATTAATACACACAGATACAAAAGATAGGAAACAGACACTGGTGAAGCAGGGCGAGAAAGGACTCATTTGAGAGGATACTGCTATGAAAGGAACAAATGTTTGTGCTCAGAGATTGAAAGGACAGTGACAGAGCCAGAGGGATACAGCAGTGGACAGGGAAGAATATAAAGCAGGCCAGTGACAGGGAATCCTTATCAAATTCCTGCAGCACAAAGCCTCTTCTGCAGCTGCACAGAGGCACTGACACCTTTAAATGTGCTGACAGAATAGCAACCTGATGTGATCACACTGGCAGAAACAGTTTGTGCTTTCTAATGCACAGGCAGCCATACCTCTATAAGCTCATCTCTTTGGCGGATTCCCTCTTTCAGTTCTTCCTGTTTATGCTGCAGAACTGAACACGTGTGTTTTTGTCTTTCTAGCTCCTGAAACCAGAAACATAAACCATTTTAGCGTTTCATTGAAATATCCAGTATGTTTACTGATGTTTACTGATGCGTCTTAACCTTTGACTTGTCTTCCAGCTCTCTCCTCATCTCTGACATTTGTTCCTCCATCTCCTCTATGACGTCCTTGAGTGTGTCCACGTGGTAGATGAGGTTGGCTTTGTCGTTGTCCAGCTGTGCGTTCGATACCATGGCTTTCTTATACTTCTCCTCCACCTCTGTAAGTGACTCCTGATAAATTCAGAAACGTGTCAATACAACAAAAAAAAGGAAACAAATTTAATCACAGCTCACCTACATGCAACAGGTGAGCTGTATAGTATTAAAATAATTTGTTATTGGATTACATTTAACAAAAAAACCCTTGCAAAACACACTACACAGGTCTTAAAATTCAATTTTATGCATCTATCATAGCAAATTTTTATACAAATCAAGTCACTGGGACCAATATGTGAAGTAAAGTGCAGTGAAAACACTGATCACGCAGTATTTAAGAGAGTGTTGCATCATTTTCAAGGAGTGAAACAAGCCACAAGAGTGAAAATGGGATGTGAAAGAGAGAACTACAAGTGTACCAGGAAACAAGGGTGCAACAGTTGCATTAAACTCTACTAGGACTCGGACTGTTAGTGAACTACTCCGATCAACAAAACATGTGCAGTCCTAATAAGCAAGAAGCTTATGAAAGTGACTGTAGAAGTCCGTCAGCCAGAGGGCCATCCAACACTGTGCCAATGAGAGCCTGAAAACTGAGGCACGACGTTTATCAGTCAGCAGGTGGAGCCTGTTACTCTCCTTAAAACTCAGAACCCAGCAGCATTGTGGGAGTGTTTTCATTTCAGATCAAAACAGGAAGTGAGGGAAGATCATGCAGAAGAAAAGAGTAAATACAGAACTCAGACTGGGAGCAGGCAGAGACGGCGGAGAGGGGGGGGAACAGAGGAGAGTGAGTGGGGAAGGAGTGGAAGTTAGGGATGCCATATTACTCCCAGAGGACAAAAGAAGGCATGCTGTGAGCTCAAGCCCCTCTACCTTCAGCTCTTTAAGCCCTTGCATGTACCGCCCTTCTACATCCTGAATCTGGTCCTTTAGTTCATAGATATCCTGTAGAGCAGATGGAGGGAATGGTTGGGTTGAACTCGGGCATCAGAGAGAGAGGGGGATTGTAAAAGGGAAGATAAAAGCGCCCGTGCGGCCATCTCAAGACAGTCCAGCTGACACATCAGTACCAAGATATAAGGGACAGCTTTACAGGACACGTCACATCCAGTCCTCCCGTGCATACGAGGAGAAAAATGGTTAAAGCAGACACCGAGAACAGCAGGGGAGGGTACACTAGGGGGGGGGATGCTCTGGGACGTTCATGTGTATGCGGAACATGTCTCGACACTAACGGTTTGAACATAAAACACCATTTCAGCTCTTAAATACAATATCATGTGGTTTAGAATATGAACAGAAAGAGTGACATTAAACATCTTACCCTAAGTTCGCTCAGACTGGTGTCAGGATCATAAACGCTACCGGTGTCTGCGCTTCCTCGTCGTGAAGAGGTCCCACCCAGCGATGCCAGGGTGGCTGCCGAGAGGCCTGGGGTGGTGCAGCGGGAGGGTGGCTGAGGACACAGCAGAACCCCAGTTAGAGAAACGCAAAAAAACACAGCCGAGCACAATGCAACACAACTCCAGTGTGTTATTCCATACCATCATCTGATACCCCACAGCTCTTAAGTGACCCTGTCCTACTCAAATCCTCCCAAGGGTGGCACTGTCATGTGCTGCAGTGCACTTAAAAACAGCTCATACTCTCCAAAACAGATGTTTCTTTATATAAATCAATTACAGTAACAACTGATGTTTCATTCATCAGTTTTCCATCACATTTCCCGTCTTTGGTCACTTCTGATAGTGAAATGGAAACAACAGTTAGACTTCAAAACAAACTGAACTAGTTAATGTTCATCTAAAGTTTTAAAGGGACCCGTTACAGTGATAGAGCCGAGTTTTTAAACAGATTTAGGTTAAAATAGGAACGATTCACTTACCCGACTATAATCCGAGTACTGCTTGTCACATTTTTCATCCAGCTGCAAGAAGAAGAAAAAATATCATTAAATGGAGGTAAGGTTGTTTGTGAGAACTCGCATCTTCTGCGGTCATGCTTGGAGCCGTATCATCTGTAAACCAGTGGGTTAGTTCACATATTAACACGAGTCAGATCAGTGCTGCGTGTTCACAAACGGCACGCAGTTGATAAACGAACGAGCGACTGACAGGATGAGTGGATTACACCACTTTATTGAAGTGGACAACTTTTCCAAGTGCATGCTGCGGTACTAACAATCAATTCAGCTCTCCTTTAAGTAACCTTTGATATGTTCTAAAAGCATCGGTGAAAAAAAAACACAGGCTTTGGGATGAGTTCTTAAACAACAAAAAGGGTTATTTCTAAACATGCTTTAATTATTTCAGGCAGTTCGTTCACCCCATACGTTGGTGCTGCACTGCATTCCCAAGCACACAGTTGTGATGCCTGGTCCAGGCACTTACAGCGTCCAAATCTGGAATGCTCAAATCATCCAGGTCAGACACAATGCTGCCCCTTCGGTTGGAGCGGCTGAAATAATCAGCAGCTGACTCGCTAATGTCCGAGAAGTCAGAAGACTAGGCACACACACACACACACGGGAAGAAGAGGATAGTGATAAAGAAAACGAGTAAAAGCAGTCAGATGGGTAAAAGACAGAAAGAGTCAAAGATCCCTCTTCTAAAGTAAACTGATGCAGCTCGTTAACTACAATGGCTGTCCAGCTACAGCAGCTCACCGTGCTGTCCCTTCGGCCTCTGCTGAAGCGTTCCTGCGACACACTGCTGACAGTGTCGTCATCTGAGGAAGAGTGCTAGGAGTATGCACACACACACACACAAAACACACACAAGATGAGCTCCCAAAGTAACTTAGGATGGCTGCAAACCCAAGTCTCTTAACACATGCACACGCATCTTGTTAAGCACAACAATCTGTAGAGATCTAAAGTATTCCTATTTAACAGATTACTGGATTACACTGAAGACCATAACCCTGCGAGTAATACCATTTCATGCAATTAAAAAGTCATGTTGGCAAATGAATCAACTGAAGCCAAGTCACAGAGAACAACCTCGGTCCAACGTCTTGATCTTTCACACAACTGCAGCAAAAAATGTCCAATCAAACAACTTCCACACATTGTCCATCAGTTTCCCGCATTCGTACCTGTTGCCACAGGTTAGAGTGGTCATAATTGTGTCTAGCAGAGTGAAGGTCACAGTGAGAGGGTGCCTGTTAATTGGGAGTGTTTGTGTGGTCATGCATGGTGGTAACGGTGGGTTTAAGGTGCTCACCGCAGGGCTGCTGCGAGTGGAGCTGGCTCCTGAGGAGTACCAGCTGTACTCAGAGGGCTGCGGATGGGAGGAGGGGGACAAATCAAAAGGCCGAAGTTTAGCAAGCGACATCGGGGTAATGATACAAAACTCGGTTTGAGAAGCAGTCAGAAGACTTACAGCTTTTGAACTGTACCCTGAGCCGTAAAGACCAGCGTCATCACAAATAGAGGCCTGAGGGCACACGTGGGAGACAATGCAGGACTCAGCAAAACACAACAAGGAGCATAAATCTTTGACGTAACAGCTAAGTAGGTTGAGTACAATGACTTTCTGTGGGCCATGCACTAAAAAGAAACTGTCTATTCCCCCGTCATTGAGTAGGCTGCTTGTTTCAGTGCTCTTCAACCAAAAACCTAGACTCATCAAACTGAAGTACAAATCCCTGTCCTCAGTCTCCAAAAGCTAAATATAAGCTGCCTCAGCCATTAAAGAGGGGGAAGGTCTACTTCTGAATGTAACTGGAGGCATGCAGAGTGATTCTGGCTATTGAGTGGAGAGAAACTGACCATGCTGTAGCTGCGAGACAGCCCTGTGCCAGTGGTGGAGGACGAGGAAGTGGTGGCCTGTCGGAGAGGAAGGGAGCAGGCGGAAAAAAGTGACTTTGGAGGGATGCTGAAGCCAGACGGTGAGGTGGTGAGAGATTAAAGAGCTGAGGTGAAAACAGGATGAATGCTTTGCTAACCCTGAGCATTTAACTTGGAAGTGTTGAGAGGAGAGGTCAAAAGGGTGAGACCATTTCAATTTAATGTTTTAATACTGAGTAACTGACTTAAAGAGTTTTACATAATTAGTAATAACTGTTTGAGCGGAGGTTTTCAAGTCATGCTTCGTCTTTCTATGACACAACTGAGCAACAACTGCCATGTTTGCCTGGCATGAGAATTTTATAAACACAAAACACAATATCCATATATTATGTAACAACTATGCTAGGCAGATAATAAATATCCAATAAAATACATCTTTCTGACAGGAATATTGAGCTTCAGCTGGCCCCAGTTTCACTGGGTGCCCTTCAGCCTCAAGTTGCGCAATACAGACAGGAGGACCAACCCGTGGCTGATAGGTGGAAGTGGAGGGCAGAGGTGGTGCTTTGGTCTTCGTAAGGCTGGTGTAGTTCCTTTGATCATGGTACAGTCCGGTCTATAAGAGTAGTAACATGTCATCACTTTTCATTTCCAATCTATGCGTCTCAAAACTGTAATTAGTCAGTCTTATCAAGGCTGGAGGCAATTAACAGTAAGTCACAACAGCAAGCCACTATCAGTCTACTCTTCCTCCATGCTTGTAGTCACAGCTGAGACAACGATACCAAGTGATGCACTGACCAGCAGGTCCTTCTTCGAGGAGCTGGATGAAGCCTTCTTATGGCCATGCAGGTCATTGTACACAGAACTCTGTTCAGCCCCGCAAAATGTAAGAAAAATATCAATAAATATGAGACAAAATACCCAGAGGAAAAACAGAAAAATAAAGGTAGGAGACGGGGAAAGGATGAGCAACTTAAAGTTACATACAGTGGAGCGAGAACTCTTGAGGATGGAGCTGCTACTGGAGCGGCCATCAGACTGAAGAGAGACCAGGAGTCAGAAGAGTTGGGATCAAAAGAAGATCAAAAATCATCTCCAGCTGCCAAATTCTGCTTCATGCAGACATGCGTTTACATAAAGCATACTCTATTCACACACAATCCTTATGGGAAAGAGCTATTGGAAATGTCCTACGTGTTTCCATGCTCATACTGTTCTTTAATAGTATATTTTCAGTAACTGATAACTGGCTGAGTATGTCGATGTTTTACAGCGTGTTCACACTTGCAGTTTAGTTCCCTGGCTAAATGTGATATTCTGGTTTTTGTATGGTTTTAGTTCAAACTTGCATTTTCTTGACTGAACATGCTTTTCAAACTCAGCTAAAACATATTAGCTGAAAAATGCTGTCACCAAAAAATACTAGTGTTTTATCTGTAAATCAGAGCCGCAAAGTTCGGCATTCAGCACGTTGATACAAGACTGCAAAAATCGGAAAGACACCGATTACTGCAGCAGCATTTCTCCTATGAGCCATGTCCATAAAGGAAATAACTGAAGCGTAAGTGGACATGACTGTCTGAGGAAAGTTTGATGCATCACAAAAAGTTTAGAAATCCCTAAAGAGACACTATTAAGCACTCATAACACGAGTCAGTTCTGTTTAGCACACCGCTGTTAGCTGAACTCTAGGCATGCAACCTACAAAACAGTGGTTCTTGAAAATTAGTCAAATTCCCACATTTCTGAAAGAATGTGACCTTGAAGGGAAAGATTAGATTATCAAGTGGGGCAACAAAAAGTGAAAGCCCCTGCCATGTTTCCACCTAGGGGTGCGGCTCAGTACGGGAGGGTACACCTTTTTTTGGGGGCGTTTCCACAGGCAAATCCCGGGAGGCGTGCCTGAAAAAGTGTGTAGAATTTTGTGAAGCGTTCATTGAGATCCCAATCTTACCCCATCCTTATGGTGGAGATTGACACGCTATAATCCATTGATTGGTTAAAAGAATCGTCATTTCCTGAGTGCCATTAGAAAAAAAGCATGACCAGAGCCATAATTAAATGTATGCTGGATTTTTTTGTTGTTTAAAGCCACAAGAAGAAAAAACACAAACTGCTGGATGCACGCCATCCTTGTCCTGTGTTATGGTGTTATGTTCCACTTCGTTATAATTCAAAGAAGGCGTTGCACAGCTATGACATCACACTATTACCTCTCCTACCAGCTAAAGGGTACGGTTTGTCGTGGAAACGCAAGCGAGATCAGGCTTTATCGTACCAAACCGTCCTGTCCCCATGCTGCATCCCTTGCTGGAAACAGGGCTTAAATGACCAGAAGTAGGGCTGCACGATATCAGGAAATCTTGCGATATGCGATAACACTGTTGAAAGTTGCTTTGACGATATAACCTGCGATAAATCAAATTTGATGCCGCTTTGATGTTTTCTCATACAACACAAGAGAACAATCATTTTCAAGCTCCAGTTGCAAAACTCTCCTGCACAGACGTCTGCTGAACTTATAGCTTGTGCTTTAATAACATTAGTGGCGTTGTTTTAGCTAGCACCAGATTTTAGTAACTCTGCTCTTCTTCTTTATAAAAATTATTTGGTCAGCAACACGACCAGATCACGTACAGCGGTGTGCTGTCATGACATTTACCACGAGATTAAAACAACTATTTAAAAGTCCCAGCCAGCGCAGATCACTTGCTGCACGGCTTTGCTTCCACCATCGGCACGCAACGCTTCCACCAGCTCAGTGGAAGGTAACTCATCTGTTATATCAGCTGATCACTCTGATCGATCAGTGTGTGAAATCATCCCGCTATTAGAGATCTGAAAACGCCAATGGCGTACAAGATTATCTTTCATAACAAATATCTTATTTAGTGCACTCCAGCAGAGACCCGAGCTGGAAGTTAGACCAGAATGGGACGGTGGTTCTTCCAGTGAAGCGTAAACAGCGCTAATTAACATGAGACCACAATGGTGAGGAGTAAATTTGTGCCGGAGTACTATCCACTTCATCCTTACAAAGACTTTAGCCCTGCAGTGTTAAAACGCGTTTACTTTGGTGCTTGGCACGAGTATTCCACATCTGCAGAATTACCCGTTTGTAGTGCGTCCCTCTTCTAATCAACGTAGTTCCAAATAGCCGACGTGCATTTCTGTTTAGCCGTGTTGTTCTTCTGCATTTCCCCTCACCACACATCTCACTTCATGCTACATTGCTGTAGCCGTTAGCATCTACTGGAGTCCATTTGATGTGCCCTTGACGCACATAAAGCGTGAACGCACAACAACGCTTGGAGCGTAACGTCACCTCCTGAAAATATGCAAACAGGGGCTGCTGTTTATTGCAGTTTAGACAGTTGTTGCGATACGTATATTGCGCAAGCTAATATCGCGATAAAGGTAAATTTTCGATATATTGTGCAGCCCTAACCAGAAGTGATATTATTGTCTCATTTGTTTAACTGTTAATAAATAAGGCAAAGTTACAATCTGTTGACTAATTAGGCCACAAAGTTACAGAAATCTAGAAGATTTTTGAGTGCGTTTGTAAAACTGACACACAATGTCAACACAACACACCGAGGCATCTTTCCTATGGGAACTGGATCGACTCTTGTTAGACCCCAAGTCACGAACTGCTGATGAAGTTGACTTTAAAATAAGAAAAATGAAGACAAACATGAGGAGTAATCTTATTTAAGAACAGTAAAGCACCAATGAGCATTGCCAAATTGAAGTAATTCACCCATAACATGTATTTAACAAGAACTTTCCTAAAACCAGCAATGGCTTTCACACAGAACACCTCTTTGTACGCACCCTGTAGCTGCGGACCGACATGACATCATCATCCTGCCCCTGTTAATGTGGAAACAGTCAACAGCAGAGAAGCAGAATGACAGAAACATGGACGATGAGATATCAAGGGCAGTGTAAAAAAAGGAAGGAAGAGAGGAAATTAAAGAAGACAAAGGGGAAACACGAGGAAGATACAGACCCGCTGATGACGGCTGCTGGCTCTACTACTACTAGAGGCTCTGGCTTTTTCTGTTTCAGCCTAGAATCGGGATAAAAAGTTTGCAAGAATTACACAGAGAGAGTAGAGAGGTAGCCGTAATACGCATCAGTTCTCATGCAAAAGCCCAAAGCACACAAAAGCAACATCTGCATATCACCAAAAAGATGTCAAACATTTGTTGTCTTCTTTATAAACCGGGTCAAGATTAATGGCATACAACAGCAATAAATTAGGCATTTTAGTGCTGCACACTAAAACACTCTATAGATAAAACCAGCACACAACGATTCATTCCAAACATGAAATAGCGGAAGCTTTGAGGACTATAGTTGAAAACCACCTCCTTTGCTTGCAGACTCAACCACCCCAACATAAAACCAAATGCCAAAACTTGCTCTTCAAAACATACAGTCATAGATTCTGGTGTCTCCAAAGCAAATACACCGTAGAGGCATATTTCCACAGTGAGGTACAAAGTAGTCTGGAAGTCAAGTGCAGCTAAGTGGTCAGGCTTGACTGGGGCTCAATCCCACACAACAGCATGTGTTAGTGGAAAAGAAAGCAACACCACTCCTTCTCTCGCCTACCATCCACTGGTGGATCTGACCCCATTTTCTGTTGCTACTGCTGGATGAGTGGTAAGAAAGCTGGACAGAGGGAGGAAATGCCAGGAAAAACATACAATCATCTTTCAAAACTGCTGAAACACAAAAAAAAACTGGGTGAAATTTGCTTCAGGAATAGAACTTCTGCTTTTATCTGTGCAAATGCAGATTTTTTTTTTATACACATGAAATAAACTCCCATATTTAATCAGCTGTTGATTCACGATGAGAGGAGCACTTATAGGGCATTACATTAGCTTGCTTGAAGTGCTGAATAATGCTTCCAGTGCATCTCTGCAGGTAGGTACATTTTGTGGTGTGTACCTCTTTCTGCTGTCGTTCAAGTTCCCTCATTCGGATATCCCTGGCTTCTGCCCGAGCCGCCCTCTTTGCCGCCAGCCTCGCCTCCGCCTGTGAAACACAACATGAACACACCTGTCAGCCATGAATGGAAAATTGGAAGTCACGCCCAGTGAATACAACGAGTAAACAAGAAAGTGGAGAGCATCAGTAAAACCGAAGAATGAAGATCAAACAGCTGAATTTTTATGGAGTGGAAGAAGGTGTAGAAATAGGACATTTATTTCAGGAAAATATACACCTGTAGATAAGATTTTTTTATATCCAACACTTATTCAGCTGTAAGTGAAGCAAATGACAGCAATAACAATATTGCAGAGTTTTAAAGAAAGTTTTGTGAGGGTTGTGTACTGGCTCAATTGTGAGTTATTACTTTTTATATAAAACAAATATAATCAAGATACAGTATTGTGCAAAAGTCTTGAGCCACCCTTCTCTTCATATTGTTCTTCCATGGAGCCAGATTTATTGTAATCTATAAAGTCTTAAGCAATAGTTCTCCAGGCTTCCTGAAGGTCTATCATTCTACTACGTTCCCACTTATTTTCAGTCCATTCCTTGTCTGACTGTTTTCAAAGGGATGTGTCATTATGTTTGGTAAGGCACTAAACACTGACCTGTGAATCAATCTAAGCATTAAAAAAAAGCAGCTAGCTCAAGGGATGAACCAGTGTCGAGTCCAGAAATAAAGACGCAACTTAGCAACAAAGCCCAAAAATGTATAGGAAAAAAATGAAGAAGAAATGGTCTCTATGGTGGCTGTCAAAAGGAAATTCTTAGGAAGGGAAACTGGGAGTTTTGCCAAATTACGCAAGACCTGGACTTAAAAATCAGTGGTTGCAGGTCTGATGGAGAGATGAATCCTCCTCAGAGCCTGGACCTCAACACTATTTAAGCAGTGTGGGATTACTGATGAAACAAAACAACCAATACCCAAAAAAGAAATTTGAAAAGTCCTTCAAGAAACTGGAAAATTACTCCTGAAGACTACTTAAAGAAATCATAAGAAAGCTTGACTAAGAGGGTTGGGATCCAATGTAGATGTAAGCTGGTTGCTAACCACAGGGACGACCAAAAATAGGGAAAACAAACAAAAAATATACTGTGCAGAAACCTAGGAAAGTATGAGAGTAGCTACAGAAAGCCACCAGAATGGTGAGACTGAAACAGAATTCACGTCATGTTCCCGAGCTGTCAAAGCATCTGAGAAAAGAGGCCCCACTACGTCAGTAATATGGAAGTGGTTTCGGTTTAAGGAAAAATGAAGAACAGATTAATACAATGTGCAAACGCCAAAGCGGAAAAGACAACTAATTTGTTTGATCTCCTGAAAAGGTATGACCCTTGCAGCTACGCAGAAACCATGAAAATGAAAACGTGAAAAACTCGGTGCACCAGTTCTGCACAGAAAAGCATCATCTCATCATTTAGGACAGCCACCTCTTGTAAAAAGCAGAGATTACAACAGCAATAAACTCTGTTTAACAGTTTAACCATTTGTTTTACGTTGCGGTCATCATTAGTATCCTTTGAAATGTACAGCATCAGTAAGCTCTATATCATGACTAGTATAGAAAATAAAGACAGTCAGACCAAATATTAACTTTGTGATGTGCAAAATCTGCTTTTGCTTTATATACAATATTTCCATTTACGTTTGCCCGGGCATGGGAGGAGTTCGGAGAGGCCGCGGAGAACGACTTCCACACAGCTTCGAGGAGGTTCGGGTCCACCATCCGGCGGCTCAGGTGGGGGAAGCAGTGCTCCGTCAACACTGTGTAGAGTGGAGATGGGAGGCTGCTGACCTTGACTCGGGCGTTTTTGGGTCGGTGGAGGGAATACTTCAAAGACCTCCTCAATCCCACCAACACATCTTCAGAATAACAAGCAGAGC
>JBBBVU010000017.1:7202186-7220727 GCA_037177055.1 Atherinosoma microstoma
TATAAGTTAACAGTGCTCGATCGACACTGTGTACAGTGGAGATGGAGGGCTGCTGACCTCGACTCGGGACGTTTTGGTTCGGTAGAAGGGAATACTTTGAAGACCTCCTCAATCCCACCAACACGCCTTCAGAAGGCGAGCAGAGCCGTGGGACCCGGGGGCGGGCTCTACTATCTCTGGGGCCGAGGTTTCTTAGGTGATTAAAAAGCTCCTCGGTGGCAATGCCCCGGGGGTGGATGAGATCCGCCTGCGGTATTTTAAAGGCCCATTTATGCTCGACACAGAAGAAGGATACGCAGAAGGGGGACTCCTGTGGGGGGTGCTCCAGGAGTATGGAGTGTGCAAGCACTTGCCAGAGCTTGGTCCGCATTGCCGGTAATAAGTCGGACCCTTTTCCAGTGAGGGTTAGACTCCGCCAAGGTTGCCCTTAGTCACGATTCTGTTTATAACGTTTATGGACAGGATTTCTAGGTGCAGCAGAGGAGTTGAGGGAATCCGGTTTGGTGGCCTCAGGATGGGGTCTCTGCTCTTTGAAGATGATGTGGTTCGTCGAGCCGTGATCTCCAGCTCTCGCTGGAGCGATTCGCAGCCGAGTGTGAAGCGGTGGAGATGAGTTTTCCAGTAAACTGCTGCTCCTTTTTTCCATTTCCCCCCAAAATATAAAAGAAATTAGGGTTGACTCTCGACTTTTACACAGTGCTGTATATCAGAACAACTCATTAAAACTTATGGTTCCCACATTAGAGAGCACGGAAAAATTTAATTCCTTCAAAATATCAAGTGATTCATTCAGGAGGTACCATGGGAGAAGAACATTTTTTGATCTTTTGAGAATGTATGTAAAAAAAAGTTACACATGAATTTTGCCTCATATACTGTATATATATTGGTTTTTTAGCATTTTAGATCTCTAAATTATCAGCATCAGCCTTAAAAATTTAGAGATGGCCAAAACTATGGCCACTGTATGTCACTGAAGTGCACGGTAGATCTTAGCTGACCGGTTAGATCTGTGAGCCACAGCTCTGTGGTCCTCTGGGCCCTTGGATTGCTTCATCCAAAACAACATGTGTGAACCATCAACTTCAGGAGGCCGGATTTAAAGCCCTCATGGGGGATATGCCAACAAATAAAACTTGTTTCTGCTCAGGCTGTTAACATAGAGACAGTTTCACAAAATCTAACTAGCTGACCATTAAAGTACAACCATGTCTATGCAAATGCTATTCCAGATCCAATAAAGTCTCATACGGGGAAAAAGAAGGGAAAGGGTATAACATCTGCCCCAACTGAGTCAGAATACAAGGAGATAATTTTACAGAATAACGTAGCAGAAGGCAATTTAAGCAAGCCCTGCATAACTCAGCCAGAGTCACTGAGGTAGCCATGCCGCCTATCCTTCAATTGCATCTGTATTAGTAATTACATACCACACATGCTTCGAAACTGAACATCCAATCAACAAAGAATGGCACACAAAGCTTGTAGAGCTCTGCCCTTTATCTCTAAGCAAAAGACAGTCCATAAATACTGGGGCCAGTGTGTACAGTATCACACTGCAGACAAACACTGTCAGCATTCCAGTAATTTCTTATCTGCACTAACAGGAGGCCTGCGAGTAGAGCTATTCCTGTTTCAATAATAGCCTGAAGTGAAGAACGCAGCCCAAACATCTTGTTTCATGGTGACAAGCAACAAACAATGAGAAGGAATGATGGCCTGAGCCAAACCTGAGCAGTCACGTACTGGTGTATATCTAGAGTATAATCTAAAGGATCAATATCAGCTAAAAGCAAACTCTGTACTGTACTCTGTGCCGTCTAATAAAATCTGCTAATGCTGCAGTTCTGGTCTCATTAAAAGGGCTTAATGCTCCAAGAATGCACAAGGGGGTAAAAAAAAAATGAAAGTGTCAATGTGAAAATTGATTTGGTTGCAGCTCTGATTGAGTGGTCTCAGCTTGTCACACCCGGGTTAGCAAACTCACCAAAGTGACGATGGTAACAAATCAGCTCCGTCTCCTCTCTCCTTCCTCATTAGCAAAGATCTGGGAGCTAAACATTCAGGGAGCCGCTTGTCATTTTAGCCGGTGCTAAATGTCGCCGTTGCAGTTTAAAATGGCAAACGTAGTAGTTGCAGATTAACCTTAAATTAATGAGTTAAGTTGATGACTCTGGTACTAATTGTTATTGTTGGTTTTGGGTGATCTCAGCAGACTGTGCAAAGATGGGGTTAAAGAAGCACAACAAATGCTCTACAAACAATAGTGTGAATCTGTATTCTCTACAAGTAAGGTGATCACACAGTTTCAGAATGAAATTTTCATTTTATGACTTGATAAACTATAAACAACCCATAATATTCTGATCACTATCTTATGAAACAATGGGTGTGTCAATCTTAGAGCTCATCTTGTTATCGAAGTGTGTCTGATACATTAAGGTATGCAGCGAATTGGGATGTGCAGTATCATGATGAAAGCAGTCTGGTAGCAGCTGAGGTTAGAAGCAAAACACAAACAGAATAAAAACTATATGTAGTGCTTTGTTTCTGCATGCATAGTTATAATAAATGCAAAAAGGACTTTCTTTCAAAAATACATAAAAAAGTCAAACCCAAAAGAAAAAAAAAAGAACGTGCAATCTCTGATTGATGATTTTCTAGGTTTACTTGATGGCTCCAAATCTCCGACATAAAGAAACTTCACTTAATACATGGTGCTTTGTGCAAGCTGAAAAATGAGAAATACTGTTTCAAGTGCACGAGGAGGGAGTGTGAATGAGAAAGCAAGAGAGACGGGTGTGTGTGAGCTCTGCACCTGTCGAGCTGTCTGACAGTATGACCTGCTCTGCACAGCAGCGCAGCTGAGCTCTCTGTCTCTGTCCTATCTATAGACTGGCCCATCCATGCTCGAACTCTCTGACAGCCACATCACGGGCCTGAGAAGGTAACCTGAGCAGCGCCGTCTCACCATTAAACACACCTCCAACACTAAGGCTGATAAGACTTCATCATTCAAAGCTCATTAAATAATAATAATAAAAAAAGTAACTCTCAGTGTGTGAGGTCTCACCAGCTTTATCATTATGAAGGCTGTTACACTTTCTACAATCTGATTTAATTTGTACGACAAACTTTCACTCTTGTGTATTAAATTCAAAGTTTGTGCTCTGGACATTATTGTGACAGATAACTTCCCCTCCAGTCCTGAATAAGAATATCTCATGTAAAGTCTTACTTAATGATCCCAACAGTGTAAAGTGTTGGCATACCCAATGAAGCAACTGATCTCCGGTCAGTTCTGTAACTTCAGCACAATCATCAGCAAATGCTTACTTAGAGCAAACTAATTACATTAAATAAGTCAATATTATGGAAATGACGAGCGCTGGGTCTCTGTCGTCAAATAAATGTGATACCAGACAATTTCCTGAATATGCTCACTGCAAAATGTTTTTCTTGTACCAAGATAAATAAGAAGAGTTAAAAGTTAAGACTTTCCTTGTCAGATAACGGAGACGCTTCACCCAAGAAGTCCATGTGTACGATCCTGCTGCCACATTGGCAACCATCAGTTTACTGACAGAGACTACAGTATGTGCTTTGTTCTCCGTGACCTGAAATGTCTCCTGATGATGAATAGAAAGGAAAATGACACTTTACATTGCAACAGTGCTGTGTGGATATCAGAAATAAAATCATATAGACTATGAACCCAATATTCCACGTAAAGACACGCCCCCTCTCTTCACTGAGGAAAGTGAAAGGCTGTTGTTTCTACAAGTGCCATTTGGTCCCTTAGATCCTAATCAGAGAGACAACAGGTCTGAGATGATCATCTAATTCTAACTCTTGGCCAGGGCTGGATTTGTAGGCAAGCTGCTGTATTCAAAAGACTGACTGCTCAGTAATATAAGGGGGCCTCTGAGCGAGGCCAGTGACGGTGCAGGCTCAAATTCACAGTCATTCTCACCAGCGACGCATGCCAAGTACAGACGGGCAAGCTATTAAATTCTCTTAACCACGGAGGTAGAAGCAAAGGCAGTGTTATGAAGATTTGTTCAGAGGGGTAGTGATATGCAAGTTAGACATTGACCCTTTGAACTCCCAGCACAGTTGATCTAATCTTTGGTTTGCTCCACAAAGAGATTCAGATTTAGGACCTGACTGGGAGGGTCAGATGACTCATGTTTCTATGATCAGCCTGCATGACTATAAAGAGAGCCAATGGAGCCTTGTGCTTGCTGCTCAAGAATGAGGCAGTGCACAGCTTTCAAACAGCATAGATCACACTCTTACAAGAGGGCCAAGACAAACATTTATGACTAGCTGGTTTAGCCAGCTTCAAAAAGCAAGGAATCGATCGACTTGATTTCTTTACGGTGTGCCTATTTTATATATACCTGCAAAATGTTAAAATAAAGTAATAAAACTGATCTTTGCATTTCATATTTTTTGAAACTCTATTCTGGGAAAAAGCAAAGGAATGGAAGGCCTGCTGTGGAACAAAATGGAATAATCCCAGGGCATGTCGTTACAAGCCAGGCAGTCTCTCTCCTCTGCCAGTGCTTTTCCCCCCCCAAACAAAAACACTTCATGTCAACCTCTCTGTAGTCCAAACCAGCTGTCTCCACTCACTTTGACACAAACACAATGAACTAACAAAACTTAGATGCCATTTTCCTGGTACAGCTTTGACTATAACACTTTAAATCATTCAGTTCTTCATCGATCCGAATGAGTCCACAAGAAATTTGACCCTATTCATTCATGCAAGTTAAATAATATCCTTTTGTCTTGAATCATTCAAAACAATAATTTTCTTTGGTGCCAATAATGGCATAGATACAATGATGAGTTAAAAGTCTAAATATACAATAGTATCTCTGAGCTTTGGCAAGACATTTTAATCAATTTATTGTAATTAAAGTCTTTCAACCACTGAGTAGTGCGTGTCTGTTGGATAAGTGCTGATAATGGTTTCAACTGTGAACTGGTGTTTTAAAATGGATGGTGCAGCTGCTTAAATAACAAAAAGAAATGATAAATCAGCCCTCTGTCCATATTTGATAAGGCCATTATAAAGGAAGAAGTGAAACTACTAGAAATAATAGAAATACTGAGTTAGTTGTAAACATTTTTGCATTGATTTAGCAATGAATAAATGGAGCATACAATACAGGTCCATCACAGCGTGCACTGGTGGATTATAGGCTTACCTCCCGAGCAATGCTACTTAATGCCTCATCTTCAGCAGAAAACCGGTCTTTCAGCGGTGCACGCTTTCTACCAGAGCCTTGTGTCCCCATGTTGTCACTTCAACTGTAGCTTCACCAATTCTGTGTTAGGCTGGAAAGTCGACAGTACTATGTAAACCTTGTGGGAAAAAGCAGACGGAAAAGAAAACAATTTCAACAGGCCTGTAAACAAAGCCAAACACTACAGTGTGCCACAAACACATGAGTCATGAATGTTTCTATAAAAAGGACACATATGTTACAACAATCTCTACTTTCAAAAACATCTAAAAGTGTAGGTAGGCAACAACCCTCACATTCCTCTAGCACCGACTCCCATTCCTGCAAAAACAGTCACTCACGTATGGACCCCATTAGGGCTTTTGATAAACAGTTGTGGCCGACATGAACCAGCTTTAATGTGACATGCAAGATGGCTGCAACTTTATAAGTCAGCTTTTGAAAGCAATATATAAAAATAAATCATAATCGATTTATTTTAAATCTATAATGAAACAAAAATTCTACACTAATAAAGCTTGTACTTAAAATTAGTATAATAGTTTTCTACAACAATAATATTATATCTAACTTATATATATATTTATATAAAATCTTAATCGATCACCATACAAAAGAACAATGTGACAAGCTGGTGCAGACATGAGAGAAAACGCCTAAAGACCTGGCTGAGTCAGAGGCTCCAAGTGAGACATGAGCATTTCATGGAGACATGTCATCGTCTATATCTTGTAAATACATAATATTTAGGCTACCAGTCTAAAACGCTGCTGACGAATTAATAGCAAGGGATGAATACTATTAAATATATAAAAACAAATATAAAGCAGCTGAAGTTGAGCAAACTCACTCACTTGTAAGTACAACAATAGTCTTACAGCTGTGCTAAATTGAACCATTAACACAATTAAAAAATTCTCAATTACTAAGCTAACATTGTTATATGTCTTTAAAATTCCCGGGGAAAAAAATGTACTGGCAAAAACTACCTTCTCTAGGTTTAAACTAAAGTTGCATAAATGGAATTCCTGTTAGTGTTAGCTAGCTGGATATACTTGCGTTACAGGTTACTATGGTTAGCCACCTCCTCGACAAGCTAACTGGAGCTGCTAACTAGCATTTCTTTATGCCGGAATTTTTATTGGAAAGTTATCCAATTTGGCTCCTACTGTGCCCCTCCACTGAGTGCAACGCTTAACAAAACGAGAACTGTCAGGACACGTCCTTCCGACAGCAATGACCCCAGCACCAAAGACGATCTCTGAGAGCTGAGGCTTGTTGACCAATTTAGCTGGGCAGTTAGCTAGGATAGCCAGCGAGGCTAACCTCGACTCTCAGGAGAGAGACAGGGCAAACTGAGACTGATCCTTGCGTTAAGATTCCCTGCCCAAAATCGTTACATTACCTTCGCGACACCTCTAAAAAATGTCCCTGATATTGCCGAGGTGTAGTCCCTTATTTTCTGATGGTTTAAGGGAGAGCCATTCGATTTCTCTTCACAGATTGGTGGTGTTTTTGTCCACACTGACAGCTGTCATCAGTCCGCCTTTCTTTCCACCACTCTCCACTGTCCTCCTTACCCAGTTTCCACACGCTGGTTAGCTCAAAAGGTCCCGGATGTTAGGAAAAATTAGGGTGTGATGCTGCCTTCAGGGACCGTCAGGGAATGCCAGCTGTTGTACCCGTCTCCGGTAAGGAATGTTATTTTCCATCAACTAATAATTAATAGGTCTTGTATAAAACCATACTTCAGCGGCTGGCATTGAATGTGTTTGAACAAGTAATGACACAAAAAAAAACTATTGTTATTGTATTTAATAGCTTTCTGTAAACCAAAGGTTATTTGCTTTTGTGAGTCTCAACAACACAAACGATGAGTAAAGGATACAGCCCTGGAGGGGAAAGTGAAAGTTTGTAATATTTTTGTTGCAGCTTGCAGAGTTTTAATTAACATAATAGGCTATTGAGTTACAAATGACAAATAGAGAAAAGTTGGGATTTTTTGTAAACTGTAATAAAGACTTAAGTTTGCAATTTGATCATTTATTTAACACACACACACACACACACACGAACAAGTCTAAAAGATGATACTTTAAGTGTGTTCATATTTCTAACATTGTTGCATTCAGAAAATACAAAGAAATTCAAGTAATGCTACTATTGTATTACATTATCCTTCCTTTTAATGACACTTTTTTCTTTTAGATGTTCTTGTTTTGCAAGAGGAAGCTGTGATTGTTCTTGCTCAGTACAAGATTTCAGCTGCTCAACAGTCTTTGGTCATTATTATTGTCTGATTCTTTTATGCCACACATTCTCAATAGGAGACAGACTAGACTACAAGTAGGCTAATGAGTCACACTCACTCTGTCTATGAAGCTACTTTGTTGTATGCTGTACAGAATGAGATCTGGCATCGTCCTTAAGATAAAGTCTTTTTCTGCTAAAATAACCAGCAGGTAAACATGTTGTGTTGATGGTGCAAGGTAAATTGCTCAAAATTCTAATATATACCTCTGCATCTATGATACCCTCATATGTATGAAATCCACCAATGCCATGAACACTGATGTACCTCCATACCATATGAAACACTGACTCATACATCTTTCTTTGATAACAGCCTGGATTATTTTTTTCATCTCTAGCATATAGAACCAAGGAACCCAGTTTCCCCTCAGAACATATCTACTATCCCTCTGTCCATCGAAGATGAGCGTGTGCTCTTAGAGCTCTGTGGCATTTCTGCACATAATTGATATATGGCTTCCTTTTCGTGTAATCAGGGACATTTTATGGATGCAGCAGTAGACTGTGTTGAGTGACAATGGTTTTCCAAGATAAATATAGCTTTATTGACTATGGTGACATGATAGTTTCTCATGCAGTGCTACCTAAGGGCTGAAAGGTCCTGTGCGTCCAACAGTGATTTATTTCCTAGACCTTTACGCTGAAATTTGGACGGACTGCCCAAAATATTTACAATATATCAAACCAAATCAAATTTTATTTATAAGGCACTTTTCATGCATCAGCAACACAAAGTGCTTTACATCATAGAAACAATTTATGCATATCTAAAAGAAAATAAATCAAATTTAAAAGCTTTTACACAACAGTATATAACAGAAGTTTAACATCACCCACCTCATTATAATCTCTATCGCACACATTGAGACATTATTTTAACTTTCTGATTATTTTTGGGCTGAATTTAGCAGAGTGTGGTGAGCAATAACAGATGCTTGCTTGAAGAGGGAGTTTATTTTATTTAGATATATGTATATATGTCATTATGATTTAAAAAGAGTAAACAATAAATGGCTTCACTCAACCACTAACCATGAGTGAAAGAAAACTTTTTGTCTTATTATTCATGTTCTCTGAGAAATGGCCAAAAAAAAACCACACAAATTCTGCCAGCTGTATGTAGTAGCCTGAAGCTTTTATACTGTATAGATCACAGGGCTTCACTATATACAGCAGAGGACTTACACTCACAGCCACTGTATTAGGTACACCTTGCTAGTACCGAGTTGGACCCCCTTTTGCCTTCAAAGCTCTTGATGGCATAGATTCTACAAGATGCTGGAAACATTCCTCAGATATTTTTGTCCATATTGACATGATGGCATCACACATTTGTCGGCTGCACATCCACGATGACAATTTCCTGTTCCATCACATCCCAACGCTGCTCTACTGTACTGAGATCTGATGACCGTACAGGCCATTGGAATACAGTGAACTCATTGTCATGTCCAAGAAACAGATAGATTTGAGCTTTGTGACATGATGTATTATTCTGCTAGAGGTGGCCATAAGAAGATGGTACACTGTGGCCATAAAGGGCTGGACATGGTCAACAACAATACTCAGGTAGACTGCAGTGTTTAAATGATGCATACTAAGTTGAAATAAAGTAATATAGTCTCATAATGCTGCTGTAGATACTGTAGCTGCTGTGGAGCTATAGAACTGTAGAGCAGTCCCTTATTTTAGTAATGCATCATCACAACTGGTTGATAATTTATGTTGTTTAACAGAAAGTATTAGTCAGTCTGCTGCAACCACATGCTTTACTTTTACAGATATCCTTGCTTTGTATGTTATCATTATTATTGTCAGTCATTAATTTTGATCGTTTTATTGTTATTTTTACCGAACGTAACAGCTAAACTTTGTTACTAACTACATTGAATGTAGGTCATTGTCAAAATAAAGTTTATTTATACAGTGCCTATTTTAGTCAAATGACACAATAGAGTTAATGCAGTGGAGTAAAAGTATGGATGTACTTGATGTTTGAATACAGCAAGTCAACCTATAAACAGTAGCATGGCCGGTGAGCTCTGTAGTTGTATGTTACAGCTGTAATCCTAATGTCAATGTGGCCAAAATTCGGGCAAATTTTGTGTATGATCCTATCAAATATTCACAACAACTCTGTCACAATATTCAGTTAACCTTTGGCACACTTCCCAAGCCAAGCCAACTTTATTTATAAAGCACTTTACAACAGCAGCTACTGAACAACATAATTATGTACATGACATCAAATCAGTTAAGAATGAAACAAATAAAAGAAATATTAAGCAAAATAGTACAATAAAAGCAATTTTCGGATGAAATGCCAATGAAAAGAGGTGGGTTTAAAGAAGGTATTAGAAGTTGGACAGTGAAGAGGCCTGTCTAACCTGCAGTGGAAGCAAGTTCCACAGTTCTGGTCCCACCACTTGCGACTCATCCTGGCCTGTTTCATCCTGGAAGGTTTTTGTCCAGTTGTCCACACATGGAAGTGGCCGAACCTTTAAACATTTCTGAACCCCCCATAGCAACAGTAAACATTGGATCATTTTTCATTTTAATGCAATATTTGACACATTTGACCTTTTCAAAACAAGTCCACTTAAGAATACCAGCATATGATTAACAGCTTCTTACATACTTGTGTAATTATCATTCTTGTCTCATTTTGGTAAAAGTAGCATGATCAAATATATTGTACATTATGTTGCTGCCCTGCGATTGACTACTTATGTTAGCTAGTTATTGGAAAACCAAGTGGCCAGTGAGTATATATGTATATTAGCATGCAGCATGTTTTGTAAACTTTCCCACTCATTAATCCATAAACTTTTCACATAGTGAAAACTTAAGCAATTACTGTACAGCATACTTACTATTTCTTAGAAGTAGTTACATGATAAAGTATTAGAATATATCCTTATTCATAAGAAACTACATCTAAATGTTCCTAGCTGCACAGAACTTATTATTTCGACCATAGATCACAAGAGAAGCCCCAAAGCCCTTGTAATCTACTGTAACAGCTATACCAATGTTCTCCACGTGAGGGCAGCATTGGATAATGATTTCTTTTTGCTTGAATCGAATGGCTTGCTGAATGAAGGTACACCACATGTGTGGTCAAAGCACCCAACGCATTCTTCGATTAAGTGATTACAAACATTTGATTCCTTTGTTAGTTTTATCTAAACATTAAAACAAGCAGTTACAGACAGACAGACGGCAGTCTGATGAATTGAAATGAGTAGCTAAATAGCTTCGACACGGTACACACAAGCCAGAATTTATACATGAGTACACAAAAGAAAAAGGTTTTCTCCCAAACAGTATGAACATACAAAGGGTACCTCATTATCTTGTGTTTTTAGAGAGAAAAGAACTAGAACATATGTGAAGGGGTTTTTACTCAGAGACCTTTAGGACCTCCATGGGAATTTCCTGATAAACACCCAAAACATAGGACGCTCACACGCACAAATACACATACACACACACATTTTTTAAGTCTTATTTTTCTTTATTACAGGAAGCTAATGGTAATGACTGTTTTGTCTCTGATCGCCCCTCTCTGCCTCTCTGTTTGCTACAGTACAGACAGGGTTTACTGAAGTCTTAACCTTAAGACATCATCAGCCCTACTGTCTCCAAGCTACCACTCCCGATTAACTTTCTTTGCCGTCATCACTTTGCACACCAATTAACCGTATTCTGCAGCTAAAATGATTAAGCATCACACTGATGCTTAAAATATAACTCTATTTTGCAGCTGATTATTGAACTGGAACCACAAGAATGACATTTCTGTCTTCTTGCTGTGCCAACAGAACAAACAATCTTCATGTGGAAATAAACAAAATAAAAACTGCTAATGTGTAATTGTTTTTTTGTTTTTTTCAAGGAAAATTGCCTCTACTGGGTCCCCTCGGACTTTAAACAAAGTGTTTTACAGGAAAAGTATAAACAAATATATCACTTAGAGTTTTGGGTATCAGCTATATAAAGTAAACAATGTGTGTACATATTGTTGGACAGGCCTTAGGTGGAAGTTGCAGATAAAAACAGAAGGCTTTAAGGCATCCAGACAGTGCTTAAGTGTGTTTGTCTAGTTTTATGGCCCTTTTAACTCTCAAACACTTGGCTTGTTTTCCTGGGTTAGACAGGCGTGTACTCAGCTGCACCAAATCTGAATGTCACCCTCCCTGTGTGTAGTATCATCTCATCTGTTACTCTTACCTAGTAAACACTCTGCCAAAGCATGTGTTTTTCTGTGTGTGCTTGAGGAGGGATTTATATAATTTTGGATGGCATGACAGGCACTACAAGTCGGTGATCAGTGGATGGAAGCACCTCCCACTGCGCTAACAGGACTAGATGAATTGTTAACTGGTCTGTCTTTAAGAATGACTGTCCACTGAAAAGGGATAGAAACCACAGAGCCTCAACTTGTAATTACCCCATGGAGGGCAATGCTTCTCCTTCTCTCCATCTCTTCGGGAGCCCTTTGAAGAGGCTCCATAGGGAACTGGTTGTAATCAGGACACATGACTCATTGATTACTTCTCTGCGGTCTTCCAAGAACACAGCTCAAGGAGTGGACGCAGCAGGGGGAGGGTAGTCTCCTCTGACTGTGCAGATGGAATGGAGTTACAGATGCAAGATGGACAGTATGACTTGGACAGAAATTAGATCCTATAAACGTTTGAATGAGTTGATTGGCTCATTCTGTCTGTTTAAGAGGCTATTCATTACTGTCTGGAGCAAGGAGGAGGTAACATATGTCAAGTATGGCCATGGGTCTGCAGGTTTTCTCTCCAGCCCTCATTAGTGCACCCATTAGTAGCCAGTATGCACCTGGTGCAGTGGTACATGCTAGGGTTGGGGGTGGGAGATCCTGCATATCCCTTAAGAACTAAATATATGATTGCATTTATATGATAAGAAAATACTTCTTTTAAAGCTTTATGTATCATGAGGACATTGTAAAAATGGCTTTGTCCTAATATTAAAGATCTTGATTTGACCCGTGACTTTCTTTCTTTACTTTAAGATATAGTCTAAGTTGAATAACAATTATAATGCATTTTATTGCATAATTCATTTCAATTTTGTTTGAAAAATTGCAAATATAGAAGTTGCATGTGAATACCTAAATAAACACCATGATTTAGTAGCTTGTCAAAGCACCTTCAGCTGCAATAACTCAAAGTAATCATTTTCTGTGTGACATTATCAGTCCCTGATATCGTTATGGAGGAATTTGGCCCACTCTTCTGTACAATGCTGCTTCAGTGCATTGAGGTTAGCAGGCATGTGCTTTTGCACAGCTCTCCTAAGGTCACCGCAGAATTTCAATTAGGTTGAGGTCTGGACTTTGGCTGTGTCATTGCAATCTTCGGTTCTTTTCTTTGTCAGCCGTTCTGTTGAAGATTTTCTGCTGTGCTGGGGATAATTTTCCTATTTCATGACTGAGAGTTTTAGCTCTCAGACAAATGGCTTCACATTTGACTCTAGAATACTTTGGTATACAGAAGCGATCATGGCTAACTCAATAACTACAAAGTGCCCAAGTCTTCTGACGGCAAAACAAACAAACAAACAAACCCAAATCATCACCTCTTCCCCACCGTGCTCGAGAGCATGAAGTGTTTGTGCTGGTATTATGTTTGGTTTTTGCCAAACATTGGGTTGTGTATGTGTCTTAAGGACACTGTTACAGAAGATTTGGTGACTGGATGCAACTTTGTAAACCAAAGTCATGCTTTTTTTTAGGTAGGTAGCCCTTTCCAATGAGGCATACATGTTCAAGCCTCTTGTAATTAGACTGTTTTAGCTTAACATTTAACATACTAATTGAGGTCTGTAGAGTCTGAGATGTCGCTCAAAGGTTTCTGCAATTTGTCTGAGCATTGCATGGTCTCACCTGGGGGGTAAACTTGCTGGGACGTCTACTCCTGGTGTAACTGGGCATTGTCTCAAAAATAACACAATAACACAGAAAGAGGTACTCACACTTGCTGGTGAAAGTTAATCAAATGCATTTGATTGGCATTACCTGACTGCTTCTTATCATATAATTTAGATCCCAAATCATTACACATTAATTTGGTTCACATTAGTATTAACGGGAACAGACTGTCTGTCTGTGAAACTTGCAATTAGCCACATAATCAGCCATTACGTCATCTTATATTTACCACATTTCTTATTTTACAGAATCTAAATGGTAAATGGGTGCAATATATGGATCTACTGCATAAGCAACAACAGAGCAGTTTTAGTATTAATTTCACTGAACCAGAGACCTGAGCAAACATTTTATCCATACAGCTGCACATGCACAAAATTCTTAGAAGATACTTCATTTGGCACTGAGAGACATCTTTGGTAAACAGATCAGGCAAAGCAAGTAGACCATAAAAACAGTCATAAAAGATTTCTTTTGATGTTTCTGGGCAGGCACTCTGGACACCTGTGGGGTTGAACTCAGTGACTAGCTGGACTATGTGAACATGGTGTGAAGAGATAATTGGGTCATTACATGTCAAGAAGCTGAATAAAAACTAATGAAAATGTCTCTTAATTGCTTTGTGCCTGCAAAAATACAGTTTGGACAAATTCTCAAAGACAATTTTGGGTTCAAATAAAAAGTCGGAGACTACTTGATTCAGTTTTGTGATTTTGTCTCTATGGAAACCTCACACTCACCACAACACACTCACAAACAGAAAATATTTGTCAGTAAGCTGTCATGAATGATATATGCCATATGGTTGCTATTTGGAGTGAATTGTTCTTTGGCAGTCAAGCGTCGTGGATGTCGTGATTTTCTCAGGTTCGTACTGATCTACTCTCCTGCCTTCTCTGTGAGAGCATTTGTGATGTGGGGTGTGTTGTTCAGGCCTGTTGAGACGGCAAAACAAGAAGCAAGAGAGCGTGGAGCTGTAGACAACCTACATACACATACACACACCCATGTCATTGTTAATGACCACACCGGAACAACGGTAGCTGAAAAGGCCTGCAGCTGAGAGAGCTAAAAGAGCCAATGAAGCAATGATGTCCACTTACTTAAGATTTTCAGAGAGCCTCATTGTGTCTTTATCTTGTCAGAGGTGATGACCCTCTGTGCTCTAGTACATATGTTTGCATACTTCCTCTACTTGTTTGCCTTTGCTCAAGATGTGATTACTAGCTGATAACATTTCAAGCATTTCAACGACAACATTTTTGTGTAAAAGGCAAATCATAAATAAGACAGCTGTCAAAAAAATAGCTGTAGCGTGCATGCCTTGCGCTATCTGCATCTGTGTGTCTGAAGGATTTTAAATGATAGCAATTGTGTGAACTGGCAACCATTTAAAGGTTTATAATTCTTTATTTGCCCATGTTTAGCATCCTCTTGCCTCTGATTGTATAAAAAGAATGGGTAGACTAATCAGGGTCTTCATTGGGGGTGGGCTGAGCTTATTTGCCAATGGACATTTGGTGAAAGGGTGTTAGATGTATAAAGCTCCTCACACCATGAGGTAGAGCCCTAACACCAAAACTCATTCAGACGTGTTGTGTTTGTGTGTAAAGAGGAACTCGTTTTACTACTCTCCACTCAGAACTGTGGTAATTGAGTTGATGCGTGCCCACAGACTTTTCATGATTTTTTTATTTTTTTTTTGTGTGTGTTAAAGTTGAAGACATTTGCCTGTTTACTTCTTTTCATTGTTTTGAAAGCATAATGGATGTAATTATGTTAATAACCTATATTTTGGCTCTGTTATCTTAGCATTATCATAAGAATAGAACAGGTTAATTACATTACTCACCCTGTAATAAGTGTGACAACAAGACGAGGGCAATTGTGCAATATTAACAGACACAGATCAGGAAGCTTTTTGAAGTTCAAGCGCTCATTTTATAACATTTTAAGACAAAGTAAGAACTTGTGTTGGGGATCAAAATGAAAGATAACCTATAATTTGATATTATGGTGTTGACTGTAGATGATAAGGTTATTAAGGCACTGCTCATTCACTTCATGAATGTTTGACAGAAGAGAAAGAGGAGAAATTAGCACAACGCAGGTCTGACGGGTCTCTTAAAAACTTCATTTCAGTGAATCCTTTGCTCTATGAGTAGTTACAAGTAAGAAAGGAGTTAAAGCTCTACTTACTTTATACAGCACTTGCCTTTCAGACCTTTCTGAACAATAAAGTTCAGGGAGTACAAGTGCAGAATAGCTGAACAACATGATGGGAGAGACAGGCCCTGGACAGTGAAGAAGCAATGGGTTGGAATCTAAGCCCCTCATTAGGCAAGAGAGTCATCCAAAGATGTAGGATGGGACACTGCAGGGGGCTACAATGTCAGAACAACTCTAAAGAAATGTCAGAGTGCTTGCTGGAAATGTGCAGCGAGGTACAAGTCAGCTGACTACTATTTGAACTGATTTTCTTTCTCTTGAGTAAACACTCCTTAATTTCCCTCCACTGGCGAAGCTTTTATCTTACTGAGATCCATGTTATTGATGTTGCTCGTTGCATACATTTTCAGGTTTCAGTGGAGAGCCTTAAATACACAATAAACAATTTTGATGTACTGTTGTTTTTACACATCTGGCATTGGGTAAGAAAATGCCTGACATCAAGACACCCCTTTGCTACTGTGAAAAAATATAAAGAAACATGCCGACATATGCTTTTAGCTATTTATGACTAGGAATAAAAGACTTTCAGATGTGACTATACCAGATCAGCTACACTGACAATGATGGGAATAGTTTCCAAGCATTTCCAAACAAGACAAGGGATTCACACTCATGTGATGCATTAGTGTGCATAGGCCTACATATTAAATTGTTAGTAACAACACTCAGCCATGAGATCATGCAATCAGTTTGTCCATTTGTTTGCATGGTGCATAGATTGACACTTAAAAAGTTGGACTATTCTCGGCAGGCTTCTTTCCACAGCAAGCTACACTAGCAAAGTGATGCAACAGACACAGAATTCATCATGTCACCCTATGCAAAGTAAATGAAAAGCAAGACAGTGGAAGCTTGAAACCAGAGGAATCCTGCACTTTATACACATGAGTAAGTATTTTGATAACTTGAGATTTTTCTTGTTTTCTGCCTATCATCATGCAAATGCCCTGAAATTGAAAATTGCCCTTGAGGGTGAAGATTTTTTAGTGACAACAGATCCTTGGTTTAGTGTCACAGGTATGCACTGATCTACCCCTTGTTTACATCCTAGTGGCAGATGTTGCTAAGATAGCGCTGGTGCTAACCTTGCCAACAGGACTTCTTACATTTGTCCATAAATTAAAGTTTCTGGCAGGCTATTATAAGGAGCAGAAGCACCAGAAAGGGTTATCGAGTTCACTATGAAAAGAAGTCCAATGACACAGAACCAAAAGCCAACGTTGCTGGTTTTGAACCAAACCCAGTTGGACATGGAGTTGGTGAGACATTTTTGAGAAGGAAATATTTTTCTTTTGGTTTATTTCCCCCCTGAAAAAGCAAGAGAGCAAGTGAATCATGTCCAGAACATTGCTGTTGCATAAACATTGTTCAAATCACCTGACAATCTTGTAAAAACCACACCGTGTTTGCTTTTTTTCATGTAAATAAAGATTATTTGTGAAACAGTGCTATTCAGACATGATTTTTTATTTATTTTTAAACAGTGTGAAAGTGCACTTAGAAGTCAAAACAGTCCCTTGGGTATCCACTAAAGGAGAGTGATGGTTTTAGTTAAATGGTAACATTAGCATGCTAACGCACTCACGGTAAATATGCTAGCATGCTGACTTTAGAAAGGTTTTAAATGGTAGTGGGACTTTATACTTAAGCAGTTATTGCAAATGGGCTTAAATGTTAATTGAATACATACATTTATAAATAAATAAATTGTATTCCACACTGGAATTTGCTAATGTTAAGTTCTTCATATTAGCACAATAGCGTGCCAACATTTCATTAGCAAAATGTAAAGTACAGACTGAATGACAGTTATCTTTACAACATCTAAATGTATTGGAAAAATAGAAATATTGATTGATTAAATGTAGGTAACTTAAAGGAAAAGGGATCCAAATTATGTCACGAAACTCTTAGGATTCATCTTCTTGTGAACATGAATGTCAGCAGAAACCAGTTGAAACTAAAATAGCCTACTGACAAAAAGTTGAAGCTACACATTGGCCTGCAAAAAATTGGCCCAAAATGTGATTTTTCCAGACTTAATCATTTTGTGTTTATTTTAGGGTCAGATATAAAGTGAAAATTCAACAAGATGCTAAAAAGAAACAAGGATAACACCAGCAATCAAAACAAATCAGGTAGCCAACAGAGCTTCCTATGTTTTATTAAATTGAAAGATCTTTGATGCGTAGAAGATAATTCACTTAATATAAGCATCTATGCTTTTTACAGTCAGATTTCGGAGCTACGCAATATTATCTTATGAATGTGTTGAGTGTAATGGCTTCACCAGTAAACATCTTTTCATCACTCAGGGCTGCAAGAATGCCCTTTTCATTGTGCTAAAAAGCAACACACATCCCTTCATAGCTGAGCTAACGTTAACAAAAGATGATTAATGAGTTATTCCCCAGCCAGTACTCGAGTAGACTCAATAGTACATTTAGGATTTACATTAGTCCATTACTGGTTCATATCTGTGCCTGCTCCAAACAAAGGTGATATTGAAAATTGATCCCGCCCATGGAAAAGTCACTATTACCTACTTTCATCAAGGGCTTTCAGAGACAACTGGCTGCTATGAAAACATAGAACTGGTTCTGTGAGCTTTGGTAGAGCAGCTATGCATTAGAGTTTTATTGCATTGTACAGATCTGTAGTCCTTATATGAAGGATTGGTGACCAACAGAGTAAACTCATGAATGAATGAATGAATGAATGAATGAATGAATGAATGAATGAATGAATGAATGAATGAATGAATGAATGAATG
>JBBBVU010000017.1:7220958-7250183 GCA_037177055.1 Atherinosoma microstoma
TGAATGAATGAATGAATGAATGAATGAATGAATGAATGAATGAATGAATGAATGAATGAATGAATGAATGAATGAATCCACAAAAGAGGGGAAAAAATGCTGGGATGGGATATTGAAGCAGCAGGCAGTGTGGTTACTTTGTCTAATTTTCTTTTCCTGCAGATGTTTAATAGTCCCTGTAGCTATTTGGTTTTACAAGCACTGTTTATATGCATTTCAAATGCCACATGTAATTTGTAACAGCATTTATAAATGCAGGCTGGAGTTAGTAAAACATAAAATGGAAGAGAAAATAAGACAAACAATGATTAGCTCTGCGCAGTGACCCATGGAGGAACTCAGCCCTGTTTCCATCAACATTTGTTGTTTGCATTTAATAGGACCACATTAGAAAGCGTTGATGGAAATGTCAAAATAACAGGAAATAAGGCCCAGGACTTTTTTCAGGTTTTACTGTTACTAAAACATTCAGTAGCTGATATCAATAAATAATTGCAAACTGTTAAATTAATCTATTCCTCAAGATGCCCCTGAATTTCTCACACAAGCTGCTGGGTTTTCCTTCTCATTTTTGACATGCATTTAGAAGATGTGACTCAAACAAACAAACAAACAAAAAGAAAAACAAACAAACAAACATGAATGAAAACAGTAATCATGAAAAAATTCCCAGAAATTAAAGGAATTCTAAGAGAAGATGTCTGTATTTTTTTCCTCATGTGGAATTTCCACTGCATTCATTCATTTTATACTGCTTATTCCAATTCAGGGTCACGATGAAGCTGGAGCCTATCCCTGCAATTAGCAGGCGAGAGGCAGGGTACAGCCAGAACAGGTCTCCAGTCTATTGCAGGGTCAACCCGGAGACAAACTCTTTGGACTGTGGGTGGAAGCCAGAGTACCTGGAGAGAACCCACGCATGGGAGAACACGCAAACTTCTGCGGTGCAAAACCACCACACCACCGTGCAACACCACTGTTCCACTGCAATGGCAATATTTATTTCTGTGTAGCATTTGTTTCAGTCTAGGGCAACTACTCCTTCTGAGATACAACTGTGAGCAATGTCGCCTTTACTGCCACTCGCTGTTTTTTCAGCATCAAACTAGAATGCAAAAACCTTATTAGATCAATTCTTTTTCTTTTTTTGATAAAGAGATTGCCTTTGGGGAATAAAGTAGGACCATTAACTGGTTTCGTCTGTTTTTTATCCCTCAAGGTTTTATTTGCTATTAGCCACCTCTACCATTTCTACTCTGTTTATTGCAGCCATGTGCAAGAAAAAGTGCTCATACACTTTTTGACAACACTGATCATGCTTCAAAAACACTACAAAAAAAAACCTAACTGAATATAAACATGTTATTCTGACCAAAGCAATACGAAAACTAGACTAACACTAGACTAACATAACATAATGCAGTTGGGGATTTACTGTATTTGCTCAACTAGACTCAAAAGGGTCTAAATGGGCAAAACATGGTACAAAGTTCCATATTTTTGTATTTTCTGTACCTATAAATAAAAACTGTAAAATGTGAAGGTATATTAATACAGAAAAATTCTGACTGAAAACTGTGACTAAACGCAGCCCATCAATTATGTGTCAACTTAACAAGACAATGTTTCTGTAGTGGATTCAGCTATTCTTGCATGTACGATGATCTCTCACAGAGAAATTTTGTTTTGAAGAAAGTTTTGAAGAAAGTCCACATTGTCATGATGTTAGACATTTGTAGGTCAGAAGCTTACCCTGCTTTGCATTTTTAGTGGGACAAAGATGGTGGTCCAATTAAATGGCCAAGCCAAATGCAAACCATAGCTTGTTTCAAAGGTGCATGCAACCATACTGGCCTGGGACCACAGCAGATCATGATAACAAGCACAATTTAGTTTCTTTTTCAGGTTAACTTCAAATTTGCTTAAAAAGAAGAAAGAAAAATCTCTACCTTAGTCCCGAACAGCAGATGAGAATAAGCTTGGAGGAACTTAAAGAATGAAACTGACGCTTTATGTGGCTCACTATTTGTTGGAAAAACAATTTGATTGTGTCACCATCACCAGCACAGAACTAGTACCTGGTTGGTAGATAGAGGATGTTACTCCTCTAACTCAGATAGCTGTTGACAGTATTATTAGATGATGTCAGACTAAAACCGGTTAGATTACTGTCCCTTAGGAAGATCCCTCTATAAATACAGCCCGTTTCCTGGTTGACAAATCCACTTATGGCACAGAGGTGTCTTATCTGCATTAGAAGGTGCAAAATGTTGAGCTCTGCTGGCTAAAGTGATGGTTGAGCTAAGACCTGATGAGGAGATGTCTGTTTTTAACATTCCAAGCACTGTGTTGAAAAAGTGACGTAACAGCTCAGTCCTTACACACTATTGCCGTTTCAGATTAGCTTTCCTTGTTTCCTTGTGGGTTTTTTGCTCCACAGAAGATCCATCCCATCACTGCTGCTGTTGTGGAGACCAGCATCCTGTGCCTCACTGCAGAACTGCCCAAGACAGTTGGTAAACAGAGGAAATACTAAGCCCCTAAATACATCCCTACTGTGTTTGGACGACTGCCATGACAACACATAGTGAATTTCCCGGAGAGCCAGCATGTTTGTTAGGTGGATACACACAGAGACATGCCCAAGCGGTGGCCTTCTGTCCGAGGGGGTGCAGCTTTGGCTCATTATGTGCCAGCGTCTGTCACACCACCATTAGAAGTTGCCTCTCACTACATGGACACACAATTTATTGAGTGAGGAGTCCATCCTTGGCTCAAATGCATGCATAATTCAGAAGGAATGTCAAGATAGAAATCAGAACTGAATGTAAACACTCTAATCTGTTCCATGAATCTTTCCTCTGGAGTCTTGACATATGGCCAAATGATCTGCTGTGTGGGTTTTTGACACAGGGTTCCTGCTCTGGCTTTTATGTTGCTCGCTGAGGATTTCCAGACCGCTTTAGATTACACCCTTTCACTCCAGAAACAACTGTCAAGGCTAATCTGCTCTGTAAGCACAGGTCAGCTGGACACCAGATCAACACAGAGCATCAAAGCTGGACTGTCTTTTCCTGCTTCTATCTCATCTTTCTCTTTCTTCTCCCCCTCCTCCTCCTTTTTACTTTGGGATTTTATAGCCCTCCTGACAAGAAAGGAGGAAATCCAAATCTGCATCCTGCAGAGGATGTCTTTTCCCTGACATAAATCATGCTCTTGAAGGATTTGGTTTTGGCACCGATTGTAACAGTGAAAAAGGGATGGGCATTGATCCAACTACAGCTCACACAACCCTGATCAATAGAATAGATCTGCAAGGGAGCCATAATGGTGGGGGTGTCATATAAGGTCGGACATCGGCTGGAGAGCAGCCCGACAGGAGCCTCTAGGGCCGTGCGTCACCCTATCTTAAAATCTTGTGCCTTATTTATTTAATGATTATAGCAATTGTTAAGTGGCGCCATGAGCTAGCGTGACTGCATAATCCTTACTGAGGTCACAGTGTGCAGTTTCCAAGGAAAACGCTGTAATTGCTGTTTTGAACTGGAGGACTTCATTACCTTTGCTCAGGAGAAGTATAAACGTATAATGTTCACAATTAGTGCTTATTTTTAAACTACTGCTGGAGTTGTTCTGTGACATCCACTCTCTTTTACTGACAAAGTGTTAGCAACGGTTTCATGGCCTTTTTACATTCCTTTACACTGCTTATAGCAAAACCATATGTGCATTTTCTCTGGTGAAAAAAAGTGATGTAGCTTCTGATTTCAACTGCGCAGACTGTTCACTGCAAACTGAGCATGGGGTTGATTTAAGTTTGCATTTCAAGGATGCTTTGATGTAAAAACCCCTTTAGATTTCTATCTTTGGGCATTATGTCTTGATACATAATCTTTCTTGGTGTCTTCCTGTGAGACCCCCTAAATCCTGTGTCCTTCATGTGCAAATCCCTCAACAAACTGGCCCAGAGTGTCACTAGTGTTGTCCTGTTCAAAGGAACTCTGGGGTCAAGCCTGCCTGGTCAACCTCTCCCAAAGTGACAGAATTTACCCCCCACAACTAGCCCCATTTCACTCTAAAAACACATGGGGCCCCTGATAGACTGTCACCTTTCCTTACTGCAGGCCTGTGGTGATTTACTGCCTCAGTACACACCCCATATAAACATATCGTCCACATGTCATCGTGTGGACTTTTGTGGAGACACGGTTCAGATTTCAAAGATTTATCCGCTTCTTTGCTGTTAACATCATGAAACATTAGCCATCGTCAATTCATGGTTGTATTTTTTTTCCCCTAAAGTCCTTTCATCTTTACCACTTGAAATAAAAAAAAAAGAAAAATCAAAATGCTCATCTTGGTTTATCTGGAAACACACTCGCTGTCAGGTGTTAATGTTTATCTTAAGAGCCATAAAAGGAAGTTAACTTGCCAGCCTTTTAACATATTTATGCCAGGAAACAGAGGCGCTAACAGTGAGGAAAGATAAAGGGTGGCTTGCCATATGTTAGCTTTTAGTGTCACTGTGAAAACACACCGTCTATAGATTTAAAATCAACATAATTAATGAAATAATAGCATTTGGAATTACCTCTCCCTGATAAAACCAATTTCTAATTCCCCTTGCCCAATTTCTTGTCTGGAAATACTTCCCTCAACTTTCCCTGGGCACCGACACCAGCCCTCCCCCATCAGTCGCTTTGTGTCATGTTTCAAAGACCCATTTATCAGGGTAATGTGGACAAATGACGATACCAAACATAATTTCAGACTTTTGCCCTGCTTAGCTTGAAATCAAGTTTCACCTGACCTGGCCAGTTAACACCAAACAACAGTTTATATGAAGGAATTGTCCTTCCCGGATTATCACTGCATACATGCCAATATTTATTTTCACGTGTTGAATGCTTTACAGGCAATGCTCGCATGTTGTTTATTTTAGTTGATAAACTAGAGGGATTGTAGATATTTTGTTGGTGAAAGCTGTTTGAACCTGTCTGTCATCGTCGTGTATCCTTTAGGTGCAGAGACTTGATACTGCATGAAGGATCAGCCTGTTCCTTGCATGACCCCTGACCCCTGCGATGAGAGAGGGGCCGTCCTGTCCAAATCAGCTCCGAGCCAAGACCTCAGGGTGTTCTGCAATGTATTAGTGGAGCCAGCTGAAATTACATTTGTCTGCTCGACATTTTTTGGGTTTGTTTGCTTTTTGCCTTGAGACATGCAAGGAAAAAAGTTAAAAGAGTTTAATACATGGCAAGAAGATGGACTTTCTTAAAAGTTTGAATCAGGCATGTGAAGGAAAGAGCCTTTTTTTAATCAACTGCAATTTCTCTGAGATGTTTTTTTTTTTTTTTCCACTACACCTGCAAGCTAGGACCTGTCTCTGATGGGGCTGTGCAAGCTAACCACTAACTATACCTGGGAGACAGAGGCAAACAAACCAAACAGCAAGCTAGTGACCCCAAGGAAATGCTGCAGTTGCCCCTATAACAAGCAGTGTCCCCCTGCTGAATCAAATCTAATTGGATGGTCTCTCATGCTTTGGAAAATGTATGATTATTTCCACAGTGATAATGTTGTTCCCTTAACCTCAACACAAAGAAGCAACAAAAATAGTTTGAAAAAGAAGATCCTGGATTACAAGCAGCCATAAAACTGTGCTCATAAAACCAACAGAATATTGACTGTTCAAAACATGCCACCTGAGCCCACATTTAACTAAAGCACATGATTTGGAAAGAAACTAATGGGAGTTTTTACCCAAAGTCAAAAATATCTTTTATTGCTCTTCAACAAGAGTCCATTAGGTTAGAAGCTGAAGCTGCAGCTTTCAAGTGGTTACTGTGAACACTCCCAATAGGTTTATGGCTACTTGTGGAAGGATAGTAATCGCACACGAAAGGCACACAAGTAGTTCACAAGGGGATAACTAGAGATAGTCAAAAACAAAGATAAAGTCCCCATGTAGCTTTTCAGGTCCAGAAATACATTTTGTTAAAAGAAATAATTGGTGTAGACAGTGATGTGTTGCTGAAAAGTCAGAGAATTGATATGTAAGTAGGTGTGGGGTTTCCTAAAGGCCATATGGGAGCAGCAAGGAGGGTGCTGTGGTGGGAGAGAGGTACCTGTTGGGTCCCATGTCCTCCTGTCACTCTGATCTTATCAGGGGGCCTGACCAAGAGGAGGACCAGCTGTCACTCTCACCGCTCTTTTGATGTCCCTACTTCAGAGCTCTCACACACACCACTTCTGAAGAATTAAGGCTTGTTTTTGTCCATAATGAGAATTGGTGGCTCTGTTGGTGAGCAAGTTAACAAATACCACTCTAAAGAAAAAGAAAAGAAAAGAAAGAAAAAAAACCCCACATGATAAAGCCCACATGGTTACAGCTCTCTGAGTGTATGCGGGGCAGGGGCGGTTCAATTTAGCAGTTTAGAGCCTGAGGCTTGACAAAAGAGAATCATTCCCCTGAGCTGACACAGGACATCCTGCTCATAAAACTGCCAGGACGTCCTCACAGAGAATGATAAAGGGGAAGCAACAGTACTCACCTGAAACGTCTTCACATTACACCCACCATATCGTTCCTCATGACCTCATGAGTTCAGTTGAAAATTGCACACTTTAGGTAGAGTCCCATAAGCTGCATCGGCTCTGTGGAGCAATTATCTTTGACTACCCATGCACGTAAGCTTGTTTTAAGAGTTGGCTAGACTCTTCTTCTTGTTTAAGGATGAAGGGTACACTAACATGTTAGAGCTAAACAAAAGCAAACTGACACATTTTAAGGATTACTTCTCATATTTTGTCAGATCTCTCTCATTTGTATAATCTTGTCTTCAGGTTGTTTTGGTTGAGAGCCTGTTTGTGTCATGCTTTCTGCTTTTCTGTTTTATTTGTTTGTTTTTTTAATTGCTATTTTAATCCACAATCAGTATCAATCCAATAATGAGTAGCAATATTTGTCTGTTTGGTCCTGAGAAAGCTCAATAACTAGAGCAGATCAGTGAGGTTCTACAGAAATACCCCTGGTCCACAGAGGATGAACCAAATCACTTAAGATGGAATAAAAATGCTTTACCAATTAGTCCCATACTTTGATTTATGGCCAGATGCCTGAAAAATTAATCACACTCTAATCAGCCTCAGCTGTGTTTTGTGTTAACTGCTAATAAGCAAACGTAGTCATGGTTACATACCAAAGTGACATAATACCTAATTAACACCATCGTTTTACTGCAGTCATTGTCAGCATGTTATTGATCTACTGTTAGCAGTCTACCGTATATGTCCTTATCATTAATATTCTATTGATTTGAGATCATTCATCCAGTTATTTATATATCCGGTGTTGCTTAATATTTCCAAATTAATGTAACAGGTGTTGACGAAAGGACTCAGAGAGTCTTTAACTTGCAGGTCCATCTCCCTCTCCATCTCAGACAATTGCTTTGCAGGGGCGAATATACTCACAATGTCCTCTGTGACTGGGTGCTCTCCATACTCTGCGAACTTTTGACCACGTCTTGACCACAGCTTGAAGTGAGCTGAGACAATGGTTAGCAAACACAGTGCAGTGAATGAAGGGATTAGGTATTAAATGACAGGATGTGCTTAAAGAAGAGCAGGTGGTGGTCGGAGAAGGTTCGGCTTAGCCTAAAAAAATGGAATATCATGCTTTTTTTCTTGTTTTCTTCATTATCATGCCCTGTCTCTATCGCTCTCTGTCTTCCACACTAACTTGTTTGTGATAGCTCAACTCTTCCTGTTCATTTCCTCACTCTTCTATCGCCTCGTCACTGTGTTCCCTAGCTCTATTGTCCACATCCACACAAGCAGAGGAGCCTGCTCCTTAACTCATGCCTCAGACAATTGACATGCATGAGATTGGACATTCCGGTCCAGCCCTATTCATATGTACAGTAAGCAAAGGGACAAAAGCCATCTCACACATTGCAGAGCCCATCCCCCATGCAAAGGGTCACAGAGGAGTGGAGTGAATCTAGTTTCACTAGGGACTACAACTCAATAGACTTTACAACTTTAAATCTAGTCTCCATAAAAGACTTGGTAACACCATAAAAAAAATAATTTTTTTTTACCCTTTGTCATGTATCTACATGTAGTTATCATCAGGAATCAGCAAGTGGTCTTTTGTAAGCATGTTCATAAGATGCTCTGTATGTGCTACAAGGCATATCATGAACAAGATCAGCCATCAGCATTAAAGCTGTTGACTTGAATATCTGCAGAGCACCACTTACAGTATCAGGAAGGCTGTATAAAAAGACTGGAGATAAAAAAAACAGACTGCTGGGTTGGGCTGTACAGCGTGATCAAGAATTTTGCACAAGATTCGCTAGGAGGCTAGCAATCACTGCTGCCAGGACAGTGGACTCTATCCACTGTCAGCTGGGACTGAAATGAGCGAGTGAGCAGCTGCCCGGGCCAAGCCATTGAGCTTCCACCTGCCATTATTCTCCAGGTCCCTGCTAGGTCACAGCTAACTTCTTCTTGTAGATGTGAGCAGGGCTAGATCAGCATATTTATAGGTCCCCATTCACTACATGAGGAAAGGAAAGGTGGAGATTCATACTCTAGCTAATGTACAATGTTGAGGATAACAGGTGGGTTTCTTAGGGATTTTATAACTACTGTAGTGGGACTTTATTCTTTACTATCCATCACTATATTCTGCAACACCTGACCTTACTCGTGCCTGTTAATATGCCAGTTCTGAAACTCAATATCCAAGTTTTCAGCTGGTTTTGCATGTAATAAAGTTCTTGTCTCAGGAAATCCTGCATAGCTTATTCTGTAAAAAAAACAACACACATGCTATAGCCTACTAAATTAGACTGATATTCGTTCAGCTTTCATGAGCAGATCTGAGATAACGCTGAGAAATGATAATGTTGAGAAAATATTGGAAATAAATATTTAGGCTTTATAACATATATAATCATTACTCCTTTACAGGAGCATGAAGAGGTATGACCTCCCCTATGCTGCCAGGTTTGCACTTTGGGTGGGAGTGGAAAGCTCCTCTCAACGGGGTGGTAATGAGTTTCTGAGCTCACGCTTGTCAGTCTAGTAAATCCACATCTTACATCTGAAGACCAGCACCCTCTCTCCAGTTTTCACATCAGGGAAGCAACACCGTCTCACAAACACCCAGTGACCATTATTTAAGCCCACAGGGCAAAAATACACAGATGAGAGACACACAGAGAGAGAGAGAGGCACAACATTAAGTTGTGTAAATAGAAAAACATGCGCATGACAGGCTCTGAGAGACATGCTGGAATGACCGAAGAGATAAAACACAGGCAGCTTGATGGGATATTGTATGTTTTAGTGCCTGCAGACAGGGAAGGGCTGGAGTGTGCTGGGTTTTGGGATTACCTCATTCTCATGTAGGGAGAGAGCCCCTCCTCCATCTGTTGCCCGCTGTAAACCAAGCCAGAGTTTAATTAGTATTTGTCTTCAGCACACCCTTTGTTGCTCTTACTTCTTTTTGTCCTTTCACTGACGTCTGTGTGCAACATTTTTTTTTCATTCTACAGGCATCACATGCTAGATTTTATATTTAGAGTCTGATGATCTTTTCCTGAGTTAGCTAAGATATTTATATAAGAACAGAATAGTATTAAAATGAGATGCATGTTAGGTGGTAAAAGCTAGAGTACCGCGACCTAATGTTTAATGAGATTACTGTCCAGTGACACACACTTTCTGTGTTAAACCTCACTGTTTACCTGTTGCTGTATTATAAGTAGCCTAGCTTTACTGTTGCACCTATTTATACCTCACTGGACATCGACAAGCATGTTCTTCTGCACACTGATTTGGACGGCGCTCGTGGAAGGCCTAATCTTTTATTCTAATCCTGCTTGTTACTTTGAGTGACTTCATTACTAGATACTATTTCTATAAAGATCTCAAGAAAGTTATCAAAATAAGAAAGGAAGGGTCTTATTTCTTATTTAAAAATAGCATCATGGTTCTGTTTTTGTGATGGTGTCATGAAGTGTATTACTTGCAGGTGTGGTATAAGCCGATAATGAATGATCTGGATTACAGGTGATTAGATTAGATCTCTGCTCATTTATTCATTTAAAATCAAAGTCAGAGAATAGTCTGTGAAATGATATCCGACTTGAAATCAGCAGCATTTCACCACGAAATGTTGGGTGTTTAGTTTTTAAGAACTATCTGCACTCAACTCCTATAAAATATTGCAAGTGTGTATCCGACTGGCAGATGTGCACCTGTGCCTGCGGATCAAGCTGTGTTTAGCTTAGCTTTCCTTTTAAAAGTGAAAAACTTCAGCATCAAAGAGGCTGGCAGTAGATAGGTGGCATTAGCTTCTTAAGACAGACTCTAACAATGAGTCAAAAGAAAGTAATTGCTGAACACGGTGAAACACAAAAAGGAAAAGCCAAGAGATAGCGAGCGTACAACAATACCCCTGGCCTCTTTATTGTGAGGAGCTGTTCTCTAAGAGATGAGCCTACTCTGCAACTGGAAAGGTCAGCAAGCACACAAAGTCAAGCCGACACGGCCCCTCTTTACTCAACATCAAAGACAAGTCCAGCGCCTGTCATGCTCTCTCTGAGCTGGGTTGAAAACAACAGCACTAATCCCACCGACCACTTGCTGTCTCTCTTACGGAGAGGACAGAGGTCAGCTGGATGTACAAATCCTAATAAGCTGTTTCAATTGTGCAACTTTCTAAACTTAAAATACTATCTTTGATGTGCTTGTTTTTTTTCCCTCTCTCTCTCTCTTTTGGCCTTTGAACCTGCCTTGTGTTTCATGAAGGGAGGAGAATCTGACCTTCACTTTAGAGAAGATTTTTACTTAAAAAACCTTTTACTTTGTGAACATTTCCAGTAAAAGGAGAGTTGGAGTCTCAATAAATGAATGATTCATGAGTCTTAAAATTAATGGTCTATGTAGTGATTAGATCTGCAGGGTAACACAACTTCAAAGAAAAAAAAAATTCAAATGCTGAAAATGTTTGTCAGCCCCATAAGCTTCTTAGTTGGGAACTTTAAGGTCACGGCGGCTTCCTGATGGGAGAAAACGTTATTACGACGGGGCTGATGTTTGGGGAGTCCGGTCTCTAGGCTTCTTACCTTCACGAGTGCCCTTTTCCTCACCCCGTATGAAAGAATTTTAATGGAAAGATACCAAGGCAGATTTTAGAAATGAGATTATTGGGCAACTCCGTGCAGCTGCCCACTGTCTTAAGCTCCTCATGACAGCTCAGAAATGAGCAGCGTTTTATCATCTGTCATTCCTTCTAAATCCTGTGTGCCTCCAGCTATATACGCCGACTGTTTTAACGCTGCATGTCCCCTACATAAACCTGAACTTCCATGATCATCATCTTAAAAGTCTGTTAGTAAAACTGCAGCCATGTGTGTATTTTAATACCTTATTGCACATGTTTACTTACAAGGAAATGAGACCTCTAATTAAACATGACTGGGTTGATTGTGAAGCTGCAACCTATTAAGCTAACAGCCGGGCAGAGTCAGGAAACCAGATAAGGGGCTGTGAGAGCTATCTGTGCTGAAGTGGCCAACCTCAGTGGGACATTTTTTGGGGATTAACTGGAGATTCTTCCAGCATGACAGATAAGAAGTCATCAGGAGAAGAAAGAGGTTACCAGACGAGACAATTTCAACAATGTTTACTCACTGACGAGGAAAGCTTGGGTGGTATTAATAACAGAGCCAGAACTCTAAACTAGCTGTCCAAACATAAGAAGAGTGGGATGCATAAAAACTTAGTAGAGGCCGACCCAGTATGCATTAAATATCGGTTTATTCTAGTAAGTCAAAAATGAATAATTACAGTAAATGAGAGAAAGCAAAGCATAACAGATAATGAACAATTATTTGCAACAATAGGAAATGTTAAGATCTATATGACAGAGTTTTAAATGAAATCATCCGATTCAACCACATGCTATGAAAAAGTTTAATTACAGCAATAAAAGAATTATAACAGAAATGAAAGTGTAATTATAGTTTTTATACAGTCATTATCTATAGCATTTAAGGTTCTCATTATCTTTTTTTCTCCTTTTTCTTTATGAAAACAAAACAGTGCACAAATGCAGTCCAACTTGGATTAGGGGTGTTGTTCTGAGACCATACGAGATCTATCTAAACAATTTTGCAACAGTTCCCACAGCTATGTGGGGGTTTTTCCCAGGAGTTCTCATTCTGCCTGGGGGGGGAAAACTGTCTACACCAGGGTCATGACCTTCAGAGAGGCAGGCTGGAACCGTCGAATCTTCTTCTTCAGGGCCCGGGAAGCTTTGATGCGGCAGGCTGGCGGCTCGGGGCGGGGTGGGAGCTGCTTGAGGGGCTGTCCGGCAGCGGTGGGCCCCAGTGCGGCCTCAGCCCACACCAAACCTATGTCTTCCTCGCGGATGTCCACCTGGTCACCCTCATCCAGGGACAGGCTGCTGTCGGAGTCTGAGAGCGACTGGAAGCTCTGGCTGGACTCGCTGTCTCCGAAGCGGTTGGTGGTGTTGTCGCTCATCTCCCCTTCACTGCTTTCAGCAATGGTGGAGTGAAACAGTGAGGCACACTCAGCTGAATACTCAGACTCACATCTGGGTGGGTAGTGACAGGACACATTAAAGGGTGCTGGAGGATATCTGGCATTAAGACTGTGGAAGAAAGAATTAGAGGACATGGAGGCCTGAAAAGGGCGTGGAGGTCCCATCCACTGGCCTGACTTGGCACTCATACAACGAACCATCTGCATGTTCCCTGCCGTCTGAGCACGGGGCTCTTTTGACCTCTGATGCTGAATGCATGGGGCATGGAACATGTCCGCATCGGATGTCCATTTGGCAGTGGTCGGCCTCCTCTTCCTCTGCTCTACAGGCTGCTCATACTCCGAGCACTGCAGCCTACGGCCTTTGCTGTACTTCGCACCAGCAGGGATGGGATGTGGTTTGGGGTGGACCTTGTGGGTGGCAGTGAATCCTGTACTGTATAGACAAGACTCAGAGCCTGAGCACTGCCTGTGCTCCTCTGTTTGACAGGAGTTAACTCGTTCGGTCACTCTTCCCCTTGCTGATCGTTTCTGCTCTCCCTTTGCTCCAACGTGGATCTCCCTGATCCTTTCCCCGGAGGAGATGCCATGTTGTTGCCTCACTGCTCGAGGCTTCTCGCTGCTTTTTCTTTTCAATTTCACAGCTTTAGTTTTACGATCTGCTTGTCTGACCTTGACCTTCTGAGATCCGGCGGGGACAAATTTTGCATGGACAAACTCAGGTGAGCCCATGTGACCACCGTGAACCTCGAATCCTTGACTCTCCTCTGTGCTGGAGCTGTGAGCCATCACTGGCCTCTGCCTGTGACCCTTCCTTTCTTGGGGTCTTGACTCTGGAATATCTCCACATTTTTTATCAGAATGGTTCCTTGCTATTCTAGGATTTTCTCCTTGGGTTTTATCAATCTTTTTTAAGGAAGAACAGGTGACCTCATCAGAGCTGTACTCCTTCATGGCAGCAGGATAGGAGTACCAGTAAGGAACATCTGGGGCTCTCACAGGTTGTTTATGGCTTGTGTTATCAGTTGGCTCTTGACTGGAGTATGTCTTCTGGTCACTGTCTAGTTGGATTATGTTTTTGGTTTTGACTAAAGGAGGCTGCAGCATAGACACGTGCACATTTTCAGCGGGCTTCCTGTGATAGCTTCTTTGTAACTCCCTCACCTCTGTTCCTGTGTCACTTTGGACTTTACTAAAGCTGCGCTGCAGGATCTTGTCAATATAACCCAAAGTTTTGGCCCCATAACCTGCTTCATGATCGTTAACTGGGGCTCCTTGGCCCTCTAGGATTCCAGGTGTGTCAGCTTCACCTCCACAAAAAAAGATCGGGCTCTGGAGAGCCACAGCATGCAAGGGGCTGGGGTAATGGTACACTTCAGTCCCACTGCGACACTCCAGATTGCGTTGGAACTTGGGATCCATCAGGGAGGTCTTCAGGTTTGGGCACACTGGGGGTTTCTTGGCTTCCACACTTTGTAAGTAGCCCAACCCTTGTGCCATCATTCTGTCAAGGTCCCCTGAAATACACAAAAAACAGTCATCAGCTTTTAAATCCACTCATAGATTACATGTTATTAGGTAGTAAAATACATGTTGAGTTACTTATTAAAAACAGTTGGTGATACATGGTTCTCATTACTACAGCAGAGACTGTATTAAACAAGAGATTGAGAGCAGTTATTACCTGTTGACACAGGTCTGGGCCGTGTCTGTTCCGCGCCCGTAGCGCTTGCTCGGATCCTGCTGCTGCCCAGATGGAGGCCTGTGGCTCGCGGAGGGTTGGGCTGGGTAGTGCTCTCATCAGCAGAGCGCCTGCGGCATACATCAACTTGCGGCGTAGGGCTAATGTGACAATTAGCAGGGCTCATGGGAATGAGGCTCGTCTGAGACGAGGACAGACACTCGCTGTAGACAGAGGTGCAGGAGTTGGACCGGGAACAAGAGCCGCCATCACTGAGCTCATAAAAACCTGGAGAAAGTAGGAATGACTACAGATAAGTATTTCTTTTTACATAGCAATCCATCACATGAAATGAATTTGGTGTTTACTTTAATATCGTATGCTTTCACACCTGAACTGGGCCTACTGTCACTCTCCAGCTGCTCTGTGGAGGCTTTGTTCACATCCAGCTTCAGCTCGTTGATCTGTTGGTCCAGCTGCTGCAAATGAGTCTTCAGACCTACATCCTGTTTCCGAAGACGAGACTGTAAAACAGACAACACGCAAGATCTTAACCAAGTCCCCTGAAAAAATAAACCAACTGCAGACATTCCCTCAAATGAGGAATTCAAAAGACCTAGAGGTTATGCAGAAGAGCAGAGCCATGCGTGCACATGTGAACAATTACACAGAAATTCTCTGTAAGTATATAAACAGGAAAGCACATGCCAGTAATGTTATAATTTCATATAGACGAGGGATGTTATTTAGATAAAAGAGGCTCTAATGTACAGCCATCGGGAAAACAAAAGCGGCTCAGCTGTGGCTGATGATTAACCCCAGCAGGACATGGGGGAGCAAGGAAGAAGCAGTGGTGGGTAACTCATTTCTCCCCCACAGCGAAGGCCTGGCCATTGTGTAAACGACTACATGGAGGAAAGCTGGGGGGTTGGGATAAAAAGGTGCTTGCTTTACAGCATGAGCATATTTACTGTTACAGTGGTTCTAACTAAGAAATCTAGCTTTCATTACGTCTTAAAGACAATTTACGTCTTGCATGATCTTAAGATCACATGGAATCAGTTCTTAAAATACTCTTTTTGCAAATGATGGGTTGTAGTGAATTTGAAAAGGCTCCATTATGCATGCATGTAAAGCATAATTTATACCGTATGTGGTCTGAGAACTTTATAATGCATCCTTTGATGTGTGTGCCCACTTTCTTCTATCCATGTTAAGCATATAACATTAATCCCTGCACTTCCTTTGGATGATTTTAACAGCAGTCTACATGGAAAAAGCTTGTCATGGAAAACTCAACAGAGCCAGCTGTCTCCAGCACTCACAGGGGCCTCTCTGGGATGAGCATCTCCTCTCATTCACAGCAAAATTCGCATTTGTTTTTATTTCCTGGCATTTAGTGGTTAATGATTGAGGTTTTCCCCCCTGAAGTCCTCGTGCACAACGTGCGCGCTCGCACACAACCAGAAGAAGAAGAAGAAGAGAAAAAAAAAGTCCTCTGGGCCCGGCAGTGAACCTTGATTTATGACACCTATCTGACTTCCTACCCCCAGCTGAGAGCATTTAAGTGTGTCTGGTAATAATTGCAGAGTTAATGCACATGAGTATCAGCTGACGGAAAGATTCGTTTTATTCCAAGGACAAATAAACAGCCCAGAGAAAGAAAGAAAAAAACAAAAAACAAAAATGCTTAAGTCCCCTTGTAATAAATGACATTTGTAATGAAAGTTGTATAGTTAAAGAGAAAAAAAAGAGGAAAAAAATACATACTGTCAAAAGATTCGCTTAAAATGATGTTTTATAATGGATTTTTAACTAAATCTGCTTCCTACCAGCTGTTGCTTCAGGGCGGTCAGGGTCGCCTCCAGTCGCTGCTCCTCGGCCCCCATCATCCCTGCACCCTCCGGGTCTGCGGGGAGCGAAGTCACCGGCTCCTCTCGGTCCATCCTCAGTGCCCAGCTCACCATGTCGCTTTGCCTGTCCTTGAGCAGATGCAACTCTTGCAACCCAGCCAGAGCAGCCTGCAGCCTCTCCCCGACCCTGCTGCGGTCCACTCCGGCTGCTGCAGCGCTCATCATCACCGCACAGGAGCCCTTCCTGTTCAGCATGCTGATGCGCGCAGTCCGGCCTTATCCAGAGACAAAATGCTTAAAAACAACGTCCTCTTTTTCACTAGCTGGCTTAGTTTGATTTGCTGCTGCTCTTCTTGACCAGTTTAGATTTTTTAACTACCTGTGAGAATAAATTGTGTGTATAGAGTAGAGACTAAGCTCCTCCCACAGGCCAAACGGCCCTCCTCCTGGCAACTGCTTCCCAATGAACATCTGGTATTAATCTTACTCATTCAAGCCCTTGCAGACTGAGGCTGCTGTCCGTGCACGCTGTAATTTCATGTGTAACACCACATGGCATGATGAGCGTATTATCAGGCGATTTTTATTCTCTCCAGTTGAAGCCTGTGTAGAAAATTGTTGATCAGCTTTTAGTGAAAAGCTGTAAAGTGGTTTCAAGGAAAGAAAATGTTTACAGCATGTCTACACAATGACAATTAAACAATTAAATAGAAGCATTTAAACACAACAGAGTATTTATTATTACTTTAAAAACAACGACAACAAACAAAAAAAAACAAAAAACAAATGTCATTATACAGCTCTTGACATGACCGGTTGTCCTCTTTATCCTCTTATAAAACAACACAAGTTCTACATTTATGCAAGCTTCATGAAGTGCAGTTTCCAACAAAAACAAAATATGATCTCATTATAAAAATGATAGACAAATATCTCCCCCTTGTGGATGAAGAAAATATTACAGGTTGTTGTCAAGAGGGCTATGAACGTCTGTCTTCACACTTTTGTAACACATCATAGAAAAAACAGACCCTCTGCTTTTCTGTTAATTGAACAACTAAGACATGGCATTATATTAGATGGTATGATATTACAGTCTCCTCTACTTTATCAAGACACCATTAGGGGGATATTTATTTGGTGAAGGGAGCTATATTGTTCAAGTTCCCCATTCTGGGAACAAGAACAGAAATGTGATAAGATTATTGTGGAATTAATGTAGAAAAGATTAATTAGCAGTTTTGTTCTATTGACTTCACAAATCTTGGATTACACTAACATTTAATGAGAGCACTTTAAACCAGTTTAGTAGAATTAGCAGCAATTAAAAGTATGGATGAAATACATCCTTGGAGTCACACAGTTTGATTTCACCAGATGGAAACACAGACGTGAATCATGCTTGGGACAACTCTATTTCAGCTTTCTTTGGTTGAGAGGTGGGGAATAAGGCTAATGCATAGACAAACAGGACAAACGCCCATGCATATGCAACCTAACATCACCAGTTACATTAACAAATGGTTTTGGATGGTGGGAAAAAGTTGGAGAACTCAAACAAAATCAACACAAGTTCAGGGAGAACATACCAACTCCACACAAAAAGGCCTTGACTGAGATTCAAACTGGGAACCTTCTTGGTGCAAGGAAACAGTCCTAACCACTGTATTATGTTATTTTATTAGTATATATTTGCTGCTTTGAAATAAAGGCAGTGAATTCTCAGTGATACTTGAGTATTTCAATAATCTGAGCTGTATTTTGACCGAAAATATGTAAAAGTCTTTATTTTGTCAAATGGTATTTATACCATTTAAATGTCTATTTTTTGATAACAGTCGAAAACTAATGCTTGCTGGCATATATTAATTTTGGAACAGCTGTATTGTTTGGATGTTGATATTGAGATGTTCTTATTGAGATAAGATAAGATAAGATAAGAAGACTTTTATTCGTCCCCAGCGGGAAAATTCCAGTGCAACAGCAGCAAGACAGAAAGGATGAGAATAGACAGTCACACAAAGAAATGATAAATAAAACATAGATTAAAAACAAAATTGATGAGATGTATATATAAAAAGAATAATTGAAATAGATAAGAAAAATAAAAATGAAAAAATGATATAAATTACTTGTCTCAGGTCCATGAACATTACCATGAGTAACGATGAGCCATTCTGGTTAAATGTAGCTCAAAAGGCCTAAACCTCGATGCTACAGTTTATCATTGGGCTCTTATAGTGGGACTCAGTATCTTCTTTGCTTCAAACACGTCTTCATGATGTCTTTCTGCATCATCCTTAGTAATCTGCAGAACGCAGCTATATTCATCATTGTGAGCAGAACCACTTACAGTCCTTCACACTATTGTTGTTCAGTGTTTGCAGATGCATGAGCGTAAACGTAAACAATATAAATCACAATATCACAATATAATGTGAATAAAGCCTTTAGCCCCCTCAGAAGTTAGCCTGAGTTCCTGTATGACCTTGCTGACTGCTACACATGTTGCTCTTGGAGTGATGTTTTTATTTGCTCAGCCACTCCGGGGGGAGTATAAATGGTTTTGAATTCCCTCCATGTGTATACAATCTGTCTGACTACAGATTTTTTCTTTGGAATACAAAATTCCATAGAGATTCTTTTGTCATCTTTTCCAGCCTGATGAACGTCAACAATGCTTTTTTTTCTTAGCTCTTCAAACTCGTGTTTGTTCTTGTCATGGTAACAGTGGTGAGGGGAGAGCGGGGCCAGGTTATCATGATGATAATTGAAACATAGAACTCTGATACATTATGGAGGACTGGCTTTTCTTTCTATCTTAAAAATTATATTAAAAAAAAACAAAACAATAAATACCTTAGGCTAGATCATTTCTGAATGGATATGTAATGTGGTCATCTTGGCTCAGTTGTTAAGCATGCATTGGATTAAACAAAATAAGCACAATCCTATTGGCATTCAGTGATTTTGCAAAACTATGTGAAAAGTTTCAGTGAGATTTTTTCCCAAAGCATTTTCTGTTGGGAGGTCTCCAGCTTTGAAAACCTATATATTCAACATATATCCATTACGTGATAATGACCATCTCTGTTGATGCTGTAAGTTAACAAATAGTAGTAAATAATTGTAATTTATCAGGGGAAAAAAAGGTATTTTATGACAAACAGACCTCACCAAATTACCTCATTGTCAGGGTACCCACTCACATCTGATTATCATCCAAATGACTGAAAACAGTAATTTCCCCTTAGAGATCCACATACCTCCTCCACTCACTCCCATGTGTGTATGATAGTGGATCATTTTCCTTAATAGATTAAGTTTAACATTGCTGTATTGTAATTTGTATTGAATTCTCCATATTTACTTTAAGATACAGTATGTCAAGACTGAACTATGTTTAGGTCATATTTATACAGAAGAGCTTCACAAACTTTCAAACATGTCTGTAAATCTAAACCCAGCAGATGTCAGCAGCCAAACAACACTGTGACTCAGAGGATAAGTATTTGTGTCCTTTCCACCTGAGCAGCTCTTCCTCTGACCGGAACGAATGAGGCACTTGTTCTCAATGTCAATGATCTGATAACAAATAAATGAGGGAACGAACGAGCCCTCATCACAGGAGGAGACAAATGAGACCATTCACTTATACTGCAGCTCTTCGCTATGTATCACAGGTGGGGAGGTCCTTTCATGAGGATATCTGTTGCTATCTTAAAGCCGGGGTTCAAAGGGAATACCAGGAAGGATGTACACCTGTGGGAGTCTCGCTCACACACATACAATCACACAGGAAAGATAAGGTGATTAAGGTATTTCAAAAAGTGAGATTAGTTTCCTTTTCAGGATTATGAAGTTTAGATTCAGAACTGCACTTAATTCCCTACAAATGAAGAATTTACAGACACTAGAGGGCAGTGTTACACTGCCTCTCAGTCCTCAGAGATTTCTTTCATACTTAGACATGTTGTGTGGAAATTTGCAAATTTTAACGCATGCTGCACATCTTATTCCCCCGGATTTATCACGCAGAAATCATTCGTTTTGCAGCTGATCATGAAATATACAGATTTTTTTTTAGATACAGGGCTAAATCATTTGTTTACCCATCCCTGATTGCACAAACACATCCTCATCACTTTGATGGTGCACTTTGGTGAGGCCCCTCATCCTGATGCTCACATTATAGCAAATATACAGTGCATTGTGAAGCCCAAAGGAATAGCGTCATGGTCCCGCAATGGTGCTGGCAAACAACACAGCATTGTGATGCCTGGATGTCCCTCTGCCCCCATTCCCTTCAAAGGGCTTCCTTCAGTGTGACATCAGTTGGGTTGCTGCTCCGAAAGGTTCCCTTTTTTTGACAGTAAAGCTTGGGCTCTTGACCTCACCCTACCCAGACTTTTTTTTTTTTTTTTTTTTAAATAGAAAAAAGCCTATTTACCATCCTTTCTCCCCCCCCTCAGACTAAATCCAAACAGCTTTGTTTCGGTGTAGGTTTCTCTTTGTGTGGCTTCTTTTTTTCTTGTTCTGCATTTATCAGCTGCTTTTTTTTTTCCATCCTCCCACTTCTTTTTCCATCCACTTAAAGCAGACAAACTTTGATAACAAAACAGTAACACATAAGCAGAGATTCCTTTTACTTGTATCCAACACACTTTTCCACAACAGCCACAGTGGAACGATTGTTTGTATGTGCTCAGGTAGATACAGACGGGAACAATGGAAGATGCTACCGCAAACAGGATGCAAGGGATAGACGTCAGGGGGTAAACATGGGCTGTTGTCATATGTGGGACTGAGAAAGTTTTCTGTGTGAGAGGAAAGGCAGGGCAGTCAAACTGTTGTAGAGAGGAAGAAAAAATCTTTTCATATGGGGTTTTGAGCTTTTGACTTCAAAGGAGGAAAAATCTGATATCATATACAAGACACACTGATGCTTGCTTGAAAAGAAGTAAGATTCCAAAGAAGGGTGTTGCAGATTTTGAGGTATTTCTGGGGAGAGGGGGGGCATTTTTACATACTTTTATGTATGTGTTGATATGTTCAGGGGATTCCCATGCGGGCTAACTAATTGGAAATCTCTTTTCCAGGTAACAAAGGCAAAGATTCAGAGATCAAAAGTGGTCTTGTGTGTTTGACAGCAGCGCTTCTCACCTTCCGCCACTTCTGGCCACTACAACACAACTATCAACCATTACACTGAATGAATGATTCATAACCAATCTCCAAACATGTGAGTTTACAGGCAATTAATCTGTTCTGTATCTGCAGCATTTTGGTGACATTTATCTCCTTAAAAGAGCTTGCGGTGAATTGATCTACACGCTTTGTGGTTGCTATGAAACTGTGGAGTGTTTTCATATGCTTCAAGTGTTTTTCAATCTGAAAAAGTCCAACTCTATCTTACCCATGAGGCATGTCAAGGACTCGAGTCGGCTACTTTGGAATTCCGCGGTCTTAAAGTCCCGAAAGAAGCAAAACTGACATTTGTTTTTCCAGATTTTTTGGTACACTTGTAACTGTCAAAATGCAATCCAAGAAACACACTGCTCTTTTGACACTGACTGATATCAAACTCACTTATAACAGTTCCCAGGGTTTTTCAAGGTATTTGTTTCATAATGAGCTGCGCCTTTCGTTTCCTGTCAAACATGCTTGTGAGCAAAACGCTCAGACAATCACTGCATAATCCACCATGTCAGTTTCCAAGTCGTTGTCAGCGGAGTAGCTCCAGGATTTATCCCCTGATGAGATTCCAGATTAACAGCTTGTTTCTGTGGGTTTTAGTTGAAAGTCATCCATGAAAACAAAAGAACTGTATAAAGCAGTTATAGTTCACATTTAGGTTACTTTACTTAGTGAAATTAGGATTTATAGCTATATGTTATAAAACTTTTTGGGCTTATATGAAATTTGTAAAGCCACAAAGCCCATAGTCCACAACCATGGGACTTATTATCTCCAACAGGAGACACTGTCCCCAAACTTTCTGAAACACCAAAGTTTTTGTCAAGCCTGTTTTTTTTTTATTGCGTATCTACATCACTTTAAAAAACTGCATTTGGGTAAAACCTGTCTGGTGGTTAGTTTGACACACCTCAAATAGAAAATGGACAACAGTCTAACATTTCTGATCAATCAGGCGCTTCATTGAAGCAGAATGAGCCTTTTGGGAGATGGGCCTTAAAGTGACACTACTGAACTTTGGTAGATTTCTGCATCCTCTAACGAAGGCTAATTCAGCATCCATCTCGCATCCTGTCTCTTCTCTGATTTCTCTTCAGCTAGTAAAAGTTAGTCTCTTAATCTATCACTTTCTTTCCTTCGCTTCTTTTGAATGTGTCCTTTTCTTTGCTCATTCAGCCATGGTGAGTGTCCAAAATGGCCAGTGTTGATATCAAGTTACGGGTGTGAGATGCAGTGCCGTAGAGTGAAACACAGCTATCACATGATGATCCGGACTGGGAAAAAAAGTTGCAAAGTGAGGCTTTTTGGACTCTGCACGGCAGTGACAGTTCCAGGCATGTGCACGATGAAGTTTTAATTTCTAAGATGGGAAACCCATGTCGTGTTGCTTTAAAAATGAAATTCTTAACTAATATATCAGCATGATAAGGGACTCTGACAAATTTGAAAAGGTTTGTTGGGTCTTAAAATTTTTTAAAAGATTACATACAATTATTATGTACAAAAAGCACTTTTGATAGCAAACTGTTTTATTGGCAACTGAGCCAGTGGTGGACTCGAGCAGCCATATCTCTCTGTCATCTCGTCCACGGCTTGTTGCACTACATCGTCGGACTTTTATTTGATTTGCCCTCAAAGTGCAGCACTCGTGCACATAAGTGAGACCTTTATGCTGTACGCTTGCAAAATTATCTCCTCATCAAATTTTATTTGAGCTGAACAAATTTTTGTTTATTCAGCGAGTGAGGGAGACTGGCTACCATGCTGTACTCCAGCAAATCATAAAGACATCAGTCTGAATCACCTGATTTAGTAATGCCTTACCAATGAATGCTGTGTGCTGCTTTCAGCCACGTTCCAGTAGATGGTCTGTACTTCTTCTGTGAGAAGAGAGCTGTTTGGAAAGTCTTTTTTTTTTCTCTGCAAGCTCAACAGGATTTGTCAAGGGGCATAGTGTGCCATGCACAATTGCATTGAAAAGTGATGTGAAGTTTTTTTAATCATATTTATATGTTTACACCTGCTTCACCCATAAGTATTTTATAGGGGTTTGACATAAATTTTGCATGTTCAGAACACAGTTCTCTTTGGGCTTCACGCAGAGAAAAACAGAATTAACAAGACATATGTCTGAAAGGCATCATTTACCAGAAAGGGCTACATTTTGTGCAGTGGATGTAAAAATGTCAAAGTCCATACAAGGGACACTTATCATGGCGAGTCTCAAATGACCCATATCTTTTCACAGGCAGGGAGACAGACGTCTGAGCAATGTGAGACTTGGACACTGTACTTAACTGACCCTGTCTGTAGGGACTCAGGATTATTCACAGACTTTGGAAAGTAAGGGAATAAACTGAATCCCACATCTGTGAATAAAAAAAACTCCAATGTTAATCAGATTTAAATGATGAGGTAGTTTAAGACTGACCACACATTATCACAGTCCCTCACGGCTCCCAACCTGTCTCCTCTGCTCTCCTTCTGTCTGTATAAACACAGCAGACAGAACAGCTCTGAATGTAGCACTTAGCTTGTTGAGAGCAGCGTTGGCATGTGCAATTATGAGGAGAAAACAAAGAAAAATGGTGTCTTTTTTGTTAAATTGTTCATAAATAGAAAAACCCAACAATATAGCACATAGGGATTCATTTCTGTTATTATCTTTGTTAGTGATGTGACTTTATGGGATAATTGATCTGTTGTTCCGTTCACTTTGATCCAAACTAAAGCATCTCAACAGCTACGGGGTACGTTGTGCCATCTAAAACAACCCAAAAATCTAGATGTAGTTATAGCAAACTTTGTACAGTGGTTTATTATTCTGTTTCTATGGTTATTTGCTTTCTAACAACATTTTCTTAACCGCATGTTGCAACATGTGTTACACAAATCCAGTCCGTGGAAGCATCTGATACAAAAAAGGAAGTGATATAAAAATCCACAATGTAAGATATTTCTCAAAACTGCAATGAAATCTTTCATCCATCCATTAACTACCGCTTATCCGGGGTCGGGTTGCAGGGTCAGTAGCCTAAGCAGAGAGATCCAGACTTCCCTCTCCCCGGGGGAGCCGAGAGACAAAGTCCCTCCAGCATGTCCTCAATCTTCCTGTGGGCCTTCTCCCGGGGGAGGTGCCCGGAAAACCTCCCCAGGGAGGCCTCCAGGAGGCATCCTAACCAGATGCCCAAGCCACCTCATCTGGCTCCTCTTGATGTGGAGGAGCAGCGGTTCTACTCCGAGCCCCTCCCAGGCTATGAAAGTGTGAATTGATGCTTAGCATGGCTCGCCTATTAGGAATCCTACCTAATTCTCGGGATTTAGAGCAGCCAATCCCAATGATCTATTTGTGTTGAACTATCTACTACAATGTTGCTTACTGATATCTGATTCCAGTACAATGGTACACAACAGCAGATATTGAGCAAAAAACAGCATACAGATCAGCACAGGACAAACTGTCACCAGCACACACTTGCTTACACACACGCTCACGATCACAGTGACAGCAAATGGTTCAGAGTATTTTCTGACACATTCATACAAGATCTAATTTTACTAGGGGGAAAATTTCCACAAATTCTTGAGCAAAAGTTGTCAACGTTTGTGTTCTGGCTTGCCATTGCTTCTCGGTAAAATGTATTGCTTTTATATTATACGGCCCATTCCTTTCAGCTTTGGATGAGATTCAAACCTGGAACTTTTTTACTGGGATGTGACAATGGTAACCACCACACTGCCTATATTCTAAGTCTAATAGGCTTTATAGTTTTAACAAAAAGATTTTTTAATAAGTTTAAAATAATACAATATTGAGCTGCTTATGGCCTAATAATAAAAAGGATTTTTTCTTCTTCTTTGAATTGATTTAACTCTTTAAATTCAAACACGACTCTGGCAAAGCTGATGGAGCCATACACGATCAAACTGGGACTTAGTGGAGGTGATGATCTACTAGGATTGATTCTTAGAGTAGCTGATGTGATATGGTTGGTTGTGCATACTCAGATCTGACCCATTAAAGCAGACCAGTTTTCTTTGGGAGTGAGGAAGTCTTATTAGCTTCTGATTTTTACAGGAAGCACAAGATGAACAGATAGAATTCTGATGAAAAAAGCCCTCTGCTAACTGTTTCATGTTAACATAAAATTATTTTTTCAATATTTAGGGTGCACAGAGAAGGAGTCCTAATAACACTTCTGATGCACTGACTTCCCTCCAGCGCCACAAGTAGGGACATTTGAGTGAAGTTTCTCTGCAATGTGTTTACAAATACAACATTAAAGCTGTCATGAATCTGTTTCTGTTTTTTTCTCTCAGCAGACATCCCTGGCTTACAGTTATGTTGCTTGTTGACCCCTCTTTCCTGTCCTCTCCAACCAGTTGTGGCAGATGAATGCACTTCCTGAGTCTGGTTCTGTTGGAGGTTTACACATATATCATTTTTAAGTTTCAAAATTTGATACAATCTGATGGTTCTCTTAGCTTGGCATCAATGAATGAATGAAAATACTTTGTTAATCCTAGAAGAGAAATTATACATAAATTTGTACTGTACAAATAAAGTTGAATTAAACTGAATTGAATTGCAATATGGTAAATTATTATGAAAACATGATAAGAATAAAACCCAACTGAAAACCAAACATCAGATCTCACTTTTGCCTTTTAAATGCAAAAAAGAAAGACTTCAAAGTAAACAGGTATTTGAATATGCTGTCTGTTATACACAAACCCTTGTGTAGGAAAGAAGTCTGTTGTGCAATGCAGCTTCTGTGATGAGCATCAAAGAGAATCTCTGCCGTCCCTGAGAGGAACAGCACAATGGGAGTTGTTGTGTCCTTTGTCGTGTGTGTACTGTTTATGTATGTTTATCAAGATAGTGGTAGAGACATAAAAAGCATGGTTTGTCTGCAACAAGGAAACTCCTTTTCTCATTTGGAAGAGCAGTTTTTGACAAAGCAAGTTTCTTCTTGCACACAGACATACCAGCAGATGTTGCTTTAAACATTGTTTAAGTCATCACAATGAAGCTGCAGCACAAACTCGGGAAATCCGAACCTGACTTGTCAAAACCCCCCATATGTCTTACCAGAGTCTGATGTTTGCATCACACATTCATGCAATGAACTAAATGTGTTGTTCTTAGTATAAACACAAGCTTTACCGACCATGCTCTGAAATGTAGAAGTTTTTCCACCCATGAAAGTATGACGGGATTATGGATACTTTCAGAGGGGTCATTATAACACATCTGTCCACACAGAATAGTTCATTTAATCAAGTATGCGCAAACCACCCTTATTCCTTGTTCCGAAATAGAAAGATGTGAGGTCTTGTTTCAGCTGTTTGCTTTAAAGAAATGAGAACTGTGCCGTTGAACACGATGACAACTCAAAGCACTGTGTGGTTTCTAACCACCAACCCCCAACCCCCTCTTTCAGCTCAAACCAAAACAACCTGCGGTTCTCTCCTCTGTTCTGAACAACACCACACTCAGGTGATCCTGAGTGGATGTGAACAAATTACATTTGATAGGTTGATGAACCGAGGCTCATCGAGTTCAATCAAAATAATACATCACAGCACATTAATTGAGTAGATCAAATGTAAAACCCCAGACTGACCTTCTGAACACTTGCTCTTGAACCCTTCATTCCCTCCTCCGGTGTGCTAATCCTCCTGGAGCCCTAAATAGACGCTCATGTGGTCCAGAGGAGATGGACCAGAGGGCAATGAGGCTGACAGCACCAACACAGCTGGCCTGTTGAGTCAGGGACCCTTTCTGCACACTGTTTCACACATGTGATGACCCCTGAGGAGGATGAGAACCCAATTTTCCTGCCCCATACTCACCATGTGCTTGTGCCTTTAGAAACCAAATTCCATAGTGAACACTGGGTTGGCCAGTGATCTGATGGCAATGAGAGACATACGTGAGTGTATTTCATTAGACAAAGGACCACACAAGACTGTAAGTCGGTATTTCCATAAACATTTGAAATAAAATACAACATCCATCAGAAGTGCCAGATTAAAGTTTGATTTTGAACAAACAAAGGGCTCAGACTGCGTTTCCAGAGGCCTCTTAGAGCTGAAGTCCCCTAAAAACATAGCTTTTTTTTTTTTTTTAGGTGTATTCCCATAACCTTTGCAATTTGAGAGTCATTACAATTATGAGCAGACATTTTCAGGCACCCATCAGGCAAGACAAAAAGAATTTGGTTTACCAAGAATTAGGTTTATAATATTCTCCTCTTAGAAAACTACTCACAAACAAATCAAGTTTATCTGTCATTTAAGCTACAGGGAGTTTGGCAATTTGAGTTTGGTACAATGAAAGAAACTATCCCTATGAACCTCTCTCTCAGGAGGAGCAATTATCTTTCCTCCCTATCAGGCAAAAAGTGAGGATTAGGAGTGTTTGCAAGATAATGTTCAGCAAATGTTTGCAAATTCCTCTGAATTACCCTTCACATATCTAAAGAATGAGAGCTCTAAACTACACTAGCACACTCCTCTTTATACTGAATGATATCCTCCTTTGACCAGGACTTGACACCTTATAAAGAGCAAGGCAAAGGTCAAGCTGGAGCACACGGAGCTGTCGGAGAATGGTTGGAGGGGCTATGGGGAGGTTTTATCTGTTGGATGGTTTAAATCCTCTATCCTTGCTTGTACTTTCTGTTCTGAAGGTTCAACACACATCATGTTTATGGACACTGGGTCGAAGTAAATTCCAGAGTGGCAGGAGGACATGAGAGATGCTGAAGATGTTATGTATGGGAGTGGTAAAAATCTACGTTGCCTTTATTGGTCATGAGTTATGTACTGAAAAGTCCTACAAAGCATTTATGTAAATCCTACCAGTACCACATATCAGGGCAAGTATCCAAAAAAGTACAGGCAAGCGACTATTTAAATAGTCAGCTCTGAATAAATTTATCACTGTGTTTGGATAGCAAATAGATTTTGATGAAGTGGTTGATAGCACAGACATATTTCTGGACCCAACTGGGTGCAGAGTTTCCCAGTTGCTTGAGCCAAGAGCTTGAAACACGTGATTAAAAAAGGACATTTTGGGAGAAATAAGAAACTCCATCCCTGGCATTTTCTTGTAGTCAAAAAGTTGTGAACTACAGGGGAAAGGCAGGGGCCAATAAGGCCACATAATATAAGCTTTCTCTCCATGGCCAGGTCTGACGCAGGGACTCCGACACTGTGCAGGTTGGGACAGTGCAGGTCTGTGTGGTGAGCCAACCACAGAAACTCTGTCACCTCTCTGCACTGCAAGGAAATCCCTGTGTGCTGTCGCTGATGTCTCACACAACAGCTACATGTTGATTCTACTAATTTGTGAAACATCAGCCATATTTTGGGTTAAAACTAAAAACAAAAAAAGAAGTAAATAAAAACAACAACAAAGCGCTGCATGGATACGTTGATTTAAAGCAATTTATGTAAAACATAAAAAAGAAAAAAAATCACATAAAAAATGTATTTATTTATCTTTCATTTGGGAAATATCTTTATTTTCTTTATAATGCTTAGAAGGAAACAGATATTGTGCCACTTTATCTCCGCTAAGTTGCCAGCTGCTGGTTAGCTTAGGCTTAAAACTGGAAAAGGGATATCAGATCTATCAGCAACTACATGTAGGAGCGCATCTAAAATGCACAATTTAACACATTACATATTCAGAAAAATGTTTTTAATATTAACCGAATCCTTCTGAAAACAAAGATGCTGTAAAAGAAGTGTTTTGAATGCTTTTAAAGAATGTTTTCCCTGTCTTCACTCTCTGCTAACTTAAGCCCTTGTCACAGTGGTTGTGGAGGGGGGGAAGGGGGGGGGGGGGGGGGGGGGGGGGGGGGGGGGGGGGGGGGGGGGGGGGGGGGGGGGGGGGGGGG
>JBBBVU010000017.1:7262816-7294075 GCA_037177055.1 Atherinosoma microstoma
TTTATTTAACAGTTAATTAATGCTTAATAATGCATTAACTAACGTTAATTAAGGGACCCTTATTGTAAAGTGTTACCAAGATTCTTTATCAAATACACCTAAGCTTGTCTCTGTCTGGACATAGCCAAGAGTAAAACGCATCAATGAGGAGGAAATGGAGACCTGTGTGATGCGAAGTATTCCTTCAAATCTAAATCTGAAAGCTGGGATAAAAAGAAACATTTTACACCTTCACTTACAGAAAAATCTAACAAAAAACCAACACCAGTAGTTTTCTTGTGCTTAAGCTGGATGCTCTTTCTCATTGTTTCTTTTCCTCTGTAGGTTCTAGCATTAGATGACCCGAGAGGCCTGAACACTTCACAGTGCAGCAGCAGGTCAGGAAAGTATTTTGTCTCTAAATCATTTGGCCCTTTATTAAATTATTTGTGTTTTATGTATTCATATGAGACACTGGGAGCAGTGAAAGGACCTGACAGGTGAGGGAGGATGAGGACTGAATCAGCTGCAGCTGTCTGATCAACTTTCTGGAGAGACCTGCAAAGACACTTGTGCAATCATACTCAAGATAAAAACATAAACACACAGGCTCTTTCCTTCAACTTTTCCCCTCTTTTTTTTTTTTTTTACAAACTAAGGGTATTTGACCAAAATGTCGCAGCTTAGCATGTTTCTTCAGCTCATCCCAGTCTCCCTCCAGATCTGAGACAGCTTCCACATATTGGTGGCTCTTTGCTCTGATAAAGACATTCAAAACTAAAGCCATATAAGCAGCCCTCTGACACTGAACATTCACACAACCTGACTTCTAACATTTTCCAGCCGGTGGAGGGGAAGGAGGGCAGCAACAAGAGCCTCTTTCAGGGGCACTTCAGCTGCGGATTACAGCGGCTGACTGCTCCCCACGTCTGAACAATGTGACCACAAAGGCCTTGTAGCTTTGCTGGATTCGGTAGATCTAATAAATCATTAAATCACCTTATTCAACACTGAAAGAATGAGGGAGAAAGATTAGAGCAGCATGAGAACCATATGCAGGGACAGAGAGGAGGAAAAGGGGGGTTCAGAAGGAGATATGTTTACTGCCTCACTCATAAATATTAATTTCAAGATTCATATGACAAGTTAGAATTTGGATAAACCCACAAATTTCTATAGTAGAACTTAACTCACGCCAAAACTTTAAAAAAAAGCATAATTCATAAAGCAGTAGGCTGAAAGCCTCTTAACAAATGGCATTATACTTCAGTTACATATGTACCATTGGTAAGCATGCAGGACTAATGAAGGGGGGAAATAATCATAAGATCTGTTTACTGTCAACCTGTCAAGTTACTTTCCTGTTTCCTCTGGCTTGTTTGTGACTCATGCAATTTTGCAATCTATCAATCCACCTCTGTTTTGTTCTGGAAATGAGCTGTTAGTGATTGTGTGACGAGCATCATTTTTTTTTGTCCTGGACATGTTTAAAGCCGACACTAAGCAACTAGACTCTTCCAGGGAAAGTACAAAGCCTTGCCTGGTGGTCTGCACACATGCTTAGATGATCTACCCAAAACAGCCTGGATGGTGGTGTGGCAGAGACACACCTGCTTTGTCAACACCATCTTCCTCACTACTGCGTCCAACTAAAAATCCATCCTGTGTGACTGCAAAGACTGTAAGGCACCACAGATTTAAAGTAGACTTGATTTGAGAAAAATGAATGCTTAATTCGAACACTTAAATGAAAGATTGCAGTTTGATCAAAGTGAAGAGAGCTTTCATTTCCTGTGTAGGCGGTTTACTGAGAGAAAATAGATAATTACATCACAAAGGACAATATCTAATGTGGGAAATGGTAAACTAAAGTAATTGAACAAAAAATAAAGATCCAGTGAAGGATTTAAGTGAGAAGTCTGGGGATCACCAGCATTTGTCCCGTGGGAATTGTGATTTGAAAACCCTTTCTTCAGTCTTGATCAAAGGATCCCAAACCAAATTGGTTCTTCCTCTACATGTGCTTCACCTTCTTCTTGTAGTTTAAGTGTGATTTTGCTGCCAGATGAAAAATATAAATGAAAGGTATCGGTCACAAGCAGCGTGTCCACCTTGGTTCTTGCCTCATTAGAGGAAGAATCTCAGAGATGTGAAAGCTGAAATAAAATATTTTAAACAATTAGATGTAATTTAGATTTTCTTAAATACTTTTTTCATCATTTCAAAATGAATTGTTTTTCCAATTTTGGACAAAAACCTTCCCACATCACCTGCCTTTCTTTATTTGTTAGAAACTCAGACACAAAAAGTCTCCGGCATTCCTCGGGACCATCCACCTGGACGCCAGGATGACCCTGGTTTATCACCTTTGACCTTTCGGAGACTTGAGTCCCTACACCTGAGCGCTGCGTTGTCCCCCGGTGTTCGCCAGATGTTTGGATAGACTACCTGCTTCTCAAAACAGGGGAGACATGACAGGGCAGGTCACCGGAGAGAGAGCAAAACAAAGAGTCAGATTTCACAGACCCTCTATCAATCAAACATCTTAGAAGCACAATCACACACACACACACACACACACACACAGGAATCCCACCAGCTTCAAAGGGAGATGTGTGAGGGATTTTTCCTCGCTTCCGAACAAGGGCTTGTTGTAGATCAGCAGCAGTATTTATTGTCCTTTGTTACTACTTGGCTCAACCTGAGGATGTTACCAGAACTGCTGGGCACCTACCGATACACAATTAATGAGTCACAAAAATGATAGTTGGCAGAAAATTATTCCTTTGTTTTCCATTTTTTTGCAAAGTAATACGTTACACTTCACAACAAGCATGGGCAAGATCTGGTACATTCCCAAACATAAATTAAAGTATGACAAATGAACACGCTTACTGTTGTGTATCTTTGTATACGGCATGTTGATGAAACGACTGGACAGAGATAAATGGGTATTGTTCTGTTGTTCTTGTCTGTGAGGTTAATCTCTAACTTTCTGCTTATTGAGCTTCCTACAGTTAACTTCATGGATTCTTGTTTCCAGGTGAGTCTTTACACTCGTGTTGAGGTTAGTGAAGTAGTTTGCTGTGAAGGACTTATCAGTCTGTGCTTACGTATGCAAGTGTGTTTTCTTCCTCACCACCTCGGCCTCGGCTCTCCCACACACACCCATCCACCACCCGCCTAGCCTTGGCCGTGCACCTGTCTGGTGCAGGCAGCTGTGGGTGGGCGGGTCTTGGCTGTCAGAGGAACATTCCAGAGGAGAAGTCACCCTGTTAATCCCTTGGGTTTAGGCCCGACAGCTCCCCACCTCCCTCCCCTCCCTCTCATCTTCACCACCTCCAGTACCCCTCATTGCCTCCCCCTCTTACTCTCCCACCGTCGTCCCTTCTAGTCGGCTCTCCTTCTCAGCCTCGGTCAGGCTCATATGGGGTACTGCTATGTCAAAGGTGGACACTGTGAGACTGAGATTAAAGGGACGAGTACCCCCCACCCCCACCCACATGCTCACCCACCCCACAGCTCCCAGTCCCAGAGGTTTTAATCCCCCCAAATATTCAAGAATGAAAGCAAGGTCTGGATCTGTAGGCTCATTCTGGAAAGAAAAATACCACAAGGACACTGGACATATTACCTTTCTTTTTTCCTATTATGATAAACTTAAAATCAGTAACTCACATGATGAATTTATGTCCTAAAAATGTACTTTCTGGCCATCTTTTGAATGTGTTTCAATGTGCAGTTAGTGGTTATTTGCATGTGTTAAGGCCGCTTGCTCATACAGCACTGTGTCTTTTGTCCGCTGGGAGTTTCACTCCTCTAATTGCCCATATCACTCTCTAAGTACTGCAGCTTTTTTCTCTGCCTCTGCCTATCAAACAAGAGTCTCTTTATCACTGCGGGAAATTCTGATGTCAGGCCAGATCCTAAACTTGGCAGCCACCCTGTTCAGCTGGAACACATAAATGAGAAAAATCTGCTCAATTCACCCTACAAGCGCTGAAGATGGCGTTCCGCTCACTTTTCCCCTGACACCGCGGACACTATCTTAAGAAGAACATTTTATCTTGCACCGTTTACTGTTTGGCAGGAATGAGTAATTCTGTCTGTCCATCCCAAGTAAAAAAGCCTGATATAACTGAGCAGCATCCTGGACAACAGAAGCAGACAGACTGGCTGCACTGATGAGACTAATACCAGTTGAACGGACTTCTACAGATGTTTTGCTATAAGCAGAAAAGAGCTTGATTTGGATTGACATTTAGCCTAATTGTACTTTGTGTTTTTCTGTCAGGCATGACATTTTTATATCAATACTCCTCCTGAATTTATGTGTCTGCTGTATTTTATGGCTGTGGATGTTTAAGGCTGGGGTAAAGCTCATGAGAAAAGATTTAAAACCACCAAATTATGAACATCACATGGTTTTCAGTAACTTAGAATACCAGGCAAATATACTGGATTAAAAAGTTCAATAAGCACAGGCAAAGGACGCATGTTGTATTAAAGCTGAACCTGTAGTTGCTTTAACAAATGAAATCATTTTGTGGGGTGAAGACGTTTATAAAACGGTTCTTTGTACAAGTGAACCGGGTCACTTACAACGCTGCTTGTTTTTCTTTTGCACCCCATCCATTAACAAGTCACACCTCCTTCAGAAATTCATTTTCTTGACTGTAATGTGTGACTGTGTGCTGCGGTGCTGACTGGACTGCAGGGGTGTTTGGGCCACACCAGGGGAAGCAGTAAGAGAGAGGGTCCCAGGGTGCAGGCTGTCCTTGAGCTATTTACCCACAGACCAGAACCCCTCCGAAGGCCAGGGGGAAGCCACGACTGGGCCAAAGGCTATTAAAGCCCTGATGGGTTTTGACAGTAATTTCTTCATGAGTCCACAGCCTGCGGGGCCTGCCAGCGGTGAGATCGGGTGCCTCTTTTTGCCCATTAAAACACACAAACTGTGCCCGCAAATCGTGCTCAATGGTATCTCTGTGTTCAGGGAGTGTGTTTGTGCATATGTGAGCGAGAGAAGTGAGGAAGCAGGCCTAAGGAGCAGGAGAGAGGAAAGCTTTGCCAATTGTGAGAAGAAGGAAACTGCGCCAAAAGTTTTGGATGCATTTCTTCAACTACTCCATCAGTTCAGGCAAGAGTCCAAGCCATCAGGGAAACATATTTAGAAAACCATGCCTTGACACCCGGCCAAATCATAAAAGGTGTTTACGTGCATCTCGGCCCAGGGGAGTAGAAATCACTCATGACAAGGCTTTAGCATTGTGTTAGGTGGAGGTGGGATCCTCAGCCTTGATTAGTTACTGGATGTGCCACTACACCTGTAACTAGCACAGCAACTTCAGCAGATGACATGGCTGTTTTGGATGAGTAAATGTTGCTCTGACCGTGGTGCTGATGTCACCTTAAGGCTAACAGAGACAGGAACATTGGTGCAAAAAAGCAAAGCTGTATTGCTCTTTTAAAAAGCAATACACCTTTAGCTGGCACAAGTTACACCTTGGTCAAGAGGTTTGTCGGTGTACAGAAAGACTGTAATGTATTTGTGAGCTGAAATTTTCTGAGGAATTGTTTCTTGAGGCAAAACGTTCCCCTTCCTGTGGAAGGAGGGAGGCTTTAAAAAGGCCAGAGGTCATCCATCGCTAATCCACCATCAGTAATGATCTCCCCTGTGTTCCCCTGGGGTGTTAAAACCAGACTATTGGGCTGGATTAGATCACAGAAAGGAGACTGATGTGTTAATCATAAATTAGAAGCTAAGCCTGAGTGAGCAGGTCAGTCTGAGGTCAGTCGCTCAAGACTATAAGTGTGAAAATCCACAGCTTACCACTTAGCAGCTCCAGCATAATCAGGCAGGAACAATGTACAGTAGTGTTATGTGTCGAGGCTCGTCTAAGCTGAGTGTTGTTTCTTGACAAAGAGTCTATTCAAACCTCACTGATTGTTCAGGTTTACATCTACCGTATATGTAAGTATACATAATGCAAATACATGATCACACTCACATGCACTGGCTCCCATGATGCCCTATTAATCAGAGCTTAAACAACTCACTGTAGAGTCTGCCCCTATTTGTCTGTCTTCAGTCCATGAGAGAAATAAGTACCATCCATTTATCCAAATTGAAAAAAGCTGCCTCAGGGGAATTGGCAAACTGTCTAAAAATGGGATGATACATGACCTGTGCTATGTATGACTAATACTTGGCTTTAGAAGGCTGTGTCAACAAGTTGTTTTATTAAAGGAACAGCAAGAAAACACAAAATCGCAAAGACATTGCAAGATTTATAGAACAAGTTAAAGACTTCTTAGAGAGAAACAACAGACTTTGCTAGCCTAATCTTCCTTCTTTGACACATTAGTCAAACCCAGATAACAACATGTATAAAAGAGGTCTTTATTTCTAATAAAGATGAATATACTGTATGTGAACACATTGGACATTTTTATGATGTACTGTATGTTTAATACATTCTTAAAAACTGCTTTACAAAGCACAGGAAAAGATGCAATAGGTCAGTATATAAAGGATGGTATGGTCTATGTTACTGTAGCTGTGTAGCAAACTATACATATATCTGCCTTAATATCATCAACATGAGAGAAAAAACTAAACTGGGGCAAGGGACACAGAATGTAGCATCAAACATGAAAACTTGTACAACTTTGGAAAGTACACTTTTTAGACACACAAAGGACACATACATTGTATGTGTTAAATATTTTTTTTTTGCTTGTCAGGACATAAAAAGCTAACTACATCATTCACAGATTCAGCAGTCTGTTTAAATACCTTATTTCTACAAAGTGAATTTACATCTTTTTTTTTTTTTTAAAGTACAAAGTGCAAATACTATGGTTTCCATTATTGCCGATTGGTGAGGGCAGATTCTCCGTATGAAAGGGGAAATCTCAGATGTTGAACTTAGCCTTGCTTCTTCGAGGGATTCTGAAGAGAAGAAATCGAAAGGACTTTGATTACAAATTGACAACTTTTTTATAAATAGACTGCTGCCAGTTTCTCTTGCAGCCATTTCATCCATAAGTTTAGGAGGAATAATTTACTTACTTGTTTACTGGAAGGTAATCCTTCCCCTGGTTTGGCTCCTGTTAAGACAAATTAGGATATTTTATGAGAAAAACTGCAGGTTCGTTTAAGCAAAATCCTCCACGGAGCACAGATCCAAGACAGAAGAATAGCTGCTTTATTTGTGGTCACTGATGGGGACGTAAAACATTTGATTCAGTAGGAACTATTCCTCCAGTGTTATAGCATTTGTCATTGAAATTAATAATAATTTTTTCAAACATGTAATTTCAAACAAATATACTCCTTTTCACCCAAATTTACCAGCTGATGAAGCAGCTGCTGTTAATAAATTCTATTGTAATTTGACAGATTGATTAAAAAGTCAGATGTTCTTCTGGACTTGAAAAAACCTGCAAACTCTACTTTAATATGTATTTTGTGTATATGTAGAATGACAACCCCTCTACTGGTTGCTGGGCTGGCTCTTTGACTTTTTTCTTGTGCTGGTATTGCAGGTGCCCAGTGGGAGTGGTCTGGTCGATGTATTCTGACCTGGGCTCGGTGTTCCCAGTATAAAACACCTCCCCAGCCACCTCCTGATGGGTTCAGAGTCGGAGACGTTGTGCCCCTTTGCTCCACAAATCTTAACAAACACGTCATCCACCATGTGCACATTTGTGCACACATGCAAGCACTACTGGTTAACTGACTGACACACTTCGTATTTTCTTTTCTTTGGACAGTTAACGCTAAAAAGTATCATATTTGATTAATTACAGTTTCTGAGACATTTTGCATCACTTTATGGTAAAAACGTTGCTCAAAACCCTGTAGTATACAATCTGATACTTGTCTTCCGCCTCCTAATGGATACCAGGAAGAAGAATACTACACTATAAAAATGTGGACATATCATACTGTAATAAATGGTAAATATACAAAGAACATTTTTGTAAATTTTTTTCCACATTTAGTTAAAAGGCTAAGTAAAGACTGCAGATAAAAAAAAATTTGACTTTTCTCCCCACTTTTCTTGGGTTGAGCCTTAAAAGGGTTAAGTTGGTTTAATTCATTTTTAAATATTTCCTTCTTTTTAGATTCAACTTTTTAAGCTGCTTTCTGTTATTTGTCATGGTTTTGGTGGTTGTCATGGTTTTTAATTCTGGAAACATCCTTCTTTGACAAGCTGGAGCTCTTAAAAAAAAAAAAAGATGACCAGAGTGTGGATGCATGATCAGTGCTTTAAACCATGCGTTTCCAATCTTGGGATGCAAGTTCAACACACTTCTGGGCTACATTCAGTAACTAACATGGCGCAGCTTATCTTTAAACACTTTTTCACTTCCCAGTTCGGTACAGATGACAGCAGTATTTGGTAAGTTCAGAAAACAATCATGGTGAGAGCAAAAATACATTCTTATTCAGTGTCACCTCAGTGAACTCCATTTTATATTGCCTGGTAATATTTTGTAACCTGCTGGTTGAGTTCAGGCAATAGCATCTTTTGGGTTATTGGGGATAGAAATTAACACCAAAATATTAAGGTTAAAAATATTGTGTTTAGGACTAAAATGAATTATTTCTGCTATTGTCAATAAACGATGCTTCTTATAAGTTCTCACAATCGCTGAAAAATGTCATATTCTTTCAGTACATATAATTATAATAGTTTTTTGGAAGGATAACATTTAGCAAACACTAAATTTTAAAAATCTACTACTTCTAATTTACCATCTGACAGCTATGATTACTGTATTGATCATTAATATTCATCAATAACTGCTCAACTTACCTTCTTCCTTGGTCACCCCGAGGCAGCCCATCAGCTCTTGCAGAGACAGTGCTTTGTTGTTGCTGATGTCGCAGTACTCCACAAACTTCTTAACACACTTCTTGGGCTTGGACTTCTTGCGCAGGAAGCGTTTGAAAGGCTTGATCTCCTTCTTTCCAATGTCTCCACTGCTGTTTTTGTCCAGCTGACTGAAATACCAGTGGACAACCCTCTCCTCCAGGTTGTGGCTGGGGTCAGGCTCAGCCGCCCTAAAAAGTCAGATTTCAATTTATCAGATTATCTGATAATAACATCCCTTCATAAATCTGGAGAAAATAACTCGTCAAAGTCCAGAAACTTGCTTTGAAGGACAAGGACTATATCAGTTTACTCCAACCACAATAAAGAGTGGAATGCATTTGTGTCTTTGTGGTGAACGACTGAGCCCACTGATATGAATAAGTAATCGTAAGATGAACGCTTCCAAATGTTATACCTTCCGGGGGATGCTGGATCTGTGACAGCATGCACCATGTCTGTCGTGAGCGAGTCAAGAACACTTGTCAGGAACTCTGTTTTCTTTTCCCCAGGACAACCTGGAAAATGAACCACACATGCATGAGTGTGTGACAGCAAGCAATATGTAGTCAATATGGAATTATGTGTGCAATATATATATAGATATAGATATAAAACATTCCAAAAGAGTACAATGCTATCACTATAGGTGGTCTAATAAATGTTTGGGGAGTGATGTTATGTAAACGGCGGTGCAGTTTTAACCTGAAAAGCACATAAAAACAGCAGAGGAGAAAATAAACCTGAGACTAGGCAACTTTTACTTGCTCTCATAAAGTTTCAGACCTCCCTCATCTGGAAGGAGGAAGCAGATACCTGCCAATCATCCTGGAGGCCCCTGAGTAGTTGTGACAGCTGTGAGAGCTGAAGATGTTGCTGAATACTGTGTGCATGGACAAAAGGGTGTGTTCAGGATCTGAGACCCATCTGATACAACAAGGGGTCTAAATACTGTCTTGACAGGCACAGTTATCTATGACTGGTCTTATTTAAAGGTTTGCTTTCAGACACATCTTATAACCTGTTCTTCATTTTGTGGTTGCATCACTGCTGGAAGTGGCTGACACATAAAAGGGAACTCATCAATCGTTAGCTATAAGGTAAAGTTCAGTTGTAACAACTCCTTAAAAACCAACAGTGAGACATTAATATTTGTGGAATGACGGGAAAGTTTTGACATAAGGGACAATACTTGCGGAAAGGCCTTAATGACTGTAATTGTCTGGTGGGTCATATAGTTTTAAGACTGCGTGGACCAGTGTGGATCTAGAAGGGCTGAAGGCTACGGTGACCTGAGAGACTCCGGGATTCCAGCCCTCTCTGCTTTCTCACAGTCTGGCTTCCCTTCCCAACTGTGTCTGTGCAGAAGAAGAAATGTTGCACAGGTTGCTGCTCTTTTTTATGGCCCAGGCCTGCGGGGCCAGATTCTCCTGTGCCGTGGATAATAGCATGCTTGGCACCTCTCTAACAGGTGGCGACCAGCATCGGCGTAAACACTCAGTCTCCACTCCACCTTTCTGAGTTTTAGCAGCCAGAGCTGAGCGTTGGGTTGAAGCATTCACATGTTCAAACTCTTCCACCGTCACATGCAAAGCAGACTTGCACTTAAGTTTTAGTAGGGCCTCCATATCCCTATCCCAGTAAAATATCTGACCCACCTGTTAATAACCAAACTGGTGCCTTTCAGAGGTTCTTGTGGTAAATTAGTCTAGACAGTCAATACAATTGCACCCTCAGAAGGAAAAGTGTTTTTATCTGGCTTCTTACTGAAAAGAGATTTGTGGGATGCTGTTGGACTTGTTTGAGGCTTAGTGTTTTTCATGGACGGATCCGTCAGCTCTGTAATGCCACAGGAATCTGAGTGTGTCTGCAGTTCATTCAAATGGGAAGCCATCAGGTAATGCTTTAGCCCCTTCCTGATGATTTTTCTTTTGGGGCAAGACAGATCCGCCTCTGTCTGTCTGGACACTGTTTAACAGCGGGGCAGGACATAAATGTTCCTGCTGTCATTCAAAGGAAATTAAGTTTAGCCATTTTCCATTCAGTTCAAGGCAGCAGTAGCAAATGACTCCTGTCACGTCCCATAATGATTATAATTATGTAATACCCAAGTTTGACAGATGCAGGATGGAATCAAGTCGAGAAAGCCTGAAATGAAAAACTAAGATCAGAACCACTCACGGGGCCTCTGCAAATCTACGAAAAGTTGGCCAGTTAGTTCGTGTTTACATGAGAGTACCTGCGTGTTACTGTCAATAAGAAGCTGTGTTTTTCTATGGAGCCACATGGGGCTCAGCCCTTTCAGCACTTACAGCCACAGCTCAAAATGCCTGCCCCAAAGCTACCCCGTGATCCTGCTCTGAGGAGAGAGCAAGCCAACTACTCAGCTTTCCTTTCCTGCCCTTTCCAAGGCAGGTTGCTCCTTTCTCGCATCTCGCCTCATAAACCTTTCAACACCAGCGCTTCAACTGTAAATGGGCTGCAGCAATGTGAAGGCAACATTTATAATTATCCTGGGTTTGTACTGTGAGAAGGTTTACAGTCGTTGACGCAATCACTCTTGAAGAAAACAAGACGCTAAGTCTCTCTCTCTCTCTTTTTTAATAGACTCAGCCCTGGTTTCTTTCATGATTGGATATCTGGCTGATATGTTGCAGCTTTTGTTGGCAGATCTAGCATGAAGTTCGTGTGTCTGTGTGAGATCATTATACTACTGAATGACTATATTATTCATTGTCACTGCAGTCAGAAAGAGCTCAGTTTGAGATTTTTCTGTGGCAGAAATAGAGAGCAAAAGATGAGAAACACTTGTTTGTCTAATGAACATATACCTGTGACTGTCTGTCCCCCTGTTTTACATATTGAGTCCCTGATGTTTGAGCAGAGACAGAGCGCTGTTCTGCAGCACCTGCGAGCAGAGAGCACGGCTCTGTCCTGGCACACTGTTACATAAACAGTTGTGGACAGGATGAGAACAGTGGCAGGTCTGTTCATATGCTGCTAGATTATTAACATGTTTACCAAACCATAAAAAAAAAGAAGCAAATTAGCCAAGAAATATTTGAATTTGGTTGTAGACAGCAGCTGGAAACTGCAACCCTGCTTCAACTACCATTAGTTTTATGCTCACAAGTCATATAATGATGAGATGAAAACAAAGGTGGATGAACTCCATCTGTGGCATTTATAAAGTTGTGTCTGGTCAACACTTTGATGAGCAGAGAGGATAAAATGTGAAACTAGAGGCAACTCAGCTTAATCAAGAATCTGTAATAGTCATAAGAATGACTTTAGGGGTACAACGAGGGAAGGTGCAGGAGTCCTATTGTGTCTCTTTTCTTTTATCTGAACCCTAAAAGGTTTTACACAAGACTTGTCTTCATTTTTAAAATTTTATTTTGTATTCTCATTGTATAAAAAAAATATATTTCTAATATCTCGCCAGAAAACTAATTAACCAATACTCACAAAACTGAATGTATGTATGGATGCATGGATTGTGCATGCCATTATCTCTGTTCACAAGAAGATGTGTGATAAACTATGTGTATACACAGTGGTACAGTCACTAATACTTTTTTTAACACAATCAAATTAGTTGGAAACCTCATATCAATTACATACAAAAGAGCAAGACAGGTTTTGGATAATTGAGCACTCTACATTCTATACTACTCTATTGTTCTTCCATATCTTCCATACCATGCAGAGGTTTGGGGCAATAATTAAAAAATTAGGTTATATTAATTAAATATACTACAAAAGAGAGCAATACAATATATACATAAGGCTGAATATAGAGATCAAACCAATTCGTATTCCTGCTTTCAAAATGTAAATTAATGGAGGTTGAATGTGGAGTTAAAAGCATGCATAACCTTAAAACTGTTTGAAAAATATATAAAGAAAGTGTTAATGAAAAATATGCAAGTACAGAATGTCATTGAGGATCACCAGCTTTTGATTCATATTGTATTTTGTCTGTATGTGATGTTGTGTTTTCTCTTTTGGTTGTCGAGTGAATACCTGACTGGGCTTCTGGAGGGTGGATTCTGTTGATGTGAAAGGGGGTGCTTGTTTTCTTTTGTCTATTATTATTTGTTTTGTTTTATTTCCTAACATGTTCGAAATAAATAAACTAAAATAAACTAAACACAAAAAGTACTGCATTTAAACTGCTTTTTTTAAGGTGGGTACATCCGCTAAAATCCACCAATTAAAGCCATTATTAGACCAGTTCGATCTTTCAGATAACAGGTGTCCCACTATGACAACATGAAGGAATGATATTTCACTGTATCCTACCATCATGACTCACTGAGATAATCATGCTAACTTATAACTTTTGACTAGATCACAGGTGTTAGCACCATACAGCAGTACAGACAAGCTTTAAGGTTCAGTGTCAGAGCCTCCACGTGAGACATAACAGTTAGTAGATGGATGTTTTTGTCAAGAATATGTGAGCTGTGCCCTTTTTTGTTGCTGCAACTGCAGTATCATCAATGAAAATCAATCTGTACCCCCAGGTATTATGTTCCCATTGATGCCAAACTGATTAAAATCTGCTTCTACTACAGGGTCATTTGACACAATACAGATTTCTGATTAAACATTTTACTATTGACCTTAACAGCCAGATGTTAGTGGGTGTTGGCAGGTTTTTTGATCCGTGTAAAAGGGCTTATGAAGCACGGTTCAAACCTGCTATGACAATGTTGACAATATTTCAGCATTTTGAGAAAAGGAGGGAAATCAACTTTAACACAAACTAAAATGACCTCCTAATTGTAATACAACCTCTGATGTTTTCTTGAGCCATCTCACCAAAAATCACCTCATACTTTATTATGTAAATGTAGAAAAATTTTGTTTTATTTTCTAACAAAGTTCTGTTGTATTATATACCCGATCAAGCACTTTGCTGCTTTACAATTTCTCAAAATCTCCTTTAAGATGTGATACGCGATAATTTAATCTATTTAGGGTCCATTTATTTAATAAACCTTTGATGTGTCAAATTATAACTTGTAAGTATCCTCACTTGAATCTAAGCCCACTACATGACTTCCACCCCCAAACTGATCTTCTGCCCTCAATTTAGTTATCTACACTGTTATCAGTCTTTGTATCACCACCTGCCTCTGGCATCCTATTATCCATTATCTCCACCTCACCTCCCTGCTGTTTCTCCTCTGTGCTTTCATTTCACTATCCTCCATCGCCAGTGTCAGTTGAAGATTAATTCTCCCCCCAATCTGTCTCTGTCTGCTTGCTCATTGACCAGTGAAGGGCAGTATCTGGCAATCCTCAACCCTTTATCAAGCATTTCCTTGACCATCAGTGCTAATGATGTCTACGCACACACTCTGTGTTATCATAGCCTTGGAAGTGTGGCAGCAGTTGCAGGCCATCTGCTGAAGAACTTCACCATGTGGTCTGAATAGGAGGGAAAACAGAGACCACTCTCTGGACACCTACCTTGGAGATGTCTGCTTTTATAAAGGTCCTTTGGATGGGCCCTGGCATTGTCGTCACATTTTGGCTGCTCATACCTGTCACAGTAGATAGACCACATGCAAGGAAAAGTAAATTACTTCAAGGTGAAATGGCTGAAAAGGAGTGTTTACAACACTAAAACTGTCCTTGTTAAAATCTTAGGAATTCAATGTTTTCCAATTCCCTCTTACAGTTAAATCTCAGGGATTTAAATAATTGTTTTGTGGCAAACCAGCGGCTGTGAAACACATCCAAGAAGAGGGGAAGGATTTAGAGCTAGTATGAAGACAGAAAGGGGAGGGATGGTGAGAAACAGAGAGAATATGGAAGCGTGGGACACAAGGAAGCTTTCATACTCTCCTATGGTGAGACGGTAGAGCCTTGATTTCTGTTGTGCAACTGGGTCAAAAGCTGGCCTGGGACAAGGAGGAAAATTCACACTTCCATATGTTTGTTAATAGGCTGTTAGCGCTCTGCCTGCATCATTGTCAATGTAATATCCAGCTATGTTACTCAATAAGAGTGCACCAGTGCCCCAATCTTCCAGCCTGACTGACCCCTGACCTGCTGCTCTCAGCACAATGAATCTCTCTTTGCCATCAGCAAAAGAGATGTCTGTCTGCATGCTGTAGTTGATTTATCTGTAAGAGTTTCATCATAATTTATTCTAAAGTTGGTCAACTGAAGATATTTAAGCCAATAATAGCCAAGACATGAACAGAATAGACATGAAAACATTTACCGGAGCACATGTAGCCGGATCATCCAATTGGGCATACACTGTTATATGGACTGGTGTATAAAGGTTATCCCTCATGTGCTTTGTAGCAATCAGACCAGAAAAAAAATTTCAAGAATCGTTGTGAATTAATGTACATGCCATAGATGAACCTCCAACACAACCAAGCAAACAGATATAGTTTGGTTTAGGGTATTTATGGCTCACCTGGTTGAGGTCCCTGGCAAGGGCCTCCCGGTATCCACCAGCACGCACCAGCAGTAGCCAGTGGATGGATGGCATTGGACTGGCTTGAAGAGTCCTCCTTGGGCACAATCTGGTATAAATACTGCATCATTTTTGTGCTGCCTCGCCTCTTCCAGGGCAGAATGTCGCTCCTGGTCACATGACGACGCTGGAAAGAAGGGTCAGGTGTTATACAGGAATCAGCAAACACACTGTCTGCACATTGATCCCAAACTCCTTCTACTCAGTTTAGCTGAATTCATTTTTATTCAAAAGCAAAGTGCAAGCAGCTGCTCTCTCATCACACTCATTATGTTACACTTGCTGCAAATTCCCGGGGAAAAGAAGGAGGACAAAGGGGTGGAGGATGTGTTCTTGGAGACAGTATGTGTAGACTGCTATATCAGCCCCCAATGGCACTGTTTACTGACATTAACAGGCTAATGACTAAGTACAACTCCCTATGTCCCGAGTTAAGTAAATATTTGGACACTCCTTTGCCCTTTGTGGATGTGTGTGACAGAAGGAGAAACAGACAAGACAAAAGCAGAACAGTAATCACTTCACAACTCCACCCCCAACCTACGACACTATGGCAAGATACAGTAAAGTACCAGAGATTTCTGGGTTTACATGCTCACAACTTTCAGGAAAAATGCACTGGTCTTGATGGAAGAGATGGGAGTCTGCAGAGCCTCAGCAGGACCTAATCAGACTCTTTTCTCCAGTGGAGCACCCTCCCTCTCTGCTGTGTAGTTCTCCAACAGAGATAAGAGCATTAAACTCAGAAATGGAAGAAGGGCTCTTCGGGCTATGAGGGCTTTCATTGTCGAGCTCTCCCTCTTTTCGCCGCTTGCCTCAAGGCTCGGATGCTACAGCGGGATTATGGATATTTTTTTTCTTTATCTATTTTCATTAGAAATCTTTACCCGCACAAAAGAGACCAAATGAAATGCCTCCCCGCTCTTCTAAACCAACTTTTTTTTCGCTCCACTTCCTCCGTATGGGCTTTCTTTGTTGGGACGGGAGTTTTTTCTTTTACCTCAATACCCCAAAGAACATATGGTAATCAAAACCATCATTGCTGCATTTTCTCAGGCTTTTTATTGGTTGTAAATTATGATAATGGGATTCACACACACACGCACACACATGCAGAAGGTTCTCATCTGTGTGGCAGCCTAAAGTACACAAAGCATCATACTTCCCCAAGAGCACGAAGGGACTGATATAAAGATTAAAATGCATGTGTGTAGAGTAAAAAGAATGGGAGATTCTGTGTTTGTGCCATGTGCTGATAATTACAGATATGCAATGCGAGGAACCACAGAGAAGCAGATCCTCAAAGCTTGATGCACTCCAACACCAAGATGTATTGGTTTCACAACCCACCATCTGTCCTTAAAAGACAGGAACAGCCTCAAACCATGATTGCTCACAAGAGTAAGAAGAACAAAGAGCTTGCTTTCAGTTGAGGTTTGCAAATAACCCGATCGACATTATTAAAGAAAGACCAGTCCTGGAAACTCACATGGTGCTCTGGTTCTATTCTGTCGGCTGCGAACCTGCTCCGTCCACAGAGTGGGGTACTCGGAAATGATTTCTGAAAGAAAAATCAAAAAGACAGCTTTATTAGCATACATCCAGAACACACATGCATGTCATCTGAGCCAAACCTGGAAGTTCCAAAACTCACAGATGGTAAAATGGACATCAAGGTTATAGTTTCTCAAACTACTGCAGTAAGTGTGGAAAGCTAATTACTTATGACAGCTGTCACCAGTGATATACCACCAAAACAAAATGTAGGTAGACTATCATATATCAGGCAATCACACTGAGGTGAAATCACAATACATAAAAAAAGACTGATGAAAACTTTCCATTCTATATTATATAATTATTTTCATTGCTATTTGGAGATAAAATCATATAAACATGATAATAATGCCATATTAAAAATTCTCCTAGTATTACTTTGTTGCCAGCCAGCATGATCTGGTATGATGACCACTAACTTTAGCAATCTTTAAGCATTTCCTTCTATCTTCTTTTAGTCAGGCCTAAGTTTCCCTTTAACATCATGTGTATGGTCAAAAAAGGAGCAAAAATCTTTTGCTGAATTCCTAGATTTTCTTAATGCCTCATGAAATATTACACTCTCTATCATTATGAATGATGTTTTCCTATTCGTTCTTCCCGCGAGTCCATTTTTGAAGAGTGATACAGTAACATGGAGAATCATTTCTTTCCCTTTTAAGGATGTTTAGGAACGTTGCTTCTGAGTCCGTCTGAGGAGTCTCAGTAAACACAGGCCCAGAATCAAGAATTTTTCTCTATTGCCAGTCTGATGAATAAAAACTCACCTTCATCGTCTGCGGCAGGCTGGGAATCCACCACTAGGCCGGTCTCATCTGCATTTAGAATGGAGAATATTTGCAAGGAGACTACAATTACAAGACTTAGCTAGATTAGAGAACATTTAACAGTGTGTGATTTTGCACATTGCCCGGTCAAGAAGGATGGAGGCAGAAGGACACGAGAGGAAAATAATAAAAAGGAGGCGTGCATGTGTGTTGAAAGCTGAAAGAGGTGACTTGGAGTGACTGAGAAAAGAGAAAAGGAAAACCAGAAGTGTAGTGGTCTCATAATCCCGTGGTTTCCCTTCATGCATCAAGGGAGGCTGTTTTGCTAAAGAGGGCAGATTGAGGTCAGTTATCATGAATGAGGAAAGAAGTAGGACCAGTCGTCCCTCTTATTCTTCTCCATCCTCTCATTAGGCTACGGAAGCTGTGTAAAGGTAGGAGAGACAATCGTGAGACAAGTTTGAGTCGGACAAATTGACAGTGGGAGATTCAAGTATGTTTATTTGGTTTTTGTTTGTTTGATCTGCGGTAAAAGGGAGACGGGGAAGGAGGCTGTGAACCACTCGGAGTGAAACCACGGCAGTAGGTGTGGTTAACCTCAGATTGGGTCACTCCTGCACAAAGTAAAGCTCTGTTACCGTGTTTGGAGCAGGGGCTCTCTGACGGGTGGCTCCACAAAAGGGGATTTAGCATAAAACTCTCTTTACCAATAAATTTCCATTATAAAAATCAAGCGTTTACATTGAATGCAAGTTTGCTTTGCCAGCCATTCATCGTCTCATACTTGTTCGGTCGATTCCAATGCATACAGTCAGTGTGACTGACTGAGAGACATGTTATTACTCTGCTCAGTTCAAGGATGGAAATGCCATTTCAAAAAGCGTATTTATGATTTGGATTTACGATAAACCACTAATGACCTATCTTTACTTTGTGGCCTTTTACATGACTGTAACACCTCTTTTAGCATCTGCCAGGAAACCCCTGTGCTATTTGTGGTCTTACAGCATTAGTTTTACTGCTGTTTGTCAGTCGTCAGCGGCACATGATTCCAGCTTGTGAACGAATTTGTCAAGCGGAGCAACAGAAATGTCTTTACAGAAAAGCGCTTGGTGTTTAACTGGATATATTCTGTTGATAAAAATGCAGGAAAGGCTGCAGTGGAATGGTAGGTATATGGGCCTCTGCTGATCCAAAATATTGATGCAATCCCTGCTATTTTCGGTGCTGGCACACCACAAACCTAGAGTTTATTCTGCTTTTCACCACCCTGTTTATCCAACCAGTTCAGATTGAACCACAACCCACTCCTTCACCTCCCCTCCTCCCTTTCTCCCTCACCCACCGCTCCTCCTCTCAAATTTTGCATTCCCACTTGATGTATGTGTAATGACTTGGCCGAGCTCAGACAGACACTATAGCCACGACTGTTTACAGAGAGAGAGAGGCGCAGACGTGAATGTCACCCTGACAGGAATAACCCATGTGACAAACACAAGTGGATGTATATGCACTTTTTTTCTCTTGCATGCAAACACGAACGCACACGCAATCACATAAGGAATCAATCTGAATAAACCCAAATTACACTCTTTGTAAGACTTCAAATAACATCAGTTAAACAAATTGAGTTAGATATACAAGTTCTGGAGCAGAGTCAGAGGAAATCTTAGTGGTTCTCTGTTGGGAAGAAGGGAGACGTTTGATGAAAGTTAGACTGGAAGATAAAGTGTCGACATGTCCTCGTATTTTATGAAACTGCAGCTGAAAGAGAACCAAGTTTTTAGAAAATAAATAAATAAAAAGTTAGACAAGATGAACTGATGATAAGTTAATGTTTTGCCATTGTGGTAGCCCACTGTCCATTTGGCTGCCTGGTAAAAACAACAAGCATTTACAGGCACTGCAGCTCTGAGCAGTGCTTGCCACAGACACACTGTCCTATGAGTTGTTACTGAAGAACAGATTGTTTTTATATTAGCCTTCGGGTTGCTCACCCTATCTTCAATTGACAAAATATTACAAAGGCAAGCCTTGACAGGTGACTCATCTGGCACAACTCTGACACAGATGCATACATATACACACACATTCATGCAGGCTTTGACAAATGCACATAATGCATTTTGTGGGAAACATGCTTGCAAAACCAAACCTTCGTCTGGGAAAATGGCTTGTTTTGAACTGATCACAGCTACCAAAGATATCCCTTCAGTTTACCTTATTTAGCAGGTTGGATTCTTCCTTTCCTTTAGCTGCATAACAACATTCATGTGTGTGCAGTTGTCAAAATTAAATATCACATTTTGTTTTCTTGTCTAATCAAACAGTGACACCAATAACCTGAACTCATGGAATAACATATAATTCCTGCATTGGTCCACAGCTCAAAACATTGAAATGTAACATTAAGGCTCAAAAACCGTACCTGGTAACTGTTGTTGCAGAGTTGTAGGGTACATGATGACATATATGCTCAACACGCACCCACGTTCTCACTATATGATGATGTTTTACTGCCACATGTCGCTGCCTAATGCTGTTTTTCACCTGCAATGTCTTTCTACATACACACTTGGCACACTGTTGAATTGGTTACTCGGATGTTGGCATTACGCTGCAGACTTTAACACAAGAGACTGCAGGATTAAGACCCATTCAACACAATGCTGTCAAAAGCTCTCTGACTTTTGATGAAAAAATATTAAAAATAAAAACAGATTAGGGTAATTAGGGTAGTTCCTGCTTTGTGTTATAATATTCATGCAGTTAGAGCCGTACCAGGTGGGTACTTCCCCAATAAAACAACAGTTTAGAAATATATATTTCGATCATGGCATTTACATTCCTATTACTACATGTAATAGGTACAAATCTACTTACTATCATGTTTTTCTGGTGAGATTGTGTTGGACGTCAAGTGAGCCAGAGAGCAAGACATAAACATTTGAGAGTTTACTTTTCTTGAATTTTAAGCCTTACCTGCTTTACTTGGCTCTCTTGTGGGCACTCTCTCTTGTTTGGATCCTGAAAAACAGACTTTAATTATTCAAAAACTCACAGCCACCCTCCTGTTTTCAGTTAAGAGTAGAGGACTTCAGCATACAATCATCTGACCTCTATTTAATGAAGCTGGCACAGTGAACATTTTTTCTTTTTAATCTAAATTGCTGTTAGTTTATTTTTTTCTTTTTGGCAATTTCATCGTCAATTACAGCACGAATGCTGCTGCTACTTCTGAAAGCCCCTTTACTAGTAAGACAAGTTCCCAGGCAGCCACAAAGAGATGCACAAGCAGGACATGTGGCGTTGGTTAGCGGACTGTATGGCAGACGCTATCCTCTAAGAACACTTACATTCCTTACAGTTAACTTTTCTTGCCCAACTTGTCAACATGGATTTTTCTACTCGGTTTGTTTACACCGCATCCCCATGCCTTGAGCAATGCTCAGTCCTCAGGCAGCCCTCAGTCCCTGCAGCTGCCAGTACAGTCACAGACCACTTTCCCACAGGAGTGAAGATAACACTCTCCTCCCGTCAATAAACATGGAAGGCCATGCTTTGATGTAAGGAACTTTATCATCATTGCAATGCAAAATTACTGAACTCCAAATTAAGAAATCAAACTTGTTGCAACATAAGCGCCAGTATATTTTGAAGTCCCATTTCAAAATGTATCTTTTGCCCACCTTGGCATCGAGGCTTTTTATTGGCCACTGCAGAGCCGCTGATGGGTCGCCCATTTGGCGTGACACACCAGCAGTATCCAGTGTAGCTGTGGCACTGAACCTGTGACCAATATAGCATGCAAACACAAAGTTAGCTTAAGCTAGAGCAGGAATGACATCTGTAAAAATGAAAGTTGGAAAAAAAACTTCACTGCCGGTGAAAAAAAAAAGAGTTTTTAGCTGTGGTCTTCTTCTTTGATCCAAAACAAATATAATTTATGTAATGTTTTTTGTTACCTCGCTGTATGTGCCATCGGGGTTGCACACAGGCACAAAGACCTGTGGGAAGAGCTTCTTGGCTTGTTGCTCTGTATACTTCTTCTCTGCTACACATCTGGATGTATCTGAGAAGCACCACAAATCACCAAAATCACTAGACATCAGAGAGACCCATGATTCAACCCACAACTCAGCTATTTTTTTATGCTCCACAACTATGAAACCAACATACTTAAAAAGTCAGAGGAAGATGTTGAATCTCACAGATGATGAAGAATTAGAGAAATATGTGGAGAGAGTGAGAGGAAGGATGGGATTCAGAGGAAGGGGGGGGGTGGATTTTCAAGATGTTTCGGAAGCTGCAGATACTCATGTGGCTGGGAATAGAACCAACACCGCCAGTCTTATTAGGAGTGAATCCGGAAAGCCTGCACTTTGCCTGGTGGTAAAGCCATTACTGAGTGAGGCAGCTTATTCTGCTCCTGCAGAATATTCCAGTCACCCAAAAAAAAAAAAAGGGCTGATGCACAAGGAAAACCTGACCCATCCTTAATGTCTGTCTCACTCTGCTCCTAAACCTCGACCATCTGCTAAGTTCAGCCTGAACTGTCCCCTCGGAGTATTTGTTGATATAAATGCAGGTCAGCAGCTTTTCACCTTTGTGCAGCTCGAGTCTTTTCACATCTCCCAGCCAGATCGATGCTTCATTCTTTCATTCCACTGGTGTCTGTGCTCACCTGGCCAACAACACCAGCTGTGCAAACTCTAAAGAAATGTTAAGCAGGGATGGATTTAATGGTAACTTGTTGTGGCACATCAGCAGCCACACAGCACTCGTGTGGCTGGGAGCTTAAAAGCACATTAAAACAATGAGTCATCCTGAGCTAAAAAACGTCCACCAGTTTGGTCAGCAGGCTTACAGTTCAGTGTCCATTACACCATTACACATGTGAGGGAATGGGTACTGGTTTCTCTCAGTCTAAAAAAGTGCACGTGTGTGTCACTGACACTGGTAAGGAGATGTTCCGGATGGAGGAAACACTATGAGCTGAGGCGCTCTAAAGTTAGCTCCAGTGGAAAAACCCCAAACCATCGTCCTTCTCCAGGGGGCTCCTACCAAAAACGCTGTCTGGAAAAAATGACAGGACACTTGAATCATCTGAGCGCAGTGATAGAAAACAAATGTGGTGCCACTCTCACCATGCTTAAACACAATCCCATCCCTGTGTTGTTCAAAGGCCAGACGAAGCCTCTGGTTTATTTCTGCAGCTTATTTTCACTCCTTCCGTCCAGAAGCAGGGGGTCATGGTGGCGATCTTATTGATGCATACAAGACGACTTTCATGGACTCTCGTCCCTTTCAGCTTCCTGGCTGGGATCCCCTATTAGCTGTCCACCACATCCAGATGTCCGCTAAGAGACATTGCCATGGAAACCCAGCATGGGTACAAAATGGTGCAACGCTTTTTTTTTTTTATCATATGAAACTTCTTTTAAATTAAACCTTTTCACTCGCGTTCTCTGCACTAGCGGTGTGATGTTGTAATGTGGTAAGAAAGGGGCATTGTCTCCAGTCTGTAGAGCGATGAAATGGCAGTATAGAGTTAGTGAGTGGGGCGGGGGCGAGAAGGGGTCGGGAGCTGAAGCATTGAGGTGCACGGGTTCTTCCTTGGAACAAGGACTTCAACAATGAGAGAGTCTGTGAGTTGCCTGACCTCTCTGGCTCTCATTCCCATTTTGATTTTCATCCCCAGTTCTGTATTTGTCACATACTTTACATGTAGCATGATAAAAATGAGACTGTTAATTCTTGTTGGGACATTCTTACCAGCGTATGATAATCTCAAGTCATTTCAGATCAGTCAGAAAGCTGTTTGGCTCATTAAGTCTGTAGGTTAAAAAAAACGATTTCTACTGACAACATAATCATTTATTATTTAGACAAATTGATGACACTTTCTCCTTCACACAAATGGTGTGAACTGTGTAACCATCCAGGCTTCAGTGCACTCCCCCTCACCCACTCTTGCAATGTCAACCCCACTTGTCCACCCAGCACTCAAAGATTCAATTATGCTGAAATGAATTTAACCCACAAGTTTCTGATGTGACCCCCTTGGCGCATTTGAGAGCGTCAGGCGGCGCTGAAGCGTGACTCATGACCTGACCTTTGCATGGCCCTCGGTTGAACTGCAGCTGGGGGTCGCGGCACTTGGCTCGGAGGAACTCGCAGCGAGATGTGAAGGTCCTACCGTCGGAGGCGCACAGGGGCTTGCGAGGACTTTTTTCGCATTCCATGTTGCACTCCTTATCCTGATCCACCCGCAGGAACTGCAGAAGTGAGAAAGTGGAAGATAAGCAGAAGAAAAACTCTTGCTAAATGAGCGATTTCTGGGAAGCTGTGAGCTCCCCAACAAAAAACATTTTAATCTCCACAACTGCAGGTGAGATTTTTGAGGGATTTATGAAGATTAGGGGAAGGAGCTTTACAAAAACCGACTGTTAACACTGAATGAGTCAAAGGTAGGAGATGTATCCATATCCAAAGCCACACAATTGCTTTTCTGTTTCTTAACTGTGGTTATTAATCAAAAATTAAGTGGCACATTAGTTCATAAAACCACTATTAAGTACAAATTCAATAGTGCATTACAGGAATAAAAGAAAAAAAGCAATGTCAGCACAAGCCAGGGTGCAGCCGTGCTTTGTTTTTGTCTAAAGGCCAAGAGAGGACGTGACTGACACTTCAAATTGCCTTTGTGTGTGCTAACACCTGCACAGGTATTCACCTGGACTCAATCCTAGATACGTTCTGCTCAGTCATGAAAAGAGAAACATGGACATAGACCTCTGGATGAACGCTTCGGATCACCTGTGTCAATGCCACCATTGTGTATGCCACTGCGGCATGAAACCCCCTCGCCGAGCCACACAATGGGCCGGCGGTGGTGGTGAGGGGGGTGGCAACAAGCTGTGACTGCTACAATGAATAAAAAGGCTGAATGAGTGGCTGAATAAACTAGATGTCAGAGAGCTTTGTGCAGCTACAGTGTGAGCGTTTTCGTAAAGTTTGTGTGAATCACCCACTCTGCCGAGCGGAAAAAAACAAACTCCACGCAGGTGCTGTTTTCAGCCAGTTTACTCAAGGATAAATATCTCTATCACTTCTTTGTCTCCTCTCTTATAAAGAAAATATTTGCACATATTAAAACACGGGCATTTTCCTTCCTGTTTTGCTCCTGTGTTTTGGGAAATGTTTGTTCGGTTTAAGCGACTACACGCATATCCAATATTTGTCTCAGTCAACTATTCACAGCAGACAGACACATGGCAACATTCCCTCACATGCACTTCTGTGGCAAAAAAAAAAAAACTGAAAAAAATCAAAAGCTTCACTTAAAAGTTTCCAATGGGTGATCAAAAGAAACGATGTGGCGAAAGAAAAGAAAAGACACAGCTCGATGACGGGTGAGACGATCACCAGTTAAAAAAAATAAATAAAAAAAAGTTGCATCTGACAACTTCCTAAATGAAGTGAGAGATGAGGTTTGGTGGCAGCCCCCCCTGCGTTCAGACAAGCACGGCTGCAGGGCTGCATGCACCTGGGAGAGGGTTGGCAGGGGAGGTAGAGTTGCCCTGGGCCAGTAGGGGGGATATACAGCCCACTATGTCAGTCTCGGTCATAAATCTTCTTGTGAGGGGGGGGGATCAGAGCAGTGAGGCCCGTTTAAACACATCGGAAGGAGAGCAGTGGGGGGAGGATGAGTCTTTCAAGCTGAAGTTTTTCAAAAAATATTTGAATGAGTTTTTTTGCTTATTGGCTTTTAAATGTGTTTGTAAAGTGATCGAACACCACACTGGTTCACGGATGTCTGTCTCTCTTTCTGTTATTGACAGAAAGAAGAAGTATTTCCCTTCATTCCTTCGCTCACATGGATGAATGAGTGTTGAGCCTATCATACAAATTTTTGTCTTCTTATCTGGTCATTCAATTACACTCAGAGTAAGAGATAAGGGAATGTAATGGTATAAAAACGGTTATTTTTAAGCTGAAATCAGATCCCAATAGAATATGTGTAATATTAACAAGATAAGGATATTTTATTAAGAATATCATTATTATCATCACTACAGTTATAATAAGACTGCCATGGTTTTAATATTAGAATAAATTACTTTAATCCTCTCTCAACATCCACATCTGACTTTGCCTGCTTCTCATTATTAACTGGTAGTCCAGTATCCTACCCCCCCCCCCCCCTTGTTAGTGTCTTAGTTCTAACTGACAGCATCCTGATCTAAGCCCCCCTCTATCTCCTGCTGACTTCACACACCAGTTAGGACACCAATCACCTCATCTCACCCTTCACTCTGTCTCTCACAGCCCCTTCACATGAAAATGATATTTTTTTGCAAAAACTGCAACCTTCCCAAAGCCAGCAACCACACTGATAGTGTCTGTGTGTGTTCAGTCAAGCCTGCCAGCTCTCTGCAAAGCCAGTGCCCTCACACTACTTCAGCATTATCAACATTGGCCCCTGCCAGCCAGCAGACTGACAACCCAAACAGAGTCATTGAGGAGCCCAGCATCCTGCTAAATGTTCACTATACAGCACACAGCAGAGCCCCGAGTTCTCCATACAGCTCCGAGATCACAGCATGGAAATACACAGCAAGCCATGAAATCAGCCACCCATGAAATCAACCTCCCAGATTCCCTATCAGACATCCAAGTATTTATTTCAAAAACTCACAGTTGGCCACACTGAAGATGGGCAACAAATAAGATGTGAAAGCCAATGAGAGGAAGAAGCTTCAGATATTAATGGTGTGATGAGGACCTCTTCCTCCTGTGCACACCCAGATCTCTGAATGTCTGGCCTGTGGTGATGGATGGGCACGGCTGAGGCACAGTTCTGACACTCCCCTGATGTCTCATTCCAGCCTCTCCAAGTCGGCACCATCATCCTGCACAGCAACATGGTGGGGAGTGATGGATGGCCTCCACCTCAGCTACATGCAGTGCAGGCTTCCACCCTGATTTATCATAAAAGGAGACTCATGCAAGACAGGACACATATTGTGGCTCAAACCCATTTATTGCTGAAACCCTTTTCTTGTCTACTTCCAGACAGCTGGCTCTCACTTTCTCTGTTTGACTCTTTATTTTGCCCTCTTTTCTTTCAGTGTTTCTTTTGGTTTCTTTGTGTGATCTCTCTTGGAAGATGCTTTCTGCATCTGCTCAAAGAATACAAGAGGTTGGCAAAGGAACAAGAGAAGGGCGAGAGACGGCGAGACACGCAGAGTGTGAGGGGAAATTTTTTTTCCAAACCAACCGGCATACAAATCAAATCCTATTACCTCCCCCTGGCTCTGTGGCATTGTGGGATTGAATGGAGTACGAAGGAGGCGAGCCTCCAGCAGAGAGCCCATTGTAGGCTGATAAGGGCCTTGCGGGCTTGGAGGCCCCTGCTTCCAGTGCCCGGAGAGGCCCCTCACACCACAGCTCTGCAGGGTCAATGGGGGCCCCAGCTGAGAGCTGTGGCAAAAGTGTTAAATGGCCTTGGCGGGAGTTTCCTGCATGGATGCGAGGATGCAAAAGGGATCATTAGTTTCCAGCATGGTGGAAAGGGAGGAAAATGTCAGCCTATAACCAGCCTACTAACTCAATCAAAGGAAAAAAAGCATTTAATTGCTGTGAAAGATTAGAAAAATGTGGTGATCAAGTGATGATGAAAAATGCCTCCTCGGGCAGGTGCACAGTTTGAGTATGCACATGGGACTGAGCCTATATATCTTATTAAATTGCTATCTGTAGATTTTAGTTTTTTGTTCTTTTAAAGGCAGCCAATGTTCTATGTGCCCGCTTCCTTTCACACATCATTTCATACTCTCATTTACCGTGGAAAAAGTCTGCCTCATGAATAACCTGGGCAAATATCCCATATATTGGACTGCCTATTTAACCTCAAATATGCACAAAATTTCACATGCAGACATTTCCTTGAAACCGGCAACGACCTCTCCTGTGTCACTCAAACAATAAGCCATTAATCACTCACTGAGTTGTGTAAAACAAAGTCCAGTGCTCCATGTGCTTTTCTAATAAAGCAGGTCTAATGAACCACAGCGGAGAAGTATGTCCCTGACATAGAAACCACTGCAACATACAATGAAGTAGAGAAACATTTCTCAGACTTGCAGTTTTATCACAAGCACGGTGGACATTGTTTGATATCAAAACACAGCACAAACACAGCTGCGCCTGTGTAACCTTTCCATTACTTGCTGTGGAAATATGATCACCTTTAAAGAAACACTAAAAACACACATCTTATCTGTAGATTTGGTGCAAGTGATTGTGTGTCAATTTAGAAGAGTGCTGGCTCAGTGAAACAATTCCTCCCACATTCCACAACTCCATAGTGCTGTCAGGGAAAAAGGATCTCCAACCTTTCACCTACAGGTTAACAACTCCTGGCCATTTGTTTCCAATTGAATACTAAGGCATCTTAACACGACCCATAAATATGGTGCTAGGGAGGTGGCTGTCACATCAACCTCTAAATCAGGAGAGGAAAGCCTCTGACACTGCACATTCCGCCCTCTATTAATCCGTCTTTGACACTGTACCTGAACTTGATCATGGCCATGAAATTCCCCTCAAGATGCACTTTCTTCTGCAGTTTGATAAAAAAAAATGGACAAGATGCTGCTGCCCTGCCTTGTGATGTAGCATGACAAGTGGCAGTTCAGCCTCTGAAAGGCCACTGAAATGACAACAGTAGAGAGAGCAGAGAAGCTGGGAGGCTGGCAGGCAGGTAACAGGCACTGAGAGCAAGTCACAAGCCAGGAAGCCAATTCCTCAAAGGCAAGACAGCAGCTTTGCATACTTAGACAATCAATGCAGACACTTTGAAACACTGGGCTGGAGTTTACATGACTAAAAAGGAGCACACATATATTTTTTCAAGTGAGAAGGTCTTTGGAAGTGATTTCTTATGTTTTAGAAATTCTGCCAGATCTGAAACATTTAAACAATGAAAGCTTCTTCCTTTGGGGAAGATTTTTCCAAACGCATCTCAATAATGTTCTTATGGTAGCTTCAAATGAATCAACGTTAATTCAATAATTGCTGCATAAATATGTTTGATTTTTAGAGGGAAAAGTGTTGAATGAAAAACACCTGCTTTAAAGCAACAGCTCTGTCGTTAAATAATGTATTTGGCAGAGTGGGATCGTCCCATGATTACGCATGGAATGCACAGCATATAATTCTCTTTAAAACCGTATTTTACCCGTGGAAAAGAATGTCAAATATTTTGTGACTTTTAAGTGGCTTCGTACCGTGAGAGCGGAGAACTTCTGAGCGCATCCAGCGCACAGCAGACAGAGGAAGACCAGCAGCGGACAGACGCGCATCCTGACGCAGCGAGGCAATAAACTCTCCAAATTACGCACGGTCCAAAATACCCTGCGCTGCGTGGACTTCACCTAAGCACAAAAATTGACCTTGTAGAAAGTAAAAAAGTGTCAAAAATCCAAACTATTCCTTGTGAAAAATGTCTGTGCCGAAAGGAGAAGGCTGCTGGTTTATTTCACTTCGTTTCCTTGGTTTCGTCTGCCACAGCGTTTGTGTAGACACTCTCCTTATTTCTGGCAGGGCGATAAACCCCCCCTGTATCCCTGACCTTTTCCCCTCCCTCGATGTCTCCTCTTTCTTTTTTCCTCTCTCAAATTCAACTTGTTGTCCCTACACCCCTTTCTTCCACACTTGATTTTTTTTCTTTTGGTGGAAGAGATCTCGTATCGGATGCAGGCTGTCCTCCGGCCGGTGTGGAGGCAGGTAGCAAGGTAGGTGAAGGAGTAGAGGGACTCCGTCTGCTGCTGGTAGCTCAGCCAAACACGTCACGTAATTTTCTCGTTCACCCACCTCCTTAAAAACCACGACACCTAGACTTTTTTCTTTCCCTCAAAACTTTATGATGATGTTCGACTTGCAGATGGGACGGATAACAGAAGAAGAAACAATCAGCACTCAAATTTTACTGCTCTGCACTCACACACAACACACACTGTAGTTTCTTCACGATGCTATGCGGGCCAGATACATTTTTCATTAATAAAGTTCTCAAAGAAAAGGTGCACAAACTCCTACAAGTCCACACAAAACACAAACAGTGGTCGAACAATTTAGCAGCTAGAAGGATTCTACGAACGAGAAATTATTTTATATTTGGTCCTCTGATTAATTCAAATGGCATTTTTAAAAGGAAAGCAGCACATCCATCAGTATAGATATAGATTGTCTCGTGAATGATGAGGCCAGATTTTAAGAAACATGGATCAGTTCAGTACTTTGTCTTCGAGCCGACAGAAATTTGCAGAATCCGTGGCCATCAGGCTCTCCTGTAGCGTACAAAACGACATTTTGCAACTTTGGCGCCACCTAGAGCTATTTACCAGTAGATGCAAGTTTTTACAGGCTAATCAACAATTGTATTTAGCTGAGTGATCGCCAAAGGTTAAAATCCAGTCAAATTTATTTAATTACTGCTCATATGTGAGACTGTATGACACCTAACGTACATTTTTTGAACATCTAAATGTGACTCAATAAAATAAATTAGTAATTTGAAAGTAAAATCTTTTTTTTTTCTTTTTTTTTAAAGCCAAAATGTGGGGCAGGCCTATTTTGATTGGTCAGACACAGGCGAAGTCTAATTAATACCCACCTACCTTATGTGATTCAGGAAATCAAGGGAGAAACATCTTATGACATTTCGACTATTTATACTTTGCACAAAACCCCACATGCAGCGAATATAAGTGGTAGCCCTTTTCCTAGACGATGTATTGTAAAAGCTGCAATGATTTGCCTTATTGGGGCAACATTTTCTTGACAGGAATGAATGAATAATTAAAGGAATAAATAAATAAATATCATTATTTGGGATATACTGGTGTACACTTTCTCTCTTGGATAGCAATGTTTCAATAGTTACACTTTTCCAGGAAGGAAAGGTGTAATTCTCCCGCTTTTAGTGTCATAACAAATCATTTGGTGTTTTGTTGTACTCGTTTGCAGTATTTTTTTATTGCAGTATTCATTTGTAGATTTGTTTGTTGTTATTGAACCGCTATTTGATTCTATTTATTTGTTATATTATTATAGATTCAATCGGAGCCTATTAAAAAGTTTTTTTTGTCTGTGTTTGCCTGATTTCAATGGTGTTGTTTTATTCTTAGAATATGTACCTCATATGCTCTGTTAGTGTTTTGCGATGAGTATTGTGAATGCGTATTTTTGTATTGTCACTGTGTAACCTGTGCGGACCCCAGGAAGAATAGCTGCTGCTATGCAAAAGCTAACGGGGATCTTAAATAAACAAACACACAAAGTGGCCCTCTGGTTGTCACAGAAAATTTTTTTTTAAGGAATCATCACTGTGTATTATTTTACTCAGATTTTATACTCTTATTAAATGTAAGTTTTTTTATCAGCTAAGTTTGGTTATTTTATGCTTTTGTGCCCTACTTTTGATAGATAGATAGATAGATAGATAGATGGATGGATAGATAGATAGATAGATAGATAGATAGATAGATAGATAGATAG
>JBBBVU010000017.1:7294175-7313639 GCA_037177055.1 Atherinosoma microstoma
ATAGATAGATAGATAGATAGATAGATAGATAGATAGATAGATAGATAGATAGATAGATAGATAGATAGATAGATAACTTTATTGTCATTCAAAACATTGCACCAGAGATGCACAGCAGAATGAAATCACGTTGCAACTGCCCCATAAAAACATTGTAAAAACCTAAAAACAGTGGTTAGAAATACACACACGCACGCACACGCACGCACACACACGCACACACACACACATATATATATAGAGTTGGAAAAATTACTGAAAAATTGTAATTAAGTAAAAGTATCTTTACTTTGCTTTAATTCTACTCAAATAAAAGTAAAAGTACCTATCTAAAAATGTACTTGAGTAAAAGTAAAAAAGTACTTAATTGAAAATGTCTTTTTTGAGTAAAAGTTACTTAGTTACATTTATAACTGATATCATGAAGACACATTTTGCTCAACGGAGGATGGTTTTAACTAAACAATAAATAGAACTTTTCAGACAGGCATGAGCACATGTAGGCCTGTTTAACTTACTGCCACATACTTTCATAGATTTGATTAAAGAAGTTTTGAAAGCTGACAGCTGCTGTATGTCTGGCGGGGCAGATACATTTTGCATTGCATGATGAAGATATTGCCTTGTTCGTGTTTGAACACAGAGCTTGCTGAGATATGGCAAAGAATTTCCTTTGCTTTGCGATTCATCTCTTCCATGGGAATTCAATGTCTCTGCTTGGCGATCCTCAGCCTCCTCCATCTCCATCTCTTACTCAGCCACCACGGGCGTGCAAGGACATGTAATTATCTTTACTTTGCTTATATTTTACTCATGTAAAGTTACCCATCTAAAAATCTACTTGTGTATGATTAAAATTAACCTATTTCAAAAACTACTTAGAAAATTACAAATTACTCACAAAAACTACTCAATTACAGTAACTTGAGTAGGCCTGAATGTAATTAATTACTTTCCACCTCTGCATACATACATATACACATACATACATACATATATACACATATACAAATAAATGTATATACATACATATACACATAAACACACATACACACACGCACGCACACACACACACACACGCACGCACGCACGCACACACACACACATATATACATATTAGTGCTGTCAGTCGATTACAATTTTTAATCACGATTAATCGCATAATTTTTTAAAAATATTTTTTTTTAAAATTTGATCTGTTTTATTTCATTATATATTTTAACAGGATATTTATCATTACATAATACTTATTAAATCTCTTTGGAAGCCCATATAGACTCTAAACAGATCATTTATCCATATTTGTTTATTTCTTAATATTGTAGTTGTCCTTGTGTGAGGTAGACCGCTAGAGTTGGGATTTCCGAGCGACCTTGAATGCAGCATAACAGCGCCTGTGAGCACTCTTGTCTCCGTAATATACAGTAGGCCTATATAAATCTAGTTTCTTTTCTATTCTTTTTCTATTTTCTATTTTCTACTTGTTTGAGTCACCTTCTCCTGCATTATTTGAAGAACTTAGTTGATGAAATACCTCAGTCTGGTCCAGAAAACCATCTTGCAGAACTTTAAAGCTGAACTGTCTGTGGAAAAGATCCATTCAGCCACAACCTGCTTCTGCATCACTTTCTGATATTACCCTGAGGGTTTCTTTTAATCGTGCATTAAAAATCGTGCGTTAAAAAATTAACACCGTTGCATTAACGCGTTAACTTTGACAGCCCTAATATATATATAGGCTATATATATATATATAAATGTGCCAGTTATGGTGTGAGGGTTGTTTTACACTTTCTACCTACTTAGTTTTCTTTCTTGGTAAGATATTACTGGTAATCTTGATTCTGCATGTGGCCATTTTATGGGTTATTTTTCTTTTGTGTTTTATTTCATTTTATTGTGTCGATTGTTTCTCTTTGTAGCAACTTTGTGGTCATTTTGAGTCATCATGTGGTTGTTCTGTCTATCATTAAATTTTAGATTTGAACCCACAACCTCCCGGGTGAGAGTCATGCGCGCTGAGCAGTCAGCCAAAGGGATATCCTGTGGCCAGGGCACATGATCAATCACTGTCACATAATGATAATCTTATGTCTCCGCATTCAATTTTTGAGAATAGAAACAAACAAACAAAATGAAAATAATGCTGTGCAGAATAATATTTAGATGAATAATTAGTCATGGTCTGAAACAAACAACAAGTCCGGGATATTAGGGATACAGAGAAATATAATCGCAAACACTCAATTTCCCATAATGCTCCTATTACGCTGCGCTTAGCTTGTACGTCACGCCGTCTTCCTTCCGTTTTCTCTCCTTTCCACCGCCAGCTGCGTGGTTTAGCAGCTTTAGCTCATTGGCAGTCCCATTTTCCTTTTTTAATTCACCATTCTCTGAGCTTGGACTAATAATTACCAACATGTCGTACCACGAAGAAGAGGAAGTTGCTGTATGTACAAATTTTACTGACACCTAGACGCCTGCTGTTGTAATAACTGTGACCGTCGAGTTAGCGGTTAGCTATAAAGCTAATCTTATTCTACCCTGTATAGTACAACTATAGCTTGGGATGAGGTAGCATGATCATAATAATGGATTTGCTCTAAGTTTTGACAAGAATGCGCAATTTGACATACTGTCAAATTGCCTGTGATATGTAAATAGGTTTGGAAGGTAAACGACACTGTTAGATGCTAAGTTGGTTAGCGTTAATGATGGCTGTCTTAACAGATGTCTACTTTGCATCAGTCATGAATGTCTGACCACTGTTTCCCCACAGTATGATCCGTACGCCTACACAAACGACTACGATCTGCACACCGGTTAGTATACGCACATTAATCCTGCTTTTTCACAATGCAAGAAATCACCTTTCCTGTACGCGCTCAAGCTTGTATTTAAGAGTATAATCTGCTTAAGAATTACTACAGTAAATCAAACAATAATAAATTGTGTTATTTTCTTCTGCTCTCCCATCTCGTACCAGGCGATCCTAAAGCAGACCTGGCCTTTGAAAGACAATATGAACAGCAGACCTACCATGTCATCCCAGAGGTGATCAAGAACTTCCTGCAGTATTTCCACAAAACCATCTCCGACTTGATCGATCAGAAAGTTTATGAGCTGCAGTCCAACCGTGTGTCCAGCGAGAGCATTGAGCAGAAGATCTACGAGATCCAAGATGTCTATGAGAACAGGTAGGCCTAAGTTTTTGTTGGTAAAGCATGCAATGGTTACATTTTTTCTCCCTTTAAAAGAAGCATCAGCATTTGTGTGTGTGTGCTGGATGAATATAGTATTTCTTATTTTGCTCCTGATCAGCTGGAACAAGTTAACTGAACGTTTCTTCAAGAATTCTCCATGGCCAGAGGCTGAGGGGATTGCATCTCTTGTTGGCAACGGTAAGAGTGACAACCATACCCTACTCTATTCTTACTTTTGCATGAATGTCATCATTTATGGAAATACTTTGTTATAATTGTCACATCAAGATAGTTGTACTGTTTATTAAGCTGGTTTTATTGCATCAGACAATAGACTTGTGTTATTTTTTTAAAGGTTTTACAGTATACTGTGGTGTGGATCATCAACAAAGATGTTTTTTTGCCTGCTATTTTATACAGATGCTGTTTTCCTCATCCTCTACAAGGAACTCTATTACAGACACATCTATGCTAAAGTCAGCGTGAGTAACTGCACAGTATAAATATTTGTTAAGCTCTTGGTTGGCTGCAGACTAACCTCCAAAACACATTGGAACATTTCCAGTATTTTATTGCAAACTTATTTTTTTTGTATAATTAGGGCGGGCCAACTTTGGATCAGAGGTTTGAATCATACTACAATTACTGCAACCTCTTCAACTATATTCTCAGTAAGTCTGTCCTTATTTTCCTCTCATCTGAAAAAAAAAATGCAATTTCCCCTCGGGGATCAATAAAGTATAATTCATTCATTCATTCATCTGTAGTTTTCTATGTAAAATAACTGACGAGAGACCAGTCTCATGAGAATATTTAACTGTGAACAGATGCTGATGGCCCTGCTCCCTTGGAGCTGCCAAACCAGTGGCTCTGGGACATCATTGATGAGTTCATCTACCAGGTGAAAGATTCTAATCAGTTCTTATTTCCCTTCTTCAGATACGCATTAGGACTAATCCCTCCTATCTCACCCTACCTAACAATGCATGATAAGTCTGATTCAATGGTGTGAACTCTGATGTTGAAACATTTCTTTTCCCTTTCAGTTCCAGTCTTTCAGTCAGTATCGCTGCAAGACGGCCAAAAAGTCAGAGGAGGAAATTGAGTTCCTGAGGAACAACCCAAAGATCTGGAACGTCCACAGCGTCCTCAATGTTCTCCACTCCCTGGTGGATAAGAGCAACATCAACCGCCAGCTCGAGGTCTACACCAGTGGAGGTACACAACAATATTTCCACAATTTTAGATTAAAATGAAACTGCAAGAAGCTTTTCTTTTCGATATCTGGTGTAAAGTATTTTCAGTGTATGAATGGACTTAGTTTACAAGGTTGTTAACATATCATCTATGTGGTGGGTTGCAGGAGACCCAGAGAGTGTTGCTGGAGAGTATGGCCGTCACTCCTTGTACAAGATGTTGGGCTACTTCAGCTTGGTTGGGCTTCTGAGGCTTCACTCTCTGCTTGGTGATTATTACCAGGCCATCAAAGTCTTGGAGAATATTGAACTCAACAAGAAGGTAGAGCCTTATTCACTGTACCTAATGTAGAGAGTGGTACAATCAAATACTACTAGCAGCAATACTACAAATTATGCTGAACCACCTATTTATTTTTAATGGATTCCCTTTGCTTTCTTGCAGAGTATGTATTCTCGTGTGCCCGAGTGTCAGATCACCACCTACTACTATGTGGGTTTTGCTTACCTGATGATGCGACGTTACCAGGATGCAATCCGAGTCTTCGCCAACATCCTCCTCTACATTCAGAGAACAAGAAACATGTTCCAGAGGTCCACGTATAAATATGAGATGGTCTGTACCTACTTGTCCGCCATACAAAACACGACCGTAGAAGATAGAAGTTGCTGAGAAAGTTTTCTGAAAAAACCTCTGTGATGCATTTTTATTGAAGCAGATGACAAGCTGTCTGTTTTGTTTTTAGATCAATAAACAAAATGAGCAGATGCATGGTCTGCTGGCAATCGCTCTCACAATGTATCCGATGCGCATTGATGAGAGCATCCACACCCAGCTGAGGGAGAAGTATGGAGACAAGATGCTGCGTATGCAGAAAGGGTAAGACTCATACTGACTGACTGCTTCTCTCACTGGATTATTTAGTTTTCTTTTTTGTATATTCTTTTGCCTCTTCAGTCCTTTTACATTGGGAATAATGTAGGGCTGGGTATCATCACTAATTCCCTGAATCGATTCCATTCCATTCACAATAGTCTATTTCGATTCATTTACAGGTTTTTGTTTAACAACACTTATTTTTCTTTAATATCAGGTAACTATTTTCATAAAACATTGAGCATGATGATAAAATTGCTCTAAATATCGACTAAATCGATCCTCACGATTTATGAATCGATATTGAATTAATTTAATTTGAATCGATTTAAATTGATTAATCGATGTTTTTTTTAACCCACCCCTAGAATAAGGGTTTTATGAAATGTTCTTTCCACTTTTCTGTACATTGACACAACTAAAGCTTCTTTAAATTGCTGAGAATTTAGCTGTATGCGTTATCTGGGTGTTTGTTTGCAGCTTACTGTAACAACTTTTTCTCACCGACACTGTTTTCTTTTCCATATCAGAGATCTGGCAGTGTTTGAAGAGCAGTTCAGCTTTGCCTGTCCCAAGTTCCTCTCACCTGTAGTGCCAAACTACGACAATGTCCACCCCAATTACCACAAAGAACCGTTCCAGCAGCAGCTGAAGGTCTTTGCTGAGGAGGTGCAGCAGCAGGCTCAGCTGTCCACCATTCGGAGGTACAGTATCCCAACGTGTCCGGCAAACACTTTTAAAGCTGTTGAAATTATTCAGCTAATTTGTTGGATGGTGCTTACTGTGTCTCATCTTTATCATCACGTCTGTGCAGCTTCTTGAAGCTGTACACCACCATGCCAGTAGCAAAGCTGGCAGGATTCCTGGACATGACGGAGCAGGAGTTCCGTATTCAGCTGCTCGTCTTCAAACACAAGATGAAGAACCTGGTGTGGACCAGTGGAATCTCAGCCCTGGATGGAGAGTTTCAGTCTGCTTCCGAGGTCGACTTTTACATTGACAAGGTAAAGTCTGTCAAATAAGATGTCTTTGATCTTTCTACATTGCTATATAGTCATAAATGCCTCAGTGGGGGGGAGGTGTGGCGGGCAACTCTGGTTGTTTAGTTGGTTTAACAATGTAAACGGTTATTTTACAGAAGGTTTATAAACATGCATGGTTCACTGTTATACTCTGCTTTAAGTACTTGAGTGTCTGAAGAGATTTTTCTCAAACACTTCCTCAGGACATGATCCATATTGCCGACACTAAAGTAGCCCGTCGGTATGGAGACTTTTTCATCAGACAGATCCACAAGTTTGAAGAGGTAAGAAGTGATTATCATGCAGAGTGGAATTACTCACTCTGACATCAGAAGAAAGTCTTTTTTGTGTTTACTAAAGTTTTTTCATTTGTGATACAAACTACCATTATATATGATATATAATATATGATATATATATATATATATGATATTAATATATATGATATATAATATATGACTTGTTTTGATCACAGCATCTATATAATATTTGTGTATAAAAAGATGAAAACATGCCTGCCCGTGTCTCCCTACAGTTAAACAAGACGTTGAAGAAGATGCCAGTCACTACTACCTCTGCAACATCAGGAAGCGCTGCAAGCCGGGCAGTCTGACCAGGCAGTGAAGGGGACCTCTAGGACGGAGTTGTCCATGGTCTTCCTCCAGTTTTTTGACGGCTATTATTGATGAAAACTTTTCTATAAAACCTGGCAACAATAAAAAGGATTGAGTGGTCTACTAGAAGGAATTTTTGTTTCTCTTTATAAGTATCTACATTTATTAACCACTAGGGGGCAGTATATACAAGCTGTTACACTGTAGGAAAACTGAAGGATGAAGGTACTTTTAGCAGCATGTTAAGGGTTCACCATAATTATTTTGTTCAGATTGCACTAGAGGTCTAACTTGGAATAATTTAGTTATAGGTGTCACAAATGTTTAGTATTAGATTTACGATTTTCCAGCTTTAGTCTGACAGCGTTTTCTTTTGCATCAGTCACATCACGTCTGGCAGATCTGCCTGCCATCATCCCAGTAACCGCAGTCGCAAGCTGTTGCACATTTCTTTTATTATCACAGATCATCCCACAACATTTCCCGACACAGATCTCAGGGCTGGTGACGATAATGACAGAAATAAAAACTTACAAAATGAGAATATAAAAAAAATAATTTTCAAAACACACCACTCAAACAGCATCAGTTGTCGTATAAAGGAAACAAATCGACATGTCACCATAGAACAATATACTCTGACTCCAAACATCCAAAATGACTTATTTTTGTAAGCCAGCATTTTTCTTCAAAAATATTTTTTATTTTTTTATTTCAGAAAGTAAAAAAATAAAGCAAAATTGCTCATTTTGAGCATGACCTTTACTCCCCCAGGTGGCAGTGTAAAGTCTGTGTGGCCACAATGCCATCTTTATGTATATCAAAATGATTTTTTCCCCATTTATAAGTCTTTAATTGCCTTTTAAATCAAACTTTTTTTTTCCCCTTTTCTCTGGCGTCAGTCCCAGACAACCTCCGTCTTCAGTCATTTATGAAGTCACTTAGTTAAGGGTTCTCCTTGTATGACTGACACAGTCACGCTAAAAGATGGAGAGGTGGACCACGGTGTGAAGGTTTATTTTTACCAATCCAGACTGGAGTATTAGGGGTTTTTTTTTAACAGAAAAGATCTTTTGCACCAAACTACAATAATGGCCAAGCCACTTCACTCATCACCAAAGTTACCATCACCTGGATAACAATGCAAGTTCCAATGTTTGGATGAAACGTTCGATTATTTCCAAACAACAAAATGTATCTATTGAATAAGAAAAATCTTCCCATCCACGCCCACTCAGCACTGAGTAAATCATCTTGCCAAAAGATGAAAATATCAGCCTGATTATGTCATTTTCTCTGTGTCCTCTTACTGGCCATCTGCTGGTCTGAGTGTGTGTATATTCTTCTTCTTTTTCTTTAGTGTGTGTATTTGTGTGTGTGAGTGTCTGCAGTCCAGGCGCAACTTCAAGGATCAGTGAGAATGAGGCACGTTTTGACGATATCAAGGTCATGGTTCAACAAATGTTTCTCATAAAGAGACTGAGACCATGTCCTCCACTTGGCTCTTTGGACAACATTTATTGATTCCAGTTGTCTTTTCGCTCGCCGAAGACGTGCGTCCTGCGTGTGGCTTTTCTTTTACAAGAATCATTTGAATAAACCTTCTCAAGACCATCGTCAATCCACTCAAACCAACCCAGCGGTGAGTAAAGTCCTCCTGCAGGCTGCACTGAGGTTGGCTGATGAGATTCCCTAGACTACACACACTCCTCCTCCAGTCATTCCCACCCTTATTAGGGTGGCGGTGTAGAGGCACAAGGACACACACGAGTCATGGTTGTGCTCAGACCAGCGAGGCCTCGGCTAGTCATAATTCTGTGATCTCCAGTGGACTCTCTGACAGGATGTCCCCGTCCTTGTGACGGTGCATTGGGGTGGACTTGGCTGACTCTGTGCGGGCGTTGCGTTCCGAATACAACCCCCCATCAGCATTCAGTGCCTCCAGAGAGCGTGCCAGGGCCCGCTGGTCGTCCTCAGGCAGGCTGTTGAGGTCAGAGGTCAAGAGGGTTCCTGTGCTGCCGTGAACAATGTGCACGCCTTCAGGCCCCTTCAACTCCACAGGAAGCTTGTGCTTGAAGCGTAGAGTACCGCGTCCTCCACCCAGGCCCAGATGCTCCTCCTCATCGGTGTCCAGATCACTCTGGATGAGCTTTTAAAGGTGGATGGAAGAGGGAGAATGAGTGAAGCAGCTGGTTAAAACTGGGATTCAGTGCAGTAGGTTGACAAAAACACAGATTTGTTAGCAGAAGCTTCAGGAGAGAAATCTGTAGGTTAGAAATAAATCACACCAACTGAGAAATGTGTGACAAAAGAATAAGAGATTCCACACCAGACCTGGTTTAAATAGAGACAAACAATGTCGCCTTGTTTGCATGAGGCATTCACATCAGAGCAAAGTTCAGAAGCCCAAGATTTTCACACTGAATGCTTCAATTCCAGTCAGTTTCAATTCACAGGTTTTGTGTTTTAAAGGTAGGAGTGAAGCAGAAGTGAACAGGAGGCACGTCAGAGCAGCAGACAGGACGTCAGTAAGGGAACTGAGAGGAATGCCAGATCACTCTCCAGCAAAGACAGACAGGAACAGAAGCAGGCGCATAGATCACCCGTTTCTCCGAGCCCACCTCAGTGACTGATGACTGGTCTCCCTGGCTGGTGGATACGGTGACGAGCCGAGCTGCAAAGAGCTTTTTCAGCCTTAGGTAGTCATCCAGGACCACCTTGAGCAGGGAACCCTGACGAGACGGCAGTTAGGATGAAACAGAGTCTACGACACAGCCCACCATACACTAACTAATAAACAAGAATCCTCTGCAGGAATGTCACAGATTTGAACATCTCAGCCTCCACAGCCTATCTGTAAGTTGTTGAGGCCTTTGGATTCCCCTCAGGACTGAGTGGAACAAGTCTTTAGTTGTGTCCTCCCCCCCCAAACATTTTGGGAAGGATGGAGACAGGTTTTTTTCTCTGTGTGTGAATCATTCATGGTTCTCACCTTAATAGGCCCGTCTCTCATGATCTGACCCAATTTAGCAATGTTGTCGTACTCCTGAATGGCTGCTCTCAGGTAACGATCATCCTCAGGTCTCGCTTGAGGTTCCCGACCAAAAGTGCCCTGTGATGATCACACACACATGATGACATAATGTGAAGATCTCCTGTGTACAATCAGTGACTAACACAAAGGGCAATCCCATAGTGTAAGATGAACGTTAATACTGACATGAGTACGAGCAGGACTGTTCCACAGGTCAGTTATCTCACTGAGGTTTTCAGGCAGGTCGTCCTCATGGTCGGCCTGAGCAGCCAGCTCCAGGTTACGGCAGAATGGGTCCAACCACACCGGATTAGCCCTGCAGAGGCAAAGGCATCATATCCATCATTAATAAATATAAAATTAAAAAACCCTCAAAGTTAGAATACCAGTGGACTTCACTTGGTTGACTATGGTTTAAAGAATTTCCAACTTTTGTGTCATAAATAAGCTAGTGTCATCATAGAGCAGAAAGACCTGAAACAGGAACAAACGGTGAAACTGACCCTTTCTGCAGGAAAAAAAAGAAAAAAAACTTTCAAATTCTTAAGCTGTCCAGTTTATATCGATGTCGTTAACTTATGCAAAAATGTTAGATGTTAGAATAATATGAGGTGTTATAATGGAGAGTTGTGATAGGGAGTATTATCCGATTGATCTCTGTTGCCTTTATAGTAAAAACCAAAACCAAAACGCATCTATCTACTTCCCAAACCTCAACTCTTGTAAATGATTTATGCCCGCCAGGTGTGGAAATAAAGATGTTATCTCACCCCTCAAAAGAGTACTTGTTAGTGTTGGGCATGTCCAGGATGTCCATTAGACCTTGGTTTCCTGTATGGTAGAAGGCAAATAACTAGAAGAAAAACAGCCATGCAGCTTTGCAGCATGTTGAGCTAGGTTTTGCACTGTATGTCATCCGATGGCAAAGCCACATCCTGAGCAGTTAATGGGACCGTCCCGCCGGTAAAGCTGCTTCTTACCTGTTGATCCTGCAACGATTGCTTTCAGCTTCCTCTGGTGTCTGCAGCACAGCGAGAGAAACATCACGAGAACATAAACATTGCTGCTCCGGTTAACAGCTTAAAACATGATGCAGCTGTTTTCAAATCACTCAGTCCTCAAAAGAAATGTGCAAGAGTTCAAAATATCTGGAGGATTCTTACACTCTGCGATAGTGCCAGTTCATTGTTACAAACAAAATTCCTGCCAAGCACAGCAGCACAGCAAGGATAATGATGACCAGCTGTTGAAAGAGTGAAAGGAAGAAAGCTCAAAAGCACCAGTACAAGATAACATCTGCAACAGTCTGTGGGTGGAAGGAGCTCTGGGCTCTGCAGACCTGCAGTGTGGAGATGTCGTCGGGGAGTTTGTCACCAACAGCGGGCTGAACGTCCACAACATTGTATGTCCTAAAGAGGTTTCTAAGCTGCTCTTTGTTCTCATCAATCATCTGGATTACCCTGCAAAATGTGAAAGACAAGATGTCACAGCAGAGCAGAGACCTGTGTCTACAGAGACGCCGTCTTCAGTCTCGTGTCAGACAGGCCTGGCTGTGTGTTACCACAGAGATTTGGAGTCAGAGCACAAAGATGTACAAGACCTTTCAACATCGAGGATGGTGTTGGTCTGGTTGTTGACGAAGTGAATGAGCATGTCAGTCTGAACGTAGTTCACTCTGCCTTTCTTGTCCACATGGAACTAAATAAGATAAGATATAAGATATTTATAATGTGCAAATAGAAATATAAACAAAACCAACAACGCATGATCACAAAGAAGCCTAACCTGTATGTCATCTAAATTAACAATAGCACCGGTGATGTTGGACAGCAGGTTGATGAACTCTTCCTGGTTTTCACGAACCAAATCAGGAATCTCATTAAAGACTATTTTGACCCTCTGGTCATCCCGGAGAATGTAGATATTAACGTTACTGGTTGCACTGTGTCCTGCAAAGTCACAGGCTAAAATCTCCAGCTGGAAGTAGCCTGGACTGTAGGCAGTAAAGAGGTCATATGTGCGGATGATTCCATCTGTCAAACCTGAGGGGATTACAAGACAGACATGGAAACAAATCAGACTCACGGGCAACACATAACTCATAGAGGTGCTTTCTATACAATGCACCCTGCTGTAGAATTCAGAAACACTGCACACTGATAGATTTGGGCTGAACTAACAGGGAAATGTCTGTAATTGGTTTATCATTGTATAAAAACAATATGAATCCTGTTCTTAGAGAAACTTACCGATGGTGAAGATACTACCAACATCCTCACTGCCGTTGCTCTGGGACTGGAAGTAGCGGATGGTGACAATGTGGTACTGGACGAAGCTATTGTTGCCAATGTCATTGTCTATAGCAACCACCTTAATTAACTCTGAACCCACTTTGGCATTTGCTGCTACTCCTGAAACAAGGAGGCAATAAGGGAAGATTGTATTGGTTTACATAGAGCAGGGGTCACCGACCTTTTTAAAACTGAGAGCTACTTCATGGGTACTTAGTCATCTGACGGGCTACCAGTTTAAAACACTACTGAAATAACAAATTTGCTCAGTTGCCCTTAGTTATACATTAACATTAATTTTAATGAATAATGAAACTCATTTATGTAAAGACACTGATCCCATTCATGTGTTTTCAAAGTAATTATAAACAATGACTTGAAAAGATCAGAAACAGATATCAATATTCAACACTTCATTTCTATTATTAGTTTACATTTCCAGATGTCCATTTCTACATTTAACATTTCACTAGCTACAATTATTTTCTAAGATACTGTCATTTCTATATAAATGCAAGAGTCATTAAAAAAACATTAGCAACAGAATAAAACAACATTTTTAAACTCAGCTCACTGGTGAGTTGTGCTATTTTTACAACAGGCCTGCGGGCGACTCATATGGTCTCTGGGAGCGACCTGGTGCCCGTGGGCAACATGTTGGTGACCCCTGACATAAAGTAACATACACACACACACACTTACATACATGCATAACACAGTACCTGCAGTGTATTCTGCTTTAGTGAAGCGTGGTGTCTGGTCATTGATGTCATCCAGTTCAATTTGGACTTCCAGGAGGCTTGGGTCAAGAGAAGGATCCAGGGCTTTGGCTCGTAATGACCTCTGACCCTTGGGTGGAGTCCAACTCCGGTTGCTGGAAGCCTTGATGATGATGGAGTAGACTGGCGTCTCCTCCCTGTCCAGATCCCTGAAAACCTTCAGCTCTCCATCAAAAGTCAGGCCAAAGTTTCCTTCGCTGTTTCCTCCTTCAGGAAGAGATGGGTAGACACAAAGGTCTTCGTTATTCATAAGCTTTTGAAGTAAAATGGCTTTCATGTAACAACACAATAGACAGAAGATAAATTGGGAAAAAACTCCTTATCCTCTCTTTTAGGGTCCAGGAAATTACAGGATCAACAAATGGATTGAAATGAATATAATAGGGAAAAGCTTGGCCATATAGCTTCATTATGAACTGCACAATTACAAAACACATTGCCACGTGTTAAAAACAATGCATTACCTGCAATGAAATAGTAGACGATGGCATTGGGTCCTTCATCGGCATCCACAGCCCTGGTTATGTTCCCCACCACAGTACCTGGAGGAGAGTGCTCAGCCACTTTCAACTTCTGGTAAGGCAAGCTGCCACGCTGAGGTGTGCAGAGATGCGCACACACAGACCAAAAGAAGGAAATGACATTAACACCTCATCTGAAGTGCACTTATCATTACATCACATTCAGAGACATAAACACTTACCGGTGGTTTGAGGAAGACGGGTTCATTATCGTCAATGTCCAACAGCGCCACCTGCAGAGGCTGTGTGGTCTCATAAGGCACTGGCTGGCCCATGTCACGGGCCACAATGATAAGCTGAGGAAGCCATTTGCACGCAGTCAAAGACATGCTTTATATGTGTAATGTTTTAGATGCACCAAACTTCAAAGACAATGTTAACTCACGCTGTGGAGGGCTTGTTTCTCTCGGTCCAGTTTTACGGTAGTGGTGATGACTCCAGACATGGCATCAATGCGGAAGTTTTCCCAGTCTCTATTCCCCCCACCTGTCTGCAAGAAGGCATAGCGAACCTCTCCATTCACCCCCTCGTCAGAGTCTGTTGCATACACCTCATATACTGGCAGGCCTGGAGGCTGCTCCTGCAGAGAGAGTCAAGATTGAGTCTTCATATTCTTTTTCCAGCATCATGACCCTTCATATCTGTTCCAGTTAGTGCAATTTAATATACCTATCCCATATGTTTGAATTTTTTTTATCATCATTAATTATCATTAAAAACAAACCAGTTAAACAAGGAGGACACATATATTTATAGTAGCATCACAATACATCTCAGGACATGACTGCAGATACCTCAGAGATGTGGATAATGGTTCCATTAGCCGGCCTGACAAACACAGGTCTGTTGTCATTGACATCTATGACTGTGATGGTCAGGTCTGCAGTGCCCCAGAGAGGAGGACGTCCCTGGTCTGTAGCCACCACAGTGAAGTTGAAATGTTCTGAAGACTGAAGCAGACGCCGGGAACGTACAAGTCCTGTGTTTGGATCCAGGGAGAACGCATCTAGCGAAACAAAGAAAGAACAGCTGCACCATAACTCCCTCCATGCTTCCCTCCTTTAATGTTGGAGCATCGCTCTTTCAACCAACTCTATGAAGAGTTAAATGAGTGTATTCATACCCGAATGTGGTCCGAGCATGCTGTAGAGTACTGCGGCATTCTCGCCTTCGTCCAGGTCAACAGCCGTGATTGTTATGACGGACGTACCGCTGGGCTCATTCTCAAACACGCTGGTGTTGTACACTCGCTGTGTGAAACGGGGACGGTAGTCGTTGACATCCAGGACTGTCACCAGGACCTGACGTGACAGAAAGGAGGCAATATTCAGGATAACAAGGTGTTGCTGAGGTAGCATCTGCTAAGAGTATCACAGCACATACTACCAATGTTAAACCGTTTCTACCGTTAAATAAACAAGAACTGTGACAGAGACTCAAGGATGTAAAACATCCACAATAAGTTTTTCCTTCCTTTTGTTTCTATCTGTTGTCAGTACACAGCTCTAGCCCAAAACAAAGGATTAAAACCTATGTAATATATCTGATTTTGATTTCTTAGATACTGATATCTGTATTTTCTGCAAACAGATAAAAGAAATGTAATGCAACAAGGTGTCCATGTGCCTGATTTGAAGCATTACAGCTTCATGGTTCTACCTGGACAGAGTTCTCTCTCCTGTTGTTGGGGCTTCCACCGGGATTGTCTCGAGCAAGAGCAGTTAAAGTGTAGTGGTCCTTTGTCTCTCTGTCCAGAGGGGAGAGGATATAGATCTCTCCCTGACAAAGAAGAGAGAAGGTATGATTAGGAAGGAAGTCTGGACTGGGAGGGGTGGCTATATCAGGACATTCATTTGAGTCTGTGTTTATGAAAGAAAAGGAGCGTGAAGATGAAATATGCAGATTGTCCTTAGGACACTCAAATGTTTGGTTTAAACTTTAATTTCCAGGCAGGATGACGTTCAACACTGCCTGGAAAGGGGGAAAAAAACACAGCAGACCACTTTGGAAGAGTCGATACATGTTTGCCTTTTGTCCGAGGTCACAAAAGGGAAGTTTCTGACATTTGCTGTGGACACTGTAGTTAAGAAAAGTTAAGAAGACCTTTGGTTTAGCCTTTCTAGGAAAATCTTAAAGCTCAGAATGCTATATTCACTCTGATAACCCTGGAATGAGCCATGCATCAGTTTATTGTTAAGAAGACTCAGTTCAGAAGAATTAGAGAAGAAATGTGTTTGTTTCTTACTTTATAAGAAATTTAAGTACGAGAAACAAAGATGACAGCAATGCATGACTACATTCATATTAGATTTAGTTGTACTGGACTGACTTACAGTAGATGGTCTGATGCCAAACTTGCCCTCTCCGTCAACCAGGCTGTACTCAATAACAGCAAAGAGGCCAGAATCAGCGTCTGTGGCTCTGACTCGAACTATGGTGGTGCCCAAGTTCACATTCTCAAACACTGGCTCCTACAAACAAGTAAAACACACTTTGCTGATTAGCAGACAGGACTTCGGAGGCAGGGGTAGAACACCATCTTTTTGTTTGGCAGCATTTCAAACAACTGTTAACAAAGTACCCATGTTCGTGTGAACATGTCCTCAGAGTTCAGTCAAACACAGCTGCAGCTAATTAGATTAATAACAGAACTGCTTGAGGTTTCATCCAGGTTATTAGCTACACAAATATTTTTCCTGTTCACTTTTTTCACTCCGACGGATCAAAGGTTAAAGCGGTCTTCACCTCAAAACGAAGAGATTTTTTTAAAGCACTTTGCAAATCAACTGCCCTCCACAAATTTGATCTGTTCAGTACCTGATACGATGGTTGTAGAAAGACGGGGTTATTGTCATTGACGTCCACTATGCGCAGATAAACTGGCAGCTCGGCACTTCTAGGAGGCGTGCCGTGGTCCTGAGCCCGTATGGTGAAATTCAGCCACTGAATTTGCTCAAAATCCACCGTCTGGTTGGCTACAATCTTTCCTGAAAACATTTGATTTCACAGGGACAGATATGTCTCATTGCTCATTCAGGTATTCTAAATTGGCATGACAATAAGGAAGAAACTACACTAAAAAATCTGTTTCAAGTTTGATCAGTTCAAGAAGCAAAGAGCAGCTTGTTGGTGGTCGTACCAGTGGAAGGATCCTCCAATCTAACATATCCTCCTCGAGGCAGGTGGAGCAGCTGGTAGATAACCTGGCCATTGGGACCTTTATCAGGGTCAACAGCCGACACTGACAACAGCGTCGTGCCAGGCTGCGCTCCTTCTAAAATCTTCTCAGTGAAGTTGGTCACACCAAACGGCCGAAAGCGAGGGGCATTGTCGTTCACATCCAGCACGTTGATGGTTAGTCTTGCTTTAGAGGAAGTCAGGAGATGAGAGATGAGCAGTGATATCAAAATTAAATGCAAAAATTAAGAACAAGCTTAAGATGAACTTACCATTGGGAACACTTCCAGACTTGTCGATGACCTCGCTGGCATTGTCATGGACGGAAACAATGATCTCGAATGTAGCGACCAGCTCTCTGTTGAGAGGGTTGTGCACAAACACTGCACCTGGAAATTCACCAGAACGAGTTGTTGTTTTCCCAGATGTAATTTATTCAAAATGTCCGCTATCCAAGAGGAAGCAGTAATCCAAATCTCACCTGTGTGTAAATCAATGCCAAAGGACTCTTGCAGGCCATCCACAGGGTTGTTCCCATCGTCCTTTGCTTCCACTGAGATGATGTAATACTCGAGCCGGGGGAGCAGATCAGGATCCTCAGCTGTCAGTGTGGCTACCACCACGCCAGGTGGGGTGGACTCGTTGACATTTATCACGGTTACAGGCTCTATAAAACGTGGCCTCGAGTCATTGACGTCGTCTAGGATGACCGTCAGGGTGGCTGTGCCTGACAAAGGGGGTGTGCCGCGATCAGTTGCCATCACAACAAGGCGGTAGGAGCCGCGTTCTTCTCTGTCGAGTGTGGTGTTGCCCACCAAGACAGCACCAGAGACCGAGTCAACCACAAAACGGTCCTGAGCGCCGCTTTCCAACCGATACATCAGCCAGCCGTTTGAGCCCGAGTCAGCATCGGTGGCAGACAGCTGGGTCACCACCACACCTGGAGGTGACAAAGACACACAAATGTTCACACTCATTTCTTCACACTCATCACCTTTCCAAACACACAGAACCCAAACAAGAGGGGATGTAATGCTGTCAGTCACACTTTAACCCAGATAAACGGGTTATATTATCAATTTTCCACTTAGACCACTCACACACACCGATTACAAGACAACACACACACGCACCAGTGGGGCTGTTCTCAGGGAGTCGAACACTAAAACTAGCTGGGCTGAAGACAGGAGGGTTGTCATTCTGGTCCAGGATCGTCACTGTGAGGGGGACGGTGTTGTTTAGACCTCCTATGTCCTCCCCGACCAGAATCAGCTCTACACGAGGCTCCTGAAATGCTTCCCGATCCAACTTTGCTCCCTGACGCACAAGTATAACGCCTGGAGGGAGACACAGAGACGTCAACATACACTTTGCACTTTTGTTCAATTCTGACGACTTTCTGCATAGAAATGATGTTACCGGTGTCAGGATGGACAGTGAAGAGGTCCACTCTCGCTCCCAGCAGGCGGTACTTCACCACAGCATTAGGCCCGACATCTCTATCCTCAGCCAGAACCGGCCCATTTAACACGGTTACTGTGCTGCCTGAAGGACAAGAAAAGATCACATTGATCTGAGCCATTTTTACAACAATGACAAGTTACAAAAAAAGTGTTCCAGGTCAGTGCTGGATAGATCTTTTTTTTCTTTTGTAAACAAAGGGGCAGTCGCAAAGCCCCTTGTGTGGTATTTGCTGCGTGAGAGCGGTCTCTCAAAGACCAAGATTGCTGTATCTCAAAGTATACCAAGGCACACCGGTAAGATGTTACCTTGATAAATTTGACACTCAAAACTTGTCAGAAGTACTACCTTCACTTTAAATTCAAAAGGATTTCTCAGTGATTGGGTCTGTACTTACAGGTGTTGGTACAAATTCATTTCTAAAGCCTGAAGGTAAATTAAAGATGTCAGCTTTGTTATCTCACCTACCAGTCAAAAAAAAAGAAAACAAAATAAAAATAGACTCTGAGCACGAGCTGTGAATATGAAAAGTCAGGAAGTGGTGAAGACAGGGTTACAATCTTTCTGGTCTGTGTTGTAGGTACAGGTTGGCACCGAAGCTTTACAAGAGTATAGAATAGTAGAGACGCCACACAGAAACACACGTTACCTGCAGCAGAGTTCTCTGTGATTTCAGCTCTGTAGCTGCTCCTGGTGAAAATAGGCGTATTGTCATTTTCATCCAGAATGGTGATGACCAAGAAGTCTGAATCCTGAAGTGGGACAAAAGAGGGACAAAGAAGCAACTAATAAGAGCTGGTCACCTGTTCTCCCTGTTTCTGCAGGGGTTTTCTCTCTGTGCATCTTAGGCTAACTGGGTATGAACTGACCAATCATACCCCTTTCCTTGACAGCTAGGATAGATTCCAGCCACATGCAACCCTGAACTACATAAAAAGTGAGATGAGACTGGATAGATGAAAAAGTAGTTAAGGAGGAGAGAAAAATGATCTAAAAAGCAATTGAAAATAAAACAGTGCATGCCACTTTAAAGGACATGTCAGATCAGGTTTTGCAGCACTGTGTAAACCCCAAAAGGCTCAGTGGTTAACTTGTTTGTTACTCTTTGTACAAACAGTTTCTCACCTTTACTCACACAAGCTTTAAGCATGCAACACTTTTTTTTTCCTTTTTTAGAAAAACATATCTGCTGTGTGAGTGGTTCTGGTATCAAGTGAATATGCACGTTGCGTTTCATCATGTGCATTTTTAAGTGACTTTTAACTCCTCTTTAAAGGTGTATATATATA
>JBBBVU010000017.1:7315338-7326326 GCA_037177055.1 Atherinosoma microstoma
CCTCCCACTGTCCAAAGACATGCATGATAGGTTAATTGGTCACTCTAAATTCTCCCTAGGAGTGAGTGAGTGTGTGATTGGTTGTCTGTCTCTCTGTGTTGGCCCTGCGATGGATTGGTGACCTGTCCAAGGTGTACCCTGCCTCTCGTCTGATACTTGCTGGGTTAGGCTCCAGCCCACCCGCAACCCTGAATTGGATTAAGCGGTACAGAAAATGGATGGATGGAGTATAGTTCTGTTACTTTGACCTCTTTTATTGGCCTATTTTTGTATGTTACTTTTGATTATGTTTTGGGTTAAATAAAAAAAAAACTTGTTTTTGACTTTAATCTGTGCCTGGCTATTTTTCACTGCTTGGTCCATCACCCTTGGGGAACAAAGGAGGGAAAATGGCAAATTGTCAGCTGCACATGCACAGTGAGAATTTCATTGTGCATGTGCAGCCAACAAATCTGCAGCATCTGTGAGATGCTATCATTTCAATATAGATCAAAATCTCTGAGGAATGTTTCCGACACCTTGTTGAATCTGTGCCCTGAACAATTGATGCAGCTCTGAAGGCAAAAAGGGTTCTAACCCAGAACAAGCAATGTGTACCTTTTACAGCGGCCAGTGAGTGCATACATAAACTTAATAATGATAATTATTAATATAAGCTTAATCCAGTATAACAAACAATGAAGTATAAATGTTATATATATCAAACATGCTCCATTACAATAACACAAAGCAAACTGTTTAGGTCATGTAATACAAGTTCACCTACAAACCTGCACACATATTAAATGTAGGCAAAGAGAAAAAATAGTTTAAAGTTTGCTTTTGAATACAGATAAAGTTGTGACAGAGCTCAGGTCAGCTGCAGGCTTGTTCCTAAAAACAGCCCAAAGGTAGCTGAAAGATCCGTCGGCAGATTTGGTTTGAATTCAGGGAGCAGCAAGTAGACCTGAGGTCCGGGAGGTCTGACTGTGTTATAGACTGTCACTGTTCTGAGGAGTATCAAGTGCTCTTTGAACTATTAAGAGGATTTTGAAGGTGATTATGTTTCATACCGGGAGCAAGTGAAAATGACTTCAGCACACAAGTAATGGTGTTCAAATTTCTCTGTGCATGTAGAAACTCTGGCTGCTGCATTCTGAAGAAGTGACAGTCTGGACAAGCCTGCTGACAGAACACTACATCTGGCAAAGCTGTTTGAGATGAATGCATGAACTGGTTACCAGTTCTGTTTGAGAAGGACATTTTCTAGCTTTTGATAAAAGCTTTTAGTGAGAGTACTCATGATGTTAGCAATTTTATTTTCAAAGCTGAGGTAGGTGTTCACAATAATGCCAAGATGTCTAACTTCTCCGCTGTGTTTCAGGGACAGTGATGTCACACATGAGCATGTTTTTTAGTCCCTGACTTTTTGGGAAATCAAAAATGTCTGTCTTGTCTCTATAAACTATAGTTCTAGGAAGTTTACGGACATCCAGAAAAACCAATGTTATTGATACCCATTACTTTTTTGTTAACAGTCAAGTCATCAGAATAAAATAACTTGTACAGTAGTGTATCTTTTGGTATATGAATGATAGGAAATGACAGAAGAGGCAGGGAGAGAGGCAGTATATGAAGGCTATGAAAGGCCTCACCATTTTAATATCTGATTTAAAACTACCCACTGAACCATAAAGTTCCTGCCTCTTTAATTACTGTGACAACAAGCTGAGGGCCAGACCTGTTAAACCAACTGAATCATTAAGTCTTTGAATTGAAATGTCATAATCAATAGTGAGCAGTGAGATCAACTAGAACTTTGGCAGGTTTTCTCAATGAGGTGCGCCCTAGCGATGGCTAATTCAGCATCTGTCTTCCATACGTCCTCTACTCTAAGCTCTCTTCAGCAAATAAAAGTTAATCTGAAGTTGACTCTAGTCTCATGTTTTGCTTTGTCCCTTTCTCTCTTTCTGTTCTTCACTTCCTCTGATAATGTTCTTTTGGGTTTCTTTGCTGAATCAGCCACAGTGCACATTCATGTTTGCTGATATCCAGTTGTTAACACGTGATGCAGTGTTGTAAAGCAAAATGCAACAATAAACCGATGCGTTGAGATGAAAAAAAGGTTGTGAAGCGCTGTTTCTCAGCATAGGGGACACTGCTGGGCAACAACGGCTCCAGGAATGTACATCGTATATATCACTGTGCCATCAAAATCAGTCAGAAGCACAGAGTTTTAAAGTCTGAAAGTTATGTAGTGCTACTTTAAATTGGAGTTGTCTGTGAGCTAATTTGATATTTTTAATGCAGCTGTTTCTGCGATATGATACTTTGATTGAAAGGATATTCATTTATTTAATTGTGAAAATTTTTTCAAATATTTCACAGAGAAAGGAAAGATCTGATATTGATGCTTACTAATTACAGATGGATCAGTGTTTGTTATTGTCAGCAGTGGTGTGATTACAGGATGCTTGAGCAAAGGAAGGAAATACTATCTTTGTACACCTTTCTAATGTCACGTCCCTCTTTCCAACAAGCTGTACTGGTTTACCAGAAAAATATTGTCTAAATCACCGGCATTAGCTTGTTGAAAGATCTACGGGAGCTGGACCACCTGCTCCAGGTTTGGTTAAACAAAGAACCTAAAATGTGTTCAAACCAATAATACGACTTACACGTTTATGTTGAGCTTTCATTAGATTTTATACTTAAACCACATCATTGATTTCACTCACTGTGTCATTGATGTAGAAGGCTCCACCCAGGTTCCCAGTAGTGATGTTGTATGTGAGCAGCGCGTTACGTCCACTGTCTGCATCTTTTGCTCGTACTCTGGCCACGGAGGTGTGTATGGGAGCCCCTTCACTCACACTTGTGTTGTAAGGCAGGTTAAGGATTATTGGGTCGTTATCATTGATGTCTAGGACATGGACCCCCACCACCACCTGAGGACAACCAGAGTCAACTTTGAAAATATACTATGCAACACAAACACAGTTTTTTAAATGAACGCCGAATAAAAACTCAGCAAAAGCTGATAGATTTCTGAGGTTATGTAATGTGTGTTTGGAGACAGAAGTGTAGTCTCGTAATAGTATGGTTGTGAGAGTTGAGTTGTGGTAGTACGCACGCAGGCCACACTTCAATACAGAAGTGAAGCTTGCAAGTTCCTGTTTGTTTAAGAGGATATGATGATGATGATGATGAGACTGCCTGCCTACGTGGGACAGCCATGGTGTAATTTAACTCACCGAACTGTTGCGAGATGGTGTTCCAAGGTCTCTGGCTGTGACGGTGATGTTGTAGAATGCTGTGGTCTCTCTATCCAGCTCTACATCCTTCCTCACTCGAAGCTCCCCCTCCACAGGAGAAACCATGAACTCATCTGAAAGTGACATCCAGACAGCTCACAGATGAATAGGAGAGATTTAACAATGTTTTTTACAAATAGCAAAACAAAAGCATCCTGATACTAACTTTGGTGATCTCCACCGGTGATGCTGTACTCCACTTTTCCGTTGAGACCGGAGTCTTCATCGCTGGCTCGAAGAGTCCACACCCGGGGTCCTGGCTGGCCCTCGGTCACATCAAAGGGTCCCTCGTAAGCTCTAGGGAAAGTTGGTGTGACGTCGTTCACATCTAAAACATTCACCAACACCTGAAGGAGGACGGGGAGAGACTTTTTTAACACAGTCAATGAGCAGGTGCTAGCTAACTGTGTTATGGGCAGTAAGAGGCAAAGTCAACTGTAATCTAATTTATCACAATAACATGTAACAAGTAAACAACCCTGTTATTAGTTTGGCCTATCGTAGGAAATATGCAGTTTTTTTTATAACTATCATTGAAAAACATTATGTTTGTTATTACTGTTGTGCTAGATGTCAAGCGAAGAGCAGGCTGTGGACACTGGTCAGTTGCTGTGACAACCAGAACATAATGCCCACTGCTGATCTCATAGTCCAACTCCTTCACAGCCGTGATTCTCCCCTGAAAAAAATGTTATATACAGAGGGTTAATTTCATTTTTGCTGTCGCTTGTCCCTCTTCAGTACATAACAGTATAGCAGTTTTCTCCTCTCACCGTGATGCTGTTGATGTTAAAGGTCTGAATCAGGTTGCCCTCAGCGATGGCATATCGTATGGTGCCATTCAGACCCTCATCTGGGTCGATGGCCGTTACCGTGGCGATCGTGGCTCCGACTGTCTCTCGTCCCTCACTCAGCACTGTGACGTACTCCTCCTCAGGGAATTCTGGGGCGTTATCATTCTCATCCACAATGCGAACATGGATGGTGGTTGAGGTCTTCAGGAAGAACACATGGAGGAAAACAATAGCAACAGTATTTGTTATTGATGTCCAAATTCACTAATGATAGATGGATAGATAAATACTTTTATTGATCCCCTAAGCGAAATTGTGATGACTCAGCAGCAGCACAAAAACAAACAAAACACTATGCAACAAAATATATAATTGAAATTAAAAATAAAAAGTGCAGACTCTTGCCTTAGTCCGGTTGTAAAAGTCTTAACCGGACTAGTCACTGTGGTGGCCCTTTACCCCCCGCCTAGTGTGCTGTTAAACAGTCTGATGGTTTGTTACATTGTCACTAATGTTACAGACAAAATGCCATTCATCTCCAGCAACAGTGTCACTGAACCTTAAAGTGATGTGAAGCCTTTGCTGCCCTTTATCAGTCACATGTGACACATTTTACTCAGGATTCCCTCTTGGGACAAATGAAATCGAGTGTGTTATATTTAACAGAAAAACTGAAAGAAATCACGAGAGAAACTAAAGCAAAATCTAAAGAATTAGTAAGATGGAGAGTCGAAGCTGTAAAGCTGTGATTCATCAATACACTCTGAGGAAAACATAAAATATAAAATTTAAGGGATGTGGAAGAATAAGCATTACGATAAATATAACTACTTCCACACATACAGCAGCCACAACAACCACAAAGGTGGTTTAGTGGACTTAAAACTCAGGGAACTCAAAACCACCAGATTTAATAACATGATCGCAGTTTACATGTATGTATGTAGTGGACATCACAAAGTAGGCCAGCTTTAAAAATGGCTGGGCTCCAACTAGTGTTTACTGGTCCAAGGTATTACCCCCCTCTTTTCCATTTATGTCCCTGTCCCATAGTCAATCTGGTCTGTAGCCTAATATTTTTGGAACTTCTCATGGAAGGCATCTGGAAGTTTTCTAGTCCTAGCCTGTATCAGATCACAACTATCGCTACTGCTAAAGAATCCACCTCTTGCAGATTAATATCTAATAGCTGTACTGTATTATCAGGCACCTTGAATGGTCCTGTACATGAAATGTGCTATACAAATAAACTTGCCTTGCCTTATCATCTTTTTTTAAACAAGATGCACAAGCAGAGATGGAAGACATCGCGTACTCTAAAGGGGTGGAGCAGATTGGGGGGGGGCTGACAGAAGGGAGGAGCCTTTTTACTCTTGTAGTAGTATTGCCTTGCGCAGCACAAGTCAGACAGTACCAGTGAAGTTGAGAAGAAATAAACAAAGTGTCAGACAGTTTTTTTTGCGTTTCGGGGTACAGTTTAGAGCTCGTGCACGGGTTAAAAGTTGATCCGGGTTTACTCAGCGGGGATACGTGGAGCTCAGCCCGAGACAAACACCGTCCTGCTACTTCTCCGCGCTACAGCCATGGAGTGGGGATTATCCCGTCGGACATCAGTGTGGGGAAGAAGGTCCGTGTTTTGGATTCTCCCTGTGCTGTTTGTGACAGCTGGAGGTAAGCACCAAAAAGATACAATCACTCTGACTCCTGATGTTTTTATGGGGCTTGCCTCATCGATCCGGTTGCCCGCGAAGCTGTTGTCAATTATAAATGTACTGAAACAAAACTTTACATTTGAACAAAAAGTTCACCAGAAATTATTTTTTAATTTCTTTAAACAACAAATAAAAAAATTGCATAACAACAATCTGGAACTTCATGTTTCCCACTTGCACGGATGGTGTTATGAAACATGACAGAAGGATGATGTTGCCTTTTTTGACGATTTTTTTTAAATCTCCAACTTTCGTCTGTCACGCTTACTGCTGCGTTTCTTTAAACTTTAGAGGAGTAAAAACTTTCCACTTTTTCATAACTGTTTTGAACATCTGGTGAAGCTCCTCCCATGGCATGTTGTGAGTAAAAATCCACTTAAAACTGAGCAGCAAACAACAGAGTGATGGCGATAAGAGTTACTGAGTCTAGAAAATGTGGTCAGCGTTTCTAAAAAAGTCAACCGAGAAACGTAACATGGTGTTTGGTGACCAAGTTCTCCATTTGCTTAATTACTGCTTTATTTTATAGGAATTCCGCGCTTTTCCTTGGAAGCTGTAATCAAATGCGGGGGTTTATTCAAGGACTTTGCTGGGAGTTGAGGAGGAGAGAGGAGAAGCAGCTGTTGCCTCAGTGGGGGCAGATTGCCTCACCTCAAACCCCGATGAAAACTTTATCAGCTTAAGTCTATTTAGTTAGGCTAACTCGAAACCTGCTTCGAGGACACAGATGTTTACCTTAGGATATTAAACATCTGGCTGACACATTCTGAATATAATAAACATTGAACATTTTTTATTTGAAATATGTGAATTAACTGAGCCAGTACAGATGAATGGTATGCAAGTAGTGAAATGTTCATGCAGATCTCTGAGACTAAAAGCAAAAAGACTAGAGGCTGCATTTAAAAACCCCAAGAACAATTTAAGTGCCCTCTTTTCAGACCTGTTATTTCCTCTTTGCAAGCAAGTTTCCTTCTTTGCAGCCTATGATGAAAACAGCTGTTTGTGCCACTGCCAATAATGGATTTCCACTTGGCAAAAAAAAAAAAAGAGTGAAACCCAGCTGTAATCAGTGCCTCTTTTCCTCTGAGATAAGCATTTAGCTCCTTGTGGAGCACAATGGCACAGACCAACACGATCAATGAAGTGCTCAAAGTGGGACCACTCTCTCTTTTTTCGCTTCTTTGCTTTCTTCTTTTTTTTTTGTCCAATGTTGTGTTTGGTATTGATCCTGTCCTAAGTGAGTAAATCTTTATTAGGATACAGGTGTCTTTCGTCAATCACATTGACAAGAACAGGCCTAACCAGGGAGAGTCAGCCAGTGCATGTTCAACAGTTGTGTGGGTACACACTGCATTTGTAATACAAAGACAATGTGAAGGAGGGGGAGTGCCTTTGCTGGGGGGGTTTTTGTGAGTATCACCCTTTCAAAGGTCTGTACATTTGGAACTGTAGTCTTGTATTACATGTAGAGAGAATGATACATGAAATTACCATCAGTGACCATGTTGCTGGGAACAGTTTGTCCCCCACACTGGCGATTCTCTGAACAGTCCAAGGCTCCACGACATCTAGAGCCTTGAGTTTTTATCTAGTTGCATAATCAAATACTCCAACCTTGTAAACACAGATGTTAAATGACAGAGACAGTTTAACAGGAGGAAAAATGGAGGCGGCAGGCAAACAAATGGGTAACAGTTTAATACATTCATTATAATGATGTAATAACGGATTTTCTGCCGTTTCAAAAGGACTAATGATATTTCATATGCATCGCTGCACCGTTAAAATGAAGAAACACTGTTGTAATTATGTTGTAAATACTCTTGTCATTACACAACCCTTTAACAGTAAAGATGAAGAAGAGGGAAACTGAGACTCAGGTGTGTTCACATTATAAATGACCAGTTACCTCAACTGGAACACTGACTGCTTAAAAAACACATCAAATCACATGAGCCACGTCATGGACTCCTGAACACGAACTTCTGACACTGGACCACTTCCTTTTCTGTTAAGGTGTCTGAATGCCAGATTTAAACGCTTCCTGTTGCTGAATGCATTTGCTTGCCGTTATGGCAGAAGCTGTCACTGAAACTTGCTAATAATTTGTGTGTAGGGTGGGTTATCTCCTGGTTTCATGAACATCCTCTTATTTATGACAGAAGGTGTAAAAAGGGAGGGCGTTAGGGAGTGTGTCAGGAAGCAGCACCTGTGCTCGGGTACAAAAATGAATACAAGATTGACCTGAAATGCATGTTTGGTAGGTTTTACAAGATGGTATTGTGATTCTCACAAAAGGGTGGCATGCCTCATTAAACTGGGGAGAATTCTAGAATAAATTAACATGTTGGAAAATAAGAAAGCTGTCAGTGACAGCATGTCCTAAACAGGTGGCACTAAGATCTAAAACAAAGGAGGGCCTGTGTCTTGGCCCTCAGGGGCTATCAGGATCCCAGGTGGAAACTTAGATCTATAATAAAGCCCAAACACAGATGTCTGGTGTATGCAAGTCAAAGAAATCCCGTCTCTTGCGCACACAGAGCAAAACTGGCTGCCTCTTTGGAACCACATCAAAACAGATCAGGTGCTGACATTGGTAAACGACATCCATTTGGCACCCCAACAAGTGCTAAACTAAAGATACTTGCTTCATCTAAAGAATTCCTTACAAAGCCCAGTCTCGTCAGGACGATATCTCTGAAATATTATCTATGTGATACATGTAAACAGGCAAGCTGAGCTGTTAAAAGAAGGACAGCGAGGGTGGGTGTGAAACAGGAGAGGAGAAGGGCTTCCCCTCCTATTGTCCCACCACGTAGGCAGGAACAGCCGGGGGATAACATTTTCACCTTAATCACCCTCCATGGTCTTCCTATTGCTTTTCCTAGCACACAATGGCAAGAGTAGAGTTCAGCCACACACACACAGGAATGGGCTGCGGAGCTAATATTTAGTGACACACACAAATATACACACACAGGATGCACACATGGCGTGTCTACAAACATGCGCTACTAATCAAAGAGCAAAGGTCGTTGGCTGTTCAGCTACTGTATTTCCTCCCCAGCTGAGTCTAAATCAGCTATCTGAAGCTGATATTGACATTAAGACTAAAACGATTTCTCTGCTTCCTCATTTATGTTCTGATTGATCCAGAAGGTTTCCCTGCTTGGTGTATATGGTCCCCTCGGGGAAATATTAGTGCATGAAAACAGTGCATGACTAAATCTACTTGAATCTTACAAAGCTGCTACCACAGCTGTTTGAGTGCCTGAACTTTCATGCATGCCGCGGTCCAACAGCTTTCTTTTTTCCCTTTGACATAAAATTAAAAACATCTGCAATAACAAGAGCGAATCAGTCGCCTTTTTAATTGTTTGTCAAGCAAAAATGCCGAAATCTGATTTATGTTCATTTATGTGTGTATTTACTGGCTTCTGTTATCTTAGATTAAACTTAAGCAAACATTTGGGGATTTGGATTGTTGAAAACAATACATGACATTATGTCACAAATAGTGATTAACATTTTTCAGAGCTTTCTAATGTTTTATAAACCAGATAATTACTTCAAAACTCAAGACAAAAATCTGCAAACTAATCAAAAATGGAAATAATCAGCAGGGATAGTCATTATTTCTCACCGGGATGTGTGGAGAGGGGATTTTTCAAATGGTGAAAGAATCATACAGCAACAGCTGTAACCCTTTAAATTGAATTTTAGGCTGTGAGGAGTCAGACAGGAGGAGGAGGAGTGCTGGCGTGCCGGGACAACTCAGGAAGGAAGTCCACTCCTAAGGATTGACCACCCTCCTCCCTCACTGTCCAGATATACACATACACGCACACATTTACAGGAAACCTGCAACCCACGGTGCTACATGTTGGCATACTTCTCCATCAATGCAGTCCACCCCCACACATACTTGTTATTCACATACATGCACTTGCTTGCACTCTTCCTCTTTTCGTTGCAGCACTAAGCCACCTCGGAGGCTACACCACACTGCAATCTGATGCAGACAAAGGGTGGCAATGATGAGGTGACAGAGTTGTTTTTCGTGCAGGGTTTTCTGCAGTCGTATATGGCTGTCTGCATTGTTGGGCATGTCTGTGTTTGGGGGATTGTTATAGAAAAGCTTCAGATCTGAGGTTTACTTTGTTGTTTTATTGTAATGGAACATTCATTTAGAGTTTACATTAAAGAGTCAAAGCTATTCATGCATTTTACTGCTGCAATGAAGAAGTTAAAGCAGGATGTGGTTTGGAAGCAGAATGCACAAGTGAGAAAGGAACTTTGTTCAATATGTAAGAAGTGTCTCACAGCTGTCTAGTTGGTTTCCTGAGGGTACATAAAGATGCATGTGTATCAATCTGTGTCAATGTTCACTTTTAAAAACAATAAAGAACTATCTGACTGCAAGCCCTGGGTAATGACACATATCAGAAACATTGCCTTAAATAATTTTACACAGCATCGGTCACATTTCTACATTCACTCTACTTTTATTGGTAAAGAAATTCTGTACTGTACATAACTGCAGCTGTCTGAAAGGAACAGACAATTTAGCTCCCAAAGGAGGCTAGTATATTTGTTTTAGTTTGAATATTCAGAATGAGAAAAAAAAATCAGCTGTCCTAAAAGCACAAAAAAGTATCAAGCATCTAAAATCAGAGCAGAAAAATTGCTGGCCTTTGATTTTTAATTCCATGTTGAGATTACTAGTTGCAATATTTACATTTTGCTCTGTAGTTATTTGTGTTGTGAGTAGTGGTTACAGGCAGGAAATGCATCATAATTAACTTTAGCAAGTAGGTATTTTAAAATTTAACTGTGACTTATCGAGTATTTTCCTATTTTGGAATTTTCTTTTTTTAAATTTTATTTCATTAAACTCAAATCACAGGATGAATAAAAGCTATGATGATAAAACACTGAATGAATGCTAGAAGTTATGAAGCACATAACCTAACATAACACATAACACAACTTAACATAACACATCTAATCTTTTCCTGTGAAACAAATTATTCTAAACATTGTGGACATGAATGCCGTGGTTATATTGGGCTTTATCTGAAGCAGAATCATTATTAACCATCTCTGTTTCTTTGGATTCTTTTTTTTTTTTAAAACAACAGGTTTTAACAACTTTTAACTCCTCTTTATAGGTGTATATATATATA
>JBBBVU010000017.1:7340758-7370674 GCA_037177055.1 Atherinosoma microstoma
CCCCCCCCCCCCCCCCCCCCCCCCCCCCCCCCCCCCCCCCCCCCCCCCCCCCCCCCCCTCCCCTCCCCCCCCATTCGAGATTTAAATGGCTGTCAAAGTGATGTAATCTCTTTGGCACACCAGAGTAACAAAACGAATAAAAAAAATAATAAAAAAAGGTGCTAAACTACCTAGCCAAAAAAATGTCACCACCTGGATTTAACTAAGCAAGTAGGTACGAGCCTCCTATTGGATAATTATTGCAAAGGCAATTATTTTTCAGCTGGCAACAAGTTATTTAACCCCAACTGATGCAATGTGTAGCTTCTCATTTCTGAAACAACCATGTTGAGACATACCGTCGTTGTGGAAAAGATGTTTGTCTGCTTAAGAAGGGTCAAATCATTGGCATGCATCAAGCAGTAAAAACATCTAAGGAGATGCAGAAACTACTAACATTGGGTTAAGAACTGTCCAATACTTATTTGTATAGCACATTTCACGTACAATTCAAGGAGCTTTACATAAAACATTAGAAGCATTACAGCGGGGTGCAGTAAGCATTTACTTAAATTGCTAAAATTACTAAAAGCTGGAAAGATAGTTGGGAAACCATCGTCTTCTAGGAAAAAATGTGGTCAGAAAAAAATCATGAACGATGGTGATCGGTGATCACTTAAAGGAGTCATCACCCGAAAATGTCCCTTTTTCAAGTTAAAACGTGTGTATTGGTGTTGGGCCGATATATTAACTTGCCCGGGAGCCTTTTGTGATAAGATGGTCGAGTTTTTTTCGTTTGGCCTGTGTGTTCACAGCAGAACAGCCCACAAGGGCAAATTCCCCAAAACAGATTTTGATTTGCGCCTCAGATTTTGTCATCTGTGTAGGCTATTAGCATAGGCTAGCCTCTCTTCCCCGCCTAAAATCCCGTCCGCAGCCTGCTGCCGCCACCACCTTTGAGATGTGTGAACATGTCTACACAACGTTCCCGGGTCAACTGCTCTGTTGGTTGCCATAATTATTTTTGCAAAATCAACCCAAACGTTTTATTCAGTGTACCTGCATCAGCTGACCAAACTACCCAGGAAGCAGTGGATCATATTTATCTTCAGTGTTCCTGCATTTCCTAATAAATGTTAAGATATGATTGAAAGTAAGTTTAAGGGAGAATGGATAACTAAATAGACCAGGTGATGACTCCTTTAAACATTTAGTGAAATCAAATCGAATGTTTGATAGTGAAAGGAAGAACATTTCCACATGAACAATGTGAAAAGAACTCAAGGGATTGGGACTGAACAGCTCTGTAGCCATAAGAAAAACCACTAATCAGTGAGGCCAGGCCGAGAAAAAGGCTTCAATTTGTTCAGGAGCATAAAGATTGGACTCTGGAGCAATGGAAGGTCATGTGGTCTGATGAACCCAGATTTACCCTGTTCCAGAATGATGGGAGCATCAGGGTTAGAGGAGAGGCAGATGAAGTGATGCAGCCATCATGCCTAGTGCCTAATGTACAAGCCTGTGGGGGCAGCCTATGATCTGGGGTTGCTGCAGTTGGTCAGGTCTAGGCTCAGCTACATTATGTGGCCAAAGAATGATGCCAGCTGACTACCTAAATATACTGAATGACCAGGTTATTCCATCAATAGATTTTTCTTCCCTGATGGCACAGGCATATTCCAAGAAGACAATGCCAGGATTTATGGGGCTCAGATTGAGAAAGAGTGGTTCAGAGAGCATCAGACACCATTTTCACTCATGGATTGGCCACCAGAGAGTCCAGACCTGAACCCCATTAAGAATTTTTGGGATGTGCTGGAGAAGGCTTTGCACAGTGGTCGGACTCTCCCAACATCAATACAAGATCTCAGTGAAATATTAATGCAACACTGAATGTAAATAAATCTTGGGATATTGCAGAAGCATATTGAAACAATGCTACAGTGAATGCTGCCATAATCAAAGCTAAAAGTGGTCCTACAAAATATTACAGAGTGACCTTATTTTTTTGATTGCAACTTTTTTTTTTTTTGGCCAAGCGGTGTATAAATTTTGTCCTATGGAACAGCACCCACTAGTGTCAGGGCTGAGTTCTGCAACTATTTGCAAAGCAGATGTTCTAAGCCACAGTCTAAATGTCCCACTTCCTGTGATTTTAAAAAAAACTACTAATATTGTGATTATAAAACTTGTTCCTGAAGGGGGGCAACGGGAAGTGAAACCCAGCTGCCTTAGAGGTCTGAGAATAGACCTACCGGTGTCAGGGTCTGTTGCACGCACTACAATCACAGAGGTGCCGATGCCAGCAGTCTCCCTCAGGCCCAGACGGTTGTACTGTTGCTGGGTGAATACTGGCACTTCATCGTTGGCATCATCAACATATATGATCACCTACAAAAGAAGACGTTAAACTGTTTTTGGGAAATAAAACACTGGGCTGAAACATAACTTTCATGTTTTAGCATCTTCACAGTTGGAATTTGTTCTACTCCAGCTGCTCCGTTCTTTCTCACCCTCACAGAGCTCCTCATGCTGCCCTCATCACTGTTGTAGGCCTCCACTTCCAACACATGGGAGCTGCTGGTTTCTCTGTCCAGAGCCCTGAGGCCTCTTGTCACAAGCCCAGTCTGTCTGTCTATGCTGAACAGATTGTTGCTGTTCCCTGCAAGCATGCATTCACAAACCCAAACACACCACCAGACCAAGACAATGAGATGAAGGAAAGGGAGACAGCCAAGATAATTTTTTCAAAATGACAATAAAAAAAACTTAGCAAAATGCTTAATCTAGTTTCTGGGTTTAGATCATTTCACAAGATGCATATGCCAAGTTGCTGAGATAACTCCCCCAGGCAAAGTGAAAGTGAGGTCAAAGGTTTAGAATCATTTCTGCTTGTCAGTCTGTCAGCAACACTACGCAGAAATTACCAGATCCAATTACCTGTAACTTGGAGGTAAGGTGGCGCAAAGTACATAAGAACCCATTAAATGCTGGTGTAAATCTGGATTACTTTCTTTAAAATTCAGTAACAAGCCATAACGTTTTCTGGAGGATGGCTCTTTTGAGTGGTCTCCAAGTTTCAGACAGTGCACATAGATTTGCTTAAAGAAACTGTAATTCATGGCGTTTGAACTTTTTTTCCCCTATAAAATTGTTCCCCTCACTCACTGTGAAAGAACATGTCGGAAACAAAAGGAAAGATCCAACTTATACATGCTGAAAATCAGAAGAACAATTTTTTTTCCACATTTATTAGTAAGCAGTAGATGACGACCACCTGGGAAAAAAAGATGAACAGCAGCACGTACCAGTGAGGATCCTGTACAAAACTCTGCCGTTCTCTCCCTGATCTGAATCTGTGGCTTGAACCTGCACAAACACAAGCAGAAGTCTGTAGTAACTTAAAATAAGCAGAAAACAACAAAATACACAGTTGCATTCAAATGAAAAACCAGCTGGTGATGTACAAGGAATGAGCGATGGCAAGGATTTTTATTTACAAATACTTGTCAACATGTTTGTTTGTTTTTTGTTGTTTTTTTTGCACACTCAGCTATCATTATAAGAGAACAGTTGGATTTGGTTACTAATAAATGTGATGTTCACTGCTGCTCTTGTGTCATTACTCTAATATTATATATTGAACTCTGAATCTGGATTTTATTGATTTTGTGGTTTTCTACAAACAGATGAATAAATAAGTAATCTTCATTTCATTCATCACACATTCACTGGTGCCCAGTGTCTTGTTGCCACAACAACCCCATCATAGTTTGGCAGTGGGAGCTTTTCTTTCCCTCGGTTACAGGCAGATAGCCAGAAGCACCCAAAAACCCCAGCCTTGCACAGACTGCACGGCTCTGCACCATACATAGATAAATAGTGGAGCATGCTGGGGTGCTGGTGAATGGTCCGTGTCATAAGACTGACTTCTGAATCTGGAGAGCCACACAACTGCTGGCACTGGATAAGGCTGACTTCGTGTCACAACCCGCTCCTCTGCGGATATGTCAGAATCAGTGGTTGTGGCTATAAAGTACACATTCAACTGCATACAGAAATACACACATTCAAGGCACTACAGGACATGTGCATGTCCACTCAGATATGCACAAATACAGACACATGCACTCAAAGTCCCTGTATTTCCCTGCACGTCCTCCTTTGCTCTCTCTTGCTCCCTCTGTGAAGAGAGGCCCAACTTCAGTCTCATTAGCTTTATAAAGAGATGTGGAGAGGAGAAAGAGGAGGACAGGGGAGGGGGAGAAAGGAGGAGAAAGACGCTGGGGGGGTCAGATTGGTGAGTGATGAATAGGGTATTACACAGTGGAATGAACCACTTAGACCATACAGGGGTGTATGAAGAACAAAACTATGTTGCAGAGCCAGATGTTGTAAGTGTGATCTTGTGGAGTGTAAACACAGATTTTTCACAAAGCCTCTGTGTGGATGAAAAAAAACTTGTTATTGCCTTTGGCTACCTGCCATCACGTTAGCAGTGAGATTTTACTCCAGCTTTGTGGTTACCCACATTTTACCCCCTTTTCCTCCCCCCCCCCCTTTCTCTCCACTGTTTCCCTCCCTGTTTCTGGGAAAGCAGCAGTTTAAGGGGGAAAAACAAGTGTGTGGCTTCACGAAACAGGTCTTCCCTCAGTTAGTGGAACTAAGCAAGGTGCTGTTTCACAGACTCTCCAAAGTGTGGCTGTGAGTATTTACCCTACAAGGAATTTATTTCATATAGTTAAAATTTACTGTAAAGAAAACTACTGATTGCTAAGGATTTTAGACAGAAACATGAATTGTTTTGAATTTACTAACATCAGAAGCTTATTTGTTAGCATGTGCTTGAGCAGATGGATGTATGGAGATACAGAATGGAGAACATGCTGTGTGCAAAAATAATGAAAAAATCTAAAAATAAATAAATAAATGAATAAAATAAACGTGCCACTTACAAATTGATAAAGAGATTGCAAGTGTACAATTGTTTAGACTCTACAGCTTTGAAAAGGTAACTCTAAGAGTGCCTGGAAAGATGTGAAGAAAGAATTTCACTGTCTTAAAAGTAGCTGAGCAGTCAGATCTGAAAGAGTAACAATGTGGGTGAAGAAGAGGAGGGAGAGGGGGAGTTCCTTAAAGCTGCCAAACTGAAGAACAGTGTGCCTAATCACGAATATGTGCAAGCCACAGTATGCGTTGCTGAAAGAAAGTTTGCGTTTTGAATAGTTGTGTGTGTTTAAGTGTGTGTGTGCTGTATGTGCTTGGAAGAGCTGACTAATGAACTGACTCTCTAACGAGCCATCCTGCTCCACTGGCCTTTTCACAGCTTTCCTGGCATTTGGTCTTAAAAATAATTTCACGTCCCAATGTGTTTCCCTTAAACCGATAAGCCATGCTTTGTCTCCGCTGAATTAAGGACGATGACATTTACAAATGTTACCATGCTGAAGATGGGGGCGCGTAGAGATCGGTGGGAGGAGGGGGGGGGGGGGATAATTGGTGACTGGGGGTGGAAGGGGTGGGTGCTTTACATTATACACAGGGCATTTTAATAAACCCAATTTGTTTTATATTGAAGAAAGCCTGTCAAGCATTGACTGTTTTGTAGTCCTTGATTTAATAGCTACATAATTGTTGCAAATGCCAAACATTCATTGAATTTGCACATGCATGCATTCATGCATGGGAGTTTCCATGTATGTTTGTGTATGTGTGTGTGTATATACTGAAAGCTCTTGGGTGTATGATTGTAATAATGAGAAAATAAGAAAATAAACCTCCAAATTAACCTCCTTGCTTGGTTATGTTTTACTAGTGAGGCAAAACAAAATGCATAGCTACTGTGGCACCTTGAAAGAGGCTGACCACACATGCAGACATGCACCTTCTCTAACAAATGTTGCTTTCTCCATCCAGGGCTGAGACACCATGAACACCACTGACCCAGGATCCAACATCACTTTTACTTCTCACACTGAAAATGTGACTCTGTCCAGCCTGGCAACTACCACCACCGCTGCTACTGTATCACAACCTCCATCTTATCCCTCAGACATCCATGACCCAGAATTCACCATCCTGGTGGTGCTGGGCTTATCATTGCTGCTGGCAGGGTTAGCCATCTTCATGGCGGTGTGGCGGCGCTCTGAGCAGGACGGGGACTTTGAAGCGAGTTGTGGCCCAGGGGAGAGTTTGACCCGTCGAAGAAGCTTGTCCAGTGAGCCCCAGCTCAAGGTGTGGAAGAGGCTGGGCTCATACCGTCGCTCATATAACCTCTCATTCAGACGACCACCTCACCGCACGCCACACCAGCATGACAGAAGACACACACCCCAGCCTCCAGCCACACAGACATCACAGCTGGAGACCAGCGTGGACCCCCATCTCACTAAGCCCTGTCTATATGACTATATTACTGAAGTCTGATTCAAGGACATGAGGATTGACTGACTGTTCCTCTGACATGATATACTGTTTATTTCATGGCTGCTACAGAGAAATAAGTCTAATTCTGGGAGTGTTTTTAAAAAAAAAAAGAATTTGTTTATACACTCTTTGATTTAATTGTGGATTATATTTACTATCAAATTCTTCAAAAGTACTTAAAAAGGGAATAAACAGCCATTGCAACGGGCAGCATGTGTAGAAATGTTGAGAATGGTCTTTGTCATTACAGCTATGAATTATATTCACTAAAGATGAAAATATTTTCATCTAATTATGACTCAATCTGATCACATTGACAAATATTTTTTTATCAAGGCACTAGAACAAAAGATATTTTAATTTTACAGGTGGACTGAAGCCTCCAAGAGTCCAAATTTATTCTATAAGATACTTTGAATATGAGCTTTTATTTTACCAACCGTACTCAAACTCTGGCAACACCATTCTTCTAATTCACACTGCTCATTGCTCTGCTGCAGTAAACCCTACTCATCTGGTAATTCATTAAGACAAACACTTGATTCCTCACATGATCTGAAAACATAGTGGGTTCCCAAGACAATACAATTACAACTTGAGCCAAAAAGGAAGCACTCTGTAAATAATTCAGTGAATCCTTATAAAATAAAGAGTTCTGATTTTGCTGAAAGTGATTGTTTGTTTCCAGATCTGTGTCTACCTGAAGGATGCTTGTTCCTCTGGGAACGGTTTCCAAAATGCTGGTTTCATAGCTGTTTTGGAGGAAGATGGGCCTGTTGTCATTAACATCCTGCACCTCAACAAACACAGTGGCAGTGCCTGTCCTTCTGCTGCCTGCTGGACCATTATCTGTGGAGAAAGAAATATATTCACAAAACCATTAGTTATGAAGTGGATCAAAATGTTAAGGATGGTAACAATACAACCAACAGTCATTGTATGGTGGCTATTCCAGAAGCTATGACCATAAATAATAGTCTTCTGTACTTTAGAGGCCAGAGAGGTTCCAGTATGTTTCCCTGATAGCCAGGGCTGTTCCACTGAAACATTCAGAGCTGAAAAACCTTTGAGCAAGGCACAAAATCTCCTAACTGCTCCTGCTATACTGAACCTACAGCAGCCCACAGCTCACTCTGGGTTTCTATTTGCTGCCTCAAGCTTGTGTGTTTAATTGCTCTTAGGTCCTGGTGTGTGTTTACAGATCACAGATGGGTTAAATGCAGACTTCAGATTTCTTTTGGTGTGAAAACACAACAACAACAAAAACAATGCAGGGTTCTCCTGATGTAGTCATATTCATAATTGATCTTAAAATTTTCCATAAAACAATCTACTGAAATTATCTTTAGAAATTAATGCAGAAACCAAAAGTGGCTTTTTTTAAAGATGTAAAACTGGAACATTGTTGGCTTTTCAAAACTTAGGTCATTTCTATCTTCCTGTAAATTTGGGCAATGGGTGTACTTTTGATCTCTTGAATGGTTTTACATTAAGTCCACTGATGTCCTTACTGATGTGTGGCCCCCTCAGCAGATAAGCTTTCCTAACTCAGTGGTTCTAAAAACACTGAACAGGAACTAAAACAACTTGAGTTGAGCAACAGTCTAACGTCACTGCAGCTGTGCAGGCAGTGTTTTGTTTTTCCATCATGTTCCACCTGCAGAATATTGTAGCTTTGAAGATAAGAGAAAACACAGATATGACAAATATAAACAAAGGCTGTTGCCTAAAAAATAAACTACAGGTGATAATAGAGTAAATTCATTAAAAGATGTAAAATGAATGACACACCAATAGCTTCTATGACCAGAGTGTATGTTGCCTGGTTCTCTCTGTCTAGGCCGACCACCGTCCTGACGACACCATCCCTGAAGCCCACGCTGAATTTTCCATCTTGGTTACCATCTAAAAGAACACAATACAAAATGTATTTCCAAAATGAAATATGAAATTCTGAATTAAATGGGAGGGTTTAAAAACCCCCCCACATCAAATCATCTAGATACATTACAAAGAAAGTATGCAAGGGAAGCTCACCACATACACAGATGGATGGATGGAAGGTGCTGAGGGTTCACAGCACAATACAGTAGCAGTGGTTTCCATAACCTTACAACACCCAACTACACACAAAAACCCGTTCCACTGTGACCGCTAACCTGTGATGAAGTAGCTAAGTTCGGCGTTGAGACCAGCATCATTGTCAGAGCAGCTGAGTCGCGCTACAACGTGGTCTCTAGGGACACTCTCCTTCAGGGAAATATTGTACACCTGAGGTTTGAAGGTGGGCGTCTCATCGTTTACATCCAGAACTGACAAACACACACAAACACACAGACAAGAACATGTGAGGACACATGGATAAATGCATATGAGGACAAATAAGGCAGTGGGGTGCTGCAGCGAGAAGTAAAACTTGTTAAGTGTCAGGTAATTATAAGCCCATCTTAACAACTATCACCATTATTTGACGCATCAGTTTCTTATGAGAAACTCCATATTCTATCATGTCCCAAGCATTTAGTGCAGAGATTATTTTGACATTCCACCAGCAGGTGGTAGCATCTTCTTCAGCAGCCTTCTTAAGTCAGTAGTTTACTGTCATAATTAATTAGCTCTTCATCAGGGAAAGACCCAGTCAAACAGCTTGAAATTAAACATGCAGAAAGTGTCGAGGGAAATCAAACCTAAGCATCTAACCTGTGACAGTGAGGGTGGAAGTAGAGGTACGAGGGAACTTCCCTGCATCGAATGCAATAATCCTCAAATGGTACTGTTCAATCTGCTCACGGTCCAGGACCGCGGTGGAGGTGAGAACACCAGTGGAGGTGTTCAGGTAGAAGTCCAGACGAGGCATTCCCATCTGTAAGGCCATTGTAATCAGGCCATTCTTGTCCTCATCTGGATCCACCACCTGGACCTAGAAGAGGATAATGTTGAGGGTCAATACAGAGGAAAGGCCAGTCATCCAAAAGAAAAGATGAACAAATAGTGGAAACACAGATATATAAGAATATTTATCATTTCTTTTTAAACAGATAATAATAAGTGTTTTTTCTGCAGTAATGTTGTGAAAACATTATATCTGAATTTATTTAATAGCCACTTTATATTGTTTTCTTTCATAATATGAATTAAATCACCAAATAACCTTCAACACCAAGTTCGGCAGCAAATAATGACAGATCCAGAGGCTGTGCTATACTATAAAGAAAAGTATAATTGTATTTACACATTATTATAAAGATAAGTTTTACCCTAAAAAATGAAGTCCCGATGGGCAGCCCCTCAGGTACTTCAGCAACAAATGGCAGGTTGAGGAAAGTTGGGTCGTTGTCATTGAGATCCAGCAGGTTGACAAATACTGTGGTGCTGGCTGATGCGTGCAGTGGAGGTCTACCACCTACAGAGGGCGCCAGAGGGATATAAAAAAGAACTAAACTCGTGCATTCAGACTTAACAGCTTATCTCATGGTCAAATGAGTTTATTAATTGAAAAAGTCAGAAAAGTTTCCCAACTTTCCTGACACAACATGTAACTCAATGCAAAGAGCTTGGAGGATGGAAATGAAAGTATACCATGCAGAATGATGCACAATCAAGTTTGCTTTAATAGGATTTAGGTCTTTTATGATTTAATCAAATTTGCGTAATAGAAAGCATATAAAAGAGCAAAATACACTGCACCACACAAACACAAATCACTTACGGTCAACAGCTGAGATGACGATGGTCCTCATAAGTGCTGCGTCTCTGGAGTTTGAGCTTTCCCTATCCAGAGTAACTCCACTTGTTCGGATCTTTCCTGTTCTGCTGTCAATGGTGTAGAAAGGGTTTTCCGGGTTGATACTGTATACAACTGTCCCGTTTTCTCCATTGTCAGGGTCTACTGCCAATACCTGGAAGGGGAAGGGGGAAAAAAATCATTTAGAAGTTTAGAAGCTTTAGAGGTTCCGTAACAAGAGCAACCTGAAGCTGTGGAGGAAGGAATGATTAATGACAGGAAATGGTAGGAGAGAAGGAGAGAATGAGGAAATGAAGCAGCGAAGGAAATAGGAGAAGCAGAAGTTCGTATAGCATTTGTAATAAGAACGCGCCCTTCCGTGCCCATGCAACCCCTTCCAAGTGCTGTAACTCATCAGTCAGCTAAAGAAAAATGATAACTGCTTCTTTTTGACACAAAGTGGCGATGGGTGATGAATGCCCGAAGCTGGGAGCCTAGCTAAAACACTGGCTGATTTTTAAAGAGCTGATCAATTATTTAGTGTGCTGACTAAAAATGCTGGAAACTGGTTAATTGGTCATTAGAGGAACAAAGGCTTTGTGGGTATTTAATTATTAAGAAGACACGTTAGGCAGGCATCTTGAAGTCCCATTGATTAGCATCTGCAGACAAGTAAGGTGACAGAAGTTGTGGAGAAGTGTCTGGACAAGGTTCATTCAACTAATCAATTCTGGCCCGGGCAGAGCACATTAAAAGACGGTGAGCAAATATATTAGCCTTGTCGATTGAACTGTGGTTCTGGTTTGGCTGCAGAGTAGCAGAAAAGAGAACGATGTTTTGAAAGGAGATGCTCAAGGAGGCTCATTGCATGCGTATGTGTATCGCTGGACAGCACTGATAGTGGGGTGCTGTGAGATTTGAGTGGGTTGATCCTTGCACCGGGCACAGCAGCCAAATTCATCGGCTCACTGGACAACTCTAGGAGGACTCAGCAGGTGGCTTCTAGTCACCATGGAAACACTGGCTGGGCCAGTGCTACAGTGGGGCCAATTACAGAGCTGTAAGGCTGGGTGGTCAGATTTTTCAGAAAAATGGTCATAAGGGCAACAGCGTCTGTCCACTGAGTGCTGAGAGTCACATACAGTATGCATCGCATCGCTGAATGCACCATGAATGAAGTCAACTGAGGAAAAGCTACAAGAGAGCATGAACAAGTGGAAAATATAGCAACAGAGTGAGGTTTGTAGGTTTTATTTCTTCTGCCCCACCACTTCTGCATTTCACTCTTTTACTCTGCAAGACATGGTCTTGCTTCCTCATCTGCCTAGCAGCTGAATAATTTGCAATGCATATGACTGCAGGCTACATTTTAATTAGCTATCAGACTCCCTTAATTACACTCAGTGACGCCTCTTTAATTAATGGACAATCAGGCTTAATTACCAACAACACATTGCCAAAGACACCAGCAGGACAATGAGGGAGTTTGGGCTAATAGCGGAGTTTACTTTGTGATGACCTGTGCGGTAAAAGATATTTTATCCATCGATTATGTATCCAGATGAATCTTTCAGCGTGAACTCTTTTTGGTCACAGAATGGTTTTAACTAAAAACTTCACATCTTTGATCATTTTGCTTGGAAATAATATTTTTTCAAACCGTTTGAGAAGTCAAATTAATAAAACTGCAACACAATTTGAAATAATGAAACAGGAAAATCACCAAGATACAAATGTTGCCCATAGACATTTGGGTAAATGGCCTCATCTCTGCAGATTCATTCTAATACTTTATATATTTATATAACAATCCCCACACCAAAGTCTAGCCTCATCACATCAGTCTTCTCTTTCTTCTTTCTTCTTCACTTTTTGAATAATAATCTACCATCAACATCATCACCTCATCAGTCAAGTAATGTTCAACAAGTATGACCAGGCGCACTCACAGAAATGACATCAGTGTTTATTGGACTCTTCTCCACTACGTTGGCATGGTATGGCTCTTCTTCCCACACAGGGGCGTTGTCATTGATGTCAAGGATGGTGATGTTTACCTGAGTCAAGAGGGAGATGAAAACATGTTATGACACAGATTAAATATCAAGAACTTTTTAATAATAAGTATATGATGAATGACTTCAGGTTAAAACTGTTTACAAATAAGTCTTATCAATAATGTAAACTACAGTATATGTACTAAATTTATCATAGAAAAAGGTACGTTTGGAATGTTTTTAATAAATAAACTATAGAGCAGATACACTAATAAGGTATTGGAATGGGAATTAGGCTGTATTTAGATCTTAGGTTGAGTCAAACGATGGCTATAAAAGTTGTTACCGTGGCGATGCCAGTTTTCTGCTGTGGGCCAACTCCTCCATCCACAGCTCTGACTATCAGGATGTACTCTGATTTTTGCTCTCGGTCCAGCAAAGCTGTAGTGGTGATCTCTCCTATAATACACATGGCATCTCATAAAAAGTGGATAAAAATGAAAAAGGAACTGAGGGGTTAAAAAAAAAAGGAAGAAAAAAAATCTGAAGACTGGATGATAAAGAATTTACCTAAAACATGCATGGCTAAAGAAGGAAAAAAGTTAACAGCTGCAACAACATAGAATAAACAAAAGTTTTCATAATGAACTGAGGGAGAGTATACACAGCAATTAGATTTCTTACGCAGCATTTTTGTGTTGAAAGAAAACACACTTGCACACCTACACCCACACCCACACACTGTACATACCTGAGCGTGAGTTAAGACGGAACTGAGAGGAGCCCTCCAGGGAGTAGATGAGTGACGCCTGGCCAAACTCCCGTGAGGCGTCCAAATCAGTGGCATTCACAAGCAGCACAGTTGCCCCTGTGTGTGTGTGTGTGTGTGTGAGAGTGTGTGTGTGTGTGTGTGTGTGTGGGGGGGGGGGCATAAAAAAGTTACAACTCACTGAGCTGGGAAAGAAGGGAGAACATCAAGTCATGTAAAACGGAGAGACAGTCAGAGATAGAAGAGCTGCAGAGACAGTCTGGAATGCTGTTTATCAGAGCTAATTTCTTCACCGCCCCCATCCACAGAAACACTGATGGCATGGCAGTGAGTGGGTTTGTGGATTAGTGGATTATCAGCTTGTTTGGCACAGCCCATACTTGGCAGACAGCTGATCAATGCCCAGGTTGGCAAAGGGATGACATGCCAAAGGGCTAGCCCTGAGCTCTGTCTTGCAGATCCAGCCTGAGGCCTCCAGCTTGGGGCCAAAAAATTTAGACACAGTCTTTAAAGCTTAGCCCTCAACCAAGCCGCTCAGCTAAGTGTTTTTTCCCCCTCTTATTTGTTTGCTTTTTTAAATTGTGGTGAAAAACAAAGACATGGCCAGCGTCTGCTGGAACTCATTGAGAAAAGGGGGCGGTCAAATATCCCATTTCCCTCTAGCGACTGGAAACTAATCTATTGTCAGGGAAGGAAAAGCCTTCTGAATGCAGGCATGAGAGTGAATATAACAGCCAGTGATTTCCCTTGAATAGTCAATATCCCACATTCTGACAGAGCATTTCAAAACATTATCGAAAGAAAACAAATAAGACATAACAGGTCAGAGAAAGAAAACAAAATGAAACATAAGAAGCACACCCCATAGGAAAAATAAACTGACTGATGAATATTAAAATATCAAGACAGCTCAAATAAGAGGTGGCTGTGTCTGCTAAACATTGTGTTTAAAAGCTGTACTTGCTGTGCAAACCATAATTTGTATTCCAACAACTAAACTGTAACCCCAAATGCATGAAGTGACTCACCGGCTATAATGTTCTCTGGGATTTTGACGATATAAGACTGCTTGCTGAACTCGGGCGGGTTGTCGTTTTCATCCTGGAGGAGGTAAAAACATCAACAACAGCTCAAGCCAATGCGCTAAACAATGAGAAAATGCATATTAGCTTGAAAAGAAGAGCTAAAAAGGGGTTGAAGCTGTCACTCCACATTAGCGCTAAGATTAACGTAGTTGGGAATTAACAGACTAAGAAATATAAAATCCTTTCAAGAGTAAAACAGGACTGGTAGTATCTTCCTGGTGGCTATTCAGCGACAACAAAAATCTCAAGAAATCATTTTGTTTTAAGGTATTAAACCTAACATTTTAGTCAGTCTGGCTTCGTATTTTCTCATCAATCAGTTAACATGTCAAACCTGTGATGTAAAGCATAACCAAGAAAATCTATTAACTACCACAAATTGCACTTACAAGAATAGCCTAGCTTTAGAAGCACATCAAATTTAGTCTCAGACACAACATAAAAGGATGCACAAGATGAGAAAGATTCTAAATGAAGACAGATTTGTTAAAAAAAGAAAGAAGGTATTAATAAACGTATTGTTACTGCCATTATCTAAAGCAAAGGGCGAGCCGACAGGAATATATGACTGTAAAATGGAGCAGCGTCTGATTTCAAATGGATTCAACGGATAACATTTCTCACAACCTCCCACTCATGAGTAACACTGTAATTCACACCAACACATCCAGTTGTGTGGCTATTCACAGAGAAGCTCCCTACTGCGTGAGCTACTGAGAAATGTTAACACTTAAACAACAGTCACTGGTACCATTATCTATTTGGGCTCTGTGTTACACTGGTGCAAAGCATTGTACGAGTGTGGTGCTGCCAGCTACTGATAAACCCCTGTGGTGTGAGTCACGACACTGTGGAGGACAGAGAGAGAGAGACAGAGGCAGAGAAATAGAGGGAATACTGAATTGTGCATATCTATCCCAGTTGGATTTAGCATTCTTTTACACAGTATTTCTCCCTCATGTAGGATGTGGATACACATTCTTACGCTTGCATATCAAACAATATTCATCCATACTTTTTCGCCTTTATTTTTCTATAAAGGAAGTTAAATCTATAATGGATACATATCATGGGAAAATAGACTCAGGGCCCAAATTGCTCATTTTATTTTTGCTGCCGTATTTATAGTGTCTTAACAGAAGTCAACAACTGGGTTTTCCATTCAAACACTGACAGAAAAATAAAGAAAATATCAAACATTAGATTTTATATATCACCTTTAACTTAAGAGTCACCGCTGGAAATAACAAGGAAACACTCACATTGCTTCCAGTGGAAAGAAAAACAACATTTCATCACTGGTCAGTTTTATCATTTGGTGTGCCATCTGCCATTTGTGAAACCTCACAACCATCAGAGCAAGTGTCTCTGTGGATGTGTGTCAGTAGAGGCTAACATTGAATAAATATTTCATTTGTAAAAGTTAACTTAAAACAAAAGATAAATAGATTTGACACAGAAGTGAGAAATTCATTGATAAGTTACAGTGATATTCATTATATTGTGGCTAATATGTACATATAGAAGAAAAGGATTTATCGGACATTATCAGACAACAAAAATCTGCAGAATGATACGGATTGAAAAGCATTGACAATGGTATGTATGTAAAACTGAAAATGAGACAAAGACTGCATTAATTTAAGTTGGGGTGATCAATGAAATAGCTAACATCAGTCATGTTGTACACAGACAGGACTGCCTCACTGTCTTCAATAATTTGAAAGAAAAAAAAAGCAATGAAACAAACAGAGCACAATATCATGGCATGATTTCTTCTATACGGCAAAAGGTAACATGCACTTAACACGGAATGCCAATTAGATGTCATCAGATTTTAGGGGAATGTGCAGAGTAAACCATGCAGCAAGAACCTTGCTCAGAGTATCCTTCATGTATTAAAACATATCTCATTCCTATGAGTGTAGAGTAGACAGCTGCAACTTTTTCTAGTCTTAAAATGAGACTCGTGGCAATAAAAGTGGTGAAAGCAACCAAATTCGAAGTCAGGATAATCTGCACAGACTCTGATAATGCTGCAAACAAAGCCGTAGTGAGACATGGATCAAAAACTACAGAGAAGAAATTCTGAAACCCAATACACAAGTTACAGACAAATAAGCAATCTACCATGAGCCAGCTGAAACCTGTCTCACAATGGATGGATATTCAGGTAAATGTAAGGCAATTAAGGCTTCATACCTGGATGGAATTTTAAGATTGAAAGGATTTTGTTTTTCAGCATGGACTGATATTAAAAGATTTTCTAGGAAAAATAGATTTTAAGTATGCATTATCAACAGTCCCAGTTTGGAAGGAAAAAAATCCCTATTTACAGGTATTTACCCAACTAGATAGATTTTGCAGGTGGTCACCAATATAGGAAATAAAGACAATTTTTTTGGTAGCTTTAATAACACAAGCAAAAAATACAGTATAAGTGATATGATGGGAAAAGTTTATCAGAAAAATAATTTCCATCACATCCCTGGTTACACTTGCATCTCATACTTAGACTGTCCCCTTAGCTGAACAAAATCATGGAGAAAGTGCACTTGCTCTGATGGTTACATACATTCTGAAGGTATTTTTGTTGTTCTAACATAACATTACATGATAGTGAGAACCTAGGTCATATTGCTTTTCATCTATAAGAATATGCAAAGAACTAAGTACCTTGAATATGAACACATACTTCTCATGTTTTCAAGAAGGACTATATGTTGATGAGAGTACACTGTAGATGATAGAGATTTACATACTCATAGTGTAAAGCTCTGTGTCTGGAACTGTTGCCAGTCATCACTTTTGAAGGAGTGACTGCTACTGCCATCCTCAGCGTTATGGCTGGTTGTCATTACAAGTCTGGAGGTCAAGGTTTGTGTTCTTGTTGTGCATGTCTGCTGCAGGATTGTACTTACTATCACTTCCACTGAGACAGGGACAGTGCTGTTGAGTGCTGGGTTTCCACCATCTTTAGCCATCACTGTCAAATAGATCATCCCGTTTGGAACCTTCTCATAGTCAAGCGGCCTGGTCAAACTGATCACTGGTGGAGAGAGACAAACATTTGCAGCTGAACGGTGGGAATATACACTTAATGTGCTGAGGGAACTGCTTGCAAGGAGGAATTTCACTTTGCTGCACGTATGACAAACATCTTGAATATGAGTTGATTTGTGACTTGCATCAGGATCTAAAAGCTCGAAAGCATTGAGCCTATACAGATTCCTTAACTTACAATGTTGTTTTAGAGAACATAATCAAGAGTTTGACTTCCAAAAAGTGAGTACCTGCATAGCCTTCCACCATGATGATGCTGAAGTAATCACGAAAGGCTGAGACTGAAGTGATGGTGTATGTCAAGAAGTTGTTGGGAGGAGAGTCCTCATCAGTAGCCTGTGGGTGGGCAGACAAGGGTGGGAGAATGGGGGATGAGAATACTTTTAACATATGCCTGAGTGACAGTCAAAAGCCCACAGGAAGACATTTTGAGAGAGTGAGACAAAACAGCAGATGTTGCAGCAGACAGTGCTAATATCTTTATGTGTATGTTTACACAGTATGGATGTGTGTGAGTTTAAGCATGTGTATGAAGCCAGGAAGCTGTCAATCAGTGGCGGCATGTTATTGGACAGATTAAAACTGATTCTGGCTATTAGTGGTGCCGGCGTCAATATTGGATGAACACCAACTGAGCCCAGACAAGCCAAGCAGGCAGAGGACAGATGAAACCATACTTTGCAGGGCTAATCCACAACATCAACAACAATGATGACACCCTCTCATTATTCCTGAGTTGGCAGGGACCTAAACATCAGTCCTCCGGCTGTGAGGAGAGTGTATTGGGCCTCACTGGCATCATTAGAAGCTGGACAGGTTGTCAAAAACACTCACTTGTATCTCTCCACAACAGGCATGTCTTTACTCTTTGATATAATGCCAGAATGTTGAGAAAGCAATACATTTCTTCCCCTGCAACTTCCTAAACAGCTGCTTTCTTTTACATACCGTCTTCCCTTTCATTAAATAGTTTCACATTTAACATTTTGAAATAAGATAAATCAGGGGTGGCTAATCAAACATATGAGTGGCAAAGGAATGTAAAGTTTAAAGGAAAGGAAGAAAAAAAAGTTAAGTTCTTAGGAAGTATGACCAGTGTAAGAGAAAAAAAACCAAGAGGCACAAAGCAGAACAGTCTTTGCTTTGCTTCTCAACACACCCTCTCCTTCCATCTGTTTCAGTCATCCCCGTGTTCTTCACTCTCTCACTGCTTTCCCAGAGCAGTGAATGTGCGCTTATGTGTAAAGTCTATAAGTTCCAAGGCAAACCGCTGACACACAAAATTGTGCGACTGGCTTCCCCCTTCCCTGTATTAATATCGGCAGCGTTTAAGGTTAGCACAGAATAATCAAACACGGTGAGCCAAGCGTTGAGGCCAGTTGTCACAGTGTGCTGTAGCAGGGTAAGCCTTGAGGGATGGAATAGTTTTTTTCTTCTGGGTGCAATCAAAGCAAACGCTGAGCCATTAGTTACCATTGTGCCTGTGTACCTCTGCCATCTGTGTGGCAGTGACTGATGGCCAAACACACCACATTGACCTGTTTTCTTCTTAGATACAGTACACACAAATATGTTACTGCATGCTTATAGTAACACTGGGGAAACAAAAAGAAAAAGCTTTTGAGTCGGTTTACTTGTGGGATTTGAATGAGTATGATACAGGTGTAGTTCTCATAAAAATATACATATTGTAAGTGTTATTCACAGTAAAACAACTGTATTATGCAACACTTCCACACAAGTGTTGATACTTAAAACCAGTGTTGTCCAGTTGTATGTTTATAGGGTATTTTAGAGTAAATGTAAAAAAGATTGTTGTATAACAGTCTCTGAAACAAGAGTGGGTATTTGGCCATGTATAAATGCTTTAAAACTAAACTCTTATTTTCATTTTTGTAAGTCTGCTTCTTATGTGCATGTTTATAATCACATCTCACCCTGATTCGTGCCACTGACTGGACCGTCTGTTCATTCTCTCTAATTGAGCCCACATACGCCTCCTTCTGAAAGAGTGGTGCATTGTCGTTAGTATCCAGCACATTTACACGGATCCTTCCAGTTGTCTCCTCTCCACCGCCATCCCTTGCCAGCACGGTCAGAGTGAAACGACGCATTAACTCATAGTCAAGACTGGCCTTAAGAATAACCCAGCCTGTTTCATCATCCAATGAAAACCTGCAAGGGAAACACAAATTAAACCAGACAATGTTTTTTTCTCTCCTCCACAGTCAGTTTACCAGATCTATGTATGTTTCCTATGTAAATAGCTGTGATACATTGTTAACATGTTTGAAGTTTAGAGTCTGACAAATACCCTAGTCTCATTGGACCATCAGAATATGCTGCAGATAACTAGTTATTTTTATTCTGGATATTTTTTCTCATGTTTAAAGCAATACATACGCTATGAAAACATCTAACAAATGCAACAAAAAACTCACAAAATGATGCTCAAATAGGGTAACAGAAAGATTTTTTAAAAACACAAAGCCACATCAAATGCATGTTTTGATTCATGGAGTATAATGTATACACATTATGTGAATGTATATTGTGTTTATCTGTGGCTTTAGAGAGAGTAGATGTTAAAATAAGTATCAAACATTGTTGAAGCTCAGCTGTCTCTGACGAGGATGTGAGCCAAAAACTGTTCACAATTGTTATCAAGGCTCCAAATAAAAGGAAAATGAAGGTGGTTGTGTTTTTATATATGTATGAGTAAATGTGTGTAATCTTACTGGTCTGGCTCATCACTGAAGTAGTAACGCACAATCCCAAAAGTGCCTACGTCTCCGTCTGTAGCCTGCACAGAAACAAGAAAACAAGAAAAAGGTTTTTAGTTTTGAAGTCATGCCTATCTCTCTATCAAGTGCTTTAGGCATTTTCTGTTCAAAAGTTTTTCTTCCCATTCAAGTTAGTTCTTTGTTTCATTACCACAAACCCTATTTCCAGAAAAAATTTGGAAGTTTTCTAAAAAGCACCAAAACCTTAAATTGGTAATTTGTTAAACTGATAAGCAACTGAAACATGGACTCATCCGGCTGTGTGTCCACTGTCTTTCTGTCCATCTGAGATTTATCTAAGGCTTTCTTCCTGTTTAGCAGTTTCCGGTTATATTTGTGGATATAGCTGTAGACTGTTATGAGCGCTAATGGTTTTCATTGGTCCTCCTGAGTCTATGTGGCTATATTGATCAAGACCCATCAGCCATGGCTTCTCACGCAAGTTATGTTAAGTTTAATACCTTAAAACAGAATTATTTATTGCCATGACTCATTAAGATTTCCAAAAACTCTCCAAATTGTTTTAGCATATCATGTTCTGTAAATCTTAAAAGACTAAAGTTCTTTGCAATTTGCACTGAAAAAAAAATATCTGAACATGTTGATGATTTTCTGACAGAATCCCTGATCAGTGGTGGACCAAGACTTATCCTCTTGTGGAAAGACTAAGGCCTTGATTTTCTAAGATCCCAAATAGCGAGCGTAAAATTGCGTGCGCTGCAAAAAAATTGCGCCTGTTGCACCATGATTTGCAGGTGATCTACTAAGATTGATTGTGCAATTGATAACAGGCGCAAACAGCCTTATCTAAATGAGGATTTAGTGTGCGCAACTGATTAATTATGGTGAGTGTAGAAGGAGACACGAAAGTCGCAAATGGAAAACAAATGGAGATCAAAATATCAGTGGAAGAAGCAAATAGAAATATAGCAAAAACATCTTAATGTGACCAGAAGGACTGCAATATGGGAGGATATTTGACAAAAAGTAAATGCAGTCAAAGAAACACGAAGAACACCAGATGAGGTTAAGATATTAGATGACGAACAAAAAAAACAAAGCTCATAATAAAACCTTGCCAAATAAGACAGGTGGGGGGCCGACAGAAGAGATTCCTCTGACCAATATTGAGCAACAGGTGCAGGACACTTTTTGTGAAGAGCAGATAACTGGAATATGACACACTAGAGCCGGTTGTAGAACAAGATATGTGTACAAACTGAAACATGTTCTGTTAATGACATCATAGTTATTGACATAACAAATCGTTTTGACAACATTTGTCTAAACAGCAGTCGTGATTTTAACATTCAAACAAATGATCTGTTTTTATGTAAAGATTTTATTTCAGAAGTTCAGTCTTCGCCTGAACTGCTCTTGAGAAAATTTTGTGAATCAGACTGATGCTCATCCTGCAGCATCAGGCTGTTGCCTCTCATCCAGCTGCAGACATTTGTGTGTATCTAAGCCAGTTAACGCCTGCCTTATAGAAGCGCTAAATATAGGCGCAATAACAGCCAGTGGTATCAGTTCCACGTTTAGTAAATTACATTGCGTGTGGAAAGCTGATTTATTTGCACCTACTCCTCCCAGTATTTTGCACATTCTGGCAGAAAGCCCAAATTGCATATTCATTCAAGGCAAACATGCAAAATGGATTGTGGTGCTACTTTACCCGTTTAAACAGGTGCAAACCTCGGTGCGCCAGGTTAGTAAATCAGCTGCAGCATGTTTTTGCACCTGTGATCAAGTTTGCGTGTACTTTTAATAGGCGCAAAGCTTTAGTAGGTCAGGGCCTAAGATTTTTGTGAATGCTCCTTTTATACCAAATCCTGGCACCCATACCTGTCACCAATTATTTTGTTGATTATAATATCTTCCTGAATGGTGATGTTGCTGATTCTCTAAACTTCTGTTTGTCTCTCTTTTATCCTTTCTTTCTTGTTTTCTTCCAGGACTGTTGCTACCCATTTGGGTGCGTCCCTGCATATTGGAATTATGATTAAGATGATTTCTATTTGCCAGATTTTTGGTCAGATTTTTTTTATCCAAATATTTAACATCATATGTGAAAATGCGTTAGTCTTGCATTAGTCTTTCCAAATGTTCTTTTTAGTGGTTCATTTAACATTAGTTTTTTGTGACAAACAGAAATCCGACACTTCATTAAAGCAGAACAGTGAATTTATTCTTTCCTATTTTTGATTATGTTATTCCTCTGCATAAATTTGTGCCTGTGTGCGCATGTGCTGGTCTGGCTGCATAAGACCATCTGTCATGGCTGCATTTTGCTTCGTTTCCTACATTTCTCACTTTAACAGCTGTCTGCGACCGTACGATAAAACATGAAAGCCATGCTTCACTCTCTGGAGGTGTTGATTGGATTAAGTCTGATGGGAGACATGATATATTTTCCTCGCCCACATGACCCACAATTGCCTAAAAAGCAACAACAACTACTGTCACATGTTTAGCAGATAAAAGGGGTGTCGGAGAAAAACCATATAAAGAGCAACATTTTCAGGAATCTTGTTCTTCATAAAATGCCAAATTAACACAATCTGTCTTCGCAAAAATACACACGCACTCTTGTAGACACATGCACGCTGGGTATTGTGATGGTGCTGATGCATCACGGTTGGAGAGGGTGTTGTAATAGAGTTTCACTTCAGTGGCTCGGCAGTCACTTGAAGGGCCAAACTTGAACGTTCCTGGAGTCCCTCTCTGTCAACTACAATGCTGGTCACTGTGATTTAGTGACACCCTGATAGTGACCTTATTATGAGAGCTTGTACGTGTGTGTGTAGAGTGCACGTTATTGTGGATGCAGCTAAACACCTTGCGAGAGAGTGAGCATGAGCATACACACATGTCTAATCAATAAGATGTGAAGATATAAACACAAGCAAAGGGGATGAAATCATAAGAAACATCTGCCTTTTAAACCCATTTATGAAGGTGCGTCTTTAAATGGTCGTGTATGATGGATGCAACGGCTGCAGCTTTAATGTGTAAAAATGACACGCTATTTAGCTAAAGCCCACTTTGTCAGTGTATACTCCAGTGTCTTAGAAGGCAAATTGATGCTTCTTTGTGTTTGAATAGCTCTCACTTAAAGAGTGAGAGGCTTTCAGAAAGTGAAGTGTTGGGCACTTAATACATATGATGTTTTTGAAATCCCCAGTCAGGTTCTGATATTAACCTTTAGGTGTTCATCTGTTGTGTCTTAATGACCTCATCATTTAATGCTACTCAACTCTCACACTCTGTTTTTGCAACACAATCCTCCTCCCTTTTCCTCCTCCATTATCTTTCCCTATTCCCTTCTACCTAGACCTCGCTCTCTACTCTGCATCAGAGTTCTGCCTCCGACTCCACTGTCTCTTCTCCTTTACATATCTACGTTAGCACACCCTTGCCGCTAAACGCTTCCCTCCCCCCCTCTGCTCCCAGATGAATGACAGGCCCATAAGTGCACCAATGATAGCAGCAAGGGTGTTAGCGTGACAGCTATCGAGGTGGTGACAGGAGCTGAGCTCAGTCTGGGAGCTAATGCTGCCTCTGCAGCCGAGCCCCTCAACCCACAATCATAGACAGACGGGGGCCGAGAGTCATATGCAGAGAGAGAAATAAAAAGAGGAAGATGATAGCCATCTCCTCTTCCTCCTTTTTCAATCATTCACTGACCTGCTCCCTTTCTCCAAACAAACACCATGACAGAATGGCCAAGCCACATTGCCAACTGCTTGCCAAAGACTTCCAACTTTAGATACTGAGGGCCCTCAGCAGATGGATGGCTGAGATTCGTACGTGCAGGGATTTGCTCTCACTTCACACCATGGGCCTGAATCCATGACACCAGGGTATTATGCATTTGCCCCTTGTCACCATGGCAGTTTAAAAATTTTATAGTCAGGGAGCTTGAGGTGATGGAGAAGTTGGAGAGGTGGAGTGCACAAGAACAGGGTGAGGGTAAGATTTAATGAAGCAGAAAAATCCATGGAAATAAAGTTGGGTAATGCGCCTGATGACCATATTCATAATCCCAACCAGAATTTAACGTATAGTTATTCATATGAAATTTTCATTCTAAATGAAGAAAAGTAATAAAGTAAAAGTAATAATTCAACCTTATTAGGAATAAAAAGGATTCAAGTTACAGATAAATTGTAGGATAAAACCCTGACACTATTCTGTTCTGTTCACTGTCGAGACACTCAAAGACAACAGAATATTAGTACATATAAATCCTGGGGCTTAGAGGTAAAATATTTCTTTGTGCTAAGACGGAGGGCAGTCAGGTGCAAGTGAGTCAGCAATATGATCAAAATCCAAACTAAGTTGTTTAGAACTTTCTGCACAAATAGTCACAGCACCGATGATTGCCAATATAAACTCTGCAAACCCCAGGGTCCTCAGGCAGTAACTACAAAAGAGAAATTAGTTCTCAGTTGACCAGTTTGGTTAAATGATGTGTTTCTTCCCATCAGAGAGGTGAAGCCAGCAGGCAAACTGAGTTCTGTGTGCGTGTCTATGTGTGTGTGTTTAACTCTTTCTGACCATCTGAATAGGATATACATGGACAAAGATGTGTTCAGTTCATTTTCAGTTTATTCACACATCCATATTAACAAAACGTACGCTTTTACATAGGGGTTAAGTTATGGATCATGAGTGAATCAGGTCTCCCTAAGAAGCTATTGAAAGCTTTTAGGAGGGAGCCTGAATACATTCCAGTTCTACTTTCCAGGTTCCTTCTGTTTTTATGCAAAATGCATCACAGCTATGTACAGTATAAACATTTATAAAAATAATAAACTGTTTTAAAGGGAAAGGAAATGAAAGCATGTGACAGAAAGACTGGACTTGTCTATGAGCGAATGGGCATGTGTGTAAACTAGGGTTAGGATGCAGAGAATCCAGCAGCAGATTATCATTTAAACTATCTCATGGACTGTGAGGGATGTTAGAGCTGCATGGGCTTTTCTATCTTGGGTGAGCTGGAATTTGAATTGATTGGCTCCTAAAATTGCTTTTTCTGCAGGAGCTTTGGAAGGCATGGAAAAGGAAACCAATTACTGGCTGTCAAAGCACGCTGTCAAAATAGCGATGACCCCGAGTCCAAACACAGACAACCTCCTCTGTCTCAGTGTTGCACACCTAAACACAACCACAAGGAACAGATAAACAGACCCACACAAGCACAGAGAAGATGTCCAGTTCCTGACAGTCACTGTGATGGAGACAATGATAAAGGCTTGGTTGTCAGGTTATTTTCTTTAGCTCTGGTAAGCTTTGCTTATGTGATCTTCTTCAAAAGGTTCTCTGTTTCACTCTCACATTTTCCATATCCATGATAAAATCATAGGCCAATCTTTACTAATGCATTGCAAGAGCAGGACAAAAAGCTGTTATATTTAAACAAGAAGCCCTTTGAGTGAACATTTTGTTAGCTCAGCTTGCTAAATGTCAATGACAAGTACCAAAAAAAACAATCAAAACAAAACTGTCATACGTTTATTTAAAATTTCTCCTCGTGTCCATTTACTTATTCTTGTCTGCTCCACATATCCCTAAAGATCATGCTGACAGTAAAGACATGCCATGTTAAAGTGATTTAAAAGAAGCTGCTTGTATTTCTGGTCAATGCTACAGGGTCAGGGGTGGAAAAAAATTGATCTCACATTGGAGCTATTCTGATTAGTGTCCAATTAAAAATTACATATCCGTTCCACTCAACTCTCCCGTGACTAATCTAATGAGTGAATTTGTTCTTTTTCCCAACTGTTCACATTCTCAACAGGAAGCTGCTTGGTAAGACACTTAACTTCATACTTCTGCATCTCACCTGCTTGGATCAGATAAGTGTCCAGCTGTGACCCAGAGCACCTGCTTGGGGTTGATGGGAACGGTGTGGGTTTTACCGCGGACACTTTCCCGTAATGGCGATAGTGAATGTGCATTTACGACTATTTTATTTCTCTACACCATTAACGAGCAGGTGGGGGTGCTCAAAGCATTGGCTGTCTGCTGACAAGATTGAAATGCCTGTTTCTATTATCTCCTGACCACCCAGATAACAGGGAGATAGAACAGACCAGAGATTCAAATCCAACACTTTATAAAAAGTGCCAAGGATACGTTCTTAACGCTGTGACGGCTTGCAAGATAAATTCCACTGTTTCATTATTTCAACCATATGCAGATCTCTGGAAACAAAAGGGGAAAAAATTAAAGACACTCTGGAACAGGCAGGAAATAAGGTTGAGAGAAAGATGACTATATTGTGGGCAGAAGCTGGAGATGGAGTTTGAGCTGCCAGTGAAAAGGCGTAATGCAGAGCTCTCAGTGGCTGGCAGCCTCACTTTGCCAGCAGGCCTTTGTCCTCCCCCTCTCTTTCTGCTCTTGGCCCCAATGATGAGGGAAAAAGATTAACACAAGAACATGTTGAATGGAAGTGAAAGGACAAAGCAATAATGTGGAAATGGAACATGGCGTCTGGTTATGTGTTGATGGAGCAGGGCTTAAGTCAAGAGATGACACAATTACAGACTTTAAACTTTAGAAAAATAAAGAAGGCAAAATGTTGATTTTGGCTTTCAAGTTGTGATTTTTAGCATTTTGCCATACTTTATAATGAATATCTTTGGATCTGAAACTTTAGACCAGTGAACATTTTTTAATTTCATAAACTACAATGCACAAATAAAAGACAATTTCATTAACATGGAAAAAGAAACACTTGTATCCCTTTGTTTTATTTGTAGCTCTGTAGTTCTAGCATACCTCTTTACAACATCTGTTTGTCTCAAAATGATTTCTTTTTTGTTTTCAGGAAGTAGGTAAATGGAGAGACTCTCAAGTAAAGATGCCAAACTTTCCAGCAGAACAAGCCTAGAACAAGGAATAGACAGCCTGGGACACTTAACAGATTTGGACTATTTTATTTACCTGTTCATTATAATTTTTAACACAGTTTATAAAACGAATACATTCATATTTCATTTAGGTTTAAAATAATGAATTACTGAAGGTGTGGTCACTTTATGTGAAAGGCAGATGGCAAAGATGCAACCTGATGAATGGGCATTATGTCCTTGGGTTCTGACACCTCAAGATAGTGAGGAACCACATGTAAACTACTACATTTAAAGAGAGTAGCCCACACACCAGTATCTAATACATGTTCAACAACATGTGCTGGCTTTTTTCTTTTAACTAAATGTCATGCATAAATTTAGTAAGCAGAGTGACTCCAACTCCAGTGTTGGCGACTCTTTCAGACAGTGGCTAGTCACGTTTTCCACCACACTCCACACCTCTCGCCATCTTGTTTGGCAGTACTACCTCTTTGAAGAACATAAGTCTTGATATCAATGCTCAGATAGTTCCAACTTATCAATCATGACTATCACTAGTTCATTCACCGTCTTTCGCACACATCCATATCCCATCTCTCAATGTAAAAAAAAAAACATGATTTGAGTCTCTATGAGCTACCACCAGCAGGAAAGAGTTGGGCCTCACTCCTTTTATTATAATAATGAATTATAATTTCTGCTGCGACTATGACCCTATATACGCCCGTCTTAACAGTGGCGGCAAGGAAACATCCTCCATTCTGTAATTTATAACCCTCTGCTAGAGACATTTATCACTGTGCCACAGCTCTCGTATTTGCACAGATCCAGCAAAAACATGGCAAAGGATGGATAAAAGACGGTGACCTAAGAATAATGATGCTCTGATATGTTTCACAGAAGCAACAGCAACTTAAAGAAAAAGGGCTGTGTAAACTGTACTTCTATACTGTGTGAATATGATATACAGCACACATATTTGCAATGAATAGTCTGATTGGTATTAAGAGCCAGACAGACTGCCGTCTTAGTAGATACCGGCAAGGGACCATGAAGCGAACAACTGCAAAACCTAAAAAAACCATAAGCAAATCTTATAGTGAGACAGAAAAAAAGAAAAACTGAGCGTATACAATAAATAGGAAATGAAAGACGGTAGATCTTCTAAAACCAAAGGAGAAAAAAATTAGAGCGATTCTCTAATAAGCTGTTGTTTGGTGTCTGAAGTCCCCGGGGTAAGGAGGAACAGTATGAGAAAGCGCATGACAAAAGGACCCAGACGAAAGAGTAAATCACAATAAATATTTATAATGATAAGTAATGCTGCAGACCATAAATATTAAAGAGCAACTGCTTCTCTGTGTGTGTGTGCGTGTGTGTGTAAGTGTTGCTGCTTTTATTCCCTCATTAGGACCTTTTCTGGTATAATCACTGAGTGGACCAGTAGTCCAAAGTCTGGTTCTGATGAGGGAGAATGTCATTTCTGAGGTTTTAGTAAGCGACCTGTTAAGGCATAAACTGGTTATTGTTAAAGTGAGGGGTAGAGCTTGGGTTGGTCTGTAAACAGTAAATGAAAGTCAGTGCAGCATCCTGATAAGGATAACTGCACAAGCTTGTGTGTGTTTGTGCTTGTTTGTGTACATATGTCAGTGTGTATTGGTATATTAAGCATATGTGTCCACAGGGATGTAGGAATGTGCACTGAGTAATGCATCGACCACCATCGTACATAAGCTTTGATCAGATGAGCTATGAATATTAAAATGAAAATTCATTCCAGTTACATTATGAAATTGCTTTTTTGGCACTTTTTTTAAAACAAGGGGGGCCATCATACATAATTTCAATTAGCATAGGCATAAACTACTTTAAAAAGTCAGACCTAAACCTCTTTGCATATAAGGCATTGTCACAACAGTATCAGTTTTTGCATAATTCAAAAAAACCTGTTCACGCTCTCAAACATATTTCAATGTGAGAAACTATTTTCACACTTACAATTACTATCATAGGATAATTTAGTCATTGCAATCTGTTACTTTGTGAGTGTGCGTGCCAAATCTTGCTAATATTCTCAAATTGCTTTTTTAGACAGCTTTCAGGCAAAATGTGTGTGTATATATATATATATATACAGTATATATATCTATATATATCTATATATGTCTCTATATAGATATATATCATCTCAAGCCAATTCCTCTTCTCTGACTGATATTGAAGACATCAGACCAACTGCTGGAATAATCCGTCCAAATACTTACACAATCTTTTTGTCTTTAGTTTCTTCTAAACCTGCTCTTAGTGAACAAACATCCATGCTTGCTCACACTCAACACTGAAGTTAATTTAACCATATGAACTGTGGGAGGAAGCCCAAGTACCTGAGGAAACCCACACTGACAATGGGAGAACTCCAAACTCCACATGGCCCTAACTGAGATTTGAACTGGGAACAGTTTTACTGTGAGGTGGCAGTGATAACCACCACATAGCAGCATGATAGGAGTTGAAAGCATTGTCTCTCTTTTTCAGTTTGCTATTATGTTTCATAATCTGCAGAAGATGTAACAAAAGAAGAGAAGGAAGTTCAACTTTATTCCCAACTTAACACAGCATACGTCTACTTCTGCTTATAAACAATCACCAGGGGTATATTGACTTTTACAGTTCAGTTCACTTTGTGCCCCATCCATGGGTAAACCAGGAGACTGTGGAGGGAACTTAAAGAGAAACAGTTCTTACTGAGTTTACTGATACAAATGAAGCACCGTAAGAATGTTTAATTAAAATGTTTAAGAATCTCTATTAAAGTCTCCAACTAAACAGTTTAGTTTTATTCCAACCATGCTTTTAACCTGTCAGAAACTCATGGCATCACCTTAACCACTTGTGATTTGAGGGTCCACAGAAAGGACACATTTGTTCCAGTCAGAGAGAAATAATAAGACCAAGGGCCGGATCTACTAAGATCCCAGTTTGGAAGTGAGGGGACGCAGGGGAAGTGAGGGGACGCAGGTAAGTGACGCAATGCGGTTAGTGACGCGGTTACTGTGAGACGGCAGACTGAAACAAGGCACGAGCTAAACAATTCAATCATTTAATTCTGATATAACATTTGACAAAGCTTGCAAGAATAATCACTTTTTTTTCCGAAAGAAAGAAAATATTTACTGCCAAGGTTCACTCTGGAGCACAGCGGGGAGGATTTAGCCAGCCTGACAGATTAT
>JBBBVU010000017.1:7370774-7382571 GCA_037177055.1 Atherinosoma microstoma
CCCAGAACCACACGGGGGGACCTAGTGAATGACCTGCAGAGAGCTGGGACCAAAGTAACAAAGGCTACCATCAGTAATACACTACGCTGCCAGGGACTCAAATCCTGCAATGCCAGACGTGTCAGACAAGTGCATTGAAGATGAAACGTGGCTGGGTCTTTCAGCATGACAATGATCCCAAACAAACCACCTGGGCAACGAAGGAGTGGCTTCGGAAGAAGCATTTCAAGGTCCTGGAGTGACCTAGCCAGTCTCCAGATCTCAACCCCAGAGAAAATCTTTGGAGGGAGTTGAAAGTCCGTTTTGCCCAGCAACAACCCCAAAACATCACTGCTCTAGAGGACATCTGCATGGAGAAATGGGCCAAAATACCAGCAACAGTATGTGAAGACTTATAGAAGAGGTTTAACCTCTGTCATTGCCAACGAAGGGTGTATATAACAAAGTATTGAGATGAACTTTTGTTATTGACCAAATACTTATTTTAACAAGGAATTTACCAATTCATTAAAAATCCTACAATGTGATTTTTCTGGATTTTTTCTTCTATTTTTTTTCCTCATTTTGTCTCAGTTGAGGTACACCATGATGAAAATTACAGGCCTCTATCATCTTTTTAAGTGGGAGAACTTGCACAATTGGTGGCTGACTAAATACTTTTTTTGCCACACTGTATATCCTATTTTGTCTGAGGGTTTCTTTCTTTTGTTGTTTATTTTGTTATTTCATTTTTTGTTTTAATTCTTAATGCTTAGTTTCTGCACCCCGCTGTAATGTTTTTATGTAAAGCACCTTGAATTGTCATGTACATGAAATGTGCGATACAAATAAACTTGCCTTGCCTAAAGTGACCCATGTAAGCTCAGCTAATTATTTTGCAATTATCTGCACATTGTGGTTCTTACATACTTCACTTGCGACTGCAACCTTTTGGCAAAAAGTACCAATGTGCATAAATCAGCTGCAAAGTCCACAAGTTCAGATCGACAACAGAAGTGCGTGTTGGAATGGGGCTTAAGTAAGACCCCGACACGGGTTATCACAATGAAAATGTGGCCAATGTGAGGAAGTAAGTGACATTTCAAAACACTGTAACATAAACATGTAATAATAGGGGGAAAAAAATAAAATGAGCTTGATTTAAGAAGAAATGTATTGTTACAAAAACAGTCCCGGGCTTTTACATGCTTTCACTTTGCCACAATGAATGCCTTAGCTCAGCATGATCCTCTGCAATTGCTGAACATTATAATTTGATCTTAATAGTAGGGTAGTGGACAGGGTGGGTAATTTTACCTGGTGCTGACTTACAGGAGTGGGTTGAAAATGGTTCTAGGACATTGCTAAAATGTATAAACAGGAATATTCCTAACTTAATTTGTTGAGATTTTGAAGTTTTACTATGAAGTCAAAGAAATAAGAGCAATTACATTTAGAAGCGGGGCATTGTTCCTCCTTTTTTTCGTGCTTGAGGAGTCTGTAAAGGCACAGTAGCTGATTGGATTTATTATCTTTCTGTCCCTTACTGTGGACTTATTTCAAATTATACACAAATACATGCAATAACCATTCCAGAGTAAATACCTCATTATTTGCACAAACACGTGTGAGACAGTCATGACTTGTTTGATCAGACTACAGCATATAAATAAACACTTGGTTATTTTCATTACATTAAAGCTGCTGTAACCTTTTAAATTATGACAAACCACCAAAGGTAAATAAGTCTTTGCAAACATATTACTAAAGACCAAACCAAACACAAAAACAAAATGTTAATTTCATTTAGTGACTAATCGAGAGGTGGCCTACGATAACGAATAGCTTTATGCCTTGCATCGACCTTGAGGGTGCCCACGGGAGTCTGCTTTATGTATATATGTTTATTATCTGTTTGTCTTATTGTTTTTGTTTTACACAGTATGTCCGACAGACTGAGATCACATTGGGATTCTGTCATATTTTATTGTTAGCCTTAAAGGTGCCGAAATATGTAATATATAATTAAAAACTGTGTTTCTATTGGTTTCCAATCATTTTACTGAAATAACCGTTTTGTTTTAATTCCCTTAGAAATATCCATTTATATCTACTTGTTGTGGATCCACAAACATTGACATCTGCAAACACCCTCTGAGCTCTAAATCTGCAGTACCAGCTGTTTGATAGGTACTAGAGCACCGTCTGGGATAAGTAATGTCTTAAAAGGCACATAAAAGAAAACAGTACACATGTACACAATTTTGAAGAGGGACAGATATTAAACATAACCAGTTAATTATAGCCATTAGCCTCCTCAATGTTGGTTGGAAAAAAAGATGAATAAAAATGTTGGCTTAATGTCTCCAGCACTCCCTACCAAGCATTATAAATGGGTGGAGTCGAGTTTTTCAAAATCATATTTTGGTTTGGACAACACTTTTCTCAGTAGGTTTGGATATAATAAAAATAACAGAAGGCTGCAATTATAACAAATGTGGTTATATTATCCTTTTTTTAAATAAAAAATATTTATGTATTATCAATTATTTACAAAAAGATTAACACGCAATCAGTATTGGAATGAAAGACATTAAGGAGTTGAGGCTGGTTGACAATAAACTGAATTACTTCTTCATGAAGACAATATTTTATGATGATGCTGCCATTCACAATACCACTTCGTATTTCCACCTTCCTGTTTCCACCAGGTATTAGTGTTCATCGTGCATGATCTTATTACAAGTGGATATCTACAATACACATGTTAACACACTTGGGTAGCAATGAGGATGCATTAAGATCCCTCAGACCACATTTTAGGTGATGTAACACACATATCTTTATTCCAGTATAAATGATAATGTGCCCAGGGCCTCATTAAAGGACCACATACCCACCTGATGTATCTCCATGAAAGCTATGAATATTAGATAAAGCTGGTTGTGTTACTTCTTTAAGTTCTCCTACCTTTTCTTTTTGTAGAGTTTTGAACTAGGATTTTTTCATTCTGCTATTCTGTGTAAAGCCAGTGTAAACAGTATACACACACACGATTTGTCATCCACAGACAATCTCCCGCTCCTCCTTCATGCTTTTACTTCTCTTTGATAACACATCTATTGCAGAACAAAGCCTATAGATATGTTTGTCAAATTCAGGTTAATCAGAAACATGTTAATGTCTGAATCGTCAATATGTCAAATCTGGATTTTTTCTGAAAAATTATCAAAGCAAGTGATATCTTGTTTGTTGGCTGTTTGCAAGGCAATGCAATAAAGCTTAAAACATACTCAAAAGAGATATGACATGAAAATTGATAAAAAAAATGATATTGCACGTATTTTAATAATCAAATTGAGTCAAATGAGAGCTATATATTTGCACAAGTGCTTGCAGTTCCTTGTGTTACATCCTTTCACTGAGACAGCGTTTAGATGACACATTTGATCTACTTCACGCCAATTTACAGCTCTCACTGAGAGCCGTCACATCTCATTCTGTTTACGGCCCATTCACTCTCTGCAACCAGCAATCAGCATTCCATGGCGGGCCCACGCTCCAGCATGAGGCCAACATCAGCTAGACTTATCAGGTATTAGGCCCTGCAATCTCCATTTCATGAGCACCCAGTCTATAAACACTATTGATTTTCACACTGTGCTTTTTGGCACTTGTATCTAGTGGACTGTGGGCGCTCTGTCACAGAAGTGACTGGTAATGAATAATAATGCAGAGTTATGGAGAGACAGAGATTTTTTCCGATCTGGTTAAAGCACTGACTGCCTGTCTGGACAGAAACCAGGGGCTGCTGAATTCTGGGACATCAGATGGAGTGCTTTCAAAAACACCAACTGGGAGAGGGCTGGAAATGATGGAAAGACTTTCTTTCAGATGTATGTTTCATGATCATGTATGATATTAGTTCAAAATCAGAAGCAGCTCATTTTTCTGATAATCGGATATTAGACACTGAATTTGAATCAATTTCTATTTGTAATTTGACAATGTGCTTCATGTCTAAGTAGCAAATAAGCTTTGTTGTAGAATATGAGGCTTTAAATCTTAAACAGCAATTTCGAAGTAATAACAGGAATCTTTTCTCCTGACAAAACAACACTCTGCAGGCTTTTCCTTAAATGACTTTACTGTAAGCTAAACAGCTCACCATGCCCACTGTGGAGTGTAAGTATCATTGGTGTTTTTGTGCTTTGGTCAGAGCCAGCCTTGCTTGACTCACCATAAATAATCATTTAGTGAGGACTCAAGCACACAGGGTCACAAGTGCCAAACACTGCAAGATTTTATCCCCAATGAAACAAGCCTTGTAAAGGTTACTAGTGCAAAATGTCTTTTATTGCTATCTGTTTGTATTCCAGTTAAATCTCTCTCCAGGAAGAAACTGTTGTGAGCAATTGATCTAATTTTCAGCTGCGTAAACACAGCAGTGTAACTTGTCAAGATACTCACCAGGATACGCAGCAGTGATGTACCAGGGGGTGTGTTTTCAGGAAGGCTGATGTTGTACAGCGGTTGGCTGAAGATGGGCCGGTTATCATTCTCATTGATAAGTTCAATAAAGACACGGGCAAATCCCACATGATCAGAAATAGACTCATTGGCATAAAGCTGTAAAGAAGACATCAATGTCTTAGATTATGTCCCATATATTAGAAATACATTATTAATAATAATAATAATAATAAAAGATTTTTTTAAAAAATTAAGAATTAATTAAAAATTAAGACATTAACATCATAATCAGATTGTGTTATTGACCTAAAAAATGGGGATATTAGGTTCACCAGTGGGATGGCACACCCTCTGACTTAGTAAACAACTCAGATGTGAAATGAGGTGGCAAAACATAAATTTTACTGTTCAACTATAACAGAGGTGTTTTGAAAGGGATATAACTTCAGTCTAATGGAGTCTTGTGGTTAAACAAATTAAATAATGTTGTGTGACACATTATGTCTACATGAGAGTCGTATGACAGTTAGTCACCAGAACTGTTTTATCTTGAACTGATATGTGAGACATTATGTGACTTAAAAAACCATCAGCACCCTCTTCTCTTTATGAATATGAGCAAAACGTCTGTTCCCATTAGAGGGGATGCAGGCTGCTGTATCTCTCTTGTTGAAAATAGTGCAGTCTCCTGTTCAAGAGTCCATCCCGGTATTTAGTTTCCACAAAAAATGTGCAGGTATACACTATATAAGTACGTAGAAATAATTGAAAACTCACTGAAAAGCTGTAGCTGCGAATGTGTTCATAGTCGAGAGGCATGGCAACCCTCATCCGAATGTCGGCACGCCCTTGTACAGCTGTTGGGGAGATGGTGAAGTACTCTGAATTGTTTCCTGTCAGAAACACTTGGAACATGCTGTTCACCCCCTGCCACAGAAAGTATAAGAGAGACATTCAGATATAAAAAAAAAAGAAAAGAAAAATAAGTCTAAAATCAAGGTCATATGAGGATTTACTGTACACTGCAACTACTCTACCCCAAACAAATAAAGACGATAAACTCTACAGTGTTAGGAGCTTTTATGAGTTATCATTTGATCAAACTTACAATCAATTAAGTTAAAGAACTGGGTTTGTCTTGGGTTAACTGCAATGGTGAAAAAACTGCATAACGGTCTAAATATTTGTCTTTAAGTAATGTCATTGTATTTTACATGTATTTGGCAGCTGGCTGATAATATTAACACAATTTTTATGAGAAGGTTTTATCATTTTTTTTTGTAATGTTTGAAGTAAGACTGGCTTCAAAAGCAGCATCACTGAGAAGGCAAAGCAAATTTATTTATATAGCACATTTCATAATGCAGCGTCCTGTACATGCTGTACAGGTTTAAGAAGAAACAGACAAGCAAATACACACACAGTTAGACATGACACAAACAGACATAAATGGGAAATACAGCATCTCTATCATCAACATCTTCACCATCATTATCACACTAACAACATAAAGAACATCTCCATCAACATATAGATATGAATTATAAAGAAAAAAACGTTCTATCTTGATTAAAAGCTGTGGTAAAAAGTTTTAAGACCGGGTTTAAAAGAAGCAAGGTTTGGAGCAGACTTAAGCTTCTCTGGTAGTTCCCAAATGTTAGGAGTATAAAAACTTAATGCTGATTTTCCTTGTTTAGTTTTAAGTCTCTGGATGAAAGCAAACTTGACCCACATGATCTTAGAAGTCTTGGTGGCTCATATTGCATCAGCAGATCTGATATATATTTTGGACCAGAGCCATTCAGTGCTTTGTACACCAGCAGCAACATTTTAAAACCAATTCTTTGGTTAGAATGCCAGAGTAATTTGTGATCTGACAACTGGAGTGATATTTTCCCTTTATTTGGTCTGTGATGACATGAGCAGCAGCACTCTGGATTAGCTGCAATTGTCTCAGTGAATTTTTCAGAGACTTATAGAAAGCAAACTCTTCTATCTTTTCGCCTGTAAGGCTACACAGCGGATCCAGAGCCACTTTCATTCATTTAGCACTTTTTATCTGTTTCATTCAGATGTCTAAATACAAATACAAAAACAAAACTTAATGTTAGTTGTAAGAAATGAAAGAATAAGAGAAGTTCAGTAAATCCAACAGCAAGTTACCAACCGCTTGGTACATTTACTTGCCAATGTCCTACAGTAATAAAAGCAAGACTTTTCCAGTAGGGAAAATTAAGTTCAGATAATAATGATGGGCTGACTCAATCTTAATCTATATCTGTAAAACAAATACATTTTTAAAAAAAGCTAATGTTTCCTCAGATTTATGATTGACACTCCATTTCACCAGGTGCATTAATGACTACGCTTTACAGTAAGAACAGCATATATACCAGAACCTCACACCAAGTCACATCCAGGTTACCTAGCACACCTTCTCAAAGGGATTAGCCCTGTCTGTATATGTGCATTATTAAAAATATGACAAAAAACTTATTTAACCTCTGTGCTGTACTGTTGCACAATAAAAACTTGACAGTAACTCGAAGTAAATCCCTATTCATTGCCCACAGAGTTGTATAAATTGAGCTGAACTGAATGATCACCAAGCTGGTGAAGACTGTTAAAGCCTTCCGCTTTAATCATCATATTGTGTGACTTGTGAGAGAAAATGAAGACTTGATGTAATTCCTGATGACAGCCATGACTATCTACCTCAATACAGATACATATTTCTGCGTTTGGGTTCCAGCTCACAACAGTACAAGTTGCCAAGACACTGTTTATGATTATGCAGATTATCTGAACATGAAGTGTGTTTTAGAATTAATATGTTATGAACTACTGGTTTGGTGTGTATAATGAGCATACTATTGTTTGATTTGTGGTTAGATGAAAGTCTGAATAACCTTTAAAATAAAATCTTCACTGGTGCATTTCAAACCAAGTTAAGATGTGACATCACAGGACAGAAAAAGCTTTGACTGTCTTGAGGTAAGAAAACATCTCCAAAGTGCTCCTGTGTTGATATATAAAGCTGCAGTGCAGCCAATCATGCAGCTATTGTGGCAGATAGAGGAAGACGGGTGGAGTGGTCAATTGGCATTATGCTGACAGTTGAAATAGCCCCCTTGTTTTTGTTTTCATCTCTGGGAGAACCATTGTGGCTGATGACTCCTATTTAAAAGACCATCCAATATGCAGGGGATGTCACCTCAAACTGCCCATAAACGTAATTGCCCGTCCATTTACTTCAGCCTTTAGAAGCCACCAATAAAAGCATCCTGTCAGACATGACTGCCACAAAGTTCAGTGACAAGTTCCAGCAGCAAAAGTTTTAAAGATGCCAGCCAAGCAGAAGAGGATATGGAGGCAGTGACACACACACATGCACACACACACAGAGAATGAGGTAACTACAACTTTATTCATCCTATAAAAAAAAAATAAATAAAAAAAAATGCTACTAATCCTTGATATGTGGAAAAAGTGAGATCACAGAACATGTGTAGTGGAGTGTGAATGAGTGTATGGAAATTGTCAATATCATGTAGGTTTAAAGGAACAACACAGCAATAAAAACTCCAAGACAACAAAAAACAAACAGCAAAAATGTCTTATGCTGTACGCCTAGTTTTACATTCTTATATTGCATCCATGTGTAAATCTATTCTAAGAAAAAACATGCATTTTTTACATAAATCAGAATTAAATCACATTTCACACAGTTCTGATGTATGCCAATGTAGCATCTATGATGAACCAGCTAATTAAACTTTGTCGAGAAAGTACTTATGAGCAGTCGGTACCAGTCAGAACTCTCAAGTTTGAAGAAAACCTGCCAGAATCTTTCCTGATGGGAAAGCTAAAGCTAAAAGCTACTCAGAAGAGAATCAATATACTGTAAGAGTAAACTTTTTCCCATCGAAAACAACACAAACCTAAAAACAATTCCTTGCAGTTTGAGCAAGAGCTCTATTGTAGATATTTACACGGTGTCACTTCTACATCAGACTCTTCTTTACACTTTCTCAGCTGCAGAACGTCCGTGGAGCCACAGCCACACAATATTGGGTGCAAACTAACAAGCCTTCTAATAACATGCAGTGTGTTTGGATTGTCACCCAAACTACGTGCAGCAACACGCTAGGAGTACCCCCCTCTCTGCTTGGCACTGCAACACAAACACACCATCCCTAGAATGGATAAACAGACTTGCCTCTAAATATTCCTGCTATCTCTCCTTCAAGTGTTTTCTTTTCTCTGGCTGCTTTTCTCTCTGTTTCTTCCTGCATCACCAATTATTCTGACTTTTGGCTTTGTTCCGTTGCAGGCGACTTTCTATTCAATCATATTTCTTTAAATTCGACTTCTCTTTTTCTCTCTTCACTCTCCACAAGTCTGTCACTCTTTACTCTCCACCTATTTCTCTATCCACTTGACTTGCAGTTATCTGTCAAATTCTACCCTGGTGGCTGCTGTGCCTGAATCAATCAGAGTTGACTAGCTTTCGGCTTATCTGCACCCTGGGTGATTGATTTTCCTCGTTAGGTATAATTTGATGCTCTATCCCATCTCTTCCAGAGCAAATTAAATTGTAGTCAAGTTCAATGTGCTGGTGTGAGTGAGCATGGATGTAGCAAGGGGGAGAGAGAAAGTCACAGATGCAGAATGGAAGAGCAGGCGTAAAATGTTTGAGCTCTGTGTACAAGTGTGTGTGCCCATGTGTCACCACGGTAGGCTGATAGTCAGAGCTAATGGGAAGTGACGAGGATACGAAAGGAGGAGGTTGTAGGCTGAACTGCTGCTGACATTCCACTCACCATTAATGTTGCCTAGCAAATAGTTTAAAAAAGACTGATGTTTCTTTTTTGGATGCACTTTTATAAATAAGAAAAATATCTTAAAATGAAAACACTAAATAAATAATACACTTCACTCAAATGCGGAAGCCCCAAAACTCTGTCGTAGGATACTCATCAGATTAATCAAAACTGACAACCCCCCCCCCCAACCCCAATGAGAACTGTGATAACAGACTCTGACTAACAATAAAAGATGTCTCAATTACATTAATATCACATCCCGAGTAAAACAAGTTTGCAACGTAATGGATGAGCAGCTTCACCTTGGAACTCAAATGGAGCAAAAGCTGAGATTCCATTCAAAATTTAAACAGCGCTACTTTTAAAATGCTGCAAATGTAAAAAGAAAATGTGAACTACATGTTTCCTTTCGTGCAGAGTCATCATAAGGTGTTGTTATTGGATGAGTTATGCATGCGCAAACAAAAGTAGCCTGGGTAATTTTCAACGAGAAAAAAAAATGGAGATGCTATTTGAAAATTTTTTTTTTTACTGGATTTCTCTCTCCCAGATAATATGGGTCATGTTTTTTGTCTGGAAGTGGAAAAAGCTGTTTGTTCATGTGATAAGTCATGTGATTAAAATATTTGTTACATTAAAATTTGTTTCCATGCAGACTTATGTGCATTAACTCTTTTTTTAAACATCATAACCATGTGTTAAACAACTTTTAAATATAAATTGAATTAATGCAGATATGTAAGTGAAAAAAAAGTTGTATTAATATTTTACACCTACAGAGCCAGTATTGTCTGTATGCCGAAGAAGATTCGTCAGAGCTGGGGATCAGTTTCGTCTAACATTAGCAACAGATTATTAGCTAAAATTATACACATTTGTATATTTATTTTTAGCTCTGTGTGAGAGCCAGTGCTGCAGTCAAGCTGCTGAGTCTATCTTCTCTGTTTTACATTTGTGTGTGTCTCCTCAGTTCTAATCACAGACTTTATGGACCTGTTGTATGTGTTATGGTTGGAAAAAACTATACACTAAGTAAACTGGAGTGAGGAGCAAACAAGCATGCAAGTGAAGACAGGAAAGGTAGGTGAGGTGCGGGTACTGGTGACAACATCTCCTGTTACTGTTGCAATGGAAGCTTCTAATTAAGTTCTAATGTATTATTAATGCCTTGTTGTGATGATAATTTTGTTTAGATATAACAGCTAGAAGCAAGACTTTATTAATGTGCTCCAGGTGCAATCTAATTATTGCAAGTTAACTGTGACTTTTCTACCCTCCTGACCTGCTGCACTGTAACTGGACTTATGTTGTTATCTCTTTAATAGTTTAGAGTTTAATTGGCTGATATATGAATAATCTGTTTGGTCATGATCTGGGACTTTTTCCCTGTTTCACTAAAACAAAACTGTCCCTGGCAGCCTTTAAAAATGTTGTGAATATTTTTCTTGAGTAAGAGAAAATACAAATACACTTTAAAGATTTTCATTATATTTAAAAAGTCATGCCATATATGACACAATCCAGTATACAAAAAAAGAGATGTTTCAACCTACTGCAGTTGTCATTAAAAAAACAAACCCTAAAACAAACAAGAAAATGTTGTAAATATTTCATGAACTGCTGTGGTTTGTCATTGTAATCACTGAAAGAAATGATTATTAATATTGTTTTGACAGAGCTGATGTTGACAAGACAGTAAAAAACTTCCCATCCATTCAAGCACCGACCATATGATGTTCAAAATCTCCTAACTGGATCATTTCAACATGTTTTGTAAATTAGATATTTCTCTGATCTGCTGCGCAAACACTGTGAAAAGTGATCACTGCCAAAAAGAGAGCTCCATGGAAAAATACCATGATGGTAAGAGCTGAAAAACGAAGATGTTGAAAAGCTGAATGCAGGTGGCGGAAAACAAAGTTGCAGATCTATAAAGAGAGACTGAGGATTTACAATCTGGAGCTGAGAAATGCAAGACAATCATTCTGTTTTTACATCATTGCCAAGAACAGTCATATTCCTCGAGCCTTGTTTGTTACTGTTGACAATTTAAATAATCCTCCTGTGTCAATAACCCCGGAACTTCTATCCAACCAGGCCTGTAATGAGTTTGCTTCTTTTTTTACTAAGAAAATTCAGAAAATCAGGCAGTCAGTCAGTGCTTCCATGCCAGGGATAGGACATGTGTCATCACTGTGTCCACTCAAAGACATAAACACCATGACGCACTTCTCTCCAATCAGTCCAAAAAATCAGGATGAGATAATTTCCCATCTGAAAACCACCACTTCCTGTCTCGATACAGGGTTTTTCAAAACTTTTTCAGGATGCATGGCCTCAGATATTTTACAGATTGTAAACATGTCACTGCTTTCAGGTGTCTTCTCCCTACAAACAGCTGTCATCAAGCCACTCCTGAAAAAGAACAACTTAGACCCGTCCCTCATGAGCAGCTACAGGCCGTTATCAAACCTCCCCTTTCTTAGTAAGATTATAGAAAAAGCTGTCTTCCAACAACT
>JBBBVU010000017.1:7383583-7415395 GCA_037177055.1 Atherinosoma microstoma
TCCAGAATGCTGCTGCTCGAGTCCTCACTAAGACCAGGAAAGTGGATCATATAACACCAGTCCTCAGGTCTTTACACAGGCTTCCTGTTTGTCAAAGAATCAACGTCAAAATCCTGCTGTTGGTTTACAAAGCACTGAATGGTTTAGGGCCAAAATACATTCAGGAACTTTTGGTTTGTTATGAACCAACCAGATCCCTCAGGTCATCATGGTCAAGTCTACTTTCAGTTTCCAGAGTCAGAACTAAACAAGCAGAGGCAGCGTTCAGTTTTTATGCTCCTCACATGTGGAACAAACTCCCAGAAGCCTGCAGGTCTGCTGAAACTCTCAGCAGTTTTAAATCAGGGTTGAAAACTTTTCTATTTGAAACCTTTTATGATAAGAAGTGATATATCCTATTTTCTCTGAGGGTTTCTTTCTTTCTTAATTTTGTCATTTATTTTGTTGTTTCACTTTTGTTTTTATTTCTTCTTAATGCTTTCTGCACCCCCGCTGTAATGTTTCTAATGTTTGTATGTAAAGCACCTTGAATTGTGGTGTACATGAAATGTGCTATACAAATAAACTTGCTTTGCCTTGTTTCCTCATTCAGAGATGAAAACTTTGCTCGTTATAACATTTCATGTTTTTACAATAAAGCTATCATGCTATAACATGTGGTCCAGTTTTCCTTTTCCTTGAGTGGCAGCAATACATAAGCAAAATCCAGTCAAATCAAAAAATGGCATTTAATTTCTAAAACACTGCATATTTTAATGGAGTAGAAATTCGACCTCAGGTATCGCTCTCCAATTCTGGCTAAAAATATAACAAAAAACAACACAAAAACACAACAAAACAAAGTTTGGGTGGGGGCACACTGGCTATGTCCACTTTATATTAGGGTGTGAGAAAATATCAAGATACTCAAATATCTCTTTATTTTGTGTGACGATATTGTATTTATACTAGAAACCACAATATCATATTTTTTAATGAAAAAACATTTTCACATTTTATTTATTTTTGTATACCAAATCCACAACTTGCTATATATACAAACATTAACAGTGGTGGTTGATTTTTGTGTTGCATATAAACTTTATTTTGTTAAAGTTTACTTGAAGAATTCTAAAAAAAATTTTTATTTATATAGATATATGTTAAAAGGATAACAGTCAAAGTGTTGTTTAAATCTTGCACCAAACATACTTTCTTTTGAAAAATACTTTGAAATCAAAAATTGATACATGTATAACCATTGTTCATACATTTGTTGTATATTAAGCAACATACCTTTTATATTGCACTTACATGGTAGTATGTTGGAATCCACAGGGATAACTACCTGAGACCTTAACTGATAAGGCTGATTTTAATTTATTTATTCACCTATATAAAAGAGCAAGTGTTTTTATTTTTTTCTGTAGTGAAATGTAGATTCCTCTGTTCTCATTCATTAAGTTGATGTCAAGCATATTACAGGTTAAAGTGTTTGCTATGACAGTTTGTTTTACAATAAAATTCTGGTAAAGAAAAATTGCAATGTATCATCTTACTTATAGCATTGCGATATATCGTATCGTTGCACCTGTATTGTGATACATATCGTATCGCCAGATTATTGCCAATACACACCCCTACTTTATATACATGTTTAGTAAATCTTTATGTCTCAAGTTAATTGCAACTGTGAACAAGATTACCTACTCAGACTTTTCTCTTGCACAGAAATGCACAAAATTCTGCACTGTTGAGGCCTGATGCAGAGCAAATCAGTGCAGGAATACTAGTAGGCTGTGCGAAAAGAACTAAAGAAAGTACACTGATCTTTCGGAATATGCCAGAACTGGCCATATCAGTGTCGGTCTGACATCAAAGGTGTCAAAATTTCTGGTTATTAGGATGTGATTCACTCACCTCATCCTTATCTTCTGCCTGGATGAAGAGCGGCAGGGCAAAGCCCACCTGTGCCAATTCAGTGATTCGGACCCGATACTCTGAGCTGTTGAACTTTGGGGCGTTGTCATTCTTGTCAATTAATAGGATGGTAAAGGTGGTCATCACTGTTGCAGCTGATGGACTGCGATCTTCTTTCAACTCTGTGGCCTTAAAAGGAGCAACAAAAGGAAGTGGCAGAAGTGTGGAGAGAGACGAGATATATTTGATTGGACAGAAAATGTCATTCTGAATGGAGGCGGTCAGCACACAATCTCTCAAGATATTAACAGCTGTTCACTTATTAGATCAAAAGGTGAACAGGAGGCCTAAAAGCAATCATAAAAATGGCCTCAGTAAGGCCAGGAGTGGGCCTACACATGTACATCCACACATACACAGAAACACACAATGACATTCAAGAGAAAGAAGTCCCATTGAGAGGACACAATTGCACACTCCCTCTGTTACTGGCTGCTTCACTATTGAAGATATGAGGCCTCTGAAATGAAAAAAAAAAATCACAGAGAAAGATGGGTGAGGGCAAGCGCCGCCTTTTATTGATGGAGGAGTGTCACAAGCAATATGTGAGGAGGCAGGAACAGCATGCTGGTCTCTGGGTAATCAAAGTAGTTTAGCCTCTTTCGTCCCTCCGCTCCTGAATCATTTGACCTCCACCTCGACACGTTCAGCACTATCTAAGCTGCCTGAAGTTGAGAAATTAGTTGTATTACTATGGCACACCACAATCAATAACAACGCCAGCTAAAAAAGCACAGGCAGAGAGACAGAGGGGAAAATTCAGAGGGAAAAAATCCATATCTTATAAATACATTTTTGGACGACATTTTCTCTTTTTCAGCACTTTTGCTTGTTCTTCTTTCCTTGTTTATAATTATTGATTTCAATTAAAGAGATGGACTGAGGCTGGTATATATTAGCCAGAATCTTTTTCACATTAAACCTCAAAGTCACTTGTATCTCAATCATTACCTGCCTATCATCATTCAAAATCTCAAACAACCTACTTTTTCTTTTTAAATCAACAATAACTGCAGATGAATGAGAAAATGAGTAAATACATGCATTTGACTGAGCACATTACGTGTTTTTAAATCATTTGACTTGATATAATCAAGAATGAAACAACGTTAAACAGAAAGAAAATGACTTCCACTTCCAGTTGCACTATTTCATATACCCTCTATTCCTGTAGAAATGACTTGGTATAAAATACTGGAAGAAAAAAAAGAAAAAAAAAAGAAAAGGGGACTGGACCAGGGAGGAGGGTTGTGAGAAGCTCAGAGTGAGAAGAAAAGAATAACATCCAACAGCCAAGTGAGTTAGAGTTCAGGCCCAGTGGAAGTACAGAGGAATTCAGGCACACTTCAAACAAAAGTGAAACATACAAAAACTGAGAAACAAAAAAGGACTCAAAATCCTGCTCCTTTATCTTGTTCTCCCTCTGCTGCCCCGTCCTCCTGGCCGCTAGCTGTTTACTTAGTCTCTGAAGGCAAAGTCGTACAGTCACAGACATAAATTTGTCCGGGCCACAATTGTGAAAACACATACTGACTGTCTCCACCAGCTAGACATACAATATGGTGGTCAGTGGTCATTTTGATCTTGCTATCCTTCTTTACTGTTGTATACTTACATCACATACTGGCACATCACAAAATGCATCGTATAAAATATAGAAGCCAAGGTAGAACACTGAATTCTGTATGTCGACTGAGACTAAATCAAGCTAAGACACTGCATTGAGATTTAATACACTCATATCACTTCTCTCTCTTGATACCGTGGTGAAACAAAGTTTCTATTCCTTCGTTCCCCAACTGTCTCCCATTCAACAGCTCACCTTGACAGTGAGAGTGAATCCTGCGGAGTAGAGTGGGTTTTCTCTGTCCAGCTGGCCGTTCACCGTCAGAGACCCACTGATGTAGTCCAGGGCAAAAACGCTGTTCGTGTTTCCTAGATAGGGGATGACAAGGTGAGACACAGAAAACAACGTCAGACAGAAAAACTAAACTGACATTGTGGATAATTCAGCATAACTCCAGGGATGCAGCAAGAAGCCTGCTGAGGAGAAGGTTGTGAATGAGCCATGTGTATGTCTCCATTTCATGTAATATGAATATGATTTGTGCTGGGCTGTCTTTTATCTTTATCTGCCTTGGGCTGACCAGGCACCTCCAACCTGTTCACAGGCTGTTGTTATTTATGTTACTGTTGTTGTACTGTTATTTCTGCCCTCTTTCTGAAGCTTTTCCACCTTCTGCATAGCTTTTTTACTGAGTATACCGGTAATTTATCCATCAATAACAGCAATAATTTTGTTCAAAGCATGACAAAAAACACATACTGGTACTTCAAACATACTGGCTTGAAAGACATTCTGCGTTGTTACTGATGGTTGATTTTTTTTGTTTTGTTTTGTGGATTCGTATTTTGTTTTCTCAAATATTTGCATCATCATAAAAGTGCACAAACATCCATTTGCGTGAGTGCGTTTTACAGTTTTCTGTTGAAAGACAATTTACAGTAAAGGCAGTTGATATAAGAAAAACACAATTATGAATAATAAGGAATGTTTTTGTGTTTTTTTTTTTTTTTTTGTTTTGTTTCAACCTAAACAAGTTTTTTGTCATAATTGTTTTGGATATTCATAATTTGATATAAAACTGTAGGAAATTAGTGTTTGGTGGATTATTTCTCTGTTGTAACAATGCTTCTTGGCAACAAATCTTCTCCCATAGGAAAACCAGTCTATTTCCCTTTAAATGGTACCACATTTGTAAAGAAAATGCATTTGTGGGATGAGCAGGAGAACTAGTATGTGGGCACATTATAAACTTGCCAAATCTTCTCTGCCAATTCCAAACAACTTATTCTACAATTGACTCTTGTTTGGTGTCCTTTATTAGACTGGATGATTGAAATCTGAAGAAACAATTGGTAATTTAACAATCTATCCATTTGACAAACAAGAGCCTTCATAGCATCATGAAGAACCATACACAGCACCTCCTCCTCATGCAGGTCATCAGCTTGGTCATGCACTGCTGTGGGATGGCTTGGTCATGCACTGCTGTGGGATGGCATCCCATTCTTCAACTAGAAGTTTTGCAAGTCAGCTAATGTGGTCGGTGGTCAGTCTGGCATGAACAGCACCGAGGTCAGGACTGCAGACAGGCTAATTCATCCTCTCCCATATTCTGGAGGTAGTGTCTGATGAACCCCGCTCTGTGGGGGGAGCTTTGATCATCTTGGAGTTCGGTCCCAGACTATGGAGATATAGGATTGCAACTGGTTGCAGAATCTCATCTCTATATCTCTCTGCATTGTGATTGTCTTCAATGATGGCAAGCCTAGTTTTTTTCCAGTGAGGGAGACGCCATCCTGTATCATCAAACTTCCACGGGCAAAAGCTGTTACCCTATCGGTGCAGCAATCAGGAAAACACCTTTTGTGTTTTCTCCAAACTTTGACCCTTCGATCCCAAATGACCACTGTTGCAGGGTCAATGCTCACCAACCATGCACACCTTGGGTACCAGAAGCTCAAAACAAGAGTCAACAGCAGAATAAGCGAATGAACTGTTTCGCATTGGCAGAGAAGATTTGCAGGTTTTTCAGGGATGTGACCCAAACACTCAACTCTGCTGCACATCCCAAAAATACATTTTCTTTAAAAATGTAGTACCATTTAAAACAAAATAATCACTGGGCTGGCTGGGATTTCTGCTGTGAGGTGGCGGCTGGTCTCCTGGGACCTTGGTGTTGTCTTGTGTTTAATCACCAATAACTACAGATATGTTTAGCTTTTTTCTTGTGTTTACTCTCTCCTTTCTTTCAGCATTAATATGTAAATTCATTAATAGATTATTTCAAAAATATAGAACAATACTTAAGTATCAAGAGGAACCTTATATCCATAAAGCTCCTCTTGGCAAAGCAAATTTATTCGGGACAACACAGCAGCCAGACCACCATTCTGCTTACTATGATGCTGAACAAGATAAGGTAGAAAAACAAAAGATTTCTAGTTAAGAAGCATTGTGACAACAAAGAAATAATCCAAACACAAATTTCCTTACTTTTTGTGCTAAGTTCTTATAGAGAAATTGTTCAATTCTTGAAGACAAAGATGTTGAGAATACATCACTTAAGGACTTTAAAAAAAATCCTAATATAGTACAAATGTATGCAGATAAGACAGATTTGTAAAAACATACAGTGTTAGCACACTACATTATTTTACCTACATAATCTGAGTTGGGCTCATGAACTGTATTAACTTTGTTATAGTTTATGTAATCCAGAGAGAAGCATGTCAGATTATGACTGCTGCACTGTCCTCATTAACAAGTTCAAGTGTGACCGATGCTCTGCTCTCTTCAGTTAAACAGGTTGAGAAATTAGAGCAAAGCCCCACTTGGGTCCTTCCTTCATCTTTTCTCATTCCCTCTCCTCCTATTCAAATTATGTCCTCCTTGTTAACTTTTCCCCCTGACTTCCTCTTTGACATTCTCCCTAGGGCATTTTGTGGTCGTTCTTAACTTAATTATACCCAAAAGATGGAGACAGCAAATGAAAATACACAGAATAGTTTGCACCGCTGCACCGTTACATATAATATGCTTTTGTTTCTCCCCTTGGTCTGCCTGGTGTCCCCAACATTCTTCCCTCTGTGAAGCCAGATGAATCAACTCAAAGTGCTGAATGCCAGCACAGTTTCATTGTGATTGTTGTATGAGACTTGAAGAGGCCCCTGTGCAATTTTAGGCAGTGGCAGTACATACGTGAGAATGTTACCAGAGCAATGTTGAGCTGAAGGCAAACAGTGCAGCAGACAAGGCTGAATGAGAGGGCTCTGATAGCAAAGTCAACCTGGAACTAATTCACTTATGTCTTGTTAATACAGACTGCTCTTAACAGCTGACAGCACAGAAAATCCTATGTGCTGCCATATACTGTAGGTTTAACAGGATAATCTCAGGATGACAAAAAACCTAGTCTAGAAAAAAGAAATCACACAATGTACACATTGCAATTTAATTACTACCAGAAAATTGTGACAAAAAACAGAAAATGAGCATGATACAGTCCTGCACATTGTTAATGTCAAATGTGTACACTAAAGAGTCCTCATTATATCAGTAATATCTTTATGCAAAAATTAACAAAAAGTTAACTTGGAGAAAATAAAGTATCACAACCTTTTTGATTTACTCAACATTTGTCATTAAAAGATAAAATAAGATAAGATAAGATAAAATGAGCAGATAAAGATTCAGGTTACAAAGAAATATTAGATATCTCAAACTTTCTAAGGTGTCTGACAGTCGTTATCTCCACCAAGGCATGGAGGTTGTGTTTTCGGAGGCATAAGTCTGTCTGTCAAAAAGTAATGAATAGGTTTTGATTACATTTTCAGGAAATCTTCAAAATGGTATAAAGGACAACTGATTAGACGTCGGTGGTGATCTGGATCACTGTGTGGATCCAGGAATTTTTTCAACACTAGAACTGGCAACATTCCGATACCCCCTAGAACCACCAGATGGGGGTCATTTTGACATCCTGCCGACTCATTACAAAAATGATAAAGGTGGTCATTTCAGAGGCCAGTTTTTCCACCCTTTCAATCTTTTTTAACAGATTGCTGGATGTCAGCTGATATTGATTTATTGTATGGCACATGGAGAGCTCAATAATAAACGCGCGGCGGGTCATTCTGGCATCGATGCAGCTCCAGTAGAGGACACCTGCATTCAGTGCAGCCATGTCCAAAACGTTATAAAACACTTCTTAGTCCTAGTTACAGCTCCAGATGAATTCTGCCTCAGCATCTTGTCAAAGATATCTACTCTTCATTCTTTTGCTTCTGTTCTTTTTTTTTTATTATTATGTTTTTTGCAGGGTAGTTTGACTGTCTGTCCGTCTGCCTGCCTGCCTGCCCGCCCGCCCGCCCGCCCGCCCGTCCGTCCGTCCGCCGTCCGTCCGTCCGTCCATCCGTCTGTCTGTCTGTCTGTTTGTCCGTCTGCCTGTTAGCAACATAACTCAAAAAGTCATGTTCAAATTTTTATGAAATTTTCAGGAAATGTCAGAGATATAAAGAACCGAGTGATTACATATTGGGGGTGATCACATCTGGACCCAAGAATTTATATAAGGATTCGTTACTATGGGGAGATGGGGATCATTGTGCCATTGCAGCTTCTAACTCAACAGATAACGCCCAGAATCATTAGCATAAAAACTAAAAGAAAAGAAAAAAGAAAAATTACAAGATGACATCATAGTAGATATTATAATCCAGCATTGTTTGACCCGGATCATGTTGATATTTTGGATTTGGTCATCCACAACGTTCAAAACATATGAGGTACTGGGTGGGCTGTTTGGCCTATTTCTTAGGTGACTGACCCTATGGCTTGGCGGAGGTCTGCGCTCTGAGTGCTTCTAGTTCTGTCTGGTTTTGAACTCACATTATTAGCCAAGCAGCTGTTGTAGACCAAAATGTTCCTCTTCCTGTCTCTTTAATGACATTCCTTTAGCATTTTCCTTGACACATTTTGAGATAAGAGCCAGAAATGATATTTCTCACATTATTGGTCCTTAGTTTTGTATGGTTGTATACACACTGTGTTTGGCTTCAAATCCTGGATTCCTTTGTCAATATGGAACAATGAAGACTGATTTGGTTCTCATGTGTCAAAGCCAGAAGTTCAGAAACCAAATGCAACATCCTCTAAAGAACATATGCTCTGAATCCAAATGTGTATTTTCACATTATGTTTTTCTGAGTGGGACACAGAGCAACCCCTAAACTGAACTTTGATGGAAAAAGAACAACTCTTTCTTCAGAGAGTTTTATAGTAAAAGCTGAGGTCTAGACTCCAGAGAAACACGTTCTGACGGGGAGTCTACGGTGTACAACGGCTAGGGGTCAACAGATTAACCCATGGCTGTGTTCCGCACTCCAAACTCATTGCTCTATTATTGCCCTGTATCTACTCTGGAATGAGAGGAGGGACGCGACAGCACAAAGAGAACAGAGCCAAGGTAGAGGAGGGGAAATAGGCCAGCAAAGAGAGCACAGAGAGCAGAGCCTTTGGGTAATTAGCCTGGACTAAGGCCAAAAAGGTGGAGAAAAGGCTGCAGAGGGGACAAAAACTACAGCTGATTACATCCAGCTTACATAATCTATTTAATTGTGGACCTCAAGAAAAATGAGTTTGCAAATATTCCATAATTTCCACATTACTCATGGGCTCACAATTATATAAATTATATTGTATAAATGCTGACAAGAATACTGTATATCTTAAGACCATACTGTGAATCTAAGATAATAAGGCACAAAAAAGTATAATTCAACTTTTATGATAAAATGGATAGTTGATGTTTTGCAGAAAAAGAGGCTAGTTCTGCAGGAGCTGGTCAAAGAACTAATAAAACATCGCTCATTTTAATAATGTCTAAAACAATCTACCAAAAGCAGCAAAAGCAAAGTGATGTCTTGTGTAGGCTTTTTTTTAAAAAATATTTCCTGTTTATTTTGAGATATTTTCACTTTCCTGTTAGTTTTGCTTTGTGTCTTTTTGCGAGTCTTTTACTTCATACTTGCACTGTGTCAGTTGTACATCCTGTCCACTGTCTGCTTCCTTAGTTCTTATTTGTGTTTTCCCTAGCTCAGATTGTCCTTGTTCTCAAACTCTCCATCCAGTTGTAACCACTGCTCTTAGAATTGTTATTTTGCTCTTTTTCCTCCTCGCCAGTGTATCTTTTATGGTCACAGGATTCTCAGGATTCACTGTTTTTAGTTTTTTCCTGCCTCTCTATGCTTTTCCCTTTCTGGAACTTCAGCCGGTCTGACTGATCTGACTCCTCCTGGTCTGAGTAACTATTACAGCAAATTAGCATGAACTCATAAACAAGTAGAACTATCAATAATCAGGTGTAGGTTATTTACTAACATTTTATAATAAGCTATGGGCATGGAGGCAACCTTGTTTACTGCTTTTAAAAGTTGTTTAAAAGATTGGAGTGTGGCTTATTGTCTCTGACCAAGAAATACTGTATCTGACTTCATTAGAAAAACTTTCCCAAAAGTGTCTAAGGATTTCAATCATCAGCCTGATGACATTAAGATTTCTCACCATTTTTCACAGTTCAGAGTTGTCTGTGCTTTTATTTCTACTAAAAGCAGAAAATGAAAATGTGTAAATATACAGTAAACTTGCTTGAGCTTGAAAGCTCTGTGTGACTGCTCTGAGAACTTTCTGGCTGACTGGGGATGTTAAATATGACAATATTTCTCCTAATAATGAGCACGAACAATCAATATATCTGGCCTATGGACTCAATGAAAAGTAATTCTCCTCAGTCATGTGTTTTGACCAACAAGAAGCGAATCTTTCAGCAGAGAGACTGCTTTCAATTATTGTGCTGTGATCGGGACACATTTCTGTAGGTGCTGTTTAAACACCAGCCAAAGACAGATTTTAGTTAAGAGGACTGTGGCATTTATGTGCTGCACACATTTGCAGTCACTTGGCAGCACAAGACCTTTAACATAAATTCCAGCAATTACTACATGTTCCCATGAAGTTGTGTAGAGGTGACAGAGGTGTGAACATGTTTTCTTGTGCTTGTGAAATAGTTGGTAAACAACATTTTATTGCTGATTTAATACACTGTTCTGCTGTTTTCTCCAAGACCTTTGCTGTTCCATCTAAACGCTCTCTTGTTGAGCAGTGTAAGCGGGGACATTTTTAAATATCTTGTTTGCAGTATTCAATATACTTTTAAATAAATATTCAAGGACAAAAAATTAAAAAAGATTTGACATGTTACTGCTTTATAATTTCCACTGAAATCCTAGTGACAATACCAAATAGAATGACGTCACTTAAAGTCAAACTACTAAACTTTTCCAGATTTTCACACTCCGTCACCCCCTAACGAAGGCTTATTTGGCATCTGTCTAGCATCCTGTCTCTTCTCTGAGCTCTCTCCAGCCTGTAAAAGTCAGTCCAATGTTGACTAGTCTTATTTCTCTCTTTCTTTTTCTGGCTTCCTCCGATAATATCTTCTTGCGTTTCTTTGCTTAATCAACCATGGTGTTCATTCAAATGTTCATTGTGTTGATATCCAGTTGCTGGTGTGTTACACAGTGCTGTAAAGCAGAAGGCAGCTGTCACATGAAATTCCAGGCTGAAAAAAAGTTGTGAAGTGTGGTTTCTCAGCCCTGGGACGCTGCAGGGTAATGATGGCCCCAGGAATGGGCATAATGAATCTCAGTGTGCCATCAAAACGAGTCAGAAGCACAGAGGTTTAAGATCAGAAACATATTTAGTGTTGCTTTAAAGTACACTTTGAGGTAATTTGAGCTTGCAATTCTATGCTGAAAAATAAGAAATATTTTTGCTGTTGGGGTACAAGTTCAGGCCAGTGGTCATTTTTGTTAAAGTAAAACTATCATGAGATCAGCTTGCAATAAGGGTAAGGAATGAATGTTGACAGTAGAAAACATTAACAGTGATGTTGTGGAAAGATTTGATGTAATATTGATTTTGTGGCTCCATTGCACAATGCACACTACATTAGGGAAGTAGCCAGGGTTTTAGAAATACTGAGGTACACCCCCCGTTATGGTCCACACATCACAAGTGACTAAAATGAAAACCAAAATCTATTTAAAATGGAAGCAATTTATGTTTCACACAAACCACTCCCCACATCTCCTGTCTCTTTTGTTCTCTGTCCTCTTCTGTCCTCTAAATTTCCTCTCCTCTCTCCTGCCAAACTGTATCAGTTATTAGTAACTATCATTATTTCATCACTTATATAAAAACCATATTTATTTCTGCACATTTGAACAAAATGGGAAGCTTTTGTTTTAAGATTAAAAGGAACCCCGGTTTGATTATCAGCACAAAAACTTAAACCGCAGAATTTTAGGGAATTACTGTCCTAAAATTCAGCAACAGGATTACACATCTCCAACAGCTCCACATTTTCTTCCTCTGTGACTGGATAGTACCTGATAGTATCTGCCTGCAGAAAGGACTCCAGAGTGATGTCTGTCTTAGTCCTCTCTGATAACCACACTGCTCAAAAGAATATATTTAATTGATTTGATTACTTACACAAAGGTCCAGATCTTGTCCTCAAATGGTAGCTAAAGCCATGCACATCCTAGTTTGCTTGCTAATGATGGAAAGATGCTATTTTTCGGCATTTTGCAGAAATATTGACACTTCCATTTTTCTTGAAATTGTATTTAAATGTAGTGAATGCAAAAAGATGAAGTCTCTCTGAAATATACAGCTGATACAGGACCAATAAGTGTGAATCTTTACTTGCAAAATGATGACACTTTGTAATCAAGTAATAATCATTTAGCAACTGTCTGAGCCAGACTGCTTATTAGGACTGAGAGCATGTCCTGGGGAGACTTACAAGAAAGAAAAAGTGCCAATTTATGTCTTGCATCAGAGAAAATAAGCTGCATGAAGTTGATGCTAACAGTTGGTGGAGGGTGAGGCGGAGGTAACATACATCATGGATTCAGACCCACTCAATGTGGAAATTATATCTCTAAATTGCTTTGTCAGCTTCAGTGGCCTGACTACAATGCCAGTCTACGCAAACAGCTGCCCCTTACCCACATGAGTGGGCACTCACCTGGCCAGGCAGTGACCGGCATGTATAAACACACAACCCTGCAAACTGTAATGTCCACCTCAACAATAACAGCAGATTGTTGATTCTACTCTCTGAATGCATTTGATAATTAAGCTTTCAATATGGCCCTCCACCTCGTCTCAGCAGTGTGGAGCTTGACCTGAGAGACAGACTGAAGTTAAACAGACTGACTCACTGACTCTCTCAGTGGGAGAGGAAATATAATCATATTCTAATTGCTGATAGAAAGTATTCTCCAGTGATCTGCCAGGACACTGTGATTAGACCCTCAGGGCTTGAAAATTGCTGCACACAAAGACACACTCAGATTCAAGAGAAATAACTGCACACCTTCAATTTGCATTTGATTTTCATATCTAGTGGCAATGTTTTTGTTTTTCATCTGTGTGGTAGCATGCAGGTATTTCAGTCCTAAAATTCTACGGAGAAAGAGTATGAAACTGTGTGTGTGTCTGCATGTGTGTGGTGCTAACTGGCTGAGTTTGATTCTATGATGTGAGACTCTAGGGGATTAGCCATGCTCTCACATTACCAATAGTACTGGACTGGAAAATGAGAAAACATGCCATGATTTTGTCTAGAGCCGGCTGCACACTCAAATGCACTCACTCTCACATGCGCACACACCAAAAAGAAATGCCTGCAAGTATATGCACACACACAAACTCAAGCAGCTATTATTTCCTGCAAATTTCATAAAAGGCACAAAAGCTTCAATAGCAGGTGCTACAATTACAAGATAAAAGTAATCCCAATAATTTAACACTACTAAAGAATCACAGCATTACCAAAGTACTCTAAATCACAGGGTGTGGATTTCATATCATCAATTGACAAACACATTTACATTCTTGTGTCACAGACAATGAAGTGAGAGCTTGTTTCATTATTGAAATTTCTCCTCTTGACATACAAAGAGTAAAGGAGTGAGAGCATTGATGGATAGGGAAAAAACACAGGCAAAAAATGGGAGTGAGCAAGTCTTTTGAATAGAAAAGAGCAAATTGTGAAGCCATTATGTGAGGATTGCCCACGAGAAAAGAAGAAATAAGGTTTTTGATCTGACGAGTTCAATGTGGCGCACGGCATGGATGACAATGACTTTCTGAGGACGGCAGCAACAGGAGTTTTCCAAGTGTAATCGCCATGACTAAGCTAGTGACAACTGTTTTCTCTAGTTTCTGACAACACCACGGGCGGGAGCGCCAAAACATTTTAGTTATCTTGTATGGCATGCAGCCAGGGCTCAGAATCTCAGGGCTAAGATTTTGTGATTTTTTTTTCTAAATGCACGAATTAGTGTCACTTTTAAGGATTTTGCCTACAGGGGGAATTGGAATGTTGGCAGTTCTAGTGTTAAAAAAAGTTCCTGGATCCAGACGGTGATCTGGATCACCCCCAAAATCTAATCAGTTGTTCCTTATCCCATTTCAGAGATTTCCTGAGAATTTAATCAAAATTTGTCAATTAATTTTTTAGTTATGTTGCTAAAAGATAGACAGAAAGACATGATGAAAACAGGACCTCCACGCCTTGGCGAAGGTAACAACAGCGCATACCATCACCAGGGCTGTTTAGCCAAGAAGCAGCCTCTGTGTAATTACAGGCAACTGTTGACAGGACACATGTTTCTACCTCTGTCCATTACTGTAATGCACATATTGTCCCCCTCCACAGATTTCCCTCAAGCATTGTATCTTATCACATAAACTTACACATATCTTTTATCATCTCTTTTCAACTCCCGTCCTCGAGGGCCGCTATCCTGCAGGTTTTTGTTGTTTCCTTATTCAAACACCAAATGGATCCAACAGTTTCTTGTCAACTTCTTCACAGTGACCCACTAATTTCGGTCTGGTGTGATAGAGCAGGGAAACAGCAAAAACCTGCAGGATAGCTGCCTTTGTGGACCGCAGTTTGATACCCGTGTTTTACTGAATCAGTAGGCTGTAAAGCCTCACAGTGACTGTGGTGGTGCAGAGCGCAACAACAGTTTCTTTGGCAGGAGTGGGATGCTGTACAATGAGCTGGAGGCAGGCGAATGTTATGTTTCCAAACTCAACATGAACATAATTTGTGATAGATTGGCCGGGTCTGGATCACATTAACTGCCGACGAGATGAGGGGGAGACTGGAGCTTTTAAACAGCACCCTGGACTCAGCCCAACCTGATCTCACAGAAATACGTGAAATAAACACATTTCAACACCATCCACTTATTCACGTGTTAGTGGCACGTAATCGTTAAAAATTATGTGCCGGCAGCACAAAAATGACGGCAATGTAAAGTAAAGGGGAACTTTTTTGTGGTGTCTACATGACTTTCCTGGTTCCACAAAAGGCTTCATGTCACGTTTTCTAATGCAGAAAGAAAATGTTTTTGATGTCTTTATTCAATTTCACTAAACGGGGCTCTTGGAGAAATGGATTAAAGCAGGACAAGAATCCCAGTCCAACAAAAAACAGCTGTACTACCTCACCAAGGAGGGGGATGATCTGAAGCTCAATACAGAAAAAAAATCAGCTTCTCTCTTTGGAGAAAGAGAAGAGAGTGAAAGCTTAAAAGGAATGTAAAGGCACCTGGAACATGTTTACAAAGACGGATCAGAAATGGGAAAACAAACATTGTGTCAGGGAGCATTGTGAACAGGAGCTGGAAAAATACAAGAACTTCGCCGAGGAACTGGGTCAGTCACCCAAAATATCAAACCCACAGGTGGTCTCAGAAGAGGTGGACTACCAACCGCAGGAAGTCACTGGAACAGAGGAGGACTTTTCCTCAAATGTGGACTTGAAAAGACCACAGACACCAGACGAGAGGAGGCCAGATCAGAGGAGGTCAGAGTAGAGGAAGCTAGACCAGAGGAGGCCAAACCAGAGGAGGCAAGATCAGGGGAAGCCAGACCAGAGGAGGCCAAATCAGAGGAGGACTTTTCCTCAAATGTGGACTCTAAAAGACGACGTAAGGCGACAAAACTGCTGCCATTGCCATGGGAACGGAGAGGGGACAAAATGGCCACCATTGCCATGGAAATGGTGACTTGGCAAAATTATGTAATCATGGGAACAATAAAACCAATACAATACAATGATTGCTGTTGCCATAGGTTGTCTCTGGTTTAGTGCAGCTAAGCAACAGATAGTTTAGCTAATGCTAAGCTAATGCTAAGTTGTCACACATGTCAACTTGTTGTTACCTTCGCCAAGAAGAGTAATACTTAGGTTTAGTATCATGGACACAGTTTTAATAAAAAAGTATTGCACAATAGTTTTTCTTAAGATATTCATACATGAAGAATAATCCGTTTTTCTCATTGAAAAATATGAATATTTATTTTCCTATGTTTTCTGAAATTTAATGAGCAAGGACATCCATCATGATGAGTTCAGGCTATCTGCAATAGAGGAAGCAGCTGCTTCAGCAGTATCAGGAGGAGAATGAATTATCAAGAGGAAAAGTGGTGCAGAGTTCCCACTGTGTACTGTGAAAGAAGGGAAACCATCCTGCACTTTTACAACCTGCAATGTTAACTAGAAACTGGAAGCACAGAGAGCCCAGACCTCCACCAAGCCATAGGGTCAGTCGCCTGAGAAAAACCCCAAAAGACCCAACAGCCCACCCAGTACCCCCTATATTCTGAACCCTCTGGATCACCAGATCCAGAATATATCAACATGATCTGGGTCTGGGTACATTTAAGTATTTTTATTTAGTGAAAATGTAGTAAACATTTTTCATTATTCCATTTTGGCCGTAAGGTAAAAAGATCGCTGCACATTCAGTTGTGTTTGACTGAATTTAAATTCTAAAGCGGGCAGAAAAACCACGGCGTTTCAGAACGATTGGTGTAATGGAACGTAATGGAACGCAAAATGGAACAGTCACGTGACATCCACGTTTTGATTCAGATCACGGAACATTGTTTCGCATCGATTGTTCCACGTCAGTTTCAGTACGGACTGAAACACTGTTTCGATCTTGCCATCACTAATAAATACCAATAAATAAAACATTTGTTTGCAACTCTATGCATATTTAAAGGGATACGTGTAACTTTTGATTCAAATATTAGCCTAATGTGAGTAATGATGGATGATTTCTGGGGTCAATATACAGTGTTTGATGAGTGTCGATGCTCTGAGGGGGCTGCCCTCTTCAGAAACCAGACATTGTAACTTTGCAGGAGTGGATCCGTCTCTCATGGGATCATGTGACCTGGAGCGCTTTGCTTTACGGCTCCCCCTCACAGAAGGCTCTACTTCATGCTAATTTTTTCCTCCTTTTCAAACGAAAGTATGTCATGGCTGAAAGTAAGAAGGTGAAAACGGTTTCTGAGGAGGCCAGAAAGAGAAAGTGGGAAAGGGAGTGTGTGGCCTGTGGGAAGTTACTGTTTTAGCCCCCTGGTAGCCAGAAGTTACATGGTATCCCTTTAAAATGCAAAATGTGAATTAAAGTGCAATACCGTGATTTAATGTACACATTCCTGCTACTTCGTTACGGTGGTATTTTGTATAGCCTACATTAAACCGCACGGAATTTTGCGCATATCTGTCAGAATGAGCAACTGTGGCCAAAATATGTAGAAATTTCTATTTTTAACATAAATATTAAACCTTATTTAAATGAAAATTCAAAGCTTTGTGGGAGCTCTCCCCCACAGTTTAAAAAGAACCTGGAGGAAACCCTGTGCAGGCAAATTATGTTAATGGAAAAATTGTAGTTATTGTTATCAAACTCTCTTCAAATCTAAATACACATTTTCTGATAGGCAGACTAGCTTGTTTGAGCATTTGCTTATCCATGTATTGACACATACCACTTAGTGTATGACAGCTATCAGGGCATATATGTGTTTGTGTTTTTGTGTGAAGTGATAGTAGCCCCGAGGGTGCATCAACACTGGCAACAAGTTGCATTTCCTAAATAATAATCTAGTTTAAATAAAAAGTTTTCTTTAAAAAAAAAAAAGAAGAAGAAGAAAAAAAGAAGGACAAATAGTGTAGGGCAATGCATGGATGATTCTTCCTTTAGTGCCCAGAGATAATGCTAGTTGACATACTGTAGCTGGTAAGATGCACTTCAACTGTAATTGAAGAGGTGCTTTGAAAATCAAGAACAGAGATGAATAGCTAAACAGCGTGGCGAGGCAAGTCCATTTCTTTATTTTTCCCACTGGAGATTCCTACTCGTTTTGTAACAGACACTGACATCAAAGTTCAATTATGTCAGTCACTTAAATAGACTGAGCTCAACAAAGTTCATCCAATGAGATTTCAGCATTGACAAAATGCTGGAAATAGGACAACAATGCATCATGAGGTAAGGTTTGAGGAGGAACCAAATTCAGAAATCAGCTGGCTCAGTTTTGCAACCTCAGACTCTGAACAAGTGACAACACATTGAAAAATTAATTCAACGGCTGTTTATACCAAAGATGGCAAAACAACTGATTTATTTCAGCACCTCAATAGACATGCTGCTGAGTTGGAGAAAATGACTGATCAACTGAGCCGACACATGAAATTCTCTCGCCTGGTGTAGACATAAAAGAAGCCTCCCTCCTCGAAATTCTCTTAAAACTGCATCCAATGTCACGCTGTCCACCTGCAGAAGACAAAATGATCTTCACTGTTTTCCTTTTTCACAATAGTATAAGACCAGGCTGAACAACACTAAAACTTAACTTACACATCCCATATATCAAATAAATGATTCAAAAATATTATGTCAAAACCATTTTGAGAAAAAACAAAATTGAGTTCTCGTGTCTTTTTTTCAACAATATGGTAGCTATTGAGTTTTAGCTGTTGTTGTGTCAGCCAACAACATGCCAAACTTTTAAAATGAGCACTGAACTGAATTTTTTCTTCAAGGGTAGACTGATTTATCCTCTTTTAGCCCTTTACATTCTTCATTATGCACAGAGAAAATGGGATCAAATAACTGGAAATGAACATGTAGAATAAAGAACGTTTCTTAAAGTCCCCTTCATCCCACAGATGAATTAATGCAAGGGATCATTTATTCAATCTGTGGGAGCAGCTCAAAATTACTTAATGGTAGAAATGCTGCTAAAATACATCCATTTCATTTTACGATAATAATGACCAGAAAAACATATTTAACCTAATTTCTTTTCACCACTGATTCCACATATAAAATATTCAGTCTGACCCAATCACAACCTCCGCGGTTGAAAGTGAAGCCTATGCGGAAGTGCCAAAAATCGCAGTTCACCCCTCATCCTCTAGGGGCTGGCACCAAAACGGGGGTCAATCCCCATTGACTCCCATGTTAAAAAAGCCAACTTCACAGCAGAAACAAACATGTTTACAGCCTGGTACAAAAACATTTTAGGCTTAATAGGTCAAGTTTACCTTCATGACAACTGTGGGGGGACGGAATAACTTATACGTTTAGATGTTCTTTAATCTGGAAATTCTTCATAATTAGGGGTGTGTCCTTTTGATTGAAAGTTGCATAACCACGGTTTTTAGCCGGTTAACAGCGTGCCTTAGCTTTAGCCCCCCTACCTCTGTCAGCTGGTTAGCTCCTGTTAGCTATGGGTTAGTTCTATTAGCTCTTAGCTGCAAGCAGCTCAGAATTTGATGGGTGTCAATCATCCGTCCCCACGCTCACAGCCCCCCTCTTAGCGCCACCTCTTCGTCCATTTTTGTATTTTCCGGGGGTGACAAGACGCAAGATGCTGCCAAGATGCAATGGCGGGAACCACCCAACGAGCTTCAAATCAGCTCTTCAGAAACCTACGGGGAGGGGCCGTCCATCTACTATACAGTCAATTAGTGATGGGACTTCTGGCTCCTTGAAGGGAGCCGTTCACTTCAAATAGCTGTTCAAAAGACTGGCTCTTATGTTTTTCACATTATTTTAAAAGACCAGTGTTTTAATCATAAAATAAACACTGCGATGAGTGATACATTTACATTTTAAGTCATATTAAACATGTTTAATTGGTGGGACATTAAATATGGTCTTGTTCTGAAATATTGTTAGTTTTATTGACATGTGGGCTGAAAACATGATATACATCAAAAGGTAATATACATCAGGCATATGTTAGAATTGTGCAAAATATAGCTATATCTTGAAATATTATGTGGAAAGGTCTGTGAAAATGAAAAAGAAAACAATCTTTCATGCAAATTAACTTATTCTCCTCAGAACAAGAACCATAAATGTATAGACAGAAAAAAAAAATGGCACAAAACACAACTCACTCTTCTCCAACTCCTCCATCTCCTCCTCTCCACCGTAAGCTACTAATCAATGTGCTTATAAACTCTGTCCTGTCTTCTTACACTGACTACACTCCTCTTCACAGCTTGTTTTGCCGTGCAACTACTAGCAAAGCAGGCATGTGCAGTGTGCAACACTACAACACCCTCCTCAGGGACGATTCAGAAACGCTGCGCAGCGCCTGATGGAAGCACTCTGACTCAAGTTGCCGCGATCTGCCGTGAAACATCAGAACAGCCGAGTCGCTTCCGCGTTTGGGGGGAGGGGAAGGTGCGATCCCCATCGTTCCCAGTGAAGAGCCGTTCAGAAGATTCGATTCGTTCGTGAACGTCACATCACTACAGTCAATGGTCTGAACTTGTAGTGTTAAATCACAGTATATATCAAATTCTTGTTGAGAATGCGAACCTTGCAGTATTTGATAAAGTGAGATCTGGACTTGATTGTTGGATTTTAAAAGACACTACAGGGCTTTGGATTGTGTTATGATCACTGTAACAGAGACTATCTGCCTTCTCTGAGAGATTACATAGCATTGCATGGCTGAGAGCCTTAGAGCGTCTAATTGAAAACTGAGAAATCCTGCTGACACTGTGGTGACAATAAGGGTTCCCAATGGAATTACAGGTATTAAGCTTGTCCATATTACAGCATGCCTGCTGATACGAGCTGGGTAGTAAGAGCATGAAATCAGAGCATCAGGGTGTAGCAGTACTGAAGGATAAAAATACGTGTGGAAAGGCAGACGACAGGAAATAATCGCCTTTACTACTTATCACTCTGTCCAGGCGGGAAATGGTGTGTCCACACCTGTCTGACCTCTTTGCTGTAGGAGACTCTAAGACAGTGCAAGTCATCCACCTCAAGACCCAGTACGCTGAGAGGGCCGTCTTGTCTCACACCTGTGGCTGTGGCACACAGGGTGTCCACAACTTGCTTCAAACAAAGGACATGAAGTCATAAAATGCCTGTGGCTATACTGTGTGAGGATGTTGAATGTTTTTTTTTTTTAATTTGGTCTGCAGCCCTTCGCGAACTACCAAATAGTGAAGAATGATTATCATCTTGTTCCTCTTTATAAAGTTATACTGCTCAGGTTCTGGCAAATTAAATCTCTTCTTTGTTCCAATTTCCTAACATGAAGAAATTGCAGTAAAAAAGGAAGAATAATCTAAAAGGAAAGGGTAGAGATGGAAGGAGCTTAGGATGGGATTAGTTGTGCCTGCGTGTTTCAGAAGAGATAGACCCAAGCACACACAGATAAACAAAAAGCTGATATGAGCAGCTTGAGGGATGTCCTTTGATTCTGTAAGATGCTAGGCTGAGTTTTATTCTGCTTATTCTTACACTGTCATTACAGCACAGTGGAGAGGCTACACAAACTTTACACAAGCTTAACTCTTTTCCCAATGGACAGCAATACTCTGACAAGATTTGTTGAACTTTCTGAAACAGAATGACAAATTGTGAAATAGAAGCTTCTTTTAGTAGTGGATATTTTTTTACTTAATTTTAATCTCCTATTTTTTTCATCTTCTGTACCCCTGCCTGGGCTCGTATGTGAGGAGGTTCATCTGTCCATGTACATGTTTGCAGACGTTCCCGCATGAGTATATACTGTGTGGACACATTATGCCAGAGTCAGACCATCTGATCTTTGAAGTGTCAGTCCCTCAGGTTGTTGGTGGCAGTGAGACTGACCAGTGTTGTCTCCTCTTCTGTTTTGTTCATCCTCAGGGGTGTGTTTGAGTGGATAATGGCTGACATTTTGAGATTGTTTGCTGCTGGAGCTGCTGGGCAAAAGCTGCTCTATTATACTGTGTAAATGTGAAAAATGCTAATTGCAAAAGCTTATGTAAAACATTATTTTTTTCAAGAAAACCTGTGTGTATGAGTCTTTGCAATATTCTGTCTTTACCTTTAAATTACACTCTAGTATAAGTGAGGTATACAAGCTCATACAAGCTACCTTTATGTCTTGACTTACCTCTAACTGTTCATTAAACCTGCATCATCAGGGGTCAACCTGCGATCATGCAGGTGTAAGAGTAGAGTTGTGATGTAAAAAGGTCATTTAATATGCCAGATAGTAACTGGAGTTGTAGCAGCCAGTGAAAAAAGACTAAGCAAGCAGATATTTGATTCCCTTAAGAGATGGTTACTTCTCAGCTCAACACCTGGTGAATCCTTCTGCTATTTTCCCTGCAGTTCTTAATGTGCCAATTATAAGCATGAGCCTAGAATAAATGAATTCTATTAAACAGAACTTTAATGGGGATTAAAATCAACTCTTAGAAGCATTACTCAATATAATTTCACATGTGGCCAAATTTAACTGACTTGAGAATGCAGTGCTGATAACTAATTGTGAATGATTAAAAGATTGAATGTTGTTTTTTTTAGGTGAGTGTATGTATTTTTATTTCATGACATCACATATATTTGGGTTGAAAATTAGCAGTGTCAGGAGATAATAGTTAATAGTGACTTTTATCAAGGCATCCCCATAACCTTTATCTGATCAGTAAGGATTTATCAGAAATTCCAGCAGAAATCAAAAATACATAAATAAATAAAAAAATTCAATTTAGCATACCTATCAGGGATCAAAAGTTATCAACATGATTACTACTGGATTATACACGAAAGAAATGTTTAAGAGGGTCAGCATCATGAATAGTTTTATTTTTTTTTAAAAGATCCGGAGGAATTAGTGGAAGTAGAAATTACAGCAACATCTATCAAATGACAAACAAAAGATCATTAAATAAAAATCATCTTGATGCTAGCTTATTTTAACAGAAAAACAAATAGAAAGAAGACAAGTTCCAAACAGTAATTAAGACCTCTCAGGAGCAAAAATCACATTTGTTTATGTTTGGGTACAACCTTTGATGTGCATGCAATAAAAACTATTTCCATTACCAGCTGTGGAAATATTCTTTATTGATGCAGTATTTTGGGACTGAAAGCACAATCCTATAGCTCAGAGAAGGCTACGGATAGAGCGTTTGATATATAATGAGACCACTGGGTCAGGGGTCCAATAAGGGATAAATCAGACTCTATGGATTAGGGATTTACCATCAGCACCTTCCCCCTGAATCATCTTCATCATAACAAATAACAACTGCAACATTGGAAGCCAAGCGCTGCAGTGATGCTATATCTTGTACATCAAATTCCCAGATCCACCCCCTTGATTGGAGGAGGGAGAGGAAATCCTCATCTTGAGTCCCACAGTCATTAGTTTGGATCACAGCTGCAATTAAACCCTCGTTTATCTTAATTACTGAACTAATGAGACGAGTCCCGCAGGAGTGAGCAGCCCTCTCTGAGGACACTCGGGGTGAGGAACGAAAAAGCAAGAGAGGCATCATGCAGAGTCACACTTAAGTCTACAAACAAGCACACCATCAAGCTAATCTGACTGTAGCAGAACACATGAGCCTGAATAGATAGAAACATATGTGCAACTGTGCGTATCCAAATACACAGAAAAAAACATGCATACAGATGCATACAAATACGTCATGTGAAAACCTTGGCTTTCTACCTTAATCTCTGGCACTGCATCACCCTTCAAGTCCCATTATCTAACAAACTTATAATGATTTTATCAAGCTTACAGACTCCATCTCTAGTGCAGTGCTATAACTCTTGATTTTGCAACGACTGGGAATACATCGCACCACCTAATTAATGTCTTTTTAATGCTCTTCTCCTCTAGAGCTTAACTCAGCCATTCAACTTTGCAACAAACAACACACGCACATAACAATATAACATGTGGCAGCAGATGGTAAGTAAGACTGAGTACGTGTGTGCACTGGATGGAAGCAGAGGGTTTACGGTGAGCTCGATAAAAAAGGGCCGGGCTGGGTGGTGGACTCTGTTCCGAGTTTACAGCAGTCAAGGACACACATGAATTAAGACATACACACAAATAATTCACGACTCTGTTTCTGCCCACATGTATTCACGCGCACGGGGTCAAATTCCTTCATTCAGGTTTGAGGTCATGCAGTGACTCAGCAGATGGCAGAAACAATGCATATCTTCATCACCCCAAATTCCCATGGTGTGACAGGTTTATCTAGCAGTGCCAGCCCTTATCAGCCAGCTGGCAATTCTGGAAACACCTATGTTCCTTCATCTGGGCCATCCTGGGTTGACAGGGGGCAAGCAAAGTTTACAGGATACAGTCTAGAGAAGGCTTTATTCTCATCAGTGGGTGTTTATTCACACCACACAGATAAATGATGCAGTCCTAAAGAAGCTTTGACAAACTAGTTGTCCTTCTGTTTGAGATGCTAATAAAGCTCTCTGGGTGTCTTACTACAACAGTGCTTACACACCAAAGCAAAATGATTTTAATCATTTTTCCATGATATTTTAATAGAAATTTAGACTTTAAAGGAAAACTGAAAAGAGCTTACAGAAACTTTCACTGCCTGCAAACAACAACGAGTGTTGGGAAATCATTAAATTTTGTTCTTATTTACATTTTAAAGTGTTAGTTTTTGGGAAATAGAGAAGCACACAAAGAAAGAAGATGATGCAACTCAAAGATTTAGCAGCAGTTAGACATTATTAGCCGTGCTACTTACTGCAGTGTAAATTTAAAGGAAGATAATCTGATAAAAGTATAAACATGAGTATTTACTTAAACTGGTTATTATGACAATGCCCAAGTGCATGTAAATAAATTCAGTGTTTCTTTTTCACAGTCAGTCCATATCTCTCTAATGCTTATTGTGACTTCCTCCCACTACAGCTTTTAGTAGGAATAAGCTACAGTTTAGTGGAGCCGCTTCCATTTCCACACAATCTCAAAGAACCATAAATAGGTTCTTCCTATTCTTTGAGGCAATGACCCCTTTAAATCCCAGCCTTGGAACAATCTGAGTGGGGGGAAATTGATGGGGAAGGAAAATTCTCTTAATTTCTCTTTGCCTAGTTTTACAAAGCAAGACAGTGTTTTTGTGCATTAAAAAATAAAGTAAAACACAATGCTGGTACATTCAGAAAAAATAATATTTGCAACTCCACTTCGTACTTATCCTACCGACTAATCATTTCCTACATATGGTTTCAATAGCGACCATTTAAAGTTTGCATTAAATAGATTTTTCATCTTGTAAAGTTACCAAATGACTTCAAGTCATGCCCGATTTATTTATTTATTTTCCATGTCAGTATTCCAAGAAAATGATTAACAAGGAAATATGAGTCTCAATCTGGATCAACAACAAAACTTATCTTAGAGCTCCACCAAGTTTTATGGAAATCTGTTTATGAATTTTTGTGATATAATCCTGGCAAACAGACTGACAGACAGACAAAGTAACTAGCAGGCACAAACATTTTCTTGGCAGAGGTAAGAAAACTGAGTTGAGAGGTATGAAAGCAGGATCGCTGCTGCAGCCCTTATCAGCGCCATGCAAACTGTATTACCATCTTCTTTAAAGCAAAACTCTCAGATATAGTAATATCAACACAAGTTATGGATTTCAGGAAGAAGAGCAATAAAGTGGACATTAGCTCTGACACTTTCTCAGTGTTTTTCATACAATTCTGATCATTCATTTATCTAAAAAGGAGGAAAATAACAAAGGACTAACAGTAAGTCTCAGAGAAACTTGAGATCCCTCTTTTCTGCTGAAGGTAAAAATTTGTCACACTGACGAAACATAATCCTGTTTTGGTGGCGTAAGCCGACTTTAGAACGATAATACTGAACGAAGGCTGACTTGTGCACAACTGAACTAAAGCGCTGATTAATAACTGCTTACGGCCAGGCCTATTCTCCAATGCCGTGCTCTGCTCGCAGTCATTATTGACTGTTGTGCTTGATGAGACTTGTCTATTATTGCTGCGGAATTATGATAAGAGGAGATCGATTTCTCTCTCTATGCTGCGGATGCCAGATTGATTATGTGACTCACACCTGAGATGATGGTGTAGCCGATTCCTCTTGGTCGGCCAAGATCCTGGTCAATGGCTGTTATCTTCCGCACCTCATATCCCTGCGGAAACACACGCACACACAACACAGTGTATAAGCTCCATGTAATCTTCACAGCCATGTTTTTTTGTGTTTTATCTGCAGTGGTCCCTACTTTAATCTGACATTTCAAGGCAAAAACCCTGTGTCACTCACAATAATACAGCAGCTCTGCTGTGAGCTTAAAGAATATTAATGTTTCCCGGTATATGAAAGAAAACAAGCAAACAAACAAGAAATCTTAATGTTTTTTAGCTTCTAAAAATCAGGTTAGGATGCAGCCAAATATCTAACTTGGTATCTTTTAATTCTTTACTGTATTATTGGACAAGTGGGAAAAAAGAAAAACTGTAACAGGAGGCAAAATCCATCATGGTTGTGGTAAACCATTTTTTTCATAAGGTGTGTTAGCAGAATTTCATTGCTGTTTATTTCTCCTTTCATTGTTTCAAAGATCTCCTGCTGCGCCAATAAGTCTGCTACTTGACAAAATCACAGTATGACAGCTCAGGAAAAAAAAAAAAGAAAGAGAAAGAAAGCTATTTGAAATGTCTTTGATCCAGTGTGCTTTCTCAGCCTTGGTGCCTCAATCAGACACGGTGGTGATGCTTAAAAACTCCTATGCAGCAATGAGAAATTGAGAGACCCTGCCTGCATCCTTCTCTCTTCCTCTCTCCCTCCCTCCCTCCTTGGTCCTTTCACTCACTTACACCCGAGCGGGCTGCTTCCCATTGATTTTGCAAATTGTGTCTAAGACGTGTTTATGCTCCATTTCTGCCAAAGCATCTCCTGTCATTGACCAATTACAGCAGAATCAATTACAAGCCTTTTAAAGAGACTGATTCACACCATTCAGCAGCTGAGAGGGAAACACATACACGGACACACACTTACATGAAGGATGGAGAGAAAAATAAGGAACAGAGAAAGTTAGCAGAGAGAAGTGATGCTGAAGTAACATGAGCAATATTCTCAAGCTGTCCACACAAGTGGAATATGTTCAATCAGCCATCAAAAATATAATCCCTCCCCTCCGGCACACACCAACACGCACACCAGCACACACATACACAACACCTCTCCCCAACGCTCCTCTCTCCAGCTCCATCCTTCCATTTCTGACTATACAGAGCATCACCCACCTACCCATTCTCCATCCCTTTCCTTCTCATTGACTTGACAGCCAAATTGTGTGTTTGTCCAAGAAGAGGCTTAATGTCAGTTCACGCACAGATTCAGAGCCATAACTGTTAAAAACTCAGACCTGTGATTTTATCCAAAAAAAGAAAAAGATTTCTACTCCTTTGTCAAACTTTTCCCTGGATGACAAGTTGATTGGCTCAAGACTTCAAGACAGTCAGATATTGGGAGAACAAATGGACAGAAACAAAGCCGGCTCTGACAGAAGCAGAAATAGAGGGGCTTTCAGCGATGCTGATAGGTTTTCAATGTAGCGAGTCCCCGGGACCCACAGGTGACGATTTGAGTGAGTCCCTCAGAAATTCAATGGGTCCCCAGTTAAAAAAATTTATATTCTTCTTTTTTTTATATTCTTGTATTTCTTAAATTTGTAGTGTTGAAATGAAATCCGCAGGGACTGGCTAGTTGTTTTGGTAGGAGCTAAACTAGCATGTCACCACACTGTGTGTACAGGCATCACATCTGCGTCTTTTAGATGTGCTGAGGGTTGACACAGTGCTTGTTTGGTCTGCTGATAACAACGTTTCTTTTGCTAGTTACTGGGATTCTAAACACAAGTTGTTGTTCACAATGTATCCTTTTTCAAGGGAAAAAATAGTTGCCTTTCCTGGAAGCATCCATATTGATAGTCAGATTTGAATGTGTCAGGGACGCAGGATGCGTAACTATAGCAACATCACTGGGCTTTGTGCAAGTCTGCACACTCACTCCTTTGAGAGATGACCTATGACAGGGGACCCTGTTTTATACCCTTATGAGTAAATGTCATGGCCCTTCAGAACAGTCGACACTCATTCTGTCACTATACGCCTTCGGCTTATCGTCACTAAACACCGCAAAATGGAAATGACACATGCTTGTTAGAATACAACATGAGGTCATTAGAGGTGTGCAAGTGTGTGAGTGAGGTGGTACCACTGGCCTTTATCAATGTGTTTCACTACTGTTGCATTCCTGTATCTGCTGCAGGGTCAAAGTGGCTCAGTAACATATTTCAGACTTTGGTTGTGTATCTGCCATGACTTCTTTTTACGTTGTCACTGTAACAGGATTACACACTGCCCCCTACAGGTAGAGGCAGGAGCTCTCTAAAGCAGTATTACTGAGGATTAACACTGCTAAGCTGCTGTGAGAAATCTGGAAATTGCTCACTAATGTCAACTTTGCCATCCAAATTAATGACTATCTACAGAAACGCTCTCCTTTCTGTCATGTAACTTTGCACATTTCTTCTTCCTCTCTCATTTTATCTTCTCTTATTTCACCCCAACATCTTATTCTCTTTCTCTACCCTTACACCCCCACACTGCTCTTCCTCTTCCTCCTGTTGTGACCTTCCTGGTGACAGTTGATGAATCAGAGAGTCAGGGAGACATCGGGCGTTGACTCCGTCATGCCCCGTTAATATGCATGCAAATGTAGCACTTGACATTTCTACTACGGCACGTACAGGCTGGGGACGAGGGATAAGCAAGTGGTCGTATGAGTTGTGGGGCTGGTTTGGGTGAGAGACTCAGGGAGAGACAAAATGAAATAGAGTGACAGAGTGAGTGAGAAACAGAAATACGGAGCGACAGTATTATACCCTTGTGTGTAATTCCTTCCCTGCAAGTGGAAACATTGATAGCTGGACTATTAGCCACCTGGGTACTGAGTTAAAAGGCTGAATCGAGGGAGTGAGCATTATAGCGCCCGAGAAAACAGACACTTAGTGTATTAGATACCCATTATAAACCTACTTGCAATAAAGACAGAGGTAAGGTCATGGTGAAATCCCTACTGCTTAGCACTTCATGCAATTCACAGACTTTATACATAGCATAAATCCTTTATACCTAGTGACCTTTCCTGCAGGCCTAACATGCCTTAGCACATTAGGCCTCCTGGACAACATCCAGTGAGACTGCAGTAAATCTCCCATAGTAATTACAGTCTGCAACACCTGCTGTGGGGACCCTGATGTGAATTTGGGTGTGTGTGGGGGTTCCTCGAGGTGAGCCTCAGGAGGCGGCAGTATCCTGCCCTGATTACTATTTAGGCGTTTTGTTTTGAACTACATTTCCTGTGCACCTGCTTAATACACCTCCTCCATTTTCAACTACAGGACAGGTGGAGGTGCAGATGAGCATAGACATGAAGAAACTGACAAACTGGACAATTTAATTTTCAAAGTTGCAAGAAGATTATATGAATAGAGATGGTGTGACTATATTATGGATTTAATTACTGACCAGGGGAATGTCCTCCTGTATGTTGGTACTGTAGGGCAGATTGGTGAAAATTGGGTCCATGTCTTGGACATCGGTGATAGTGATAGCTAAATTGGCAAGCCGGGACAAAGGTCTTACTTTGTCTTGATCCTAACAGAAAGAAAAACACAGGCATTAATTTGACCAAATATAGGAGTGTTGGGATTGCGGATAGAAAAAGTACTGTCAGTGTACTTACTGTGGCATTGACAGTGAGCTGGTAGGCTGAGGTTCTCTCATAGTCCAGAGGTCTGATGACCGTGACAGTGCCTCGGGCACCATCAATGGAAAAGAAGGGAGAAGGTGGCTGGAAAGAGAAGAGAACACTGCCACCAGTGCCCTGGTCTGGATCTGTGGCGTTCACCATAAATATCGATCTGCCCACTGGTGTGTCCTGAAAGACACAATCAAGCAGAAAAGCACAGTATTGAGAACCCTTTCCAATTAATGCATTAGAAAAATGTTCAAGAATACTTCTTCAGAATTAGATGCCGAATATGTGCAGCTGATTTATGAATAAGCTTTTTTATTTACAGAGCAGCAAATAACAAATGTAATCTTGCCATTGTTTAAGATCATTGGATCCTCACTTTAAGTGTGAATTTGCATATTCACCCCTACAAGTAACCCCAAGTTGCAAGATTGGACACAATATTTGTGTCCAATCTGAAAAAATAAAAACAATGACTGGGATGTCTGCTTCAAACAATATCGATTGGTTACTGGCCAGAAGGTTGAATCAGCATCTCAGCTTCAGATGACAAATGGTAGAGGAAGCACAGTTGTTCTTATCATTAACAACACCGGACAACAAACAGACAACAGAGAGCAAGATTAAACCCAAGTGAATACAACTGCCGCTGGATCATTGCTCTCCACTATATAGAAACAAATGGCATACTTCTGCCTGTAAGGATTAGTTTCCCAGGAAAAAAGGAAAAGAAAAAACAAGACAAAAAAACTACACTTTACCATCATTTACCTGCACGACACATTCAGCAAGACTGCAGTTTGTAAGACTGCAGTAAAGGGCAGGATTCTGTGTCAGAAGGGCAGGATTGGGGATAATGAGACAAATGTTGGAGCCATCTAGTCACCTTTTTAATAATAACCCTTTTAACAATAACTGTGCTGTAGGATATTTAACATTTATTTATCAGTTCTTGAAAGACTGTCCACATTTCTGTTCAAAAGTTTAAAAGAAGATGAAACCAAAGTTTTGCTCCAACAAACCTCCTGTAAATAGAATCTAAAATGATAATACAGACAGTTGTAGTGCACGGGGACAGTTGTAGAATATATTTTAATTGTTGGCCTCTTGGTTAGGCAGAAGTAACACTGTTATTTATTGCAACCTCATTCCACTAATCACTATGATAAAGCCGATTTCCTCTCAAAATGGAGCAGCATCAATGTCCCAGGGATATCCTCTTGTTGTAAAACTTTTGCAACACCGTATTGTCTGTTAAAATAAACAGTGCTTATCCATCCTGTCTAGCAAAATTACCTTGGCTATCAAAATGCTAAGAATGAAGTCATATCAACTGGAAAGAAAGGCAGTAATGCCCATTCAAAAAAAGCATCTGATTTAGTCATAACTGGTAATACCTGCCATAATAACAAATAAAGAACATATTGTATAAAACAGTTCCATCTTGTCTTGGCTTGTCTACGAGATTGACAAACATTTTTATTAATTGGAATTTTATCTCAAAACAACCACACACACACAGTTAATAGGAAATAAGAAGTCCTATATAGAAGAAAAAAGGTTCTGCTTGAGAATGGAAAGTACTTGGGGGGGGGGCTAACAAGGCTCCTATTCTCTTCCTCTCTTTGTCAACCTCACAGTCACCTGTGCACACGTTTCAGTGTGTGGCCTTGTTTTCTGCAGGGGGAGAGCTTCACCACATGGGGAGGTTATGGTGCCTGAACTGATCTGGGCCCTGATCCAAAGCTTTAGTGACACAATAATAGGGCAGTTGACCCCAGACTCTGTCTCTCCTAGTATCAGGGGAATATGGCGGTGTATTTGCGCGTGTGTGTGTGTGTGTAGGTGTGTGTGTGTGTACATACTAACTTGTGTTACAGTCTGAATGTGCCAAAGTCTGGGAGTAGGTGCATGTGATTGTTTTGGAAACAGCACAACATGTGGATGTTGTTTGAATGCTGTGTTTATGTGTGATAAAGTTTGTAGAGCTGTGGGTGTATCCATTTTTTATATCTGTAGAGATATTGTGTGCGTGTATTGTATGAGACTTGGACCTGTTGAATGACTGTCTACATACAGCTGCTGGGCATGAAGAGTCCTCCACTTCTGGTAACCCTCTCTTCCATCTTTCTCTTTTTGCTTTATCTCTGTTCTTTCTCCGCAAAGTTACATTTTTCTTGGGGGGGGGGGGGGGGGGGGGGGGGGGGGGGGGGGGGGGGGGGGGGGGGGGGGGGGGGGGGGGGGGGGGG
>JBBBVU010000017.1:7415495-7427048 GCA_037177055.1 Atherinosoma microstoma
GGGGGGGGGGGGGTTTTTATTTTTGGGAACCCTTTTTTCCTTTTTTTTTTTTTTTTTTTTTCTTTTTTTTTTTTTCTAAAAGGTCAGTTTTTTTTGGGGGGAACACCCCCCCCCCCCCCCCCCCCAGAAAAAACATAAACTTTGCTTGCCAGTCTCAGTCACCTTCCCAAGCTGCAGCACTGTGCAAATTCCATAAATTACTGAGTGCAGGAACAGAATTACTAATCTACACCCCACAACAATAACTTCATTTTGATAACCATAGAGGCTGCATTTCTTTGATATATTAATTATGCTTGTCAAGTCGTCTGCTTACAAGAAATCTGGAAACACCTCTGAATGTGCCCCACAGCGTGCAGCATGACACCGGAGCACCGGAACAAATTAAATGAGAGAAAAATCCAGCTGGAGGCAAATAAATAGATCATACTTTTGGCTTTTCTGTTATGTTTACACACTGACAAGAATATAGCAGTATCTGTGTATGGCATAGATGTCTACATTATCAATTTTGCTTTGATGTCAAGAAAGATTGATAGCTTAGCCACTGGTGAGTTAGTGTGTGTTGGGATACACTCCTTTTTGAGGATGAAATTGGAATGTGTGTTGCAAAAATGCAAAGTAGACTTCCTCCCTTAAAGCATGCTGGTTTCTATCTTTCTAAACAGCAACCTGTAATACAATGAGTCATTAACACTGCTCAGTGTCAAAGGCCTTAAGGTGCAGTGCACAGCGTTACGTGCTCTTATTCAGATGTGCAAACATGCATAAACACCTGTTTTGATCTGGAGAGGCAGTGTTCAAAGCAGTTTAGCAAAAAGAGTTCAAAGCTTTGCTGAGAAGAGCAGATGACCAACTCTCACTGGTATGTGTCAGTGTGCCAGTATGGTACTTCAGAGTTTAGCATGCTTAGCTGTGGGCAGGTCAGGATCAACTTTCAAATGTTTTTTTGGACGCTGACCATTCCTTGTAGACAGAATCAGATTAGGACCAATAAACATTCCCATAATTTATACCTTTTTTTTTTTTATTTGTTTTGCCTTGAAGCAATCAAGAACAAAACACAAAAGCAGCTATCTAAACAGCTGCCTTGGACTGTCAGCCTTTTATGATAAATTTCTCTGCATTTCACAGCAGTCTATAAATGCAGCACTGCTGGTATTATGTTCTTAGCAGCTCAGCATGGAGCTCATTAGAGAGCAAAGAGCCGTCACACATATAGTCTTTTACTTGGCTTTCATACCTTCCATTGGGCCTCGATATCTTTGCCATCAGGACATTGATTGGGTGATCAGGCGCAAAATGCTAGGCAGTGAATTGCTTTGCTTTATTAACCTCGGAGGCTGCCAAATTACTTCCCCATCAATGAGACACACTGAACAATACCAAACAAAGACTGGCAAGACCAACGACTGCTAAGCTGGATACCACTGCAGGCTTGTTTTGAAGCACAGCATGTGTCGCTACCTATTCCTTCATGAGTGCAAAAGCCAATTGGTTTGTCATGGCTCATATTCTTGCATATATGCCTTGACAGCTCTTTGTAGCTTCTGAAAAAGTGGGGTCTATTTCTGCAAGGAAGAAGAACGTTAAATGGTGACAGTTGAAGAGGGATGAAGAGCGTTCCCTGCTGTGCCTTATCTGAAGTGCACCGCAGGAATCACCCTCTTCTCCCTCTGAAAGTTACCGCTAATGGAAGACGAAGAGGAGACACAAACCACAGAGAGATATAAAGGGACGGAGGAAAACAGACATTTAAAGGAGGAACATAGGATGTTTAGGTAGGCTATTTATGATAAATTGTTTTGATGACAAGCTTAGGGTTCAAATGTTTATCTAATAATTCTAAGTATTTCACCAAATGAAATTAAAAAATACTTCATATGTGATAAGCATTAAAGTTCTTGGTAATTATGCTGACGGTTATTTTATTAATTTACATCAATTAAATGTGCAGATAAATGTTCAAATAAGTTCATGTTGCACATGAATTACAGTTACAAACTAGTGTAAACAACAGTCCTGGGCTGATTAAAGGATGATTACAGCAAACAAAAAAACAAAAAAACCACAAAAAAATCTCTAAAGTCCTGTTGTTCAACAAACTGTACAAGTCCCATTTGTGCAACGACCCATAGATCCACAGAGGAGTGTAAGGAATTACTAAATCAATGAAACTTCTCAGGAGCATCATGGGTACGATCTCGAAAAGGAAAAAGTCTGGACATGCAATGACTTTTCTGAGTTGGTCCCTCAGCCAACTTTGGAAATGGGCAAGAAGGGCATTGGTCATGCAAATAACCACAATCCCAATGGTCAATGCGACTGTGAACTACAAATTCTCCACAGCGATGGAAGAGGCTTGCAGAGACATTCATCTCTGCAGTATTTCATCAATCAAGCTTTGCAATATCATTGCAAGTGAAGTCACAGATAACAGAAATCGCACATAACAGTTCCTGCAATATTAAACAAGGTTTTTCTAATGTACCTGAGGCCACAATCCATATTGCCATCATAGATCTGGTGGAAACTATAGAGTTGCTCTTTACTTGATTAGTCAAATACCAGTACTATCTAGTATGATTGCAATATGCTACGATGAGCATTATTTTCAGGGATGGAAAGAGTTTCTTCAATTAAAACTGGATTTGGCTGCGCAAAATTCACAATTTCAGTTCTTCAGATCACACAATAAAAAAAATGCTGGAATGGCTTCATAATAAAATCAAACGTTCAAAGTAAAACATAATCTAAACAGCTGGACATAACCTGCTGTTTTAATTTTGATTCACTTGGTCCTTAAAGACACAGGTGAATTAATTTCCAGTGAAGAATTGGGGGCAGTCAAATGGTACCTATAAAGATTATTGATATGCCAGAACTATAACCAATGATGGTGCTACAAAGAAGTAAACAAAGGGGATCTATGCTTACTATATTGTATTGACAGAGTGTTAGGAATACTCAACATACAGTGATCGAGTCTGATTACTTTCTTAACCAAGTACAAAGGAAGAAGAAGAATGTCATAAATAAGAGACTAATGATAGATTTACAGTTGCAAGATGACAGCAAAACAAAGAGGGAGGACAGACAGAGGTGATAAAAAGCAAGGATACAGACATAAACAAATCAAAGTCAGAGTCTGTCACAAACAGTCATATAATGCTTCTAATAAAGAGGGCAGTCCCCTGTTCACTTGTAATGGTGCCTCTGCTGTAATGTATGGTATGTTTGCTTGTTGACTATAGGTTGAGATTGCATTACTCCTGTGAACCAAATTTCATATTCTACATGACAGTGAGACTTCTAGGGCCCCAGAGAATCAAAGTTGGATAGACTTTAGGTCTATACTGCTCTGGGACCTTAAGAGGTAACGGGCTAGAGTCCATTGAGGGCTGGTGCTGAGTGTAATGGATTACGCTCTCTCCTTTAGGAGTCCTTGAGAGAGCAGTATTCATGGTGAGAGATGGGACACTGTATAATAACAATTTGGGTTGGTTCTTTTTTTCTCTTTTTTTTCACTTGTAATACTAGAACTAAAGCCAAATTCATTCAGCCTCCAGCGTGAAGGCAAATTATACTCTTGAGTTGCACAAGCTAAAAGCCCAAATTTGTGTATGATTAGTTCAAAACATTATGCAAATACCCAAGCATAACTTTTGTAAGGGAAAAGTAAATGTGATTCTGTTAAAAGCATAGTTAGAAGAAACGGCAAAAGGCAAGATACACAAATATCATTTCTGAGCACTTAATTTTACATTTTTCTTTAAAGATCAAGTGTTTTAAAAGAACTTTTCAATGTCTTACATTTGCAGAATGTCATTGTTGTTCATTAAAAATAACAAATACTTATACCTGTGCTTTCTGCTTCACCACATCTCTAAGGAAATGTAAATTGGCATCCATCAGTTACAGAATTGATAACATAATGCTTATATTTCTTTTAAAAGCATGGAGGTTGAAAACTGCTCCACCATACCTGATTAGTATTCTTCTGTTCAGCACATGCTAGATGTGTTCACTACCAAAGTCAAACTGAGTTGCTGTATCTCTGCAAAATGATACAAAATAAACTACATCAAATATATGTGAGCATGCTTCTCCATGCTTAAGTACTATCCTTAATATGGTCAGGTTTAGCTTATTGTGGTACATTTATAACAACACAGATACTGCATTGATTTTGTGCTTAGAGAATGTTATGTATTCAACTTGAGATTTCTAACCAAATGGTTCATAGATCACCACTGATAGGCAAAGATAGCTGCTCCGCAAAATACTGTAATGTAATATCGATCGTGCCTGTATCAATTTGATTTTATTTACCAATAAATGCAAACAGTGTTAGTTTGCAAAAGAATCAAATTTAGTAGAGGAGATTTGTTTTATAATGGTATGCTCTTACAAATATTTTGGCATGAAACCTAAGTGAACTTGAGTGTCTTGAATGGCTGTGCTTAATTTTCTGCAGTGAAATAAATTCTGAGGGAAGTGCAAATGGCCTCTGCATAATTAATGAAATTTGAATGAAATGCATCTCAAATAGTTTTAAAAAAATGTAATTCAACTCTGCATAAATTACAAATTTTCCACAATTTTCCACTGTGAACTGATGCTACCTTACAAAAGCCACAACAACCAGGGAACTATCACAAATAATTGTCATCTGCTTCCCATATCTATAACAACAACCAAATGATTAAGCAACCAGCTAACTTCAGCGTATCCGTCAAACTGGAATCTTTAATTTCTGCTAATATGCTGCCTGGCCAACAATTAAAAAAAAGTTGCCACCTGGATTTAATTAAGCAAATAAGTACAAGCCTCCTATTGGATAATTACTGCATGAGTGATTATCGTTCAGCTGGTAACAAGTTATTTAACCCCAACTGATGCAATGAGTAGCTTCTCATTTCTTAAACAACCATGTCAAAAGACACATCCCGTGGTCATGGAAAAAGATGTCTGTTTAATAAGGGTCAAAGCATTGGTATGCATCAAGCAGAGAAACCATCTAAAGAGATGCAGGAAATATCAAAATTGGTTTAAGAACTGTCCAACGCATTATTAAAAACTGGAAGGATAGTCCGGGAAGAAATGTGCTCAGAAAAAAAAACTAAATGGTGGTGATCACTTAAATGTTTGGTGAAATCAAATCAAATAAAAACAACAGTAGAGCTCAGGACTTTGTTTAATAGTGAATGTAATAGCATTTCCACATTAGCAATGCAAAAGGAACTCAAGGGTATTGGGACTGAACAGCTGTGTAGCCATAAGAAAACCACTAATCAGTGAGGCTATGCAGAGAAAAAGGCTTCAATTTGCTAGGGAGCATAGAGATTGGTCTCTGGAGCAATGAAATAAGGTCATGTGGTCTGAAGTGTCCAGATTGATCCAGATTGATCCTGTTCCAGAGTGATGGGAGCATCAGGGTTAGAAGAGAGGCAGAGGAAGTGATGCAGCCATCATGCCTAGTGCCTAATGTACAAGCCTGTGGGGGCAGTTTATGATCTGGTTGCTGGAGTTGGTCAGGTCTAGGTTCAGGTCTAGGTTCAGCAACATTATGTGGCCAAAGAATGAAATCAGCTGATATACTGAATGACCAGGTTATCCCAACAATGGATTTTTTTTATTTTCTGATGGCATGGGCATATTCAAAGATGACAGTGCCAGGATTCATGGGGCTCAGATTGTGAAAGAGTGGTTCAGGGAGCATGACACATAATTTTCACACATAGATTGGCCACCATAGAATCCAGACCTGAATGATGTGCTGGAGGTCTGACTCCCATTATCAATACAAGATCTCTATGAAAAATTAATGAAACACCGGATGGAAACAAATCTTGTGATATTGCTGAAGCTTATCAAATTAATGCCACAGCAAATACGTGGTGTAATCAAAGCTAAATCTGTCCAACTTTTTCTTTGGCCATGCAGTGTAGCTTTCTAGTGTCCAAAAACCCAGCTGCACCCCACTGACTTACTGAGGAACCTGCCTCAAAAATCAGTCTTTGGCATGCATTGAATTCAAGCTAACCTTATATTCATCCTGAAAAGGCCAATGGAAAACCTTGAGACTTGAGAAAAATCCTTTGCACTTATTTTGTCATAAATGTTAAAGAGATGGTGATTTGAAGGGGCAGTGCTTGGGCTTTGCTCCCCTACTGGTTGTAGCTTTCAGAGACCCAACTGTTTTATACAATAGAGCCATGATTACTCCTACACTGCTCGCAAGGTTCTCGGTTCCTCCCCAGCTGTCTGCTCTCCGCTTCCAACCCAGCAGGCATGTGATTACACCAGCTCTGTTCACCCTTTCACATCCTGCCTCTCCCAGGCGCTGTCCCTCCATCATTGCCTCCCACATGTGACCCCTTGTCCTGCTGCCAGTTGCATTATTCTGACTTCTGTGAGGGAATGTATTGCAAACAAAAGGAAAATTAACAAAATAATGAGCAAATAAGGTAGGCTAAGGGAAACAATATTTTGGACAAAAAGGCTTTATTTAAATATGCTATAATCTAGAGGTTAATACCATACTTAAAAGTAAGTTTTAAAAATATGCAAAATATTCCTCTCACACTGAGGCTGACAGGAGCGGTGAAATCAAAGATTGATTCCAAAGGCAAGCGGCTACTTTCTTTTCAGCTGTTTGAGAAACATTTGGATCACTTTATAACTTGCAGGAGCGGACAGTCATAAGTTTAGTGGACATAAATTCTTCATTAAAGGATGAAATCTGAATAACTGAATGCCTCTGTTGGAGTACTTCTTTGAAAAAAACTACATTCAACACCTTTTACTGATCATTAAACTACAGAAATGTTAACCAACCTTTAATACTAAAAGTGAAAAAGTTCTGAATCATGAATATGTCCTTTTGACCTATATATATACTGCACAATATGGAGATACAACATAAACGGATATAGCTTAAACAGGTGAGGCCAGGATGGTGGTAATGCCTTTGCAGTGTGCAGCTTTGGTAGAGAAGCTGCAGCTATGAATTGTAAGACCGAAATTAATCTTAAAGGTGACATATAAAGCCATATTTCACATCTGAAATTAGCTTATCAATAATTCACTGATATTGAAACGGGACTAAAAGTCCTTCATTTGCATGGTTTCTACAGTTAATAGAGAAAATTTGAACAAAAATGATTTATGACCTGTTGAAAAGCCACAGAGTTGTTTAGCTAGCTTTAAAAATGTATGACTTTCCAGATAGACATGGTAAGTGAGGAATTGGTGTTTTGGCCCGTGTGAGGACCTCTATATGAATATGATTCTGATTCAAGCTTATAGTACACTGACTTTAAGGTATCCCAAACATTACAATAGTGGAGTCAAATGACTGACTTCTTCAGTTCTTTTCAGAACTGCCAAATAATGTCCATGAGATGCTTTTATCTCAATGTGTTGCATGTGGACAAGACTGAGGAGCCTTACAGTAAAACTAACCGATGGAAGTTGTGCTGACACCCACCCTGCTTTGTACCATGTCTTAATGAAAATTTTATAGCAAAGGTGTAAAAAAACTCACATGTACAAAAACTGTTTAAACAAGTAAACCTGACTCCTTCAGAAGCCTGTCAAGAATACTCTAAAAGACAGTGTAATGTGAAATGAACAGAGAAAGAACAGTGCTGGGCTGCACAGTGGTGTGATGGTTAGCACTTTTGATTCACAGCAAGGAGACTCCTAGTTTGAATCTCAGCTGTGGTCTTTCCGTGTGGAGTTTGAATGTTCTTTATAAGCATGTATGGTTGCTTTCCAGGTACTCCTCTCACAGTCATGAAACATGCATGATAGGTTGACAGGTCATTCTAAAGCCTCTCTAGGGTTTAATGTAAGTGTGCACGGTTGTTTGTCTTGTTTGTCCCAGTGTTGGCCCTGTGGTGAAACTGGTGATCTGTAGGGTGGCAGTGGGCACAGGTTCCTTCCCACTGAACTGGATAGAAAAGGTGTGGAAAATGTATGGATGGAAAATAAATAAATGAATGAACAATTCTGAGAGGCAATGCATGCATTTTGTGCAGTTTAATCATGAAACCAGTGACATCAGTTCCAAAATGATTACAAGTTCTGTACTTCACACATGTTTATCTAATTAGAGAATGTATAACTTAGTCATCACCTCGTCGTCAAATATCCTAACAGCAGGAAGGTGCCCTTAAATAAATGAAATAAGACATAAATATGTTCAAGGTTTACACAACACACAATTGCCAATAAGTTTAGTCCCCCCCCTCCCCCCCCGCTTGCTCCATTTTAGTGATTTTTTCCCCCAGAGTTTCATCTAAAAGATGAGTTACGTAACTTTCTGACCATAAAACTCAACATTCCGGACTCATGTGATGGCACAGTAACATCCATTATGGGCATTTCTGGAGTCACTGTCCTGAAGCTGACAAACGGTACCATACAACTTTTTTATCTGGGACACCGCTGACGTTGCAGCCGTGTTTCATTTTACGCAGCGCATCACATGCTAACAAACGGATATAAACACACCAGCAGTTTTGAACGCGCACCGTGGCTGATTCAGCAAAGAAACACAAGAATATATCTTTAGAGGAAGAGAGAAAAAGAAAGAGACAGAACAAGAAATAAGACAAGAGTCAAGATAAAAGTAGTTCTCCTGAACAGGTAAAGCATGCGTCTTTTACGTTGCCATGGTTGACCTCCACTAGTGGGCAGTGCTGAGTTCATTTAACGACGTTAGTTTCAGACAACGGTTAGCGGTGGTAATACGTCGCTATAAAGTTGTTTCTAACCACTCAACACCCCCTGAACATTCACATAGCCTTATTTAAAAAGCCTTGTCTTCATTCTTCTGCATTTTTTCCCTTCCTGTTCTTCTTCTTTCATTTGTTTCTGCTCAGCACTGCCACTGCGGTTTCCGGTGGTATTACTCCGTCTTCTGTGTTGAGTGACGGATATGCAAGGACCCTGTAAACGCACCAAATGACGTGCGTAACCGACGCAGATCCGTCTTCTGCGTCGAGCATAAATGGGCCTTTAGAATCACTCAGTAAAGTGAGACAAAAGAAGATGTGAAACGTCTGTGTTTATCTGTTTGTGCTTTCCTGAGAGAAATGAGTGATGTCAAGTGTCTCCTTTTCTCTTCTCATTTCTTTTCATGTTTCTACAAAATGTTTGTCACCCTTGTATTTTCTTTCTCTATTTTTTCCGTTTAGTCTGTTCCTGCAGAAATAATACAAGTTCACTTTTGCTTTTCTAAATGTGCCACCTGTGCTTGGCTCCTCTCTCTCCTAAACTGTGACAGTTCGCCTTTTCTTGGCAATTCATTTGACCTCTTGTACCCATTGGATTTCTGTTAAATTGGTCAGGAAGACATAATGCTTCACGTATAGTAATATGGACCAAGTCTTTGTGTACTGTACAGAAAGTGATGGCAAAAAATGTCTCCCATTATAACTTCCTTTCTTTCTATCTTGCTCTCACTTGTTTCCCCTCTTTGGCCTGGCAGAGCAAATTTCTTGGGAAGCACTCAGCCGAACAAAATGATTCCACACCAACAGACAGCAAGATGAGCGAGGCAAGGACAGCCTTTGTGTGTGTGTGTGTGTGTGTGTGTGTGTGTGTGTGTGTGTGTGTGTGTGTGTGTGTGAAAGAAAGACAGAACATGTGTGCGAGTACTATGCACTCGTACTTTTAACTTTGACTACTAGGAGCAGGGATTTATTTAATTATCTCTTTTTGGCTAAAAAGCCATGTACTCAATCTTTAATGCTTCATTTGTTAAAAAGGCTAACAAGGTCATCTGTTTGGATATGTTACAATTAAAATTATATAGTTCACAATTAGGGTAGATTTAAGGTAGCAGTGATGGTTAAAGTAAAGGGTTCTATATTAGAAAAACAGCACAGCCAATGTGCGTGTTTATATGTAAGGGAAGGGGTTTCTATCAATAAGGAAAATAAATAACATCTTTATCACCTAATCAGTCTTGTCCACCAACTGCCTGACCTCCGCCTCCCTGTCAGAGCTCATGGCTGACTGCCTCCAAAGAGCTGGAGCTGTTTGTTTAAATGTAAAGGTAATCAGGCCCAGCGTGCCGCATGGGATCCAACACAGCCAGAGAGAGACAGATGGGTTGATCCCCAGGGAAGGGTACAAGGACGGGCCAAATCAGCAAGTTCTGTACCCTTTTTCTAACTGTTATGAGTTATCCATATCAATTCACAGAAGTAAAATTGTGATTGAAAATGTTTTTGCGAGCTTTACTGATTCGGGGCACAAATGTTTTTCATGTTTAAACTGTTGCTATTTGGTGCTATCTAAAAATCTTGCTCCTCTCGCGCTGAAGTAATTCTGTGGGCAAAATGACATGGTTATGTCAAAGTACACACTGATACTCTGGTTATGAAAGTTTAGAGGTAAAAAAAGAAAACAGTTGCCTGCCTAACTTCATGACTTGATAAAATGAGCTTTGCTACTTTTAAATTTGTATTCAGAACAAACAGGTTTCTCCCCTTGAATAGAAATCTTCCCTCTTTAACCCATAAAGTGTCTTCCATGTTATGGTTATGTTATTGGTTGAATGTCAGGGACATAAATGTTTAGGATAAGGTGGAGTTGAGCTCATGTTAGGAACATTAGAAGAAGAGGGAAACCAACATGAAGGAGGACAAATATTAATTATGTTTGACCTGTTCATGCAGAAAAAGATCCACTATTCGAACACCAATGCATTTAGTTTTTTTTAAGGTCTAACTAATCCCAAGTGAGGACTATTTCTTCCAAGACCATGAGCTGAAAAATCATGTGAGTTACAATAGTCATCTTCTGTAGTTTAAATTCATCTCATAATCAGAATAGAATGAGATTTATTGAAGTGGATATCAGTGTATTCATCTCCGTATAAAATATTTACAACAACAATGTACATTTATTTGATTAGTTATCTCATCTGTAGTTCTAAAAAATGTTTCCAGGTATGCAGTGAAAATAAGTAAAGCTCATCAAATTCTTTAAAATTAATTTGAATGCAACACTACATAACCTTCCAACCTTAAAAACTCTGCTTCTGACTTGTTTTGTTGGCACACTGACATTTGCAGTTCTCCAATTCTGAGAAATCACAACTTCTTACTTTTTTTTCCCCCAGCCCGGGGCATCACATGACAGCTACGTTTTGCTTTATCACATGCCAACAAAGACATCAACACATTGACCATTTTGAACATGCACCATGGGTGATCATCAAGGAAAGACAAATGGGCAATATCAGGAAGTCAGGAAAAGAAAGAGTGAAAGTGAGCAAGCAGGAGATAAGACCAGAGTAAACATCCAACCGACTTTTACTGGCTGGAGAGAGCTCAGAGAAGAGACAGGATGCAAGACGTATGCCGCTGACAGCTGGCGCTTCACTGAGAAAATCTGCCAAGTTCAGTAGTGTCACTTTAAAAATTATTTCAAAAATAATTTTAGTCCTGCCCTCCTTCATCCATCCATCCATTTTCTGTACCGCTTAATCCACGCAGGGTCGCGGGTGGGCTGGAGCCTATCCCAGCAATGTAT
>JBBBVU010000017.1:7427148-7449527 GCA_037177055.1 Atherinosoma microstoma
GGCTCAAACTCAGCCCGGGACTCGAACCAGCGACCTTCTTGCTGTGAGGCTGCGGTGCTAACCACCACACCACCGTGTGAGAGTATTGGCAAGAGGATGAAAGATTTTTTTTTTTAAATTCTGCTAAGCTAAAAGCAGATAGGCTAAACAAACCCAAACTTTATCAAAGTCGTACTTCTTTAAGGTCATTTGAAATTAAGCACATTTATTGAAAGTTAATCAAGAACACACATGCGTGAATCCACAAAAAACAACAAATAGAAAACTATTTGTGATCAGGGCGGCTTTAGGAACAGTAGGAGATGACACTTACTGGGCACTGACAGAACTGTTGGTGTTTGATATCATCACAGTGGCACCGATAAAAAGAGCAGATCCCAGTTGGACTCTGAAAGGGGTCAGATAGCTGGAGGGAGGTGTGTATACATGGAGGGATGTTCTTTAAAGTTGTCTGAGCAGACCTGTTCTAGACAGATGAACGTTGAAGAACATTTTGAAATGAAGCCCTGCTCTGCAGAGGAGTACCTGTTATAGTAAAGGAATAGTAAAGGAAAACAACTTGCAGTAAGATGTATGCTCACTCTATCAACATCCAATGCTGCAATGAATTGTGGTCCATCTGCTGGTGACAGTCATTGCTCTTTGTATCCAGTCTTTGCTGCTGGCTTCCTCAATGCGTGGATGTTGTAAATCTGGCCAGCTCATTAGCACTGACAGAGGAAATGCTAGCAGCCCACCTGCTCCCCTCCACCCTCTTTATGGCTCCACAAATTAAAATAACATTAACACACCGTCTCTCCACTCTTCCTACTGCAATGTTCACCTTGACACTAACATTGCTGTGTCTGCTCAGTGCTGTTCAGGCCTAGTTCAAAACAACTATTATTCTGTTTGGACAGCCCTTTAGCCCTCTGTGTTTTCTTTTGGCTTCTTCCATTCTCTTTGGTGTTTTGTGTCATTTTGCCTGTGTTGAATCTCATTATTTGAATTCTTTGTCGCCCTGTCAGTCCTGCTCCTTTACTTTTACCATCATCCCTCACATCCATCACCTTTCCCCATCTTTTTCTCTGATGTGCTGATGGCACTGTAACCCCAGTTACTGTGGCATGACCAGTGAGTGACAGCATGATGAAGTGATGTCGCAGCATGTTTGCTTTGCCCGCTAGAGGTCAGTTAAGGTCACAGAGGTAATGAGGCCATAAAAATGCAGGTACAGAAAGTTGTGAGGAAATAAGATAAGGTAGAAAAAATGGTAGAGGAAAGAGAAGAAAGTGCAATCAGAAAGAAAGTAACTCCTGAATGAACAAAGCTCCAAAATGAACAGAGAAGTGGAGGAGGTGAAGGCTTCATAAACAGCTCTAAACAGATTGGATCGCGTGCTGCTTATTATCGTAACATGTAGTCATGAAAATAAGACGGAATTAGCTGTTTGTCATTTGTCAAGCAGGACAGGCAAACCCAGTCATTTTGACTCAAGAATAAACATGCTCCACCTGCAGAGTTCTCATTATGGACATGTTTTATTTTCTCAAAGTTCTGTTTCTTTATTACAGGCTTTAGCTAAAGTAAAACAAGAAAGCTGATGAATAAAAGATTCATTTGTTTAGTGTTTTAAGGGACTGATTAGATTGCCTCAAAGCTAGAATTTTAGTGGTACTGAAAAACTAGCAATGTGTTGTGAGCCACTGAGGGTCAAAGACAGTCCTTTTTAATAGTTTTCTCAAGGCTGAACTGAAGCCTATTGTTCACAGAGCTTGGAAAGTCTGAGTCCCACACAACTGTGTCTTGGTTCCAATGGCCTAAGAGAATCTTCACTTGTGGGTGATCTAAACAACCTCTTCTAAATACTCCTTATTTCTTCCATTTATTTGTCTGACTTTGTGGATTGGGAAAAGAAAAAGCTAGTGGCTTTGAAGATTTGGTGAAGAGTCAGAAAGGGGTATGTACTCAATATAAACACAACAAGACATGTGGGGGTGTTTTTTTGTGTGTGGATTCAAGTCCCTGTTTGAAGTCCTCCACTCCATTCTGGCAATTACTTCATATCAAGGATTAGATGAGGGAAGAAACATAGAGGAGACAGAAGATGGAAAGAAAAAGAGAACTGAGGAGAGAGGTAGCACATTCCGAGAGAGGACACAGAAGTAAGAGAAACTGAGGAAAACAGAGACTGAGGTCCCCACTGCAGGGACTGATTTTACAACTCCTGAAAGGAAGCTGCAGACTCTCTCAACATGAGCAAGAAGCTCTTTAAAACATGAGCAGATCACAAAACCAATCCAGAACAGACCAAAATGGACTATGAGGAGTTGATGATCACAGTAAAATTGATGAAGCCAATATGCAGTTATGGTTTTTTGAACAGAGTATATTTTACTATCATTTCTTAAGATTCAAAACCAAAATCTAGCTGCCACAAACAGGTTAGAGTGGTCATTACTGGCCAAAATGTTCACTGGAATGTCACAAGTTTTTCTGGAATTATTGTTTTGTTGTTCATAAAAAATTTAATGAAATTACAATTTTCCAATGATTTTACATTGAAATTATATTTTCTGTAAAAAGAAGTTGAGCTAACTTAATAAAAATAAATCAGATGCTCTGCATTGTATTTATTTACTTGGATGCAGTAAGTTAACACATTGCATCACCCTTACCTCTGGGATGTGAACAGTGTACGGCTGGCCGTGGAAGTTTGGTGCATTATCATTCACATCTCCAATCTGGATGTTTACTGTGTCTTTAACCACCTGAGGGAGGAAACACCTTCGTAAAACAGTTCAAAAGTAAACACAATTTACAAAGAACTACACTCTCTGAATATAGATATTTCTTCTAAATCAAAGCCGAAATTGAGCAAAAAACAGGTCAAGAATGTGATAGATTCCCTACAGTAGGTTTTTAGAAACTAAACTACGAGTGATACAGATGTCATATGAGAGAGAAATCTGAGTGATAATGAAAGTGAAAGACTGAGGAAGAGGCATATTTCTGGATATATAAGTGGCATGCAGTCAAACTGTATCCAGGATGTCAGCATGTGTAGGGATGTGTCATGACTATGATCACAGTGCAAATCTGTCTCTTACCTCTTGAATGTCACTCACGTAGAACTCAACCTGCATCTCTGACTTTGTCTGTTTGGGGACAGAGACACACATCATCACCAACTTTTCATGGAGATGTGACTCACAGGAACAATGCAGAAAAAGCCGAAGGAAAGGAAGATTTAGAAATGCCACGCAAAGTGCCTTGTGTGATTCTCTTGCAGGATAATACTGTACTTCTCACTGGTCTTTCATCATTTGATAATTTACACTGCATCTTCTATCTTAAAAAATTGCCTGTTCTGGGGGGGTAATGTGTAAGCGAATGTGCAGTGCGTGTGATGTTCTCACCTCACGATCGAGCTGTTGTCGAAGCCAGACCACACCAGTTTCCCTGTTCACAGAAAAATACCTCATGGCCTCTTCGCCTGAAACTCCGTACATAAGGGGCTCCCCCTCAGGATCAGTTGCCTTAAGCTGGGCTACAGATGAACCTGCCACGAAGAGTCAAAGGTCAGAGGTCTCACAGGGTCATAGGCCAGGACAAAGTTTTAATCTATACATGACCAATAAAAAAAAAGTTTTCAAACACAACATCTTTTATTCTAAAATACAATATTTCACTCAGATGTTTCTTTTCACCAAAGAGTGTTCACCTCCTCCATGTACGAAGTATGGAAAACAACCCAAATATGATAAAAAAATATATCATCACTGAAAATGAGAATCCTCACCACAACAATTTGCTGTTCGAGTAGACTATGCAACACTCTCAGGGTGCAAAACATTGCATGACAACACCAAACTGCAGTTAAATGTGCAGGGCTGGGTGATTTTTAATTGGTGCTGCAGTGGTTCACAGACTTCATTAATCACAGATCAGCTCAGACAAGCTGGATGATCAAATCCAGAGGTGGTGTGCCATTAAGTTGGCTAATCCACTGTGCTGGACAGATGTGTCAGGAAGACTGTGGCTAGGATGGTCACAGACACGAGCACCGAGACCTGTGACCCAGTACAGCAAATCTCATTACTGACCAGAGTAAAACTGACATACACAACTTGACAGAGTAAAACTGAAATGTTTTAAAGTGCACCTGACACACAATGGACTAAAATGGTTATGAATATATGTTAAAAGCTCTTTTCATTAACAGAAGACATTCACACACAGAAGGAGGTGTTCATGTGCACCTCAGTCGCCAGGTGGGAAATCGGTGAAGAAAGTGTTTTATAGGTGAAAAAGGACAAGAACCACAACATGGGGAAAGTGTCAAGAACTGTGCTTCCAATTTCATTAAATTAAAACACCTACGTGGTAAATACGGTTTCATAGTGATAGTCAGAGCAACAGCCTTAAAACAAGCACAACTAGTTCTTAACTTTGCTCCAAACAAAATGAATAAGTATATGTTGCTAGTTATGTCTTTCCAGTAGAGTTGTCATATTTCTGTACGATCTTTAATAAAATCTTTACAGCTTGTTTGTCTGCATGCACTGATCCACACACATGCTTGATTCTGTTATTGGCATTTGGTTTTCAGATTATGCACCATAGAAAAGGCTATGCATTCAGCTGGAGCCTGTTGATTTATAGTATGTATTCTGACATCATAACTAAAGTACACTAGAAACTAAAAAGTTGTGCTAATTTGCTAACATAAAAAGCCTTTTATTATTATTACTTTACCAACTGAAAGTAACTAATTACTTTTAAAGATAGTAGCCTAATCCTGTAGCTTAAACAGTTACATTTAAAAGTAACATTACCAAACACCTGGTCATGTTACTGTATCTGTCTTCTGCTGTGAAACGTCTATAATCAGTCTATTAAAACAAGCCTATTTTGAATGTGCCCTGCACTATATATCCATTGATCCATTGCATCTAAACAAATATGCTGAATTGTTATATTGAAAAGGTGAGTTCAATAAGTAGAAAAAAGTTAAAAAAGATGTAAATAATTTACGTATAATTGACATCCCATGTCTCAATATTAACATCTTAATTGTTTTCCTTGACCATCTTCCAATATTTTGCACTACAAAGTTTCTAAGCTTAAGTCCAAATAGTAAAAATACTGAGTTTTAGGAAGAAAGGATCTTCCACTCTCTTCCTAAAATAAAAGGAACTCCTGATAAAGGTCACTACAGACTTAGATGTAAATCTGAGGAAAACTGACCCTGCACAGTACAAGATGGTACAGGCCCTCAGCATTAAAAGGTTACTTAATACAAGTAAAAAGAGGAGGGAGAGCAAATTAACTGATCATACACACATTTCATGTACAGACACACAACACAATCCTAGCACATTTCTCCATGCAGGTACTTATTCAGACAAAAGAAGAAAAGCCAAACTAAATCATGTCTGTCACTTGTGCACCAGACCTCTTAACACAGCAACCAATTAGGCTTCACAATCACACATCCCTCTCGTTTTATTAATACACTCCATTTTCCTCTGAAAGGGTGGCAAAAATGACTAATTAATATAACGATTTATGAACCCCTCTCATTGCGGTCTAATGAGATTTATGCAAATTCAGCAGCTTCCAATATGAGTTATAATTTGGTTGAAGACGGTGCAAATTAAGCATTTTACCTCAAAGTCATCAATAATAACAGTTTTTTTTCTCCTGTGTTTGACTCTCTCGACTGTGAAGGAACTATCTGCTTCATGTGGGCAGACATGCTCTTGACTGAATGATAACAAATTATCATTTGAGACTATGAAGACTTATGCATAAGAGGCATAGCTGAGTGGAAGAATAATTCCTACTCTGAAGAAAAAAGGGAAACTATGACTACTTTATTACAATATGGTAAGTGGAGACTTGTGTGCTGCACTAGCTGGTAAAAATGTCATTTTTCACAGTCACTGTGCAGTTAAATTTCCTCTTAATTTTCTCTGCCTCATTTGAGACTAATTTCATTATATTAATTGTTATTTTAGCCTTGCCCAAAGCCACAGACATTGCAAGAAAAAATAGATGTGCAAAGTTAAAGATATTAGCAGCAGGATAAATAAACTTGGTGAGTTTACTTTTGTGGCTTGAATCTCGCACCTGCTTTCCAGAAGACTTGAAATGCCACTACTGAACTTTGGCAGATTTTCATACTTCGGCTCCTTCTAACGGCATCCATCTTACATCCCGTTTCTTCTCTGAGCTCTCTCCAGCCAGAAACCAGTCTGATGTTGACTCATCTTATCTCTTGCTCTGTCACTTTGTCTTTCTTTTCCTCACTTCCTCTGATATTGTCGTCTTTTCTGGATCAACCATGGTGTACATAAAAAATGGCCAATGTTTTGATATTTATCTGTAGGGCATTAAAGCCACAACAATGTACATAGTGAATGTCAGTGTGTCATCAGAAACATTGAGTTTTAAGGTCAGAAACGTCTGTAGTACTGCTTTATGCTCAAACACATGCTGACAGATTCAAAGAGGGACTAAGTTGGAGTATTTCTTTTAACAAGCAATTCAAGAAAATTGGAGCTTTGCATGCCTTTAAATATAATACAGTGTTACAATCGGTCCATCTATTGTTGAAGAAGAAGTGGATGAGGAAGTTGGAAATCCCATGAGGACAAAGGCCCAGTTTAACCCCTGGCTGTAGCCAACTATTTCTCTCACTAGAACTGCTTCCTTCATCAACCCCGACAATGAATTCAGAAGATCCCAGAGATATGCTTGGTACTAAAATGCTTCATCAGCAAAGTGTGAACTCATTTGGCAACATTCTGAAAGTCCTCCACTGTGGGTTCGATGATGGAAAGAGGATTTAAGTAAACATAACGACACAAAGTAATGAGGGCCAAGGTTTTTGTTTAGACAGTTCTGTAATAACCAATATTCCACACAGATAGACTGAGTGTGTGTAAGTGTGTACGTATGTGTGTGTACGTGCATGTACGGAGCAGATATCCTTCTAATGCTTATCTGTAACACTGTGGCACCGAGCCCTTTCCCCTGACAAATGATGGTATTTAGCAGCAAGTGATGCCAGTAGTACTGTTATGAATGATACAGTGCACATTAATGTTACCCCGCCCCTTCCCCTCAACTCTGCAACACTGTGCTCATGACAAGAGCAATGGGGTGGAGGAATCATCTTTCTACTTCAACTTACTCTCTCCTATTATCCTGTGAGTCTATTTCTTTCTCAGCAAATCTCTACTTCTTTAAGCAGAGGTACTAAAGTAAAACCAGAACAAACAATCTGAGCCATTGCTGAACAAGTAAAGCTCAAACTGAACTAAAGCATGTCCACATTTTCCTGCTAGATTTGGAGATATGTCTGTGTTCTCTTCTGGGTTCATTAATCTACAGACCTCAACCAATGTAACGCTACTCACTGGAGCTTTAAAGGATCCAGAAGATCCTGGTTATATTTGAAAGGATGCAGGAGTCAATTTCCCCAAATGATTTACTCAAGCAGTTCCATCATATTTCTCAGAAAACTTGAAAACATGTTTATCGCAATGACTAAACTTTGAAGAAACTTCAGGGGAAACCTTGATAAAATATTGAGAGTAATAAAATTTTAAACAGTTCAGGTCAGAGAGCAGAGAATGGGTGAGCCACAAGGAAGGATGAGCATAATTAGAAAGCAGAGCAGAATGGCTATATATCTGAGATAAAAGGAAAAGGAAAGCTCCAAGGTTTGCTAAAACATGTAACAAATACACATCATTACTGAAACAACCTCTGTAAAAGTTAAACTGTTGCTGCTTCACTGTCAAGATTGAAAAACATGTTACAAAAAAAAAATACGAACAGATGAAGTCTGAAGCGGCATATGACTAAAAGTAAGCAGATAGAGGGATGGAGGAAAAGAGAAGACTTGATAACCTGTACACAGCAGCACCTGAATGTTTTACTCAGCCCAACCTTTTAGGAGAAGCAAAGCGGGTAGTGCTGGGAGCTAAATCAGCCACTGGAGGACATCAATCCCTGCTGGATCAATAGGAGTTGCGCACGTTAGATGGGGACTAACCTCAGCCCTGCCTGGGCCTCAGGCTTCTCAAAGAAAAGAGGCTGTAGGCCAAAGCCCTGTTTATTATGTTGGTGACATCTCTAGACCTCTCGTTCATCTGAGTTCTGATTCACTGGGACAGGCACTGTCAGCTCTGCAATTTCAGGCATGCTTTGAATTATAGCTTTGAATTTTATGGCGCACAAAAGGCTTAATGGGTATATGGGCACTGTTCAGCTGTCTACCACGGCAGGGGCAAACAAAAGAGAAGATGAAGCCACCTCAGATCAATGCTCAGTCTGACTAAGTGTGGAGGACAGGCTGGAGAGAATCTTGATCTTTACCTGCTCTGTATAAATACTTGATGGATAGTCTTGGGCAGGGCCAGTGAGACTTGGGGCTGAAGTCATGCAATCAGTAGGCTGATGAGTCAGTGTGGTGCCACTCATGTTACTGCACTGTCTATCTGCTGACAAAGAGAGCCTTCAAACACGTCAACAAAGCCAAGCTAGAGCCACGCTGCAGCCACGCTGCCTCACATCAATCATTCCCATCAAAAATTCACATAGGCAAACACCGTCTTGGACTAACTTGCTGTTTGAGCTCGCTGGGTACTCTGTATTTTTTACTTTAAGTGGAGAATTTGTCACCTCACAGATGTGAAGAAAAATTGAACATTGCACTCTTTGTAGAGCAGCTCTAATGGAAAGCCTTATCATTTGTCACATAGAGGAGTTGTGATTATAAAAGGGTGACTTCAAGCTACAGTGTTGTATACTTTTCAGCAGTACATACATTCATCAGGCCTGGGACAACAGGCACACTGTTTATGAGGGATTTCACATAACTATGTTCAGTGACTGAGACTGCTGCTGAAATAAAAAGGGTTTGATTATTCAGTATTATTGAGTGTTTTCACATTGTTTCAATAACTTAACTGAAAGATTCACAGATCAAGAAACTGAAGAATGAAGCAAACTTCAGATTTATTAAAATGAGAAACAGGAATAATGCAGTCTGTAAACTATAGACATTATAACATAAAGACAAGCGCTGCATTTAACTTAGAGCTGCTCGGTGGTGTGAGGGTTAGCACTGTTACCTCACCACAAGAACATTCCCATTTGTGAATGTGGGTCGGACACTGCTTTCTGCAGCACGGTGGCTCCACAGGGAATGGTACTGGCTCTGTTCCCCTTCACTCTCTACACGGTAGACTTTTCACACAACACCTCCACCTGTCACCTGCTGAAGTTCTCTGATGACTCTGCTATCATTGGCCCCATCACAGATGGGGATGATACTGAGTACAGAGAACTCACGCAGGATTTTGTAGATTGGGAACCTGCGGAACTACATCTAGATCAACACACACACACACAAAAAGAACTGGTGGTGGATCTCCGACTAACTCCCCTTCAACACCAGTGAACATCCAGGGAATGGATATATAGATGGTGACATCTTATAAGTACCTGGGGGTTCACCTGAAAGATAAACTTGACAGGTCACTTAACACTACTGCACTTTGCAAGAAAGGCCAGAGCAGACTTCACCTGCTGAGAAGACTAAAGTCTTTTGGAATGCAGGGGACGCTCCTGAAGAACTTTTTTAACACTTTGATGGCATCAGACATTTTTTATAGAGCTGTCTGCTGGAACAGCAGTATATCTGCTGTGGAAAAGAAGAAACTGAACAAACTGATCAAGAAGGCCAGTTCTGTACTGGAATGCCCCTTGGAGCCCTTATGATGCATAAGCTGCCATCCATGTTGGAGAAGAGCTCCCAACTCCACCAGAACACTGACAACACTGCAGAGCTTCTTCAGCGACAGACTCCATCACTCCTTCAGTGTGTGGGGGAGCACTATCACAGGTCCTTCCTTCCTGCATCAGATAGACTGCAGCACTGGTCCCGGTACACAATAATGGGTACAGAAAATGACTAAATTAATACATGCTTTTAACTTAGACTTTAACATCCAAGGTCGGTGAGAACATCACTCAGCTGCTCATGACTGCAGAGTAAAAATATAAGCTGTGCATTAAAATTGATCAAACAAAGATGACTTCTGAGCTGAAATCCTCTCCAGTCATACCAGCATTTGACCCCGGCTCTTTCAGTTGATCTGACTCGTATAAAGCACTTTGAGAGTAATTTGTGAGTCAGATTTCATCAGGGAATTAAGTAATTGTTTCAGGCCCATCCTTTCAAGAGACTCCTCAGGGATGTATGTTTTAACTTACTTCCTCCCCACCAGTCAAGCACAGTAAATTAATCTTTCTATTCCTTTAGAAATAAGATGGAAATGAATTGAAATCTGCTCATCGCCGTTTTTTCTGCCAATGGTGCTTTGAATTCTGTAATGTCTACATATTCAGGTTGCTTCGGGGAGCCAGTTAGATGTGGAAATAAACTAAGTTGAATCTATCTATCTGGAATGATAATGGTCCAGCGGCCAGACACAGAGCTTGAACCAGTATTTCCATACAGAGAGAGATGCACGCATTCACAGGATATATTTTATGGCTGAAGAGAGGATGATGCTGATTGTTTATATTCCTGTAGGGTAAGGATAGCCATAGAGAATTAGACAGTTAATAAGAAGAAGAAAGAAAAAGGAGAGATACAGAGAGCGAGGTTTGTTGAATCTCTGCAAGCTTGTATATTTCATTTTTAAAAATGCATCAGTAAAATGGTGCATGTTTTGTAGATGAATTCAATTTGCTAGTTAATTAGTTGGTATGAAATACAAATAAAGCTCCTCTAAGGAATTTATATTTAAGAAAAAAAAGATATAAATAATTTTACATGCTTTCTGTTTATTAACCCTTTTATTATTCACTAGCTTTTTCTACTTTGTCTATGTCTGTGCATGCACACATGTGCATGCGTGTGTCTGTACTCGTGTTTGTGACATCAATAACTGTGATGGGGAGGAGAGCCGAAGACAAATAGTGCCAGCGGTCTGGCTTTAAGTGACTCCTGTGTTTCAACAACACACACCATGAGTCCTTGGGAGAGTGTGTATTAATCCAACAGATTTATGACTAAATCTGTCACGGATGGGAGGAGAACACCCTCTGCCTTTCCTTTAGCCATTCCAGGGAGAAATACACACCTCCTAAACCACGCACTCAAAATTTACACAGCTTTTAACTTACCAGACTGTACATACTCACAACCATGATATACTCATCCGGGATGAAAACTGCTGATATATTCAGGCAAGTGTTGATACACAGCTTGAAAGGATGCATAAACACACATTTATGGTAGCATGTACTGACATGGTGGTACAAAATGGCAAGAGGCGACAGCCTGACACTTCCTGGTAAATAAATTGTTTGCTCTAAAGTAATGAAAACAAATTGACTTCATACTTTCACATGATTCTGCACTAATGAAAACATATTATACGTATTTATACTGGACTTTTACCAGACTGCTGTAAAAGTCACACATTGGACCTTTGTACTACTGACGATCTGAATGTGGGGTAAAACACATATTGCACATGTGTGTGTAGAAAACTAGGCTCACAACCTAAAATAAGCCACAAAAAGCCAAAATGTTAGTAGCTCATGTTGGAAAAACAAAGTCTATGCTGTGTTTATAAGATATGGGGTTATTCTATTTTGTTCAACCTAGTTCACCAAGTTCAACTAAAAAGTATACCAGATTTTTCTAAGAAGTTGTCCAATCTACACTTTGAACACCGCAAGTAAAAGTGTGTTTTCAAAGACAAAAGAAAAAGCTATCCACATAAAGTGAGACAATTAAGAACCTCAGCAAGTATTTGAAGTTGCCCGTTGTTCAGACATGAATCATTCATTGCCTTGACGATGACAGCAATTCAGCACAGTCTAAAATGAACTGATGAGTACGAGGCACATGATTGAATGTATAATACACCCAAGTGGTGCAATGATGAAAACACTGAGTGACAAGGCGGTGACTAACCAATCACATTGCAAAAGTCAGAGGACAGCGAAGGACATTAGTGGACAGTCATCCCACGCGTCGGTGAGGAGAGGCAGACCTGTCACTGCAAATTCACACGCAGCTCCGTTCAGCCTCCGATCACACAGGAAAGCTTTTTGCTCTTGCTATATTCTGTTCCTTCCCATCATGGTCTTGCTGTTCCCAAACTCTCTTTGATTTTTGTCATCCTTTTGTCACGCTTCGTCTTGCTTGTGGAGGGCAGACAGAGGGACACAGGCAGCGCTGATCGGAGTGGACAGGTGGCTGTGTGCTGCTGAGGCTTCTGGAGTGACGGCTGAGCCAGTCCGGCCTGTCGTTGTCACAAAAGTCAATGGTCGCCCCAAACACACACATCCACTCCAAACCACACCACTGCCAACATGCCAACATGTCCATCAACAATGGCACTTTGTGACACCTGCCTAATTCTTTCTCCTCCTTTCTGTCTTCACGTCTTGCTCCATTCATCCAGTTTTGCTGCTCACTTCAGTTTTTAATCCCTTCCTTATTCTGCCATTTGCCTCTCTCTTCTCTTCCTACACTCCCACTCTCCCACACTGGCCCTCTGCTGACCTCACCAGGGCTGACTATTACCTGTGAGTGAGCTAAATCACAGCCAGGTAATGGAACATGCCACCTTCACTGAGAAGCTGCACACACATAACCACATTCACATTAAAACAAAAGCCTCTCCATTTTGACCTTTTCCCTTTTCTCTCCCGTTTACATGTTTATCATTTGGCCCTGTGTAACTGAATTATAGGGCTGATGTTTTTTCTGTCAGCCCCGAGGATGTGAATGGGAATGTTGTGGAATGACAGGAGCTGAGGTCAAGAAATGAGGCTTTGGCAACTTCGAGCTGGCCCACAGCTATACAAAGTCAGTTGAGCATAACCTCAGAGAAAGTACTGCTTTTACTATTAAAGCTTTACCTGGAATGTGAGAGAGTCCTGTTAGATCTTGTTAGCTGTGGGACATGTTTACATGTACGTATGTATACATAGACCACACTTTATTTGTTTACTTTACAATCCTATGTGATTGAATTATAAGTGACTGCTTTAATTGAATTATAGTGGTTATGTTTTATTTTGTGTTGATATGCTGAGGCTGTCTGTGATGGTAAAGGTATGATTGTGGTTATGTGAGGGGTTTGCAACATGTGTGTGATAAGTTCCATAAATATAAATGTATTCTGAATTTTATGTCTTGTAAGGCACATCCAGGGATGTTAGGGCCTTTGTTCTAATACAATTGGACTTTTATAGTATTAATTTTTTTTAAATAATTTATTATTTTATTTATTGCTGTTTTTTATATTTTACCTATTGTATGATTACTGTCATTCATCTTTTGAAGATGGAAATTAGACTTAGGCTATAATCTGAAAAATTTGAAACAAAAAAAACCAGCAGTGCACTTCCTGTTTTTGATGACGGAATCAGTGAAGAATCAGTAAAGAACCAAGGCAGACAGGTTATCGTAACTAAACAAAAAGTAAGGACTTTTGTGTTTGGTTGATTATTTCTCCTCTTTAATATTACCAACTGGTGTTGTATTATACATGGTTACAAAGCCTGATTAGTCACCTTTACAAGATATAACTTGGAAGTCGAGTTTCTGGGGAATGAGCAACATAGCTAAACATGTGAGAAATGCCCCAAAGAATTGTACCAAGTGCTGCCAGGTGTGTGTCAGGCACAGATGTAAGACTGGTACCTGATAGAGATATTGAAATGTGATTCTTGAGCCAGCGGCGATCCCATAAATCCAGAATCTGGGACCTTACTCCATCCTCCAGGATGACACTGCCCTTCCCGACAGAGCCAGGATCATTAGATTTTGGGAGCGGAGAGGATGGGATGGCCTGCCATGAGTCCAGAACAACCCAAGTGAACACTTGTGCGATCAGCTTGGGTGCTCTGTATTAGAGTGACCAACAAAACCACGCTGGTTGATCTTAAAAAACTCCTGGTTGAGGATCCCCTCGTTGCCATCGCACAGCATGTTGACCAGCATGAGGACGGGGGTGCCAAGCTGTTGTAGCTGCATATGGATCTTCCACACACTTTTTAGGTCCAAAATGTAAAAACTTGCCTATGTGTGTTGTTTTTTCCTAAATACTGCGGGAGAGTGCAATTTAGCTTTGGATAGGGAGTATGGTGTGGTAAACAAAGCTCTGTTTTGGATTTGATTTCTTGTTAATTCAATAGATGCAGATTTAAAGTCTGAGCAAATAAAAGAGCCATCATTTATACTGTTAGCTACAGCTGTGTTTAACAAAGGAAACAACCTAACTTTTACTCAAATAATACCACATTGTTATAAATTGATTTATTACCATAGAGGAGTCCCAGCTCAAGACCCTGAATGGTAGGAGCTGTAGTATTAACAGTAGTAACAGCATTTGTTAAGCTGAGCTTAGTTATTCTAAATGTGTGAATCACCTTATAATAGTGTAAAGAGTATAATTGACCAATAATACTTTTTTTTTCAGTTTTACATTTACAGAAGCAGCCAAAATGACTCAGTAATAGGTGAGTCATGCTTTAGCAAAGGTACGCATCTATGTCCTGTACGTAGAGATAAGAGAGGTGGACACACACAGTACTCCAAAAAGTCAGTGGCTGTCTGAATGTGCACGCTATTCCCTATATAGTGCCCTATATAGTGGTCACGCCATTTTCTACGGCTGTCCGAATGTCCAGAGAGAAAAAAGTAGTGCACTCAAAATTACCCACAATGCATCTTGAAAAGTAGTGAGCATTGATGGAACCTAGACGGGTCAAAATACACCACAATTCATTGCGGGCAGGATCTCTATACACTTACATGGTGTCTTGCTAACATAACAAGCACCATTCTCCTTTATGATTATTAATTCAATTCATGTTAGTAAGAAGATGATAAAGTTTAAAACTGGCACCATTTCTCCAATTGAATATGCCGCATCAAGTGACGAGTGGCATGAACATCAAAGCAGGTTAAAATAAACTTTAGACCGTTCATTTTCTACTGAATAGATATTCAACAAAGAAACAATAAAATACAATATAAGGAAATTAAATATTTTCACATAAGAATTTGGATTTGATTTGGAATGTGGTGACAGCTGGTAGTCACGTGATCTGTGGCGGGGAGAAAATAGTCAGCTTCGTGTCCGAATCGCCAACAGAATGAGTGCACTATATAGTCTGCTATATAGTGCATCCCTATGTAGTGAATGAGGGGTTAGGGGATAGTGTGGACATTCGGACACAGCCAGTGTCTGAGGACCAGGAAAATACAACATGGTGACACAAACCACCCTCTTTACTGTTGCTATTGGCTCAAATTATACTCCTGAATCCAGGATGCAAGTATGCTACAGTACCCGAAGCACACGGACAGTTTAAAGCTGATCAGTAACAGAATAATGAGCGCATCTTCTTATCATCATCACAGCACAATCTCAATGTTAAAGAGGCAACTGACATTCCAGATTTGCGAGTGAGAAGACACATTCAACAGTTAATCTTGTAATTTGCCAACATCTAACGAGTGGATGTCGTCCTTATTTACCCTTCCATTTTTAATTGGAAACTTTCCTAATTTAGTTTCACTGCAATAGTGTTTCTTCACCAGTCCATATGGTGTAACAGTTGTAAAATGACATGATGCTCCAGATACCACACAAACATGTCGCATCCTGCATTGTCAGGTCCACCTCAGCTCAGTGCAGCTGACCAAGGCCAGCTGGACTTTATATGGGCAGAGATACTTGTGCATCTCTTTCTTTCTCATTTCTCCTTCTCACTCACTTACGTCCATCTGCCGTGAAGCCCCCCTAAACCTGATCTCCCCCTCTGCCAGGAATCTTTTCCCATCTCTCCATGTGTATCACCTCCACTTTCACGTTTACATTTTCTGACAGCTGCCCATTCCTTCATCCCGCTCGTTTCTCTCCCTCTATCTTTCTCTCCCTCTCTTATTTTCCCTTTTCTTTGTATATAATCACTGTGCCCTTTCCTATCATCTCTTCACCTACTTTCTTTTAATTTCTTCCTCCTCTGTTTTTTCTCCCTCCTTCCTTTATTATCTTATCTCTCACTGTCCCCAGAAAGGTGATAGCAGGAGAGAAAAGAGACAAGGAGACACTGAGGTAAAGGAGACAGAACGAGAGGAAAAGGAAATAGAAAAGCTTAAAATGTGCTAAACCAGCAGAGGACTGCAATGCAGACATGCTAGAAACCAAAATGTGAATTTTGTTTGAGTGAGTGTGTTTACCTTTGCATGTTTTATCAGTTAGTGTATGAAATAGAAGGAGGGTGACTATGATAAGGCTGATGGTGAATAGATTTTTCTAATGTGTGTCCAAACATCCTGCTAGCCTTCAGTCCCAATCTGATGTCCTTTTGCCACGGACATTGTTTTCTTTTTTTTATGCTTAACATGCCACACTTGTTTTATGGATTATAAATGAACTCATTATTTGTAGTGCTCATTAGATTCAGGTCCTAATTAGGCCAAATTAATATTGTTTCCTGACAAAGACATCAGCACAGGCAAATTGGCAATTGCCCTCTTTGGTCAATCTAGAAAAAGGGACAAAATGTTACGGGGCAGCATGAATACTGTAGAGAGCAGTTCTGGTTGATCAGTTTTGTACTCATCCGTCTCTCGTCCTCTAACATTCTCTCTCTCTCTCCTCCATAAAAAAATGTTTCTTTTAAACGGCATGCTGCAGTCTAACCAAAATCATATCTGAAAAGTTTGAATGGGCATAAAAGTATTTTACACACATAATAGAGTGTGGACTTAAAGTTCTCAGACCTTTTCAAGTTTTCCACATTTTGTTAGAGTTCACACTCAAATAGATTCACTTTACTTCCCATTAATCTTTTCTCCTTCAGTCTACGTAATGACAAAGCAAAGGAGACTGAGGGTTTAATTTCAATAGTGGATTTCTTGTCCTGCGTGATTAAAGAATATTTCTGCGGCGATGATTGCCCCATAATGGAAACTGCTTTCTTGTCTGTAAAATATTGATGTGAAACAAATATGTAAATAGATGTGTTCAATTCATACAATTACAGAAATCCTTAAGTAAAATAATTCTGTATTGTGTTTATCCCCAAAAAACCAAAACAATAATAATAATCTTGTTGTCAATCCCTGAATAGAATATTTTGCATTATAAACTTTTACTTGTTCAAATGTGCAATCCACTCAACTGAATACTAATTCAAATATACGTCTATCAAAAGTACAACAAAGCACTTGTCTTCCAGGGGCCTCTGTTGGCCAGTTTTATGTCCCTACCAATGTCACATCAAACCTATGCCCTTGAGCCAATCCCAGTGTCACCTCCACTATTTCACTATGTTTTTGACATTCATTCAGTGCAGCTATGGAAGACTAGAGCAGCTTGCAAATTGGGGACTTTGGTTTTGGATAAACTTTTGTGCTGTTGAACTATGGAAATTGTACTTGTTGTGAAGAGCCTTATTTTGGTGCAGTCATTAAAAATGTGTTTCTAGCTACTAGCTGTTCATGGGTGCTAAGTAGGGGGGCGGTATAAACAGTATACAGATACAGGATATAGAAACGGTATAAATTTGGCCAACAGTAGAGATTTTTGCTTTACCGGCCTACCGCGATAGCTGCACTTACTTTAATCAAAAGCATGAAACGGGTGGGTGAGTATGAGCTGCTTCTTGTCAAGCAGACCGGTGCAACATTGATCATATGGATCTGACAGAGAAGTGATTGAAATGGAGTCCCACAGAATGCGGAAGCGGTGTGGGAGCACCGTGCTGCGGCTTCACTGTCGATTGCACAACTTAAGTCAATTGTGGTTCCACCAGGCGCACCGTGCAGTGCTTCTGAAGGTGCTCCGCTTCTCTAAAATGTCTTCTTGTCAGCAACGCTAACTTTGTGACACAACTCACCGGAAACGCAAAATATTTCCACACTGGTGATTTAAGAGAAGCAGGAGCGGCTTCAAGCTCCGGTGCTGCGTCTCCTTTATCTGCACTTGCCATGGTGTCATAAACTGCAGGTTAGCTAACTAGTGGCGTTGGCTACAATATGCTGCATCTTCATGTGCTTTTAACCTCTTTGCGCACCTCCCTGATGTATGCAAACCTAACCTGCTCATTTTGTGATCTTGTGATTTGAAACAATCACTTCTGTAGATGGGGGAGGGAAGGGGGGAAACACACACTCACTTATACACACACGCGTGCGCACACAGAAAAAAAGGAACGTTGATCCTCTCTTTGATTTTGATGCTCAAGACCATAACGTAATTTCGATCGATTACGATAAAAAAATCGAAATCGTCACACCCCTAGTTGTGACTAATAAAACAGCACCGCTGACTACTAATGTAGAGAGGATCATTGTGTGTTTGCCATTAAGAAAAGAAATGAACTGAATCTAATTTAAGGTTAATCTGAAACAATGTATAAACATTCTGATAGGGTCTGAAAACTTTCCTTTGGCTCTAAGTTTCTGCAGAGAAGCTCAGTGTTGTTCGCAATTGGGACTGGAGGCAAACTATGACACAGTTTATAGAGAAAAAGAACAAGATTTTGAAAAAGGATAGAGGTAGGGACACCTAGTTTGCAGTATTGCTTTAAAAAATGGCCCACACTTTTAACGAGGCAGTTTTAAATGTCAGACTCCTCCTTGGTTGGGAGATAAGAGAGAGGAGCTCCATTATGCTGCAGTGTGTCCAGCTCATCTTTCCACAAGTGTGTGAAATCACACACTTGAATATACAAATACCACCAACACACACAGTTCCCCTCTTTGCCTGTCATTGAACCTACAGCTGACATGCACATTGCGTGCATTGGCATACACACTTACATATCAGTAGACACTAAGTGCTGCTACAAAAACTGACATGATTCAAATATGCATTAAAAAAGGCCACAGTTACATCACTTTTAAGAAAATTGCAACATAACAAGACCAGAATAACAATGGAAAAATAATCACAGAGCCACCAGTAAACAAAAGAAAATGGCTCTGAGCCAGAAACAGGCCTGTAAATGGGGGACAGAGTACAGGCACCCCACTTGTCAATTAATCCTATCTGGCACCGGCACACTGGCCTTTATGAGAACAAATGTCAGCGCTCAAGACAAGGACGAGATAACCTTTCTTCATGCACACCAGCCTCCAACGATCGACATTGATAGTACACTGCAGCCATCTAATATGAGCTGATCCTGCATGTCAAAGGGTTTAGCAAGTTTGCTGTTCTGGAACTGATCAGATTTTGTTCATTCAGAAACGCTGCTTTGTTACAGGCACAAGTTGAGGCCAAACACTTCCTGACAGTGAACAATACTTTTAGCCTTACACAAATCTTCGGTCAACAAAGTGAAGAGGACAGATTCAAAACAGTCCCAGAGCACAGACATTTAAAAAACCTCCACTCATCCCATCAAGGACACCTAACCAAAAAACAACCACAAACCACAGAGAAACAATTACATGTTTTATTCTCCTGCTGTTTATCATGTAGATGTTTTGAAAACATAGTTTTGTGTCACTTTGTGATAATTAAATGCCTATGATTCAGTTTTTTCGATTTTGGTAAATTCTCTTTGTATATCTGTACAAACTTTCATGGTTGTTTCTGTTCTGTTTTGCTGCTGTCGTCCAACACCATGTGATCATTTTACATCTATCAGTATTTTACACGATTTCCACTGCTTGAATTCTGTTTTTTACATTTCTGTTTGATAACTTGGTCTGCATTTCTAATGGCCAAGCTGAATCTATTTTTTATTTTTTTGTGTTGCAGATTTTGCACAACTGTCTTTGTGTCTCTTTACAGTCCTTTGTGTTTCATTTTGTTGGGTCTGACATTTTGGTCATTCTGTTCTTTTATAGCCCTTCTGTGACTGAGTTAATTTTTTGTCACATTTTGGTTATTTTATGTCTCTTCAAAGTCATTCTACCTCACTTCATTTATGTCTTCTGCATCTCATTTTGGCTGTTCTGTCTCTTCCTGGGACAACTATTACATTTTTAGTATTAGACCCTGCCCGTGAAGGTCAGTTCATTAATCTGTCCGTGACCAGAAATCCTCTAATTTTCAAATAATTTCTTAATGACAAATAATGTTTGAAAATCCTTTGACCTAACATCTCTGTATCACTGGGAAAAAACGCCTTCTGGTATGCATTGCACTTGAGTTATGACAGTGACTTGCACATGCTTGTCCACCTTTAAAGGAGCAAAACAGATACAGGCAAACACAAAGCACACACACATATGCATTCCCACAGCTTCCCTGCAATGGAGTAGAGAGAGGTGGTCGCTGATGTGAAACATCAATTTCCAGGTTAGCTGCTCTGCGTGGCTCAGGCAGGTATCAGCTGTGCCCCACCTGGTCCAGATAAGCAGCTGCAAAAAGCTGATCTGCCACCCAGGAATGCACCTCTCAGTACTGGAGAATGGAGTAATGTGTGCACACATTCACAGACACACATGCACTCACATACATACAGTAAGAAAACAAATAGTATAGCTGAAGTACACCAGGAACAATCAACTAAATGTGTTGCTTTTTCAGTAAATGGTAGTTGTGATATTTCAAAGTCATTCATTTCTCCAATAGTGCAATGGGAACATAGAGGAGTGGGTTCCCTCTGTTTACACTTTGATCTTTTGACTTGCTACAACTGCAAAAAATTCAATTGGCCTAAACATGAGGCATTTGAGATAGGAGTCCTACAAGTTCAGACAAAAATCGTGTAACCAAACTGAACCATGAGATAAAACTCATTCTGTAGCAATGGAAAAAAAAAGAAAGCTAGTTTAACCATTGAAAATATTGTGACACTCTCTTTGAGGGCTCTGTGGGTCTAATCTCTCTCTCGCTTCCACAAATAACCCCACACAAACACCCTAAAGTAAACCAGCTGTGCTTTGTGTTTTTCTTTGTGACTCAGGATAGTGTGTCTATTGCTAACAGATACATATGTATGTGTGAAACTATAAACACACAAATAAAGACATAATCCAAATCATCAGACTGTGAGCTCCATTTGGAGGTTAACAGTCTTATAAGCCTATAACTGTGAAAACAAAACTGGTTGATCAGGTAACCTAACCGCTGCTGTCCTCATGGTGACGTCCGTCAGCATGGTGCTGGGTCCCTCAACCTGGTGTCAGACAACATACTAGCAGGCAATTTCAACCACACGTGTCTCTCACACACACACACACACAAACACACACATGCACACACGCGCGCACGCACAGACACACACTGCTCACAGTTTTTCAGATTTCCCAGTGTTTGCCTCTACCCCCCTGCATGGCCATACGATAAAAAATCTTTCAAAGGAAATGCGGAGATGAGTAAGATGACTGAAGATAACAAAAAAAATTAAAAGGTGCTGCTTTTAGGGTAGACCTATACAACTATGAGCAGCCACAAACAGCTGCAGTAAATGCTCTCTGAAGTGTCTCAGTCAGACAGATGAGATGGCAGGTCATACTTTGTTGTCACCAGGCTTTTTCTTCTTTTTTTTTTAATGTCTTGCAGGTAAGTTATATCATTTGTGATCAGTGCTGTCACTTATGAAGGCCAAACTGTCTTCAACAGAGTGTCACAAACACCAAATTAGTGTACTATGGAGCACATAATTCTTTTACAGGTGGGTTGCAAGTCATTCCCGAGAATTTCTCAGACAAAAATATGACATGTTCCAGTTAACAGAGGAAGTTTATAAGGTATTACAAAGCAGATGTACTGTATACATATGGTACTTCTACAATGCACAAACCCTATTTCCAGAAAGGTTTGGAAGTTTTCTAAGATATAATTAAAAGAACTTAAATTTATAATTCATAAGAATTAAGCTATCATAATTAATAAGTATAGTTAATATGAACCTTTATTTAACAAGGTTAATTAAAAAATAAGTTATTTTCACTGTCTTCACCGACCAACTTTCAACAAACCAAGAATTTGAAAAAAAAAAAAGAGTTGGAGAGAGGCGAAGAAAGACTGCAATGTTTATAAAGAATTTACCAAATGTACATGCGGAGGCACTCTGGAAGATTCTACAGGCAGAAAATTGATTAAGGGGAAGTTGTTATTATTATTGGGTGCAAAAGAACCATCCATCAAGGACTTAGTCTTTCCAAACTAGGATGGCTCATATCTCACTACAATGTATCACACTTGGTCAGAGAATCAATTAATAAATGGATAAATATTATAACTGTCATAGGCCACTTCTCCTCTCACCTTGGACTTGGTATTTTCCACTGCGATCTTTCACACCTGCTCCCACTCCCATTATCAGTCTCACCTGTAGCTCATCCCTAATCACCTCACCCATACTTAAGCACCAGC
>JBBBVU010000017.1:7454777-7468019 GCA_037177055.1 Atherinosoma microstoma
TTGGCACAAATCCTAAATTAGGGAATAAAAGGTTAAAATTGAAAAAGTGGATATTTTGGTGTTCAGTGAACTTATAGTAGTCATTTAATGCATAGTTCATAATTTTCCAAAGAAAAAAAGGGTTCTTGGGTTCTCCAGGGTTAAAAGTTCAATGCATTTACTATGGCAATAAAAGTATATGAAAGAACACAGAAGAAAAAGAGCTGGAAAAAGCTCAGTTAGAAGGTGTGTTTTTTTTCTTTTGTTGCTTTTTTTTCTTCTTAACTTGTCTTATCCAGCATCATAGCAAACAGAATAATGGTCTGGCTAAGGAGCTTTATGGGTATAAATCTGTTGATGATCTGAATTGTGTTTGTTTCTTATTTTGTTTTCAATTCTTAATTTGTTTGTTAATTTTCGATAATTATTTGTTACTGAATTTACATAATATTGCTGGACCTGACCAGAGAGGATAGAAAAGGATAGAAAGAGAGCAGAAAAGAAAGGGAGAATAGACAGAAATAAGAGGAGACAAAGATTCACCAGATAGAAAACAGTGACCCTTCAATCCAACCACAGACTCCAGAAAACCTGCTACACCTGTACAGAAACACAACAAAGAACTTCCCACGGCCCCCACGAGAAGACAAAGCAGACAACCTTAAGGAGTACCAACGAGAGATGAACAAGCTGGAAAGAAAGCATATCTCAACTAAAACTAGAGTACCAGAGACACACACAAAGAAAACTAACTGAAAGTATCCATGAGTAAATAAACCTACAGGACAACACAGTGACTGTGTCAGCATGCAGAATATACAGAGTGAAGAGGGTTCAAAGAGGAGTGATCATACAAATATGACTGCGCCTGCACAAAGGTCAGAGGCAGGCCAGGGGGACTTCGAGACGCGGGCGATCGGGAGCCACCCCAGAGCATGGACCCCAGCCACAACAGCGCTGCATCCGCCCAGGAGGCAGCAGAGGGAGGCCCCAGCCAGAGCTCCCCACAGCCATGCGGCACAGGCCACGGCGGGCCACGATAGGCAGTCGCCGACTAGCAGGGTGCTCCGCCCTCCAAAGAAGTTCCAGTTGAACTTCTTGCCGTCAACAATCGGCCGCGGTCGTTAACGTTTGCCACTGCCTCTGCCACTGTCAACAATTGGCCGCAGATTGGGGCAGTTGTGTCCAGCTCTGGTCCTCCAGGACCACAATCCTGCAGGTTTTAGATGTCGCTCTGATCCAACACTCCTGATAAATGGCTCTCCTTAACAGCTTGTTAAGTTCTATCCAAGCATTTTGGCCCATCAATCTGATTCAGGTGTGCTGCTGCAGGAAACATCCAAATCAGGGCTCCAGACTTACCTTTATGCATTGGTTGCAATGGTGTGCCTAACTTTTTAATTTGGGTACAACAGTAAAAAATTTAGGTGCACCCTAATTTACACAACGTCCCTCTCTGCAGCTCATTTTAATAATCGTCTTTTGATCATTTCATATAGACATTAATAGCTATTTAAGTTATTGTGAATAACCTCAAAGATTTGACGATGTTTCAATACCTACAGTTAAAATCAATTAAAAAAAGTTATTGGTCAAAAGGAATTTCACTTTCTACAAACGTTGTGCCAGATGAGAAATTAAAAACTGCTACCAACAAACATGGAACTGTCTCTGCTATTTACAAGTTGCTGATCCAGTCACTCCCTGGCTGCACAAAATCCACCAAATTGGGATAAAAACATTGGAACTGCTTTGACTGAAGAACAATGGGGGAAGATCCTAAACAATTCAAGTTGCTCAAAATGTGTACATCATAAAATTATCCAAATGAAAATTATTCACAGAACCTATGTTACTATGTTTACTAATATTTAAAAAAAAAAAAAAAGATCCAAATGGTTCAGATTTGTGCTGGCACGGATGTGGTCAGAGAGGCACACTTAATCATTTGCTGTGGTCATACCATGCTGTAAGAATGTTTTGGACCTCTATAATTTAATTTATCCAAGACTTGTTGAATAAGGAATTACCGAAACAATTTCAAGCAGACTTAAGGCCAATTTCATTAAAGCAGACTGATTAACAATCATAACTGGCTGAAAGATTATATAAACCTGTTATCAATGGAGAGTGCAACAACATTGCTCTGTGATCCCTGTGAAAACACAATTAATGAAATGACTCTTGAAAATGTAAAGGATAAACTAAAAAGCTCACATTTTTATATTGTTTTCTATACAGAAGCAAGTTACAACAGAAGTCCTTTCAGGTTTCATTTCCTCTAGAACAGGTTCATACTGTGTTCTTTTATCAAAATGTAAATGATCTTAGTATAACTATTAAATCACCAATTAAGATATTTCAAATAAAGGGTCCTAATAAACAGTCTGTTTATCTGATTTGCATGACGGAATGTCTTAGCTGTTCTGTGTCTGACTGTGAGTTCCACCCAGATGCCACGTGCATAGACACTTGCGCACACACACAGTTGAGCACACTTCCATCAGCGGACAGAGAGCAGTGTAGGAAAACACGTTAACCAGCAGATAATCATACAAAAATATCCAGAGATTTTTAAAACTCTCACATGGAGAAGATGTAAACACTCGCAGTCCAGCAAGAAGCAGCCAGAGTATTTCTCCTGCTCCGGTGTTACGCCGAGAACGTCATGTACATCACGGGAACGTGCACAGCTAAACAAGCTGAATCTACCATCATTGTAGGAATTTCTCAGTCGTATTATGGGTCTTCTTCACCTAGACCTGTGAAATGTAAGGCGCACTGAAGCGACCAAGAAAAAAATTAGTCGCACTCAACAAATTTTTGGCCGCATGTGTGACCAAAATGGTTGCACTCTAGAGGCCTTCAGGACAGCGGCCCACAAGGACCAACTCTGGGCACCCCTGACCTGTATAGCAGACCTACCACTTCCAATATTGTTTGCAAGCGTGAGCAGTTCATTTATGTATGTAAGCAAAAGTAAATAATAGAATCTTTAATGAAAAAAAGATTATTGTGCTTCATTCCATTGATCAACAATGTTCAAGTTTTGTCCTTTGTAATAACTTCAAGGCATCCCTGTTCACAGTGGTACACTTTTGCCAGTAAAGCCCAAAAATCCCTTTGCCCAGGTGTGTGGATTTGTAGTGTGGCTTTAGTAAACACAATGAACAGGGAAAGACATAACTTGTGAAAACTTTCACTCAAGTGAACCTGTGGTTCCTTGATCACAATGGGTTGCTCCTCATGGTTTCAGTGGCCTCCTACCTGCACCCTCAGGCCTCAGGAGGTAAAGAGGATTGCAACACAAGCTTTATGATCACAAACACTGTAGTCAGAATGCTAAATACTTCTCTTTAAAATCATTATACTAAATCCTTTTTTTGTACTATTTACACAGAGCTAAAATGTATGTGGCTGTAAATCCTATTCTATAATCCTTTTTGGCATTTGTAGCCATTTATTTTACTTTACCTTTATTTATTTCATGCTATCTTATTGGAATTGGTAACTTCAATATTTTAAGTAAAAGTTGCATGATCAATATAAGAACGTTATTATCTATTGGTAAATTAACCAAAGTTTTAATATATTATACAGTGAATAATTGTTTCATTAATTTAAAAACTGTTGAAAATAAATGACCAACTTAAAAATATTTAATAGATTACAATGATGATAAAAAATAACTTATTACCTCTAGCCCTAATTTAAAGTGATTTCATTTGAAAATTTCATGATCTTTCATTTAGCCAAACAGGGTGATAACCCATGACTTACAATGATTTACATGGTGATTCAAAAGAGATCTGAAATTCATTCTCCTCATTAATGTAATCAATACAGCCAAAAATCCTCATTCTCTGGTCTCCAAGACCTCTGTCAGTGATAATAACTGAATTTGTTTAAATAGACACACACAACAAATGATCACAATTTAATTATTATGTGCTGAAAAAAATATAAGCCTGAACCAAAATCTTAAATCTAATCAGACAGTAAAGCTGTATGCTCAGCTGGCATGGACTACAAGACAAGCAGAAGCATTCTAGCACACTGCGGAAGTTTCTTATTTCCAACAAATGTTGTTTCCACAAGTTAATTACTCAGTAGAGAGCTTAATCTGCCGAATCAGGGCAAAGTGGATTAAGAGATGCGAACGTTTAATCAAAGTGTTCTCTCAGTCTAATTACACATCTCATTTCCTGACACAACATACACTGTTATCTTCAACTACATTTAAATATCAGTGCCTCTGTTTAGATGCCCTCCCTCACCAGTGGTGAAAGATCCCACTGCCTTAATTTGAAAAACAATGATTAAATATCAATAAATATGTGTATATCCAAACTAAACAGACATCTAGAGGTGCACATGAGGACACATAGACATCTATAGACTCAGCATACTGAATAAAGACTGGATTTCTTTTCTAAACAAATAAAAACAAATCATCTGATGCAACTTTGTGTCACAGCTGTGTACAGCAGACCACCATGCAAGTATTATTCATACCTGTGATGCATCACAGGCATTATTCATAACAGTGGTGCTAATGGATTCCTCCTGGATTCTGTCTCACATGTAGCGATCTAACAATGGTGGATTTGCTTGCATTAAAATCTTTTTTTTTAAAAGATAGCAAAGAGTATTGGACTCAGTTGTGAAAGACATTATAAAGTCAGTGGTTAGAGTCAGAGCCTTCCTCAGACTTCCAAAACTAAACCTCTTACTCCTGACAGGGCAAGAGAAGCAGGTGTAGTTTCACATCAAAGATCCATGTTTGGATGTGTTCCCCATCTATCTAATAAATAATGTGCAGAATGTTCTTCTGGATGCTGTACGGAGTCTACTGGCTCAGAGTCCATGAACTAAAGTTACTGATTTTCTGTCTAGGTAGGGCCAAGTATTACCACCAGTGCGTGCACATGCATGTAGATCAATTCTACTTGAGGACACGGCTTTGTTTATCTCTGTTAAAGAGTATCAATGATCTCATTGTGCACGTGTCAGTCAGCTAGTTGTTAGCCACTGGTGTCACCTCACAAAACCCACTCACACGAAACATATGCTGTTACATCATCATCCTGGTTTAACCCAACAAGCGCCATGGTAACTGAAGGTGACCAGAGTGGCTGTGGAAACTTGATCCTTGGGCTCAAGTTGTTGAGTTTGGTCTCCAGTTGAACAACCAAACAGTTGTTCATTTATGTTCCTGATGTTTGTGGTAAATTAACAATCTAATGAAGTACGGTTGAGTATATAAAATATTTGGATCTGATTTTAAACTAGCTCCACTATGTTGTTAAAACACACTTAAACATTCCTTAATCTTTCCACAGTCTCTGTACTGAACCATGAGAAGTGAGAAAATGTAGCTTTTTATTCTGTGTCTTTATTCAAATTGTGAGACAGACTGATGCCAGCGTTGAATTACTGCTGGGCTACTCAATTAAGTCAGTATGCTGGATAGTAAGTCTTTCTAAGTTTTTTGGTCTGGAAAATTTAAGTGTTTGGATTTCGAAACCAAAAAACAACAAAGATATTCTTCACAGTTGCATCTTCCACCCATAAAACACGCAAACATTTGACTCACAGGTCTGTGTGTGAGTGTTTTTCCTGTTTATGGGTTTGAGGGCCTCCTCAATAAGGACATCTGCTGAGCTAATATACAATAATCTTGACAAATTGTCACTGTCTGATCACTCAATCCACCCTCACAATCACACCACTGAGTAAGCCATTATGGACAACACCAAGGACATGACTGACAGCTCACTGGACCAGTGGAAGGCACTGCTGGACTGAAGCCCAGCTGCCTTAGGAGAGAACACTAATTCATGGCCAGAGGGCAACCTGAACAGATTGGCCAGGGAAACACATCCATGCCCTTCACTATTTATTATTTCAGCTGACTTCATGAAGCAATGGCTCTTTTCCAGAATCTTTGCTTATCCTTTTAGACAAAGATGCTAACACTGGCAGCTACCACTCAATGGTGCTTGAGGTCATGATGATGATTTGCTATAGGCCCTGTGGGACAATATGACCTTTCCTGGCTGCAGTATAAAACCTTCAACCAAGATAGTAATGACAGAGCTCATGCTGAAGGACAACAGATGAAAGAAACAGAAAAAATGATGATTGGTAAAGGGAGGATGTTTGATATTTGAACCCTCATGACTTGGAGAAAAAAAATGAAGGAAAAAATTGTAGGTTGCCTATGGCCATGACATGTACCCATGTGCAAAAAACTGCTATGAAGGAGTCAACATGAGAAAATGCTCCAAGACACACATTAAGAGTGTTGACAGAGGGGCAGAGAAGAAAGGTCATGCAATGAAAAAAAAAAAAAACTTCTAGAAAATCAATCCTATATAAAGGATTTTAATTCCAAGCCAGTGACACCCTCAGACATGATGAAAAGCCAGACATCTTCAAATTGCCTTGTCAATCACTACAACCAACAAAAACGCCAAAAAATAAATAAGTAGGGGAATAATAGTTCCAGGAGGAATTGGACTCACCCTGGTATCTCCTGTTCATACTGCAAACCCCAACTGCCCCCAGCTGCAGTGGGACACCACATATAACCAAGCTTAGAATAAAATGGAATTGCTAAATCTGGACAAACTTTCGCTCTCACTTGGAGTAAAGTTTTTGTTGTAACCCTTCATCAAAAAGAATTTCTTAGACGACGAGAGTCTACAGATTCCCTCTTTTAGGAAAAAAAGAAAAACACACTCAACATCCTGTTAAATCACTCACATCACATCATTATCAGTGTGTGATGCATCATTTCTGACTAGTTTGTCCTCCGGATCCCTTAAACACAAACTGCCACTTATAGTGAATAAGAAAACTTTGCTGTCATTTTTGTTTGGACCACACACAGTACACACACAAAATGCAACATATTGGGACCTCATAGACTCACCTATAGGCATGTCCTCATAGATAAGAAGGTAGGTTGAGAAGAAGTAGTTCAGGAAACGAGGTGGCTGATTGGAGCCTGTGGGAGAAAAAAAGGTATATAAATATCCTGAAACTATTTGTATTCTGATCAATTGAGTGACTAACATTATTTTTCTCATTACATTGGCATTTTTGAAGGGATGGGATATATCAGGAAGCTTGTTGAACTGTCACATCTTAAAGTTGACCTGTTAAAGCTGGAAAGCTGACCAAGCGTAAGAGTCAAAGCAACTGAAACACAGCCCATATTGTAATGACTAGATGTCAGACCTCTAAAACACTGTTTCTTGTGGAGTGGGGCATGCACTGAGGGGTTAGTAACAGCCTAGTAGAAGTTTTCCAAGTAAGGAAACCCAATGAACTGGCAACATAGATGCCAAAGGCTCACGGATGTGTGATGAGTGATGGCTGACCTGTGTTGTCTGATCCCATAGAAGCACTACTGTTAAAAAATGCTAAAAATCATAATGTGTGTAATCACAGAGGTGTATCAGATTAAACTGTTTGGCCAAGCATTAGGGATCTGCACAATATTAAGCAAGAAGTTTTAATAATATAACTGATCCAGGTGCATCACAGCCTCATGAATGTTGTGTCTTAAGGTTTTACACAGGGGATTTGTTTTTACTTCACTTCTTAAGTAATGCATATTAACTTACCTAAGGGCAAAATACATATTAAATGTGTAATACTGTATGACTGAGATACACAGTGGGGGGCATAAAGGGACTGCTTGACATGATGGTGGTTGCATTTGCTAAAAACATGATGGGAAGTATTTAACCTTTAAATATGAGTAAGCCCAGCACAGACCTGTCCCAAAATGAAGATTCTACTACTTCTCAAATATTAATCTATGGTGAGATTTCTAAATCAAACTGCTGTTCGGGGGAGCTGTTTAGGACATAAAAGCAAGTGCAACGAGTCTGGCTGCCAGCTGTTAAAACTTTGATTTGATTACAAAACTTACCTCTGAACACATTTCCATTTTGGTACAATTTATCCTCTGGTAAGTACGAGCAGCTCTCTTTCTACGTTTGTAGGCTTTTAAAGCTTATGCATGCACCTAGTGCAGCCTGTGGGTAACGTGGGAACTGTAATGTAATGTGTTAATGAATACTTTTAGAAAATAATAAAAGTCTAGGTATATTAGCAAATTCTTTAAGTTCTATGATACTTTCAGGGTCAAATGTAGAGAACACCATTAAAACAAGAGCTTATACATTAAGCAGAGCATCTGCTCCAATATCTCAATATAAAATAAGGGATCATCCCCCCCTTCTTCACTATTGAAAACTGCATCTCACCCAGGATTTTATTTTCTTATTATCTTACAGCAGTCATTGACCTGTACATTACTTTGAAGGCTGCTAACTTTCATTATTTCTGCTGCATATTAGTAACTCAGCAGAGGAACAAATACATAAACTTGATCCTGATGAACAGGATTTATATAGATTTGTGTACACGGGAAGAAGTATGCTTGACCATGGTTGTGTTAAAGGCATAATTTCCCTTGTGTTTGGGTAGGTTTCTGTAGTGTCAGAAGGTGGTGCGATACAAGCTGTTTTTTTCTTTTTCTTTCAAAGACAAGCTAATGGTCTTTGATCAGCTGAGCGGCAGACAACAGAAACATTGAAGTGAGAGATGGGGAGGCCGAACCTGTCTGATGTGAGAGTGCTTCATGGAGTGAAGCTACGCTTTGAAAGTGTGAGCTTTTTGTTCTGTCATGTGCCTGTCTGAGTGGAAGAAGCAGCTCATTTTTTTGGCTTGTCAACGTAGCTCTTATATGCCAAGAACATGCAGCATGCTTTAGGGGAAGGGAGGTAGTAGGGGTTAAATAGCTAGTGTGTGTATACCTGTGACTTAATTACAGTGAATCACTATGGGTTGGATAGAGAAATGCAGATTGATTAGATCAACAAAATAATCACAGCCATGATCATCAATCCAATTTGCTGGATCAGAGAGCCAAAGCTCAAGAGAAGCACAAGGTCAGTATGCTAATGAGTTAGACAAAAAGATTAAGGGACAGAGAGAGAAGGGAAAGAAGAAAGAGGTAGGGAATATAGAAAAAAAGCACTTAATGTGGGGTCAGAGTGAAAGGTGAGAAGGACTCAGAAAATGAAAGCCCTGATAAACTCATTGTGCTTGATGGAAAGAGGTTGTGGCACTTATTTAATAACTTTCCTCGCTGTTTCAGCACTGTGTGTGATAGGACTTGTCTCCTGCCTGTCACTATGAGACAGTTACCATGACGCTGCACAACATCCAAGCTTTCTTCCACGTTACATTTCTCAAGCTTTTATAGAGTCATACTCTGCAAGGAGTCAGATATTTTCAAGTAGTTCATGAACTGTAAAGCGAGATATTGCACAAGACTGACTCAAATGAAAAGGAGTCGTTTGGAGATATCAGATAATAAATGACAAATTTATTTGACTCTGAATACAAGCGAAAAAGAAGGCAGTGACGGTAAGATCACAATCACATCTTAGCTTTTCTTATCACAGCAGGATGGATATTTATTTTTCACAAGTCATTTATAAAGGAATTATTTATTCTTAATCCTTTCTCTGACTAACAATGGTGGATATACTTAGATGTTGACAGCACATATATTTTTTAAAGGTTTTTGTTTTCTTTTATTTAGGTAAGTTTGACACAGTCTTTTTTAATCATTGAACTTCAACAGCTCCCAACTATCATTCTCGACTTTCTGCCATCAGGAAGATACTCTGGCACAAATTAGACTGAAATGGATGCACTGAACCTAGAATTTCTGATCATTGTATGAATTATTCAGCCTTAATACCTCCTTTCACACCCACAAAATGAAAGTCTAGTCTTTGTGGAGTTACACATAATCATTCCTTATTGTGAGGAGGACTCACCTTCACAAAATGAGTGGAGAAAGAGGAAAGGAAGGAGGAGCTTGGCACCTGTCATCCTGCCACCTAAACCCACGCTCCACGACATCACCTGCACCTGATGGAAAACACACACAAATACAGAGGACAGCCACAGTGATTAGGCTGGCTGATTACCCACAATGCTGTTTCAGTCCAGCCAAATAATGTCTAAATACCCTTCAGCTCATCTACAGCATGCTAGGTTAATTTCACATGAGAAGATGTTGTCACTATAATTAGGAGAAACAGCTTTATAACCTATCATGCCTCAAGCAGGTGTTTTTCCTTTAGTGTGTGTTTGTGGAAATGGGAAAGTTGATGAGGGTGAATTCACAGTAACAGCTCATACACACCACAGTGTACATGTTTACCAGCTATAATCATTATTGCACTGTTAACTGTGTGAAGCTACATTGTGTGCAAAATTGAAAAAGCTTTAAATATAAAAACTCACACTACAGAAGCAGTATTAATTAAAGGCGTTTATACTCAACATTTGGACAGTATGATTAAAGTCTTTTTAATTCAAAAACAATCAAGGTGTTTTTTTTTTTTACTTTTTTGTTTGTAGCAGACTACCAATGACACTAATTACCTACAAATTGCTGCATTGTTTTATCAGCGACTGCCTACACCACAGGTGTCAAACTCTGGTCCCTGTGGGCTGCTGTTCTGCAAGATTTTGTTATTTCCCTGCTCCAACACACCTGACTGAAATGAACGGGTCATTGTGAAGAAGTTGTTGGAGCAGGTAAACATAAAAACCTGCAGGATAGCGGCCCTCGAGGACCGGGGTTTGACACCTCTGGCACAGACTTTACCCACTTAAAGCCCGACTCAGGTAAAAATGGGGGAGAAAAGTCAAATTCTTTTTAATCTGAAGTTTTTATTTGGCTCTTTAACAAAGTACAAAAAATAAATAAAATAATTTTTATATATTTACCGTTTATTACCGTTTATTGTATTATTATTGTATCCATCAGTGGGCAGAGGACAAGTATCATATGGTGTACAACAGGTCTCAAACTGCATGTATCAAATATGATACATACAGCATTATAGGGTTATGGTAAAGCCATTGTGATAAGGATCAACAATATTTGTATTTGCTTTAATAAGCTTCTTACTTGCTGACATGATCAGTATCCCGGGGCGTACATTTAGAAGTTAGCTCATAGTGTACAATTTAGACTCAGTGTCTTCCCCATTCCTCCCTCACCTGCCTATCTCACCAGTTTGTTTAGCTTCTTTACACTCCCATCACTTGTCCCAGCAAGGTCTCAGTGGTCTGCACACCCATTCAGTGACAGTTTAATTTTGGAGGGTTATCTCTCAAAATTCTCCTGTTTACCGAAGCCCACTGTGTCACGGCTCATGACAAAAAAATTGTGCAGAGATGGGGCTGCTCATCGTTCAGGTATTTCATGGCAAAAAATGAATAAATGAAAATAAAAAAGCTAAATAAACTGAAACCAGAATGAAAAAAAGACAACAGAAATGCAGCTCTTTGTTGCTGCTTGCTGTCCTTTCCCTGAGATGCGGTTAAAGATGTACAATATGTGGTGCATTCAATTCAGACAAAGTAGCTGAAATTCACAGGTGAGTGAGAAAGAAATGCTAAGTAAAAAATGGGCTGTCATAGCGTAGTGTAAAAATATGTCAGTGTTCATGTGTGTGTATTTATATTAGCTCTCCATGTGTGTCTGTTTGTGCAGACACATTTGTTTTCATTTGGCTTCTTGTTTCCTCAGCATTATTGCATTTCGTTCTCTGTAACAATACAACCTGCACAGCTATGTATAGTACCCAATTCCTTCTCTGTTTCCCTCTCCTTTTCTACTTTAGTAACACATATTCAATCTCCTTTCTTGCTCAACCCTGAAGACGTTGTTCTCTCCACTCATGACCTTTCCCTCTTACTTGTCCTCTCAGACTGATCCGATCCGCCAGTAGAGGGTAATATGTTGACTCAGATGGAAGTGCAGATAGAAAAATGACAACAGTCTAAAAGATATTGCACATTTCAACAACTTGAGCTTTCCATCAGAAAAAAACCCTTCCTTTATCATACAAGATCATTTTCTACTATTTGGTATAGCAATCCTGCATTAGGTAGCATAACTTGCACATCCTGAAGCACTTCAGATGCAGGCAAATGTACACAGTTTGCCAAAACCCAGAAGCTACAACAAAAGAAGCAACAAGATCTGAAGGCAAAATTTCCGTGATTTCTATGTTATTATTCAATTTATGGCTAGTTGTCATCACTCTCCCTCGGACAATCTAAGTCCATCCTGGTTCTCAATCCTAAAACGATCATATCATTTTAAAAAGAGTGAACAAGCTCTACAATTCTATTTTTAGTGTTTCAATCCACATTGAGTTATTTTCTCAATAGAAATCCCATTACATAAGGCTCAATAGATTCTCAAAGCTCAGAAATAAATGTACACAAACAAAAAACAAAAGTAAAAATCTTGTATCTTCTATATAATGGAGATGTGATATATAATGTAGGATCACCAGAAAGAAGAATGTTGTAATGCTGGCCTCTGCAACAGCTTTACATAATGAATCTGCACCAAGGGAGGGGACAACTATTTTGTGTTTAAATGCATAACAAATCTAGAACAAAATAGATCAAATAAATAACTTTTTCTTCTTTTCTAAAATAGTTGATTCCTTCTTCTTTTTCATTGCAGCATTATTTTACCATTAATGACTAATAAAATATTATTATGTCTTAGCTAATACTTGCTTTGCGTCTATAAACCATCTCTCTGTACACTGAATGGATGTGCACACACACACGCACAGACACACATTATCCACTCCTCACTAATCCTCCCCCCAAATGCTAAGGGACACTTCTGGGATGACAAATGGTAGAACCTGAGTGATGGATAGAGGTTGAGGCAGACATGTTGGGTTTGGAAAAACAGGAGCAGCCAATGAGACTACAAGTAGTTCTACTCAAACAGCATATAGTTCTCTACTCTCACAAGGATTCAGGACGATTTCATGTTAAAAACTAGGGATCGACCAATAAACGGCATGGCCATGGGCAGTTTTATAATAATTGTTATCGGCCATTTTTCCCACCGATAGCCAATAAAATAAGTTTATTTTAAAACGCGCTCCTTTGGCTCTCATACAGCATCTCTCTGCCTGAAGGCACCACTATGACAATGTCCCGCCTACAGCCCCCACTAATTGGCTGTCAGGGGCTGTGTAGCCAATCAACACTGATGCTTCTAGCTGCAGCTCCAGCTGAGGAGCAGAGAGGACCGCTGCACCGTGGTTGATGAGTGAAGGTAATGCAACAGAAATGTTAGAAGTTGCAATAAAAACTCTCAATGCTGAAGTTTTAAAGACA